>CM031862.1:6621414-7221414 GCA_018697195.1 Certhia americana
ATTGGTCCATTTCTGGCTTTTGGTCTGGTCTTGAAACTGATTGAATTGGTCCATTTCTGGTTTTTGGTCTGGTCTTGAAACTGATTATATTAGTCCATTTCTGGCTTTTTCAGTAGTTCCCTAGAGTTCATTCATCCAGTCCTGAATAGGAATGTGTGGCAGGGGCTCTCAAATATTCAGAATAGACTGATGGCCTTCCAGCTGCCATTAGCTGATCTTTCTAATTAAATAATGAGCTTGGTCCTGCTCTCCAGATCTGTCAGAAAATCAGATTCAGCTGAACACACAATCAGTGAAATACCCACACTGCATCAGCAAAGTTTTTATAAATGTTCTGGACTTTGCTTTTAGCCTGCATTCTTTGACACTTAAAGGTTAATCCTTCATTGCATTTTGTCAAAATCTACAACGTTGCTGATCATTTACTGAAAACCAGAAAGAGCTAAACAGATTAAGCATTCCTGGAGACCACAGAAAATAAACTCTTGCATCTGTTTAGATGAAAAGAAGGAATAATTTAAATTAAATCTGCTAAACCAGCAATTAGAGCTAATGTGATAATGGATATGATTTCATTATTAATACAATATCTTCATATAATTTTTCAGGAATCTGCAAATCAGGGCCCTTTGAAATGTTAAAAAAGCCTCTTAAGTCTGAACATGGGAGCCTTCTCTGTTTTCCCTTCAGCTTCTGATCACATTAAAAATGCACAAGGTATTCTTTGGCAATTCCTTGTTAGGCCTAATGTCAGAAATCCCAATGTGTTCAAATTTAGTCTATACACATTTATTGAAATTACCCAAGCCATATTCCAGGTAATATTAATATATTATTCATATTCACATCAGAAGTAAATATAAGAATTTTTATTCAAGAAGTTTACATCATATTTAGAAAAAGATTATTTTAAATACTGGTTTGTTTGAGGACTTATTTAATTTGGATTCTAAATCAGGTGTGTAAATTGGCAAGAATTTAAGTGTTTATTTAATGCATACTGTTGCGTTTTTGTCATAGCATGTAGTTTGACAGAGGTAAAGATCCTTAGTAAACATGGAAATAAAGCTAGAACTTGAGCTATGTAGAACAATTATTTGATGATGGTTTTTTTTTTTGTTGCAGAAGACGTAATAAGTCGTTCTAAGTCATTCTGTTTAAGAACTGTTCCAAATACCCTGATCCTATCCTGGACAGTCTGGGCATCATTTTTCAGTTTTGTGATTGCAGATCAAGTTCCTTGCAACCCTTTTCCCAATCTCTGGCTTGAAACAGATGCTTTTACTTCTGTCAGATCAACCAATCACAGTGCTTTAGAGATAAGGGGTTTTTTAAATATCCTGGAATATCATGCATTTAGTGCTGTTCAGAACACAGCTGTAAAAATTGTTACACACGCACATTTTTTTCACCACAGAAACACTAGCTCAACAAAATATGAAAGCTCCCACATGGACAAGTATATTTTAACACCTTGCAGTTCATATGGAGTAGATAGTATAATGTTACAAATATCCTAATTTTGTTTCCTTTTAATAGTCATTTCACTGCCTCTTGAGAAGTTTTGGCATTAGATCCAGGATGTGTTGTAGAATTATTTTATTTATCTGGGTATTTTCAGGAGGAGCTGTGAATGCAGTGCAGGATGGTCCTGGGTTTGGAAGGGTCTTTTTTTATTAATTAACTTGAATCAATACTTGGTAGGACACCACCCAAGTTAGTGGTTTCATTGGATGGATGTGAATATTGCTCTGGATATTTAATCACTGCTCTCCGAGATATAAAAATGTGTATCCTGTCACACAGGATTTTCTGAGTTGCACACAGAGATATAAATAACTTTTCAAGGCTGATAGCTGAAGACAGGTTGGAAAGTGCATCTCAGAAACACAGAATAGTTTGGGGGTTGGCAAGGACCTTAAAGATCATCTTGTTTCAACCCCTGCCATGGGCAGGGACACCTCCCACTAGACCAGGTTGCTCCAAGCCCTGTCCAGCCTGGCTTTGAGCACTTGCAGGGATGGGGGCAGCCACAGCTTCTCTGGGCAGCCTGTGCCAGTGCATTTTCACTGTCACAGTGAAGAATTTCATCCTGATGTTTAATGGAAATCTGCCCCCTTTCATTTTAAAGCCCTCACCCTTTGTCCTCTCGTTACGTGCCCTTGTAAAATGTCCCTCTCTGACTCTTTTGTAGGCCCCCGTTAGGTACTGGAAGGTGCTCTAAGGTCTCCCTGGAGCCTTCTCTCCCAGCCTGTCTCCATAGCAGAGGTGCTCCAGCCCTCTGATCATCTCTCTGGCCTCCTCTGGACCTCCTCCAGCACATCTCTGAAACATGAGTGCCGAAACAGGTAACCAGAAGAATCAGTGGCAAAGTGAAACACTGAAAACACATGGTTTGATGGCTACATTTTGTGCTGCAAATCAGCATCCTAAGCATGGGTAAATGCTGATTTCCAAAGGTGTTGGGTCAGTGCTGCAATGTCCTGGTCTGCTCAGGAAGTACTGGGTCAGGTCCAGCCAGGAATGACAGCAGGATGCAAGGAATATTTTTTTTTTCTGTGTTGGATACTGTTCTTCACTTCTAAAATAAATAGCATGTTGCTGGTGCAAAAATTAAGAGGAGATTGCACAAAGGAGGCTGATAACAGCATCTGTTCCAAAGATATCTTAATGAACCGAGCAGATTCTGTGCTTGTCGCATTTGGCCTGTGACTTTTTGTACTTCACTGCAAGAGGAGTAACTTAATATATTCCTGGGGAACTTGTGTAGAAAATGCAAATACTGTGCTTCTGCAAATGCTTGTGAAAATCAGGCTGAACATGCATTTTATAACTTCTAGAAATAAATGAAGTTACAAGAGCAGTATTAACATTTGGAGGAAGATTTTTCTTCCTGCAGGCAAATTACCTCATACTTGCCCACTGCAGGGTTTTTGAATCTTCCCTGGGAAATAACACATACTTGATTACCATTCTTCCCTACATAATTCTAGTCTTGAGAGCAGCTCCAGTGTCATCTTGGAGTGATGCTCTGAATTGTCAGTCATGTCTAGGAATTACATGCTATAAATAAATGTGTGATGCATCCAAGTAGGTGATAAAAATACATTGAAATGTATTATTTATTATTTCATTAATATTATTAATGTTCAGAGGCCTATTACATCATTATGCTTTACATCTAATTATAGCTTGTATTCTGTGGGGGGAATTCAGTAAGCACTCAGGGCTGAAATTCTGGAGTAGAGGGGTATGAGCATGGACAGTGTGTGGTACCTTTTCTACATTCTATTTTGATAAACTATTGCATTCTTCCTAAGAGTACAGATTATATATAAATCCATCTAAGCCATCAGTGCTTCATTGTTTTAAGCCATTTCCTTTTCCATCATTAAGGATGTAAATAAAAGAATGACAAATAAAAATACTGCATTACAGTATTTGTCACTCACTGGTCTGTGCCTTTAAATGAAGTTTTAGTATTGTATGCTGGGTAGAAATATTTCTTTGATGACTTGTTAATAATGCTTTCCTTTTTCCCAGCTGGATTCTGTCCTGCAGTAGTATTAACAGCTGCAAGATGTTCCAGTGCAGAGTAGTGAAGGATAAAAACAGAGACAGTTTTGGGCAAGTTTCAGAATAAAGGCTTAGGATGGATGAATTGCAGCTTACTCTTCCTGCTTTCTCCAATTGCTCTCAACTCCCTTTTTTCTTGTAAATGGTTCTGTCTTTTTGGATATCACAGCTTGCGTTTAGTTTCTGCATTCATACATTTAAATAAAAGCAGTGTGTGGTGCTCAAGCTGCTTGTACCAACTCGAATTTTTGAATGTATTTAGGAAGACTTTTAAGATTGTACATGACAATGTAATAAAAGAATGGTAATAGTCATGAAGGTCAGACAAACATTTTAAAACCAAAACAGCAGTTGTGTCTTAGCACGTTTTAAAGGAAAACATGTGTTTTAGATGGCAGCTGTGGAATTTGCTTTGTGTTTTAGCAGATTCTTTACAACTGGAAAGCAGTTTAGCAGTATGCAAAGTAACTGTTGTATCTACTCATTCTGCTTGCTGACACTGATGGGTGTTTGTTTCCTTTCAGATGCAGTTTCCACATCTGCTTACTCATCACCAGCCAAAAGTTTGGGAGACCCTGGAATAACTCCACTGTCTCCATCACACATTGTGGTAAGAAATGCACTCTCAACACATACTGCATGCTTACATTACCTTCTGCCTGTTTAGTGGGACATAATTTCTTTAAAGTTGTCATTTTCTCCATAGTGGTCCCCTTTATTCTCCATAGTATTAAGTGAGACTTTGACAGTGTTGAGTGAGACTCAACACTGGAGTTGTTGACAGAGCTCTGATTCCTTTCACTGGGCTCCTGGTTTTGCTGTTTGTCATTTTCTAAACTCATAGACTTGATCCTACATATTTTTATAACAAACACAGGGGCTTCTTGATCCTCAGGGTTCTCAAGGTCTGTCCCTGTCTTTGTCACTGATTTGTTTAGGCAGCCCCTGACAAGTGTGCTTCCTTTCAGAAACAAAGAAGGATATATGGGATACTCAACAGCAAAACCCAAATTCTCAGAGAAAAGAATCTGCTCCGAGAGAGAGAGAGGTAGAAGCTCAAAATAAAACTAACTGGTTTTATTTCTTAAGGAAAATAGCCACTTCTGTAAGCTTTTAGAATCAAGAGCATGTCCCATATGTAGTGTGTTTCAGTCTCTTATACATCATGCTAATTTTGTTGATAAACTCCTAATAAAACTAGTTTCCACCCGTTTTTAAGATCACCTGTATGATTTATAACACAGTACATGCACAGTGTACTTCATGTTATTGCAAGGGATTGTGTTCTGAACACATTTTTATCCTTGTCAGCCTTCTGCCTTAGCTTTCTGAATCAAGTTCAGAACTGTGCAAATCTTCCATCTTCAGGATTTCCAGTGCTCTCTCTCATTGTTTTTGGCTCTTAAACCCTTCTTTCTCTATATACTCTTGAAATTCCTCTTTTACTTCTGTCATACTGATGAATTACATCATGTTTCAGTTAGATTTGCTCCTTAAACTCTTTGAGGTAGACATTGAAAAAGTTGAAAAACTTTATTAGGAGAATCCAAACAGTTCTTTTATCATTAGAGACCAAAACTTGTTGCTCTTGTTTCTCCATTTCAAATAGCAGGTATATGGAGTAATCCTGGAAGATGTAGGGATACAATAGAAATGTGCAGGAAGTGGGAGGTATGGAATTAACAGAGATCTGTGAGGAGTTTGGTGGAACACTGCCCACAGAGCGAGACCATGTGGCAGCTCCTCTGTGTAAGATACCATCAGTTGCTTCAAAGTGTTTCTGGGAGTACAGGCTGAGCAGCCCTGGTGGATTTAGGGCCACAAGGCTGGTGAAGGGTCTGGAGCATACTGCCCTTGACTGTGCTTTTCAGAGATTGCAGGATTACAGGTAAAAGGCAGGGAGAAGGATTCAAATTCATCATAAGCAGCTGAGCAGCTTCCTGCGCTCTAGCACAGGCAGGAGCAACGCAACATGTAGTGCTGGCTAAAAAGGTGTTATATAAATTCTTCTTTATAACATGGGATATAAAGTTTATTGCTGTGTTTTGGGTGGGTTTGTCTCTGTTATTTTTGAATGGTAATAGTATTTCATGTTCGTACTTAGGATATAGTTAACTCCTAAAACCACCAAGTAAGTTCCAAATATATCACACTGATGGATATATTCTTCAGTTGATTAGTTTAAGAAAAAAACCAACAAAAAACAGCCCCAAACCCTTTTAATAATATAGAATAAGAGGTATTCCAAAAATGAGTATGAAGGAAGCTTTGATTTGAAATTGATGTATAAGAGGCTCTAGCATATATATATTGAGTCATGTATTGAATTTCCAATTCCATTGGAATGTGCAGCTTTCTGGTATCAGCTTTGGTCACAAAGGCAAATTTAGGGAAGTCCTCATTTTCACTGAAGAGATATGCAGGTCTTGCAGAGCAAAACTTCTGGCAGGTTACAATGATTCTGATCAGTGACTCAGTGTCTATTTTGCTTCTGCTGTTTAACAGAAGGACTCTGATGCAGACGATGCTGTAGAACAGTTATTTCTTGTTGTTGTGGCTATTGATTTTGGCACAACATCCAGTGGCTACGCCTACAGCTTCACCAAGGAGCCAGAATGTATTCATGTAATGAGGTAAGGGCTGCAATGCAGCATTTAGTTCGTGACTGTGATAACATGGGTTGCCTGCAGTAGCCATAGATATTTTCTGCAGGAGCCTGAAGTGTCTGGTTTTGTCTGGCATTACCACAGTGTGCAGATTTCTCATGGTTATGACTTTTTGTTGCATCTTATGGTATTCTGATTTGCTTTAGTAGTCAATGGGAGCACATCCCCTTTCTTATTTTGCTGACAGATATAAGATGACAGAGTAAAAGGAGGAATCTGAGTATTCGGAATTGTTCAGGGAGCTGAGTTAATAATTAAGTCAGGATGCCCTTATCTCAGCGACTGATTTTCTAAGGGTCATGGAATCCAGGAGTTGCCCATCCCCTGGAATCACACTGTGTATACACTTGGGTGTACAACACCTCATTGCTTGCACTGGAAGTTCGTTTGGCTGATTTAAGTTTTGTGGCATTAAATCTGAATCAAATCTATGATAATGATCCATTGATATTGGGGAATAAGCAATCAAAAGGTATGAATGTGAAAAAGAAGGTTTGATGTGAAATATGTCTGTGTTATATATATGTAAAGGACAGGCTTGAGATTCTCTGTTGTAGGGAGGGTTTTTTTTTTTTTTTAATTTCTTGATTAAATCAGCACAATATGCAAACACAATTGCAAAATCTGTTACAGCAGCTACCTGAAAGGTTTGCCCTGCAAACCATTGTATAATATTTTACAGTCCTTTGTTTTAAAGTTATAAATAACTTAAAACATACACAATTCTTATTAAAATATATTTAAAATGACTGTATTGTAACAAGAGCAAGATATAGATAGTTTTAGACATAAAGTTTATATGAAAAGCTCAGCTTTTTTAGAGGTTCTTCTAAACAATGCTGCTGTTGCAGAAGTAGGTACTGTGCTGTAATGCTGAGAACAAAAGGTCAAAAATCCTAATTTGCTGCAGTTCAGTGTGATATACTGCATTTTTCCTAAGCAAAGGTGGGAGCTGAATGCAGCTCCTTAAATCTCAGCAGACACTATTGATTTTGCAGTCACCCTGCATAGTTGGTTTGTGTGTGGCTGCAAACTAATGCAGCTGAGGGATTTAAAATCCTGTCTAAAGGAAAGTAAATTTAGAAATGGTATTCTTCCATCCATTTGCAAAGATATCTACCATTTGCAGGATGGACAAGTAATGCTTTCCAGGTCTTTTTTGCATTTCAGCCATCTCTTTCTCTCTGAGCAGCTCAGGAAGGTGCACAAGGCTGGAAGTCAAAGGATGCCCTGTATTGCTGTCTCAGACAGCTCTCAGGGTGGGCAAGTTGGAACCTGTGTTTATCAATTCCTGTTCTCTTTTGGCAGCAAGTAATTAATTAAAGTTCTTAAAGAAGTTGGATGGAATGAGGGAAAACACCTCTGGAGCTGTATCTGAGCAAGCCTAAAGTGTGTTTAGAACCACTCTGTGTTGTTCCCCTATAAATGCTGGAGATTTTACTGTGTGGAATCACTGCTGGTTCTGGGGAAGTCCTTCAAGTGCCTTGGACTCGAGTTTTACCTTAGTACCTGGCCTTGCTCTTGGATTCACATTACAGATGAGATTTTCCTTCCCTGGAGAAATCCCTTCTCCTTTTATTTTTGGGTTTTTTTGGTTTTTTTGGGTTTGGGTGTTTTGGTTTTTTTTTGTTTGTTTTTTTTGTGTTTTGTTTTTTTTTTTTTTTGGTGGAGGGAGTATATTCATATTTCCAACAGCTATTTCAAACAATGGAAAATATTTTAATACCAAAAATCAATTCAATTTTTTAAAAAAACAGATATCTCCATCTGGGAAGGATTTTGGCAAGATGTAATTGAAACGGACTTATTGAATAATATGTGTAATATTTTTATATATATTTATGTATTAATGCTCATGAAATAATGAAATTCAATTTAAAAAATGGTATGTTTATCAAGATAAGTCTTCAGTAGTTCAGAAAGTATTAAGGGGCTCAAACTCTGTATATAATGAGGCTTACATGTAGGATAACTTACAAATATTTCAGCAGAGTAAATGTAACTTCCCGCCGGCACTCGAGAATGTTTACATTAAAATAAAGCATACCAGTGATGCACGGTCCTCTCTACTTCCTAACATTTTTTCCACCTTCCCTTCTTAGTGTTGATCCTTTCCAGATACTTAGATTTCTGACTGCCTTTTAACAAAGCTGCTTTTCTCTAAAAGGGTAAGATGGGTTTATTTAGAAGGTCCTACTTTGGAAAATCGTGAACACACGGGGCTTTAGCACCAAGTTTGAGTGTGCTGCCAGCAGTGCCATGACACTTGTTGGGTAATTAGGATGCAAACAAAGTCATCCTTTTCACTGTGTGTTTATTTGCTGTGATGCTCAGTGGTGAAAAAAAAAGAGTTTATAAGCATTGACTAAACAAAGTTCTTTAAGCATATATTTATCTTTAACTGTATGAGTGGCCTCACTCATCTCAGCGTGTTTGGAGTTGGGTGTGGGTTTGTTCAGCAGATGACTTTGCTTTGATTGCAGAACACTGGTTACTGGTTTATCAGTTTCAGGTAGTACTGACAACTTGATAGTGGCCCTAGCTTCTGTTACAGGCAGCTGTGGTTCAGATTCTTTTTACAGAGTGAATGTGTTACAATGAGTGCTGTTTGCAGCATAACTTGAGACTGGAGTAAAGGCATCTGAACTGCCTGGCCATGAGCTCAGCACTTCAGTGAGCAGGGCAGTGCCAGAGCCACATGGAAAATTTACTGCTGTAGAACGAGTTAATAACACCTCATTTGGAGGGAATGCATGAGATGTTACACAGTTCTGAAAAATTCCTCTTGAGTTATATGCACTTAGATGAAGTTACAGATGTTTTGGCTACTGGCTAGATAGCTTCCAATACTCCAATGGGAGTATTTCACAAATGGAGAAGAATAAATGAAAAAATGCATGTGGCTATGAAACAAATTGCAATCTGTCTTTGGAAGGAGGGAGAATGTGGTCTCTTTTCAGTGTAACTTCAACCTTCAGGTTTTTCCCATTTCCCTTTCTTCCCTGTTTGGCTGTAATTACTGGGAAAGATGCAGTTGCCTTTTTACTGCATGCACACTGCTGGTGGCATTTGGCTGCATTTTGATGACCCCAGTGTTTCATTTCCTTGACTGTGGTGCTGCAGCTCTGGATCAAATTCTCATCACTCTGCACAAGTCACTCCTTGGTCTGTCTTAGCCAGATGGAAGGTGTGAGTAAGGGCATTTCACCAACCTTCATGTAACCTCGTGCTTCTTTCCTCACTGACTCTCTTGTCTCTATTTTCACTTCTAGTATACAGTTAGATGCTCCATGGCTATAAACAGGTCTATGATGTTTATATTTCTGTTTAGATACTCCACTTGATATCAGCCTAGGAACTCATATGTCTGCATTTGAAAGAAATCTACCTTGGTTCTGTTTGAATAATTTTTTTAACTGTGATTCAGCACTGCAAAATATTCCCCACATGCATTTAGAGCAATTCTGGCTTGTATCAGTTTATGTTTTTGATAGGCATTTCATTTTTATTTTTCCTAAGAGCATTAGTGCCATTATTTTGCCTTGAAAGAAAACTGCCATGAAAGAAAACTGCAAACAAAGGTGTTGCAGTCCTAGTCCTACTGACTAAAATCCTCCCCTTACTGGAGTGAGGCCAGGGCTCCACCTGGCAAGAGTATTGCAGCCAGGAGTTACCATTCCTGTGTTTTTGCATCTGCTTCTCTCTAGAAAAACATCACATGGGAATATTTTTAAATATCTGATTGCAAATGGTAGAGTTGTGCTTCCCCTTCTCTTTCCTTACTGTCCTTTCTGTGACTGAGCAGTAATACAAGCTGAGGGCTTTAGAACATGCTGAGCAATTACCGTGTCCAGTTTCCATCAGAAACTCATCAGGAAGCAAACATCCAATTCTCCAGGTGGCTTTGAAAATTTCATCCCGCAGCATTGAACATAAATTTGTCTTCATTTGAACTGCACCTTAAGCGTGCTTATTCCGGAAAGAGAAATGTGCTTGGCCATAATGAAAAACAAAGAAGCATTGTTATTAGCCACAGCCTATTTATGGCATTTCCCACCAGTGACTCAGAATGAATCATTAATGATTCCAAGCAAAAACGATATCAGTCTGTCTCCTCCCTGCCTGCAGCGGGTGTGTGGGATTTAACAATCTGGTGGAATAGCAGTGTTTTCTGTTCATGAGCTGTGAGATCCCAGCTTCTTCACATTGGAACCATATGTTTGCTGTAGCGCCTACTCAAAGATTTTGGAGTTGACCAAGTGCATTTCTAGCAGCAGGTTAGAAGAAATGACCTGGAGCTGATGAAATGACCTTTGCCAGCTGATCATAGCTCAGGGGCTGAGCAGCAGAACTAGGCAGATTTAGGAAAGTTTTTCCATGTGGATGAATGTGGAAATGACTCCTTATCATGCTGTTTCTGCTTTCAGGGCAGTGGAATTGTCCTCTGCACTGGAGGAAGCTCAGACATGTTATTCTCTGCTGCTTGAGCTAAAAAGAGAGATTTTGCTCTGTTGGATCCAGTTGAATGCTCTGAAGGGGTCCCAGCACTGCAGAAGATCCCATTCCTTGGTACTTTTCCAAGTAAAGACCAACCCCTTAGATTGCAGTTTTCCATGTCAGTTTTCTGCCTTGGTCTGGAGGTCAATTAATTTTCAATGGATTCAGCTGTTTCTGAGAGTGAAATGGAAATTAATTTCTCTCCATACTCTTCCTGTGTCACATAAACAGCTACACAGAGCAAGGCAGACTTTTTATGCTTCAGAACGAGGGCTTTGGCAGGAGTATGTTCTGAAAGCGCGCTTTGCTATCTTTAGAAAAAGCAATCGACGTGTAGTTTAATAATGAATGCAGTTGCCTGTGTGATCTTAACTTGGCTCCTGTTTGAGCTGTGTTATGATTATGTCTGAGAACATAAACAGATTTTCTACTGATGCCTTTTTAAGAAAATGTTTTTGGGTAAATGTTTGTTTCTCATACAGAAAGTACTTGTATATGGTGGGGGGAGGAACAGTAATGTGAGTTTCTTCCATTCTGCCTTTTTTTTTTTTGTGTTGGAGAAATGAGGAGACAGGAATGCTCACAGCTGTTTCTAGAACTTTCTACTGTCTGACCTTTTTGTCCTGCCATACTCCCCTTCAGTTCCTGCTGCTGGGTGTTCCCATATTCAATGTTCTTATTTATTTCCTTATTTATTTCCTTATCCGTTCTGTGAAAGCAGCTTTGGGTTGCTTTTGCCGTAATATTTTCATGGGTGTCCCTCAAAGTTACCTTCACAATCTTGATGAGATAGGATAGTTTTATTCACCAGTAGAGAAAGAAATATTTTGGTGCCTTTAAGATCCTTGGAGGTCGGGGAACAGCATCTGATCATGTGCTTCATTTTTGACAGATTAAAACTTGTACAGCATTTTGGGCAGTTGAAATACAGAATCCATCAGCTTCACATGAGTAGAAAGTGCAGTGCAGAGATCTCAGCATCTGCAGGCATGGATGCCTTCAGAGTTTCAGGTGTCTAGGAAATGAAGTACATGATCAGATGTTGGTTGCACCGGCTTGTTTTATTTCAGAGAATATTCTGGGACAGAAATAATCTTTAATCAACCTCCCCATGTTAGATATGGTAACTTCCCATGATGTTAGATAACTTAAGCAGGTCCCTAATTCAAAATGGGAAAAGTATTCCTTGCAAGTAACCATTCATGAAGTCTGAATCACAATTGGAAAGGCCACATTTGGGGTTTTATTAGTGTTCTTGGATAACTACTGATATATTTTTTTTCTCTACAATATTTATTACATGTGTTGGCTTAGGTAAAAACTTGAAGTACAAAACTGTTTCCTTAATTGTGTATGGCTTAATTCAGGGAACCTGTGTTCTTATCTGAGTGTGGTGTATCTTTAAGAATTATATATTTGCCACAAAAATGTGGTACCTGAAATGAAAATTGCACTCCTTTTTTCATAGGCGGTGATAAAAACACTTGATATTTTAAGGTTTGAAATTATTATCTTTGGAGGGAAAATCAATCTGTGCAACTTGCCACCACATGGCTTTTTCTCATAATACATTTGTTTTTTCTTGCTGCTCTAACCTTGAGCATCACTTACTGGAGCTGTTTCACTTTTTGGCCAGACGATGGGAAGGTGGAGATCCAGGTGTTTCCAATCAGAAGACCCCAACCACTATCCTCCTAACACCAGAGAGAAAGTTCCATAGCTTTGGCTATGCAGCAAGGGACTTCTACCATGACTTGGATCCCACTGAGTCAAAGCACTGGTTGTATTTTGAAAAGTTTAAGATGAAGCTGCATACCACTGGTGTAAGTAATATCCAAACTGTGTTTGCTACTCAGGTTGTTTTCTTCTGAGCACTACTAAATTTTTATCAACTAGAGGTGAAGCATGGCTGTGTGTAGAGAGTAAATTGCATGAATTAAATTTCAGTTAGCCTTATGATTTCTATTGTTTCTCTCTGCATTTGGCAACTGTATCTTGCCAGCCTTCCTTGTCGATCTTAAAAGTTCAGTATCTGCATTGCTTAGATCTTCATGTCCTGTCTGGGGAGTCTGCATGAGGTTGGTTTATTCAATAAATCTGATCAGCAGAAATGGGATATAAGAGCCAGACTGAGCTCTAGAGCAGCTGAGCAAATTCACCCAGAATTCATTGCCAGAATTGCAAGTGCCAGTCAGGCTGTTAATTTGATATTTTTCCTACTGATTGTGTTTTTGCCCTTAATCCATTCTAGAGCTTTAGGAATTGGCCAGTACTTTGTGTTTTGAGGTGTTTTCTGCTTTCATCTGTTGGTGGGAAACCAAAAATCCATACTTTTAAGCTGGATTAAATATCTTGCATGTGTAACTTTATTGCAGTTATTTACAGATGTATCTATCACAATTGTTTAGTATTATTTAGTCGATATTTCTTTCTCTGCCTGCAGTTATCTGTAGGCATGGCAAGTGTTTAAAAACACAATCTAAAATAAGCAGCAAAGTGTCATAGTGTCATGCTCCAGGAAATTGAAGTAATGAATTAAATCCTCTTCAGAACTGTTTTGTCACTTTTTCCTAATCAGGTGAATAATGAAGAGTTCACTGTCCTCAAGCAGTGGGAATTAATTTGATGTTTGCCTTTTTCTTTTAATAACTTCCAGTTATTTTCTTTCATGCAGAATCTTACCATGGAGACAGACCTGACAGCTGCAAATGGCAAAAAAGTCAAAGCACTTGAGATATTTGCTTATGCTCTGCAATTCTTTAAGGAACAGGCCTTAAAGGTGGGGTAATGCTTCCTTATCAAGATTTTCTGTATTTATAACTAGTATAAATATGAGCTTAATATTTTTAGCCTTGCCAAGCTTTGACCTAAGTTGTATTTGATGTAAACAAAGCAAGGCAGGTGTAGAAACTCTGGGCAGGCTGTGGACTCTGGAGAGCTCACAATAGCCTGAAGTAATTTCCCCTTGCACAGGTCAAGCTTGATTCACTAATAGCATCACTGTGATGCAGAGCTCTGAATAGCTTTTTACTGGCTTAGGTATTTTCTACTGTATTTTTAGTGGGAAAAAAAAAAAAAAAAGTAGATTTGACAAGAAAATTTAAAAGGAAAATTACTTTCCATTTCTGATTTGAAGTGTTACAGTGCTCATTTCTTGCAGTGTTCTTGGAGCACAACGTTGTTTTTCTTATTCTCCAGTGGAATACATGTACCCAGTAAACAGGTTTTGAGATTTTAAATCTCATTTAAAGAGTCAATTGTGAGTTAAGTAAACATTGGCTTCCAACATGCCTCTATAATGTCAGTGTGAGCAGAGCAATTCCTGGGTCAAATCAGAGTATTCATCCAAGCAAGTGTTGTTTAAAATAGCCTTGTGCTTGAAAGCTAGCCTTTTTTGAATGGGTTTAATTTATTTTCTCTGAGATCCCAGTCTATTCCTTATGGCTGCAGAGAAACAATCCTGCCACTACAGCACAAATGCCTCATCTTGTCAGAGACATTTTTAACTATACTTTTTGGGGGCTGGTTGTGGAGTCACAGGCTTGGACCTGTGCATAGACTGGAGTTATTCTTAGCAAATATGAGTGTTGGATAAAATCCCATATATTTGCTGTGCTGCCTGCTCAGGGCTACATCCTTTTCCTGATGTTAATAACTAAATCCCTGGCATTTGTGAGTGAATCCTGGAACTAATTAGACAAGCCATGTAAGTGAGCTGTTACTTTGGACTGTACTGTGTCTGTCTGTGGTGCCCTGTGCATATAAAGGTGCTACTTTTCCAGCATGGATTTTTGAACTGCAGCATAGCTAAACAAACACAACACCTTGGCTCAGCACATGCAGAAACATTTTTTTACAGTCTAAAGGCCTGTTGTCCACCTTTCTGAACCTTTCTGTGTTTGGATGGAGATTTAGATAGGACATATGGTAATGACATTTTACTTGGAACCTTGCCCAAAACATGTCAGTATATCACCTAATTTGCAAATGCACTACAGACTTTGCTCTTTTTCAAGGGGAGAAAAAAAAAGGACAATAAAAGTACTAAACTACTCTTGAATGTTTGCTTAAAGCAAAATTTTGAAGGGCCAATCAGTCATTTTTTAAAAGGGGTTAACTAACTTCCCCTTGTTAACTGCATTTTAAAAATTTGATTTAAAGGTAAGTGGTGTATAAAGAAGTCATTGAAAAGTCCAGATTGTAAAGCATAAATGTTCATCAGTGATATCCCAAATATTTTTCTATGTGTTAATCAAGATATAAGTGTGAATTCTTCAAGCTAACAGCAAATCCCACACCATGGCTAAGAATGTACATAAATGTGCTGTAATAATCTGTAAATTGCTGCTTTTGCAAAAGCCAACTTTTCTACTTTATTTTGAGCTGTAAACTTTTCTGTAGGCCTCCTTGAGAAAGCTTCAACCTTAATCCCACTTTTTGGCACAGTAAAGCATTCTTGGCAGGTTAAAAGTAATTCTGATTTGTAGCATGGATGTAGCAGGAAAAAAAATTGAAAAGAGGGTTACTGTTATCAGAGCCAGCAGAAAAGAATGTTTTCCTGTAGACACCCATAATTTCACATTCACCTCTATTTTACTTTTCTTTTCTATTTTTTTTTTTTTTTTTTTTAGGAGCTCAGTGACCAGGGAGGCTCTGACTTTGAAAACACTGAAGTAAGATGGGTCATTACAGTGCCTGCTATTTGGAAGCAGCCTGCAAAGCAGTTTATGAGACAAGCTGCCTACAAGGTAATATTACAGGCTGAATGTTGAAATGCCCCTTTAAAGCCCTGGTTTATAAGCTAAATGATAAAATGTATTTGGGGTAATTTAGTATCAAGAGTATAAATACAGTTTAGAAATGTTGAAAGAGGAGTTGTCTACCAAGCTGTAGGTTATATGTATTCACCTTATAAATGCCTTTTTCTTACTATTTACTTTTACATATTGATGTCCCTCACTGCAGACTCTTGATTTTAGTCACCTTGGACAATGTATTCCTGCTGAATTTAGTGCACGTGGAACAGATGCAGTTTAGAGACTGTAGGGAAAGTTGAGTTTAAAATACTGGACACAGTTTTGTTACTTTCTTTAGGTCATCAGACTTTTAAAGTTTAAAAAAAAAAAAAAAACGGAAAAAGGAGGGAAAGAAAAGGCCCTCTTTGGTGGGACTTTTTTTCCAGTTCCCATTTTCCCACAGTAGGAATGAAAGGACTGTGAACCGGATAGTCTGGATATAAAATTAAATTCAAATGTTATTTTCGCCAGTAAGAGATTTATCTGCATTTAACTCTTTCCCCCCAACCACCCCTCAGATATGTGCACTTTCCATATGCATGTCCTTTATTTCAAATTCAGTTTGTGTCTCTAATACATGAAGTGTACACATTCTTCTTTTCATCAGGATATTCATTTTTGGTTTGTTTTTTTTTTTTTTTTTTTTAATTTTTGGTCAGAGACTTGCGTAACCCCTTGGCAGCAGCTATGCAATGCACAGTTTGTAAAATATCTTCTAGTTCATGAGTAATTTGCAGAGTGCTCCTGGGAAGCACCCAGATTTTTCTGACTCTGTTTCTAACTATCTCTAATGTTGAGCAACATTTTTCTTAACAGTCTGTATTGTGGGATTGCTAATGCTAGTGCCAGAAGCAAAACACACTTAAAGTTCTGATGGAAGGACACGGTTGTAGGTAAATCTGAAACGCTAGAGACCCATTCATTATCTCTGTATATTGTTGTCTGCCTGCTGTCTGTGTGCATGTGTGCTCGTGAAGTGGGAGCTGTGTAAGGAGCAGGGCAGGGTTCAGGTAGATCTCTTGGCATTTCTCATTTGTGGCACAATGGAATGTTGTTAATTAGTGTCTGTGTCTGTGGTTGTGTCTGTGATTGTGTACTTCTATGGGCAAGCTTGACAAACAGCAAGGACTGACAAGGCTTTTAACTCGGGGTGTGTGATCCACTGCAGGAAAAGCTCGAGTTTAGGGAAATAATTCATGTTAACTAGATACATTGCTGATTCTTTTCAAAGCCGCGGGGATGAAGAAACAAGTGCAGAAAATAGAATTCTGAATTGCCATTCAGTCTTTCAGATCCCTATTGCTGCATCCAGATGTTCCTCAAGGATGGATCAGAAGTTGCAACTCTTGTTAGCTATTGGAAGATGGATGAATCTTGAAAATGAGGAACATCATGTAGAGAAAAGTGTGAAAAGGCAGTGGTAGAAACCTTGTTACAGGAGACACTGAAGTACAACCAGCAGTCTGAGCTGAGAGTTAACTTGAAGAAAATATTAATAAGCTGTGGAAATCTGCTGAGCAATCCGTGTCAAATGAGGTAGCTCCAAGAGAACTAAAGTACTAAAACAGCTTCAGTCACTGGTTCACAGTGTAAAGCCCAGCCTTTCTGGAATTGATAAATAGTTGTTGAGGCAAAGCTAACAGAATTATTAAAGTAAAGTAAGAACTGTTAGAAATCTGCTTCTGTGCTCAACATCCATCAGCTTTTGACCAACCTATGATTTCAGTGCACCTCTGATGTCCCCTCATCTCTGCTTTGCTTTAAACAAAACATTGCTAACCTGGAACTCCTCATCTGCCCAAGGGCTCCTGCATTGTCCCTTTCCAGCTGCTCTGCTGCTTTCTCACTGAATGAGTAATCTGCATCTTCCTTTCAGTTCTTCCTCTCTCTTTCCATCCAGCCTATCAAAATCCTGCTAATTCTGTCTGCATGACAGCTTTTCCTGTCTTTGCACACTGCTGAGCTTTCATCCAAGCTGTCAGTGATTTTGCATCTTGGTTACTTCAGCATCATTTCCTTGGCTTCAGCAGCTGTACTCTGGCCTGGTTTGTATCTCTTCAGAGTATTGCCACTAAAGAGTTTTGTAGTCTCACATTTGACAGGAAATCAGCCCACATTCCATCTGTGTCATCTCAGACATAAGCTGTATGTCCTGAACATGAACATCTGTATTGCTTACTTACTTTCCTCTTCTGAAACCCCTTTTAAAATGCTGGCTGTTTTCATGCCTACAAAAACTTGACTGTGGTTAACCTACTTATATAGGAAAACTACTCCTCATTGCTTCTTGCTGTTACTCTGCCTGCCCTGTCTGTATTCATCTTTTGTGCTTTTTGTATCCTTAACAATTTTTATAGCTGAGTTATTACTTCTTTGAAGCAGGTATTTGATTATTCTCTCTGGGGCTTTCTGAGGAACTGAGTCCAGCAGGTTGTAAAGAGTTGCATGTCTTTACAGATTATTTTGCTGAATCAAAATTACTTTATTCCTGAATAACAGTTCACAGATGCTTTTTCCTGTCCCTCATGCTTAATTCCCATGTGTCCAGAGATGGTTCTAATGCTCTGGGACACTTGTTGAGGTCTGGTCAGAACTGGAGAGAGCTCTATGGCAAGAGCAGAGTGTCAGCTCTGTCAGACTCACTTAGCTTTAAGTTTCCTTTCCCAAAACATGTCTGCTGGGATCAGTGTGCATTGCATCAGTGTTTACTATATCCTTAGTAATGGTGGTGTTCTAGGGTTTATAGTCCTATTTGCAATTCTCCCTACTAGTAAAATACAAGACATCATAAATATCATCAACTTTTCTTGTTTCTGTGTCCCAGTTGTTCTGCTTCACATTCTTTGGGCACTGGAAGTGCAGAGCAGAATCTACAGGCTGGAATTCCTTGAACATGCTAATAGGAATAAAGTCTTAAGGAAGAGTTCGGAGTGTGGCAGGAATATGTGAATGCAGAAACTGTAAGATAAGAGAGTAAAACATGGCATAACAAATACACTCAGGGCAGGGCAAAGGAAAGGAAGGGCTGGTGCATTTTCAAAAGCTTGCCCAAAATACTCTGGGCTTTCAAACATCAGTCAGTTGGTCCAGTCTGAGAGACTGAGGGTTCTTTTCTTTTTAATATGAACTCTTGAGTTTTGAAATTGGATTCTAGAGCTCTGAAGTAGATTTATTTTTCAATTACAAATAGCAAAATCATTTGCATGGTAAGCTCATATAAACAAAAAGAAAGACAGGCTAGGTTATAGGATTAAAGCATGTGAGCCTAAAATTCCAGAGGCTTTATTTAACCAGCTCCTATGCTGAACATTTATTGTTTTTTTCGCATCAGTTTTGTTATGGAATGTGCACAATGAGAATTATTTAACACACTGTGTTCTGGAGTAAATGATGTTACATTGATCAATACTGCTTTACTCTGGAGAAACCTTTGGAGAAAAATAAACAAACTTGGTGGAAGAATAATGTGACAGCACAAGGAATTCCTTGCTAATAAAAATGGGACATGAAATATGCTTGATTTTTAAAAAGATGGCTGGGGAGGTTTAACGAGGTTGAAATTTGTGAAGCTGAGCTACTCTTATTCCCTCATAAGTCTGTTCTTCTGTACATAAAATACATGCAACTGAAATTTATTTGTGCAGGGACTGTGTGACAGGCTTCTTCTATAAACTGCATGAGAAGGTTTTAGCAGCACTGGGAAGCTGGTTATTTTTCTGAAACAGTACTTGTTAGTGAGGCAGATGAGGCAGAAGTATGTTAATACATCAACCATCCTGATTATTTGTAGCTTGTGGGGAGTCTGTTGAGTCTCTTGATTTCACTTATGTGATATTAAGATCTTTTTAATCACGAGGAATAAATAGTTTATTGAGTGATGTTGGGGAGGATTCTTCCTCTTATAACCATGTTTAATTAGGAAATGATGACTAATTGAGGGGTGAAGATTGCAGAGTGGGAAATGTATGCTAACTGATCTCTGTCACACATTTGAATTCCTCAGCAAGGTTCACTGGAAGGCAGGGGCATCTGCTAATCCAGTTTCAGTTGGTCCAGTTTTGTGGCACAAGTTAGAGCATTTGGAGTTTTTTCTTTTGCTGAACAAGTAAAACAAGAGGTTTTCATAGGACTCTGTGTAAGAGTGAATCTGTGTGCCTGTCTTACAAAGTTTTGAAACCCATTTCTCAGGTTCTTAGAAATTGCCTGTAAGCAACAGAAATAACCAAACAATAAAATATTCATTCTGCCTGGTGAAAAGACTGTGCTAGATGGCATTTACCAGCCCAAAAAGAAAACTATGGTCTGAAAGGCTGTAAGCTACAATCATTAGGGAGTGATAGAAATCCACAAGTATAACTCAGTGTGGACAGGGTCTAGGACTAATGGGTTTGATTGTAATAAATTCATAGAAAAGGTCAATAGATTGGTCTAAAAGACATCTTAGATGCCAATATTCAGTTACAGAGAAAAGAAATATGAGCTGGATTGGAACTGTAGTGAAAAATACTGAGGCAAAGTCAGAAAGCCCAAGGTACTCAACAAGATGCAACTTAGAGAAAATAGCAAGCAAATATTTTTCTCAGTGCACGTCTTTCTCAGTTAGGGCCACTTGTGTCTTTTAGTAAAATCAGCCTGAGCCTTAAGGACCCACAATGAAGATGTTTCTAAATAAAGGGAAGGAGAGAGCCTGAGACATTAGGAGGAGACTTAAATAGGAAGAGTCAGGCTTTGCTGTTGTGGTAACTGGTGCATGCCCCGGGTACAGAAAGCATTTCTAGAGTATTATAACATGAAAAATTGAAAAGCTTATGAGAATTTAATGGCTTCACTTTTCTAATGCACACTACTCATCAAACTTGCAAGTAATGTTCTCCTGCACCTTGGGGGATATAATGTAATGCAGCAAAAAATTCTTGGTAATGCCGCTTGGAGCTAAGCTTTCAGTTACTGCCCAAATGTGATCTGTGACAAGAATCCCTTGGGAAGGAGCTGCAGCAGCATCACCCTGGAGAAACATGGACCAAATGCCTCTGTGGTCCCGTTTATCTTCAACTTGTCAAAAAACGTGACTACTCCTTGTTATCATTCAGCAATATGTGACTCAGCTTTAGTAATGCTAATTTGAATTTGTTTGTGATCCCAATACCTGAGAAGCCCTTTGAGGAATGAGAGGGCAGAGGCACAACAAAACAAGCAATTCATGCGAAGAAAAGTGTTGGTGGTTTCAGTCTCTTGTGGTTTTTTCTTACCTAATAAATAATCCAAGATCCTTCTTGGAAAACTGTGGGATTAGTCCTGAGACCAAAATGTGATAGACTGGATCTAATTTCCTAAGTAAGGGCTGCTGCAATTACTGATATTCTTTCATCTCTCACAAAGGCAAGAAATCCTCTTCTCTCCCACAATGACACAGAAAGCTTCTGCCTCACATGTAGCAAGAAATTATCTTTCTTATGAGCAGTTAATAAAAGCTTTTTGTCAAATAAGCACAGGTAAACTGCAGAACCTTCTCCATGAATTGTAAACAAAAGTGCTGCTTCATGATTGTTGTCCAGTGATCATAATTCAGATATTTCTTACCTTATGTTCTACCTTCCTTCCTAAAGTAAAAAAAAAGGTTTTATCAATTAAAAATGGGAATTGTAATAGAAAATCCAAAAGACTCGATAAGTCTATATTTTATTAATAGAGTCAAACAGTCTATGTAGCCCCAAAGAATTCCAGGTTGAAAATAAAAGAATAGATAATAAAATTAATGTATAAAATGTGACGAAATTTGTACTCTGAGCTGGGTAATAGCAACAGCAGGAAAATAAATCGAGGCAGTCTGACTGTTCTTGGCAAAGGCATTTATCTCAATCAGACAGCCTAGCTGTCTGTAACAAACTGGTTCATCTAATCAGTGGCCACACAAATGCAGCAATTCTGGCTGTAGCCAGTGCAGCTCCACACATTCATTATTTTTAGTGTGCTGAAAATAAGTTACACTTCATTATGGTTCCAGGTGCCCCATTTATTTTCTTGCCTTTTAGAATGAGATAATGCCATAGTTTCTAGGCAGCCATTAAGAGGGAGAAATGTTCCATGTTATTTCTTACCACAGGAATAGCTTTACTGACAGGTTAGTAAACAGAAGTGAGATATCAAATGGATGCTGCTTTGGCCCAAAGTAGCTCAGCTAAGCAGCATGATCAGGCATGTGCATGCTCAGACAGCCAGGGTGATTATTCAGAGCCTGAGCACCCTCATTCCAACAAACTCCAGCAACAGCTCCACTGAAAACCTTAGTGTTATTGATTTGGGTACTCAGAAGTTGATGCTTTTTCATTAGTGGGTTGTTTCACAAAATTTGTTCTCAGTGATTTTACAAAATGTTATATAGGGAGCTTGTGGCAGACCTGAATGCTAAAGTTGGGTTTCAAGTCCAGGTCTGCTATTTGTATCCTCATACTTTTAAGCATAAAGACCCTTTTTTTCCTCTACAACCAATGAATGAATTAATTAGGAGCTGAATTTCCTTCTCTGAGGCAGATAACTTTTTTGAGTGTAGATTGTGTTAGTGTTATAAATTCAAGTTGTGCATCTCTGATGCATTGAACCAATTGCTTTCCATATGTTGTTGCCTCACTTTTTAACGTGGCTCATGACTAATGTTTAGGATTACAGGACTGCTGGGCTGTTGTGCTCTATGTATTTTTAGTTTTAAAAATAAAATGTGCTGTGACAAATGTTTCCTTTTGGTTCCAAGACACTTGAACAAAAGTTCTAATTACAATCCATACAGAAACCTGTGAGGGCCTGAATAACTGCAGGCTTGCAGAAGTGTGTCTGCTGCTGCTGTCACCCTGTCAGACATGGTGGGCTCCCTCCCACTGATAAACACAAGGATTTGACACAAGAGTCACCAAGACAAGGAGAGAAAGTGTGTAGGTCTTCAGCATTTGGGAAGGATTCCTTCCTGCAGTTCTGGCCTTTCTCAGTGTAGCATTCCTGCAGCATTTTAGAGTCATGGAAGCATTAAGTGGGAGTGTTGATTGGAGGTCATCTAGCCTGACCTTCCAGTTGAAGCAGGGTTATTGCCAGCAGTGGGTCAGCAGTGGCTTTATTGAGTCAAGTTTTAAAACTCTCCAAGGACAGAGATGCATTTCTGAGCAGCTGTTCACGTGCTGCATCACCATCTTAGTAGAAAAGGGGTTTTCATACCAAATTTCGAACCCAAAAGCTGCAGTATGTGGCTTTTGTCCTTCCTTATATGTCCTGATAAGACTGAGAAAAATTGTGTTCTGCTGTCTTTGGACCTGCCCTTCAGAGAACTGCAGGCAGCTGTTCAACTGCTCCTTGGCTTATAAGAGTTTCTTCTGCCATAAAACTAGTTTTAACTGTAAGTAAAATGCTAATCTAAACCTCTTGGTCCTTCAACATACATGGTCATGCACAGCTGTTTGAGGGGAGTAGCATATCTATTAACTGAAATTAATTTCTATGTTGTCTAGAGATGTTCACCAAACGAGCTGTACAGGTGCCAGTGTGAGGTACCTTCTTATCATCTCTCCTGATGGGCTGCAGGTTAGAGGAATTCACTCAAAAACCCTTCACAGGAACTCCCAGCTTGTGAGTTCCT
Organism: Certhia americana; assembly: GCA_018697195.1. Lineage (NCBI taxonomy): Eukaryota > Metazoa > Chordata > Aves > Passeriformes > Certhiidae > Certhia > Certhia americana. The sequence continues at coordinate 6,644,571 of CM031862.1, forward strand.
GTTTGAATGGGAGCAGCAGTAGGTTCAGCCCAGGTGAAAACTGTGGGAAGGTTGTGAATTTTCTGTGGGTTAAGTTCCTTTTTGCAGGCTTCTGGTATGGGCAAACCCTGGGAATTCAGAAAGCAGTGCCAAGCCTACGCCCTGGTAATTTAAAAGTAGGGAAATAGTGTATAAATATATAGTGACAGTATCTGCTTCCTCATGGCAGAAGGGAAAAAGTCTGAGACCCCAAAAGAGCCCTCTCAGGATAAACCCAAAATCCTAAGGAAGGTTTAAAGGCTGATTTTTGCTTTGGATTTCATCCTTTTATGCCTTACATATTATTTCATCATTTATGTTTGTGCAAAGCGAGTAAATGAAAACTATTAGGGGGTTTCTTACAGGGGTTTCTTTTCCAGTTTGTCCCCCCTCCATTAGTGTCTTTTTCATCTTCCATAACTTGTATTCCCCTTGTGTGCAAAATGAAGTTACTACTATTTTAACTTAGCCTGAGATATCCTTTATGCTTTCTCAAACAGTTTTCTCACAGAGAGTTGAGTATCTTTGTCAAGTCCCTGAGTTGTACAGATGGGGAAGCTGACACTGAAAGAATTCTGCAGCTGTGCTCATTATCCACAATGTTTTCACTTGAGAATTTCAAAGTATCAGTGACACCTGATCAGACTAGGATGAAGGACAGCCTGTGCCACAAGCCTAATTTTAGTTCAACCAACAATTATAGTGTGAAAATGTATGTATTGCTGTATATCTGTTAGGTATATGCATGTGTGTGTAGTGAATGTTGAGACAGCAAAATGCTCTTGTTTCTGTAATGCAAAAAGTGCCTCTGTGACACTGTAGGTGTCAGATCTTTGCAGGATCAACTGCCACCCAAACATTGTGTTGATTGGATTTTTAAAAAAAGCCAATATTCAAAGGCTTTTCTATCTGGAGTATATATTTTTGAAAGGAGGGAAGCACCCAGCAGCTCTTCCTCCCAGCGTCGTTGCTGTGGTCACTAAGAGGAATCTTTGTCAATCCTGTTTATTTTGTGGCTGTTGAGTAATTTTAAGACTGTCTTTGAAGAGATAAGTGGGCAGAGCTAACTGGGCTGTCTGACCTCAGTCTGTTCTATTTACCCACGATATTTCCTGTACTGCAGCACTCTTCATCACTCTGAAGTCTAAGGGCAAAGCATCAGGGTTTGTGATGGTGTAGTGAGTTTCAAACATTTTTTTTTTAAGCCTTCTCCAGGCTGAAGATCCAGCAAAACTGCTTGCACTGTGCTTTTCCTCCTGCAGCTTTGTGGTACCCACTCACTCCACTCCCTGCCAGCCCTGATTCCCCTCAAGTGCCTCTTTGGGATAATGCTGGGAGGCTTTTCCCATGTTGCTCATCTTCTTTCCTGGTACGCTCTGCCTCCATAATTAGATCTCAGTTGTTTATTTGTGACATCCCAGTCTGATGCCGTAGGACTGGAGAAAGTGCTAGCTAGTGAAAAAGGAAGAGGATTAGAGTAGCTCACTTACCAAGGCACTAAGTGGATGGTGTTACCATGAATCCCTTAACACAATGAACTGATTAGTTTAAACGGTGGAAGTTCCACAAGGCACTTCATTTCCAGCCGCTGTTTTGTTGTGCCTTGATTCAGCCTCACAATACTTTCTTCATGCAGTCTGCACAGTGCTTAACTTGCAATCATGCCTTTCCTATTGTTACTAATTATAATAAGTATCCTGGAAAATAGAAAAATGTTGATGTTAATTCTCAGTTTCTCTTGTTAGGCTGTATAACGTTTTGTTTCCTAATGAACCCCATCATCTTTACAGAGCTGTTTCATGGGATCCAACTTTTAAATCTTATCTCTGTTGCCTGCAAATGGGGCTTCAGTGGTAAAACAGGTTTAAAAGGTTTTTCCTACCAACCAGAAAATGGATCCTTGTACTCATCTGGTCTGCAGCATTGTTTCAGAAGTGACTAAAGTAGTGCAGTTGGTGGAGGTGACAAACTGGGAGAGAAGAAGGAGGACCCAAGGCTGAGGTGGAGCTGTGATGAATGTGCTCTGCATGTGCTCCATCTGCCACAGGCAGAAATGGAACCTTGAGGGTTGGGGAAGAGTAGCATTTGGCTGGGACACTGAACTGGAGCTCTGGAGTTGTGGAAGGAATTCCCACCTTGTTGTGGGTTCCTGTGCAATCTTAAGGAAAGCCTTTTAGTCTCTGTGCTTTGTTTTTCCAACTGTGTAATGAGGGTGGATCTTTCTCATGTGTTAATATCTGTTTATTTTATTTATGCCACATTTTTGTATCTGGAAATGCTTTATTAATTGTGAATGCAGCATCTGCAGCCCTGCAGCAGTACTGAATTAGGTCTTAGATGACTACAAAATACATCAAAGCAGAAAAAAAGTAGAATTCATCCAGTCAGTTCTTTTAATAAGTTCTATAACTCAGAAGAATGAACAGGTGCAGTCCATGTAAGGCATGTTATGAATCAGTGGTCAGGCTTGTTTTTTTCCCCTTTAAAAATATATCTGATGTATCTTTCTGTATCTTTCACAAAAAAAAAAAAAGGAACTTTACCTGTTATTTTCAATAATTTGCCAGGACAGGAATAGGAAACAGGTACCTTGTCAATGATGGTGTATTTCCTAAAATTATACTTCTTTTGAGGTCACTGTGGTGTAATAAAGAACACACTAAAGGTGTTCTGTCTCGCTGTGGAGAACTGCACCTGAGTGCTGATGCTTCTAATTACAGCAGCATTCGAGATGGGACATTTCATCTAGGCCTACCTTAAAAAGATTAACTACATGGAATATTCTATTATAATGCTGTCTTTAATGGCATATATATTACAACATTAAAAGAAATAAAAGTGCATTGATGGTTTGTTGGGTTTGGTTTTTTTTTTTCCTTTGTTTTGTGGCATGTGAGGCTGGGTTTTAAAAGCAGCATCTTTTAATCTGTATTAATGGTGATTCTGCGTGTGGAGTGAGTGAAAACAGTTCTCTGAAGTGCTCAGACTGCTGTAGTGAGCTGCAGTCCAGACCTTAATATTTGCTAGTGGTGAATCAGTCTAACAGTTGGCAGCTGATGCTGTTCAGGGAGTCAGGAATGTGTCGTGGTCAGCTGTGGCTCTCTCTTGGTGACCCCTCTCTGGCTATAAAAACAGAGCTGGTGGCCAGGGTGAGAATTCACCTGCATCTGGATGGTAAAGTTATTTATGCTCCAGTACATGGGACTTTGAAGCACTTTGAAATTTGCTGTCAATGATGCATCTTGGCAAATGAACAGCAATGCACTGGCACCAGCACACAGACCTGTGCTACTGGAGGGAGTGAGGTCTGGGAGTTCTCTTGTCAAAAAATGAAAACCTAGTCCTCAGGCATATTAGCAAAGTTGAACTTTAGAGCAGTTCTTTTCATGGTGTTCTTTGCTTCTTCAAAGTGTACAAATTCAGCAACACTTTTCAAATTAATTTAAGAAATTTTTTGTAAATTTTTGTAATCCCATGATGAGTTTTCTGCTTTTGTGTTCTTGAGGAAATTGCTGTCTGTTTTCTTCATGTTCCATAAGTGATGACTGCTAGTGAGTGTTACAGGAGCAAGAAAATCTCCTTAGCAGGCTAGAGTCAAGACACTGCTCTGTTCTAAAGTCTGTTAAAAGCTGCCCTGAGCAAAAGCAAATTGGTGTGTATGTCCCACTGCCAGAATGATCTCTAGAATGTTGAATATTGAGACATTATCTGCCCTGCTCAGGCCTGTTAACTTGTGAATCCCTGGTCTTTATAACAGTAATACTCGGGCAGCAGTGGGCAGGAACAGGAGTGAGGCAGACAGAAAGCAGAAAGTGTAAAATACAGCAAATTCCCAAATGCCTACAGTTAATAATTTTAACAAATGCATTACTGTTTCTTCATGTTGACTGCCTGCTGTTTCCACTCCTCTTTCTCTGCATGCTCAATATTTTTCTCCCATCTGTCCCTTGGCCGTAATGATGGGACAGATGTACTGCCTAAGTCTTCCTCGTGGAGCTTGTATTAAAACAGCCTCATTGCTCCATTCCTCCCCAGCAGTATTTATGTGCTCATGTTTGTGTATCATCTCTCCTTCCCCCATTTTCTCTGTGCTGTGTATAGATATATATGTAATGTGATCTCTTTCATGGTCTAAGTAGAAATACTATATACACAAGGTATGAAATACTGATTGCTATATATACATGTATATTTTAATATATACACAAGGTATGAAATCAATAGCTACACATACATATTATATATAAAAATATATGTGTGTATATATGTACATATATATGTGTGTCTGCATATAAAAATATGTGTTGGATGCCTTGTGCCTTTCACTGTAAAAGATTCTCTCTATGGTCTTTATGATGTGAAACAACATATTCTTCACTGTAACTGGCCCATCAAACTCTGTAAGAAAAGCTTTTAAACTAAAACCCTCAGCATTTTCTTCATAAGGTTCTGTTAGGATCAGCTGTGCTTTGAACTGTTAAAAACTGTCATTTCTGTTGGATATTTTCCTCAGGAGATATTTTGGGTATGTTAGAATCATAGCTAGAGAGAAAAAGGAGCAAGAATAGCATCTGCTGGGGATGGAGGGTCTGAGAACACAGATCCGAGTCCATCCGCTGCAGGTCACTGCCTTCCTCTCCTGACTGCAATGTGAAAAGTTCATGGTGCAGGCTGCTGCTGGAGGAGGAGTGGAAGCAAATGTTATTGTTAATGGTTTACTGTTTGCTTTTAGCAGGACCAGCCTTGGGAGTTTGTACTAAAATTCCCCCTAGAACAGATGATCTGGCAATTAATACAACCTTCCCCACACCACCACCTCCAGTTAGGAAATACCAGTGCATTCTACATGTGTGCAACTCAGTTCTTATCACCTCTGCAAAACGCTTTATGTTGTAGCCTTTGGATATTAATATCCTTAGCAACAAACTGTTTTTTTCCCTAAAATACAATTTTGTCTTTACAGCATAGGTTAGACTGACTAAAAATGGTCTGTGCTGCTGACACATGCCCAGTGCAAGGAGGAGAATGAGCACTCTTTGGTTCATCCACATTGCTAGATACAAAAAAAAAAACCCCAAAAAACCCAAAAAAACACGTACTGCTCAGATTCAGACCTCTCACACAACATGATAATGGATTTAATACAAGTGAAAACTGAAGCAGGGTAGTCAGGAGCTATTTTTTCTCCAAGCCCTTACTGGATAGAGCAGGAAGTGCTGCCCTTAGAATTGCAGCAAGATCCAGATAAGCCTTTTAGCAAACCTCTCCAAAGGCAAAGACAGTTTGTGTGCAGAGACCATACATTTTTGGAATTCTTAAGCAGATACTCTGTCAGGGGCATGAGTATTGATTCATATCTGGAATATTGCTCTTTCCAGTGCAACAACCCAAAACTTCCTGTGTGGAAAAGCTCAGCTGGAGATAAGTGATGTTGAAGTGAGCTGGCATGAAACTAGCCCTGCCTGTGCCCACTACACCCAGATGGGCCACAGGAGGGACTGAGTTTATCCTAAGGCACATCTTCATCCCCAGTACAGCTGCAGGGCTTTATCTAAGCCTGCATCTGCCAACATGCTCACATGCAAGGGCTGTGATGGCAGGAGAGTCTGTGCTTAATTGATACTCTTTTTACACATTTTAGGGTTACTCTGACTTCTGTAAATCTGTATTTTCCAAACTTTGAATGTTTGGTTGCAAACATTCTTTTTGATATAGTATTTTTTCAACATGTGTTGCCACAGAGTTGGCAAGGTTTGAAATTCTGTAGTATTTGCACAATATTTTCCTTCCCACACAGCTCTGCTAATTTTGGATCATGCTGTTTAGTCCAGTGGATGTAACTGAAACAGAAAGGTTTGCCCAACAGCAATAAAGGCTGTAAAGTGACCATAATCCCACTTGTGTGCTTGTAAAATAATGAGCAAAAAGAGTTTAACTCTTTCTTATTTTAGAACTTATCTGTTGGGTTTTTACCTCTTTTTTTTTTTTTGTTACCAACAGTGAGGAAGATGCTTTCTTTAAGAATGTGTTGACCTTACTTATTAGGATGGAGAGGGTAAAATGAGTCAGTAAATATGAAGGACAGTTTTGTGTCTCCAAGTCTTATCCTGGTACTACTTTTTAAACCAACTGTACTTCAAGTTTCTGGCTGCAGGTGTCAATGAGGCAGCAACTCCCACAACCCACAGTGTAGCTGTATGAAAGAAGCCAAATTCCAGTCCAGGTCTGCAGATTTTCCATGTGAGTCTGCCTTCTTCTGGGGATGCTCTGGAGACACCACAGCATGTGTGTGTATGAGTTGAAGGCTGAAAGACTGACTGGAAGCAGAAAAATGTGCATTTTGTTTTATTTGTTTGCTAGCAAGCTTTAGTGCTCAGGCACTTAGCTGAAAAGCAATAGCAAGTAACCCAAAAGTTGGCAGAAAGAGTTTGAAAGATGCCTATTTTTGCAGAATATCATTCAGTAGGCAAAAAAAACAGGGAAAAAATTAAAACAGTTTTGTTAACTGTTCTTTGAATATTTTTCTTTAAGCCCAGTTCTGAGAGTGATGTGGTTATATAACAACTTGTGGCTTTTTGAAAATATCTGTGTCTGAAGGCTGAAAATCCAGTAAGAAATTAGAAAGAATGGCAAATGCTGCTTTTATAATGTGGTATTATTTTTAGGATTGTTCTCGTTACATTTTAGGGGCCTTCCCTGTTGTATTTTGTCTCCTTGAATATACCAAGCATTTTGAAGACGTTATAAAAGCAAATGTACTTTAAAGCAATGGATTTTCTAATAGAAGTTGTTGGTTGTAAGACAGAAGATGCATTACTGGCAAAGTGTATTGTATATTTCTATACAGTTAAACAGTGCAGGAACCTCATTTTGGCAAGGACTGTGAATATTTGGGACATAAAGAAAGACGTGCTTAAATTATTGTTGTGGCAAAGTGAGGCAGAAGGAGGCTGAAAGGAGGCTGGGGCCCTTGTTAGCTGGCAGATTCACAGGTTAATTAGGATTTCAGGTTTTAGGCCAATTATTACAGGTTTCAAACCAATTTTCTTCGTTTCTCCACCTGTCATGTACACGAGTGGTCAGTTAGACACTTAGCATGGTAAGTGCATGCAAACCTCCCCGTTACAGCCTGTGGAGTTGTGCTAGACAGTGTGGGCAGGACAAATCCCAGATGCAAACCTTTAGCCCCTGGCAGCAGCTCCTTTGTGGGGTGAGCTCTGAGGGGTGAGCCAGGTGGAGCCCACGGGCTGGGGACAGCCTTGTGCTGAGAGGGTCTGCTGGGCTGTGGGATTCCCCCCACACTTCTCTGATCCGTTCTCTCTCGCAGGCAGGAATGGCATCTCCTGAAAATCCCGAGCAGTTGATCATTGCCCTGGAACCCGAGGCTGCCTCTATCTACTGCCGAAAGCTGCGCCTGCACCAGATGATAGACCTGAGTAATAGGGCACCTGTCAATGGCTACAGCCCGAGTGACACTATTGGAACTGGATTTACACAGGGTACTTCTGTTCATTCACTTTTCAGATCTCATGCCTGAATTTGCTTTGTCCCCAGGGGTTGGTTTCTCACTATTTCTTGTTGTCCGTGTTCTCTTGAAATATTTCAGGCTGGCATCAGTTGACTTTTATAAACTCTTTTGCTGCTTACCATAGTTGGACTTGTTTAGATGTTGACCCAGCAGACATCACAGAATGATTTGGGTTGGAAAGAAACTCAAAAATCATCTCGTTCTAACCCTCTGCCATGGGCAGGGACACCTTCCCCTAGATCAGGTTGCTCCAAGCCCTGTCCAGCCTGGCCTTGGACACTTTCAGGGATGGGGCAGCCACAGTTTTCTGGGCACCCTGTGCCAGGGCCTCACCTCCCTCACAGGGAACAATTTCTTCCTAATATACACTTGAATTTTAGCATGCAGGTAGCTTCCTTGTCTTGCCTTTATTTGGATGTTGTGGGAGTCCTTTATTATTTTCACAGCAGTATTTTTCTGCCTTAATTTAAGTTAGTACATCATGCTGGATCACTTTTAATTTAATTTGTTGGAAGCAATTATGTGTTTGCTTATCTGCATTATTGAGGCAGTGCTAAATAACTGGATCTGCAATGAAATGATTAGTCTGAGGTGTTCCAAAGTATAGGCAGATGCTTTTTGATGTCATCTTTATGAAATATCATTAATGACTTTCAACACTTGGTGGAACACATGGCGTTGGAATGTAGCAGTGAATTTATCTATGTGTTGAAGAGCATCTGCATAATGCACTGCTGATTTATTGAGCTGGGATCTGTTGTTAGTGTCACTGTTTGAAGGGGAGGGACAGAGATTGGACCACTCTAAGTCACTTGATAGAAGATCTTCATCACCAGTTTTTTGAGCTTGGCAGCCTACTGAAACTGGAGGGAAACGGAGGGAACAAAAAAGGAAAATGGCCTGCAGCAGAAAAATTTGATTGCTGCATAATGTGCCTATCACTCTATACCTCTGTGAATTGTAACAGTTGCCCTGATACTGATGGTAAGGTGGCATTCTATCCTAGAAGGAGTTTTTCAGAAAAGTCTGTATTTTATCACATTTGCTAGGTCAAAACCGTAGAGGCAAGTGGGAGGTTAAGCTAGTAGAGCTATTCCTGGACTTACCAGAGCATATATTTTTTTTTAGTTAGTCAGAGTGACTACATCATTCTCTCAAATCCATGGCTGTCCTAGCCAGCACTTGTCAGATGTGTTCAATGTTTGGAGGCCCACGCCAAGTACAGGACACAATCTGTTTTCAGGATTCAGTCCCTTCAGGGCCCCTTGGCTTCTGTCCCCCTCATTTGTGCCCTGAACTATTCCAGTTCCATGTGATTTTACATGAACTCACTTTCAGACAACATAGGGATTTGCTTCTGGGAAAATAATAAAGGAGTTTATCTGGTCAAAGTTTTGAAGCTGGGCAGAATCTGGCATATCATGGATTTCTGCTAATGGGCTTTTTCTTGGGTGGGGGTACCACTCTCATTCTTGACTTTGTATGGTAAAAAGCTATTTGGGATAAGAAAGGTTTCATGTCAAAATTAATGAAAACAAAGTTTGGAGTGAATTAATTTGGGGTTGGAATTAAAATTTCATAAAGGCATGGCAAGCACCCAAGACAAGCTGAGAACAGATTAAGGAGAAAAACCCTTTAAATATAAACAGAGAGAAGCACTCCAAGGACCATATTATTGCTGTGAAGTCAAAACAAAAATTTTAGTGTTCATAGTAGCAAGGATAAGCTTGCTTCGGTTGTAGTTTAAAGACTGGCTCTTGTGCTCAGTTCTAGCCCATGGTAGGGAATGAAAGGATTGCCATTGATTTCTGTGGGCTTGACAGACCCTTGGTAGGACCTAGTGCTTGTTCTGCCATGGAATGATTCCTCTGAGCTTTCCCTGTGCTGCCAAGTCAGTGCATTGAGGCTGGGGCAGCTTCTTTGGGGTCTTTTTGGGGAGGGTGCAAGTGGAGCTGATGCTCTATTTTCTGGTGACAGGCACTATAGAAATAGGAAGCAAAGTGCTTTCAGTGATTTGTGTGCTGGTATTTTCAGAAAAAATTTACACTCATGACAGGCTGCCTCTCTTGTAGTGTTTTATGAAGTACCTTTGAAGGTGAGTGATGATAACACAAGGAATGTAGGTTTTTTGATCGTTCAGTTATGGAGGTTGATTTAGAAGCATAAATAACAGAGGTTCTCACTACTCTGCTTTCTCTTGACAGACTGTTCTGTATCTTTTAAATGTCTAAGTAGCAGTTAAGTCTTGTAAGTTAATGGATTGTTATAATAGTCTTGCAAGATTACACTTAATTTTTAATTGGTCTGTATTTTAAATATTGTGAGGGTCAGCCCTGGTCATCACTGTGTCCTGAAGAAATTAATAATCTGAGCAGCAGTGCTTCTCGCTACTGGTTTTGGGGTAGACTGACATCCTGAGAGGTTGGGGAGGTGTATTTGCCTGAGCATTCAAAATGAGCAGTGGCTTTTGGAAATGTGGGAATGTTCTCCCATCCCGGGTGGGCTGGGGCTGCCACCTGCTGTTGGAGGCTGCTGTGAGCACAGCTGGCTGCCAGCCCCCACCCTGCTGCCAGTGCACACTTTGCAAGCCAGAGTGTATTAAAAAACTGCAAGTCAGACATGTTTATAACTTTATTATTAGATTATTACTGTATATGTTTAGTTTGTGTTATTTGTATTAGGTAAGTAGTGTAGGTTAAAAGACAAATAAGTATTTATAGCAATATTGAGGGAAGATCAACATGACTATAAACTATTTTTCCTTCTTTCCAAGAATGACATTCTGATGTTCCTGGTCCCAATGCATTAATTTTTGTACTTTTTTTTTCTGTTGTTGTTAGGAAGTGATACATACAGATCTCTCAGCCTGCTTGCCCTTGTTTCCTGCAGTTTTTCATTTTATTTCTTCATGCTTTCTTATGCTCAGTAACTTTTTTTTCTGTCAATCACTAGGGAAGGAACACGTGCGCCGGAACCGGCAGAGTCGGACCTTCATGGTGGAAAATGTCATAGGAGAGATCTGGTCTGAGCTGGAGGAAGGTACTGTCCTTTCTTGAATAAACTTTGCTCTCACTGGTTTTGTATTGCAGGCAAATACTGTGTTTCCCACAAACATGCTGTGCACTGCATTGTTCTCACAATGGTGGTTATAAAGGGGAAAATGAAAAAAACACAAGTTCATGTGCTGCTCTTTGTTACAAGTGCTGAATTGCAATTCTTTATGCTCTAGCATAACAAGATTTATTAATGAGATGGTGGAAAACCGTGCAACTGGAATATTATCCTCAGAACAGGCTTTGTAAATATGGTATAATATTTGGTAGCCCAGTAGGATGTACACCAGCAGCATGAACAGTCCCACTTACCAGTTGTGTTACATCAATAGCTTCTGACATCTGACTTTGATATTTGTTATCAATCATGTGTTACGATTACTAGCAAAGATTAAGTCTTTAGCATGACCTTTGCTGTCTGTCTGTCGGCCCCTGTCTCCCCTGGAGCCCTCAGGAGCTCTCATTGCAGAGAGCTGGTGTGCTCACAGTGGTGTAAATGCCCCTGGCTTCTCCCCTTGGCATTCCAGGTGATCGGTACATCGTGGTTGACAGTGGAGGAGGCACAGTGGATATGACTGTCCATCAGATCAGGCTCCCTGAAGGACATCTGAAGGAGCTCTACAAAGCAACAGGTAATGTCTCTTCCACTGTCTGCTTTATGTAATTAGATTGTGTATTACATATTTATGTAATGTTTCGGCTTGTCAGTGAAGGAAATGTATGCCTTTATAGCATTTTACTGACAGTTCTTCCTGAAATGGGACCAGCACTCAAAATCAGTATATCCCAGCTGCTGGTTGTCTGAATCACTAATTTTTAGTGGTAGTGTTACAGTGGCTGTGATGATACAGGAGTAACAGTGAGGCAAAGGTTAAGATCATGGTGTATTAGACCAACTGTTACATTTAGGAAAGATCCTCTTTTTGTGGACATTCTCCTGTGACAGTTTTTCTGATTTGTATGTGGTCAACTCCAAATGTCATAAGAATATTAAAGAACATCCAGAATATTAAAGCTCTGTTTTGTCTGTGCTGCAGGCGGGCCGTACGGTTCCCTGGGTGTGGACTACGAGTTCGAAAAGCTCCTGTGTAAAATATTTGGGGAAGATTTCATTGAGCAGTTTAAAATCAAGCGCCCTGCAGCCTGGGTGGATCTGATGATCGCGTTTGAGTCCCGCAAACGGGCGGCAGCTCCCGACAGGACCAACCCCCTGAACATCACCCTGCCCTTCTCCTTCATTGACTACTACAAGAAGTTCCGAGGTCACAGCGTAGAGCACGCCTTGAGGAAAAGCAAGTGAGTAGACAATTGAAACCACATGGATGCAGAATTAACTACTGGTAGCAAAGACAAATTATTAAAAATCCTAATTACATTAGGACTGAAAGGTAATAGCATAAAAGTGTAGTGCAAGGATGAGGAAATGGGATTGCTTCTGGTGCAGAATGAAGAGTTCTGATTGATCTCTTGCAGAATCTTTTTTGTACAACACTCTTCAGGTATTGCTTTCTACAACTTCTGTTAGGCCACTGCTGCATCACTTTCTTTGAGTATATATTGTGAGTCTCTTGCATATTAATTAGCAATGTCAGATCAAACACGGAATTTGTTGCCTAAAACCTTAATTTTTAGCACCCTGGATCCTGGAAAAAAATTCAAGATTGTGAGATGTGTAAATATGTTCATGGCTTGAGGGAAATTATTAACAGTATCAGATCATTGGAGAAAACATACACTACTGCATAAAGCTCTGCAAGGGGAAAGCATTCAGCTTTTGAAGTGATGCTAGGCTTTTGCTTCTTATAGTATTTTACAAGTTTGATAATTTGCTTGATAGGCAGGGAGAACATAATCCCCTCCAGAGATATTAATTCATGATTTTCAGTATCAAGAAGTCACCCTAAATGATAAGATCATGGGCTGCTGTAGAAAAGGAAGTGAGCAGAAAGTAGAAATGGGAATTTTGCATCTTTTGAAGTTACATATTACAGAAAACCTGGAGTTTAATGGTGTAAAAGAATGAGCAAGAGAACCTGTGAATCTGGGGCAGAAGGCTTGGGACCTAAGAGAGGGGAAGATTTGATATTTAATACCTGTACCTTAATTTTTTAAACTAGCCAGGGTTGAATGTGGTGTGAAGGCTGTAACTCCTGTATCTCTTTCAGAAGTTATTGGTAAATGTAGTGTAAGCTTAAATGACTTGCAATCCAGCTAAAAGTTGCTTTCTAAATGAGACTGAGGTTCTGAAATCATTAAAAATTTCTAGAAATACTCCCCCTCATGAGGCCATCTCCTTTTTATTAGTAGTCTTAATGGTGAAACTAAGAGGAAATGCTAAATGCTCCCTTCATATGAAATGAAATGAATTTGATAACAGGATAGAAAGAGTGTAAAGGTTAACATCTAATGTGCCTGAATGAATGGGAGATTCCTGAGCTATACAGATGTGTATCTGATAGAATAGCATAATTCCTGTATCACTTAATAAACATTATGCCTCATTAAAAATGCTGTTCTCCCTTCTGCCTCCTGAGGCTTCCCAACTTGCTTGTTTTCCTGGTGTGTTTCCAGTGGCTCTGGCCTGCCACTGCTATAATCTAAACGTTGCCCTTCTGGGGATGAATCAGTGCTGTTTCAGATGAGCGAGCACTGCATTGACTGCCAGCTGTTTCAGAGAGCAGTTGAGCAATTGCTAATGCTGCAGAAGGCAATCAGGCAAAGAAAACAACAATTAGACAAGCCAAAATAATAATTCTCCCTTCAAGTTTTACATAACTGCAGTTGGTATGGGGCTAGGGTGAGGTGGGGCACTTTGTTCCAAGGAAAATGCACGCAGATTCTGTAAACTCATTAATTCATTTATTTAATGGTTGTTTCCCAGCTCAGCTGCAGTGCTTTAATGTTCTTTCTCTCTGTTCCTCTGCAGTGTGGACTTTGTGAAGTGGTCCTCCCAGGGAATGCTGAGGATGAGCCCGGATGCAATGAATGCTCTTTTCAAACCTACAATTGATCAGATCGTTCAGCACCTGAGTATGTATCTGTGTGATTCCACTTCCTGGCTGAGCTGAAACTCAGGTTTTGCTCACCCATTTCAACCCAGTAACAGCCCTCCTGGTAGGCACCAGTTGTGGACAAGGAATTCAGTTCAGCTCTCTACAAATCCGCTAGGAAAATAATAAAAGGGATGTGTCCTGAGCACATACTCCTGCCTAGCTCTAGTGCTAGTTACTGAGTGTGATTCAGCTCTGTTACTGCCTAAGCTCCAATTACTCTGTGCTTCCAGTGGTGCAAGCATTCAGAGGGCTGACATGCACTGAGAAATCCATATCTTGCCTTTCTTTTTCCTTTTTCAGGCAAAAACTAAATTTTGCCAGAGTTGTAACTCATTTCTGACTATTCCAGCTATTAAGACCTCCAATTCATTCCTCCCTAGGTAGAAGGTGACATTTGTTCATGACCATCCAAATCACTGACATCTCTAAAGCACAAATAGTAAATGATGCATCATGGTAAAAGTACTCCAGGCATGGCTTAAGCAGCAATGAATGTACTTGTCCAGTAATGGAAAGTGACATGTGCTTATTGGGAAGGTTACTATTTAAGGTCTTCCTACTGGAAGATTAAATTTGTATTGAGTACAATGCTTGTGGTGGGAGAAGTGTTGATTTCTACACGTTACAAAGCACTGTTTGGAATAAATACCCAGGTTTGCTCATCATGTGTGAGGGATTTAGCTAAATTTCAGAACTTAATAAAACAAGCATAGAGTAGTTTATATGTGAGCAGGAAGGGAGACACCTAGGACTGCAACAGTTGTGACAGGTAACTCACTTGTTTGAACTAAAAGTGAGCCTACAACTGAACTGCATGGTGTTCTGGAAAGAGAGAGATATGGGTTTAAGCTAAGAAGGAAAATCTGTAAAAATGCAAAGAGGGATTATTTTGCAGACGGTATTTATTGTGGTTAAGATGCTGGGGTTAGAAATAGTAAATGAATTTGAAATGGAGTGATTTATCTGGAATGCAGTAAAGGGTTGGTTTTAAATGCCATTTCAGAAATGTTGTATGGTTTGAGGTGAGTGAATTCATAGTGAAATATATTAAGAGATATAAGAAGTGGGACTGGTGCATGCTGAGGGTGGCAGTGTGGGCACAACTGTGGCACTTCCAGATGATGTGCATGGAACACTCAGTGCACTCAGACATTGGCATTTTCACTCGCATTCCCTTGTTAAAATGAATTTTATTGAATGGTCTCTGTTTCTGTTCAGGTGAAGTGTTTGACAAGCCAGAAGTGACCAATGTGAAGTTTCTGTTCCTGGTGGGCGGCTTTGCTGAATCCCCCTTGCTCCAACAAGCCGTCCAGAGCGCTTTTGGCTCCAGATGCCGGGTCATCATCCCCCAGGATGTGGGTCTGACCATCCTCAAAGGAGCTGTTCTCTTTGGCCTCGACCCTGCTGTCATCAAGGTGCGGCGTTCCCCTCTCACCTACGGCGTCGGGGTGCTCAATCGCTTCGTGGAGGGCAAACACCCCCCGGAGAAGCTCCTTGTCAAAGACGGCACGCGCTGGTGTACCGATGTCTTTGACAAGTTCATCTCAGCCGACCAGTCTGTAGCCCTGGGAGAGACTGTGACACGCAGTTACACACCTGCCAAGCCTTCTCAGTTAGTAATAGTCATCAATATTTACAGCTCAGAGCAAGACAACGTCAGCTTCATCACCGAGCCGGGCGTGAAGAAGTGCGGCACCCTGCGCTTGGATCTCACAGGAACTGACGCCTCCGTGCCCAACCGGCGCGAGATCAAAACACTGATGCAGTTTGGGGACACTGAAATCAAAGCCATGGCTGTTGATGTTGCCACCTCTAAAAGTGTCAAAGTTGGTATTGATTTCTTAAATTACTAACGGCCCTTTCCCCCCACCACAGCCTGTTTGTGAGACTGATCTTCCACTGTTCCATTTTTTGACTTTTCGTCTGTCATGTCGTCACCTTGAATTTCAGCAGGCTATATGAGAACAGCTAGTAAGGTGGGGTACGTTGTGTTTGTGTCCTTTGATGACCAAGGACTGCGTTTTGAAAGACCCTTAAAAAGTTTGGGAGCAAAAGTTCCAGAGGTAGTAAAAGTTACCAAGTTACTCAAGCATGCTTAAAGATCTACCTTTATAAAGTAAACACTGATTATTGTTGGGTCCTGAAGGTTAGTTTAAAAAATACCAAGTTGTAATCTCTTTGCCTTGTTCTTCTTCCTCTTCCTCCTGAGAAAAACTCACTAACCCACGTGGCTGTTGTAGGGGGTGTATCTGTGTGGGATATCTGTTTAAACAGCACCATCCTCTGGCAATGGGAACAAATTAGTAGTTTTATTGTAATATTTTGATTTTGCCCAGTGCTTGCAGAATTTAAAGTGCTGAAAATTAATGACTCAAAGAAATAGGATCTAAATTACTTAAATTGTGAGTAAAGAGAATCCCCAGAAATCCTTAAAATTATATTTAGGGAAGACATATCTGTTTTGGGAGCCTAATATTGATTGCTCCAGTTTGGAAAACAAGGCCTTTGTTGTCAAAGCTCTCAGAACAAGCTGTCAGATTAATTAGGTAGCATTATCCTCATTTTACTTCAGCAAACAGTATTAAGAAGAAACCTGTTTCTCTTTTGAGTCTTCTAAATTTATTTTTATTAGTCTCCATCTGAAACCACAGAATCACAGAATAGTTGAGCTTGAAGGGGACATCCATTGACTATCTGATAAAACCTGTCTATTCAGCAGTATCAGTCAGAAAAAGTTGTTTTTTCCAATCTTTAATATCTCCAAAATGAAGATCCAGGCAACTTACTTGGCAACCCTCACTGCAAAAGTTTTTTTCTTATGCTTAAAAAGGAATTTCTTGAGCTTAAATTTGTGCACATTGCCTCTTTCTTGCTCCTTCACTGGATACCTCTGAGAAGTCTGGCTCCATCCCCTTTCCTGTCTGCTCTCAGGCATTTGTACACATTCCAAGCATCCCTTGAGCCTCCTTGAGTCCAACAACCCCAGCTCTTGCAGCCTCTCCTCACATGAAAGATCCCCCAGTCCCTTCATCCCCTTCATGAGCCTTTGCTGGTCTCAGTGCTGTGTGTCAGCGTGTCTCTCTTGTCCTGGGAAGCACAGAACTGGACCTGGCACTCAGACAGGGCTGAATCAGGGAATGCTCACCTTCCTAGAGCTGCTGACAGTGCTGTTCCCAGTGCAGCCCAGGAGGCTCTTGCCATTCTGTATGGCAGGGGCACATTGCTGCCTCAGGCTCAGCCTGGCTTGGTGTCTGCCACGACTCCAAGGTGCTGTTGTGCTGCCAAGCTGCTTCCCAGACAGATGGGCCTCAGCTTCTCCTGCTGCATGAGGTTATTCCTGCACAGGTTCAGGACTTTGCATTTGCCTTTGCTGAACTTCATGAGGTTCCTATGCACACATTTCTCCAGCCTGTCAGCATCCCTCTGACCCATGTGCTTTATCAAGCACTTCCCCAACTGATGATATTTCTTTTCTTGTTCATTCCTGTGTTAAGATTTGGAAGCACAGCTAGATGATGGCAGTTCAGAAACATTTAAACAATTCAGAAGAGACAAAACATTCAGATCAAAAGTACCTTGATATATTTTTTGTAGCAATCATTTTAATTCAGTAAAATATATTGCTGGGTTGAGTTGAATGGCCAATGAAGTGGAAGGCAGAAGCCAATAGAATGAAACTAAAAATAGCCTTAAGTAAAGCATTCTTTACTTGGCAGTGAGCACAGAGCTCTTGACACAGGAGAAATGCACTGATGGCCATGGTAGCATCTTTTTTCCAAATAACAACTTTGTGGAAATGTTTCCTTAAGCATACTCTCCTGGCAAATTTCTTTTGCAACTAGAATATTTTTTATTTTGCAGAATGCTACAGGAGGAAAACTTCTGAAACCTGCTTTTTGTATCTGCTTTCTGTATCTGAACTGACAACTTCAGATTGAAATCCTAATTCCACTCCAAATTAGCAGACTGGTACCAGCCTGTAGAATCACCCTAAAATGCTGACACTTTCCAGAACATTTATATAGAGCTGCCTGACTACCTGCTGGAATTCATTACATTTTCAAAACTTTGCAATGTTAATTATTAATCTAAGCCTTCCTTTTTTAAAAGTTTAGCATGAGTTAAATCCATTACCGACACTTTTGGGAGATTAAAGCTTTATCAGTTATTCCATTAATTTATGTTCCAATCCTGCACTTAAACTTTCTGTGTTTATCCTGGAGTTTTGCCACAGTAGAGAGCTTCAGAACTGATCCACTGCATTTTGTCATTGAGTTTTCTGTGTCTCCTGCAGAATTCCCTGGTTGAAGGGGAAATGTATTCTGCATTCAGCTTTAAAATAAATAAATAAAGGACTATGAAGAATGCTAGTCACAGTATGCTGCTGGATACTTTCTATAATTACAAAGTGTGCTTGCTAGCAGTCGATTTCCTGCTGCCTGCTAAATGCTTTAAAAGCTAAATACTGGGAATTTTTTTGTGTGTGTTGCTTTCCATGGTTTACAAACAAGAGAAACTTTAAGATGAGTTATGAACAATATAATTTTATGTATATACAATATTTAAATATTGTACAGACTCTTTCTTTCTACAGTGCTATTTTCTTGTATAAAAAATGCACTTTGCCTCTGTTGATTTCATTCAGCTGTTAATTTTAAATAACACAGTTTCTCAATCAGCTTCTGTAATTATAGGCTTTTAAAGATGGTAAGATATGAAATGTAAAAGGCCGATGTTATAATAATAGGAAAGAAATGTTGGTGTGTCAGAGAATACAACATTGTTCCTGCAATGCAAGTCATACCAGCTAAGCACATCACACAAATGCAATAGTCTGTTGCTGGGGTTTTCATTTCTTTGTTTCAGATGGTGACCATTCCATCTCCAGCAATTCTTCATAATAATGGATGAATCCTCCTGTAAAACCAAAAATCAGGTTGTAAAATCTGGGTATACAGCTTCTTCACTAGGTTTTGGGTTTTTAATAAGAATCTTCTCTAGTTTAAACAACAACAACAACAAATGAAAAACTACCTTCCAAAGCCAGGCAACACTCTTGTATTGTAGCTGCAGGTAAGACACAGTCTCTGTCTACCACTTACACCTGCCAAAACCCAAAATTCTTACAGAAAAATAAGCTTTGCTGTCTTTGCGTGCTACGTTAAGCTGAATCTGTCCAGTTCTGCACAGATTTGTTTTCAGTGGCCTTAACACAGGATTTGGTCCAATAAATGGCTGCCACCCCCGTCTCCCCTGTGAAGAGGAGGTGACCTGCAAGATCAGGTGGCCCATGATTTTTGTGCTGTTTCCAGCCTGTCTGCAGGGAAAGCTACAGGTAGTTTCTGCAGTTCTTCTGAAACACAGTTCCCTGCACAGCAGCGATTCTCTGCCCTTTCTGATTCACCTTTTGTAAGATCCCATCTGGATCCAAGCAGGGGCTTGTTGCTGAAATCCCTGTAACTGTAAAACGTGGTTTACATATTTTTGCACTTCCTCCTTCAGTCTGATGAGAACACTATCAAGCTTATCTTTGCAGAGCACTGAACTCTACTGAACAAACTCCCAGCTGTCCTTGTTGCCCTCTTTCAGAATGGAAAATTAGCTTGTCTCTCTAAGGAATTAGAATTGTTAAGTAGAATATTAAGCTGTGGTCTGTAGACTATAACCCAATTAAGCAACTTTACATTGTAAGAGGCATGTGGATGCCCATTTTGATAAAGGATTTTAGGCTGTAACATGAAATTTAATATGAAATTTACTAGGAAATGAGGCATTTTTAGAATTGTAGTTGTGATACTTTGCAGGACATTCCCCCTGCAGAGCATTTTTTGGTAGGGGTTTCAGATGACATTGTGCAACTTAATGTTAAAAAGACAACAAGGCCAGCTATCCGTAGGGAAAGCAGAAGGTCTTGGCAGGAGTTTTGCTCTAAGCAGCAACTTGCAGGTTTGGGTCCAAGTTACTGAACTCTAGGCTGAAGTTTAGTAGCTAATTGTGATGGAATGATTAATTGTGTTAGAATATGATAAATGTGCACTGGTGGTTAGGACAGTTTGCATTGGTATGAGTATACCAATATTCATATACAGGAGTTTTAATGCATTATTATGAGAAGGCTAATTATATATTGCAGAGATTTAATAGCCAAGATAAGCTGCATATTTATGATATGAAGTGGCTTAAGCGGATGAATAGTATAAAAGTTGTTGGGCATAATGTCACAGTACTCACCTGCTTGAAATAGTCTTAAACTATATTATAAAACCAACCATTGTGGTCTTGTTCACCTCTGTGCAAGATAAATTCAGATTTCACTGATACTTGGAGCTGTTCACAACTTGTCTGGATTGTATCTTGAGTGTTCTTGTGTCTTCAATCATGTCAAATAAAATACCTTAAAACTAATTTCTCTTTTTGGGTACTACTATTTTTATGAAAATGGCTATAAAAAGAAACCTAATTTATTATGAAAGTGAGACAGGCCAAGTGGTTATGCTTGAATTTGGGTGCTCTTTCGTGTGTGTAACTGAGCAGAAGTGACACCAGCTGTCTGTACAGCTTTGGTTCACCTGTGTGTCCCAGGTGGAACTTCACTGCTGCTCATGACTCAGTTTCCAGCAAAATTGGTGTAGCTCTCTGAGTAAGGTGTTGGAGTTCAGGCAGAAAGACTTTGGGGAATACCAAAAGCAGATCAGGTATTTTCTGTAATGCTCTCAGGGAGCTAGGAAATCAAATACAAAATCTGATATATCAAAGAGAACTGCAATCTTTTAGGTCTTGTATTATTAAAAGCTGTATTACTGTTAAAAATGCATTATCAGGCCAATAAGCTGGCCAATAACCAGGTACATTAGCATGAGAATGTGCCTCATTATAGATCTAGGGATATTCAGTAAGGTCCAGCTGCACTGGAAAAACCCTTGCACAGCAGTTTGTGCAGTATTACATTTTTCTGCTATCAGCTGTAGGCCATGTCCCTGTGAAATACAGCAGTGTTGGCACAAGCCCTGGAGGTGATTCAGTGGCACAAGTGACCTTGGTCCACAGTGCTGCAAAGATGCAGAGAGTGAACTGAGATGCTTTAGCAGCCACTACACCCAACTTCCATCTATTTGCTGCAATGAAGGTGTTTTACAAGTGCTTTATGACTATAATTATAAACACCATCCTAATAGGCTAGGTACTGTATTTAACTTGTAATGAACTTGATTTCAGCTAAACATTCAATTAATGTTACTAGTACAATGGGAAATATAATTACAGTCTTCAGAGACACATTAAGAACCAAATTTTGCTTTCGGTGTTCTACCACACTGCTGAAGATTCCAGCAGATTTTCATGTGAGTGCATTCAGAATTTGGTTCTTACAATGGACTTTTCTAAATCTTAAGGCTTTCTCATAGGAGTGTGTTTATATTTAGAGTTACAGCCCCATCTTGATAGACGGGATTTTTTGTAAGTTGTTGGTTCTACAAAATCACGTAAGTCCTCACTGAAACCTGTATATTTTGTATTCATGTGACTAGCTGTGGAATAAAACAACATGTAAAAGGGCCTCCCTGACAGCAGTGTCCAACACAGTCTTAGGGACAATGGATTCAGAGCTCCTTTACTCAGTGCAGGAACGGTTTGATTTTCAAGAGATGAAGCCTGGATAAATTAATGAGAAGTGCAGATGGTTCATGTGACTGGAATTCAGGCCTGGGTTTTTCCAGCCTTGTTACTTACTCTTTTTTAGGAATAAATTCTGGTTTATTAGTTCTCATTTTTGCCTTGCTGTGTTCTAACAACCAAAAACATTCTTCAACTCTTAATGCAGAGTCACAATAAGGTATTGTGCTTTTTCCTTTGAGTTAGAGGCTTGAACGTGAGTATTCAAAAAAAGGAAGACTTTTCCACCACAGCCTGTGCAGTTCACAGATGCAAAGATGAATTTCTTACAGCAAATACTATTACCATCCTTATGCCATATATGCACTCAGTTAACTGCAAAGATTTTTCTGCAAACCAAGAAATTATGTCTTTAGGTAACATACAGTTTAAAAGGTACTAGCTATGATTTTAAAGTAGTACCTATTTTCTCATTTTTCAGCGATTGTGATAGGAAAAAGTTTACTAGATGCCATATCCCGTGAGCTCTGGCTTTGTGCCCGAGCAGGAGTTACTGAATGAGGCCATGGATTTTCATTACCATGTGATGGCAAAAAAAATTAAGAACTTGAGAGATTTCAGCCGCTGTGATCCTTCTGTCAGTGTCCACAGGTGACCTGACACAGACATGGAGTAATGAAAAATAAATCCAAGCTTACTCTGGGAATATTGTGTTCTGCAGGAGAGCCAAAACATCAAAGGAGGACAAAGCCAGATGGAGTGTTGGGAAACGAAGGAATTGGCTGGAGAGATGTGTAACCAGGACCTGGATGTGCTAGAACAGAGGCACTGGAGTGCTCCAGCAGTTACAAGGTCAGGGATGGTTTCAAATCAGAGTGGTGAGGTAGAGCTGTGACTGCCAGGGTTTGTTGAACTGCAGCAATAGGAGGAGTTAGAAAGGTGACTCTCCCCTTCCTAAGGGCAACAAGTATTTCCTTCCCTTTGAGGAGTAATCTCTGCACCTCTAGTAGGAACTTCCGTCTGCCATCAGCTGATAAGAGCAGACACCAGACTGAACACATCCTCTTCCTTTGTAGTCCAAAGAGCAGCCTCGGTGCTGCCCTGGCACTTCTCACACACCAACACGCTGCAGCGTGCACTTGGAATCACACACAAGGCTGCAGCTAGAGCACTGCAGGGAAAGGATTGCTCAGAACGTTTATTTTTCATCTTGTGACAATCACAATGGATCTGTTTTCTCAGCCTGTGTCCCCCCACCAACACTATACCTAGATGACTACTGGCTCCTCAAAATGAGTGAGGTTGAAGGCAATTAGCTGTAAGTAGAGCAGAATCCAGCAGAGGAGGTGCTGGTTCTGCATGGTGTATGCAGCAGTTGTATCTAAATGCTTTTTTTTTCTGCAAACAACATTCCAGTATCCTTCTTCAGATGATTTTGTCCCTACGTTCCTTGTGTTGGTAGAGGTCTGGATAGCAGTACTGTCTGCAGGGTGTTGTGAACACACAGCCTTGTCCAGGAACAATTAATTCCTTACACAGTGGGCAGGAGAATAGATTTGTCTACTCAGGAAACAAGGTCAATGTTTCAGCCTGATAATTGTGTGAGGCAGATGAAGAATCAGATAACATCACTGAGGATGTTCCAAAACACTTTTAAATTAATGTTGTAGTTCTTTTGTTTTGTCTTATGGGTGAAACACATGAGACTGAAGATCAAAAAGTACCACACACTTAACAAGGATGTTACAGGACTGAGGGGATGTACAAACTACACTGATCATATCCCACTGAAGGAATTTTAATTTCTCCCCTTCAGAGTCAAGTGGCATATAATAATTCAGGCTTTTCCTTTTCTCTGTTCAGATCCATCCAGTATATTTGCTGATTGCAACTGCAGCTTTGTCAGAGCATCACAGGAGTTTCATGTAGCTGGAAAGGACTTCAGGCATCAATCACAGATCACCTGCTGCAAAACAATATTAGTTCTACCTAAACTGCTCCCAACTTTTGGGGTTTTTTTAATCTGGTTTTAAAACTTCTGATGCTGAAATGGTGTCACCTGCTTGTGCAGATTGTTTGTTTCACTGTCCTCATCTGTCTGAAGTCTTACATAATGTCAGCTTTGCCTCTCTGTGGTTGTCCTACCCCTAGAGAACACGGGAACAATTCATTCCTGCCCTGACAGCTTTTGACATATCTGAAGACCAGTTTCATGCATGCCCTGAATCTAATTATTTAATTAAATCCCAGGTCCTTCAATCATGTTCTGTAGACCTGTGATCTTTTTTTATGGCTCTGTTGGGAGCTTTGAGGATTAGGCAGTGGATGCTGGTTTCTAGCAGATAAGCATCTTACTGCTGGGAGGAGCTTTGGAAACTGATGCTGAAGTTGTTCTGTGAGGACACTCGTGAATGACTCCTGTTGGGAGCATCCCTCTCCAAAACAGCCCTGGTGAAGCATCAACAAAGGAGGAAATGGGATGCGGGGATTTGAGGCACGTTGTTGTTTTGTCTCTTGCAAACACTGATTAAAGGCCTTCTTGTGTTTAAGCTGAAAGGTATGTGTTTAAACCTTAGGAGCTTGTTACAGGAGTTAATGTTATATGGGCTGGGTGTGTTTTGGATAAATGGCACTTATGAGGCAACCACAAATCATGGTTGTGAGGCAGACTTTGAGTTTTCCTCTCACAGGACTTTTGGAATTTGCGTCATTAAAGTATTTTCCTTGAATTCCTATGGCATGGAAGTCCTGATAAACTACTTGTGCTTTGCTGGCCTGAAGTGTGTCAAGCTTTTCAGCTGCATGAAAAGTGCTGCAATGAAAAACTTCAAATAGGGTGAGAAATCTCTGACTTCATGAATGACTTGATGGGGGAAGTTTTGGCAGGGTACATTGAGCTTTTTCCTCTGAATTTAAAATGCAGGAAAATACTCCAACCATAGAAAATTGGGTTCCACTCTGAGTTAAAGATTAATTTAATCTGATAGTCACCCCTAATTTTGACTAGATGTCAGCACTTCTGGGTGTCTATATCTCCATTACACACCCCTGTCATTAAAATCTCTGGCTTTTCTCTGTGGCTGTTATGGGACATCCTGACCTTTGGAAAATGAAAATCTGAATGGAGAGTTTTGGAAGACAGCACTTCAGACTCAGTTATTTAATGGCTATTTTACTCCAATTGATGGATGGAGAAGAATCACATGATCTCTTGGGAGATTCACAATGCTCTATCACCTAAAAGTATGAATGGTTTGATGCCGACAGTGAGTGATAAACTTGTCCATCACTATTTCCTCTCTGCTTAACCAGAGGAGAAAGCAGAGGCGTTGTAAACAAGAAAACAGCTCATTGTAGTGCAAACTCTGCACACAGGTTTTGTTTCATCTGCTCTATTCTACTCCTCCAAAGCTGAAATAAAACATTTTTTACAGTCTCCATTACCAAAATACCTCACAGGAACAAAGAAGATTATGAGATTGGTATAAGCAATTTGGTGTGCCCAGAAAACCTTGAATGATCTGTCCTGTAGAAGAGCAGTCCTGGCTGGGAACACCTGAACAGCTGGACCATAATAAATAAATAAAGCAAATAAAGCAAAGCAAGAGCAGCTGGAGAAACTCCTCAAATTTATTGAACCTTCTGGGGGATTTTTGTGTATGAAGTTATATTCATCTTCCCAGAGTACTATTAGCATATTCACCTACATTTAAATAATTAATTTCCTTGTTATACGCCAACTCTTAATTTTTTGTTCTTTCAGAATTATTGAAATCTGTGACAAGACGTAGTGATACAAGGAAATGCTTGGTTTCTGGTTTGTTAATCAATTCCATAATATCTCATTCTTCACAATTGCTTTATTTAATAGCACCAATTTCTGCTTTCAGGTCTTGACTTCCCTGTTAAGCATTTAAGTTTCAGAATTTTTTTTAATCTTTTAACCTTTATCCCTTTGATTTTTTTTTTTCTCAGCCTATAATTTATTATACAGTCTCCTGTCAGAGGAGGAGGTAGACTAGGTGATTTTTACTGTATTGCAAATTATAATTATTATAGTTATTTGCATTAGTAATGGATTCATTCTTATCACTGAAAACAATTCCATTATCTGATCAGACAGTTATTTCACACTGTCCGTGATCATATACTTTCATTAGGCACCTCTTTCTCTGTGGGTCAAAAGGAGAATTATTCTTTGGTGCAGTCACTCTGCTCTCCGCTTTTAGCATTTTTCCTCCGTTAAAAAGAAGTTTTTATTACCTTATGAGGGTCCTATGCAATAAAAATCTTCTGCTTTCTGCTGCTATGCTGCCATCCCTTCTGACCCAACAAGGGATGGCACATGAGGAATGTCCCCTCTGTCACAGCCACCGGGAGAGGCTTCCTAATTCAGGTTCTGTGGGAGGGAATGAGAGGCTGATTTTCATGACCCAGCAAAGATATTTTGGCTCCTTTTGGAATTAATGCAAAGGCTCGAGGATCTACTGTCTGTCCTTAATGAAGGGGAGAAGGTTCCTTTGCCAAGGCTTCCCTGAATTCTGTGGGAGGTGGGGATTTGGAGGTGGGTGGTGGCAGAGGGAGGGTGCAGGGGGGCAAACACATCCTCTCTGACTCCCAGCCGATTTTGCTGTGTCTCTGCAGGGCTATAAAAAGGTCAGATGCACTGATTTCCAAACTGCAAGCAAGGGGGAGATGAGAAAGGTTGGAAAGAGATGTGAGGTCAAGCCACAGGATTCTCCCAGGGACTAAGAGCTCCTTGGTGAGAGCCAAGGGTGGTGGAGAACCATTGCACACTTCCCTCCTGATGATTTTTTTCCCCTCCATGTTTGGGTAGAGAATTAAAGAAAAGACAGAAAAGGTTAGTCTAAACCAAGAGTTTAATTTATTTTTGAGCAGCTCCTGTGGTGTTTCTGCAATGTCACTTGGGCTGTAGCCAGAAGACAGAGTACTTCATGTTGGGAGAAGGAAGGGATGACTCCAGCTCTTCCATCACCTCAGGCAGGACAAGCTTATCCTGTGTTTAGCATCCCATATAATTGAAATGATGACTGTATATATTCCTCCCCCATGAAGAAGCTCCTCTGAGAAATGGTACTGCACTTAGGACTGCACTCACTTTCCAAAGAGGAGAATCAGGACTCACAAAGAATCCATCCTCTGAAAATGCACACCCCAAGCTGAGGCACCCAAGCCACCAGTAATGGTCATTGCTGTTATTTTTCATATGGAATTGGGACTTAGGTTACATAAATTATATGCTAAATTACAATAATTTGAATTATTATCTGAACAAATGCATTATTGTGGAGGTTTAGATCCCCTTTTTTCCCCTTCACCTCTCTAATTGGTTTGATGTGAAGCCATTACCTTCTTCATGTGATTTAAGTTAATATTCTTTGTAGGATAAACACACAACAATAATTCCATGGGCCAGAGCACAAAGAGGGACTTGAATGCAACTTTTGTCTTTGGGTCTCACAAAATATATATGATCAAAGTGATAGCAAGTGCAGTAGCCAACCAGTTGTTACTCTGTAATTGAACACAACATCTAGAGTGATTTAAAGAGTACTTTGCTTCTTGTTTCTGTTTGTCTGCAAGCACAGTTTAGAAGTAAGTGCCACATGGGGCAATATAAGAATTTCTTTTAATTTAGAGCTGTGGTGCATCACATCAACCCTCCCCTTTCTTCCTCTACTGACCTTTTTTTACCAGTTAGGATTGGGAATACATCTTACCTTTCTCTTGTCTTCAAATTTTAGGAAAAAAAAATGGTATCTTACATTATTATATAATTTCTTTGGCAAAAAAATGGTATTTTTTCCCACTGAATATCTCTTTTGTCAAAGAAACTGTTCCCAGTTTATATCAGCCACAAGATGTTAACAAATTTAACCTTGTTTTCCCATGCTTTAATACAACCACACATAGTACATATTTCTGAAGGATGAGGGTGGGGCAAAACAGTTTGGGAATTGCACTCCAATCAAGAAAAAACAGCCTTCAAGGCATAACATCATAAAATTCCTATTTGCAACCTCAGAGGACACATCCCAGGAAGGTATGGAAATAAATACGCAGCCATAACACTGTCAGCTGGGGCTAGGTGATGAAAGCTCTAACGTGACAAACTAGATTAAAAAAAACCCTCCAGAGATTTGGGAAGGAGAATTCATCAATGCCAAATTAAGATATGCTCAAATATTTCTTGAAAGATAGAACCTCATTATGCTACTGATTTATGGAGCAAAGTAATGACTGTGGACAGCATTGTCTGAAGACAACAATGAGCACGACTATATCGCAGTAATAATTAGAGTCACACGAAATCTTCAATTTTTATTTTTTTTCTCTAATTCTAAGATGATTTGTAATAAAGGGGGAAAATGCATCACACACAGTAGTCTAAAACGTAATGGAAATACGTGGCCCAAGTTGTTCCATATTTAAAATATTTAAAATTCTTCTTGCAATGCTGCCCACCAACAAAATAATAGTAATTTCAGACAGGAATTATAAAACCTAAACTATAGCACAAAGCGTTTTTCACTAAATTACTCACTCTATATCCACAATTACAGCTCTTTATTTTTTTCTTATGCTGATAACAAAAGATACATTTTAAGATCCTCGCTGTGCTGCTCTTCCTTTAATAAATAAAGTGAGCTTTTCAAAAGCCACAAAACGATGCAGATAAAAACCAAAACATTGCTACATTTAAGGATGCAATCAAAGACTTGCCATGAATGGTGTGATATTAAAGTTAAAAAAAAAAAAAATCAATTTGCTGTGTATTTTTTAACATGGTTTGTCACAAATACCATTCCCAATAGATAAGAATGATTATATGGTAAAGAGCGTAATTTATATATCTCAAGCGTTCTGCTTTTGTCACTGCCATCGTTAAGGAATTTGACACGTTTGCAGGAGAACAATATATGTCAACTGAAATATATACCAATTAGCCCTAAATGGGACACTGAAATGAATGATGCATGTGCATGCTATACTTACAAGTAATAACATGTGGTTTAAAGTCGCTTGCGTTTTCAAACAAGAATTCTTTTTATGTTGTCATTTAAAAAAATCTAATATTTCAAAAGGTCAGGAATAAATAGCACCATTAGCATTAAAAGCTAGCTAAAGGGAAAGTAATTTGTTGTTCATTTAACATTGCATTTTATGTAATAGCTTTGTAAAGTGTATTGGGGGGGGGAGATTTTACACTGCTAAAACAGGATGACGGCAGCTCCAGTTCATTATTAAAAGGAGATTTTTTATTATGCTATTGTCAACTTTAACGTCTTGATTCTGTTAGGTGTTTGTTAAAATTACATGGGCTGCTGAAGTGGCTATGGCAAAGGATAATGCTGAGAATATCATAACTGTCAAAACAATTGTGTAGGCAAGAATCTGCTTATTCCAAGGTAAAGGAACAAAAGACAAAGGAGAAACTCTTCTACAGTGTTAAGAAGTTAATAACCCTGTTGAGGTTTCCTCAGCAGGAGGCACTGAGACTGGGACACCAAATCCTAGGAGAGACAAACAGGGAAGGCAGAAGGAAGCAGGGGATGCCACAGGGACAGGGGGTACATGAAAATCCAGCATCAGATGCCAGCTCCCCTGTCTGTGACTATTCATAAACCCACAACTATTTATCTTCCTGGAGAGGGTTTGTGTGCTCCTCCAAGGACTGGATGAAGTGTGAAAGCCTCTATTCCTGTAGCTATATCCTTTTCCTCCTGCCCAACTGTGGCCATGCAGACGTGGAAAGCCAAGGTAGGCTTTGCAGGAGCAACCCAGAGCTGGACTTGCCAGACAAAGTGTCCTGATGCAGGACAAAGAATTCAAATCTTTGCATTTATTAGGCCTGACTCTATTATTCTACTGCTATAAGACTGACCACATTTGGGAAAAAATGGAGACAGAATAAATGTCATCTTTTAAGTGTCCTGGACAGCATAGGCTGGGAAGAAAACACACAAAGAGAACTCTGCTGTGTGCTTGCTGCACTCGCTGCTGCCTGAGGAGCTGCAGAGGGAAAGAAGGAATGGAACAGGAAGAATACTCCAGGAATTCAACAAATTCTACCAGCCTGGTGTTGAATATGTCCAGAAATGGGGCTCCTTCCCCCCTCTCAGGGCAACCTGTGCCACTTAACACAACTATAATACAGAACTTCTTCCATACATCTAATCTAAATCGAATAATACCTTTTAATCTGGGTAAGAAGGCGTGCAATTTAGAAGGTTTTTAAACACAAAAGCAAGCCTGCATGTCTCTGACTAAATCTGAAAGTGCTGGAGCATATTCTCTTCAGTCGTGTTAAAGCAAGGAACACTTTGGCTTTTATATAAAGAACTTACTTCAGCCCAAAGTATGCCCATAGGTTTCTAATCTTCAGTGCTGATGGTTCATTGTCTGTTATTTACATCCCCTACCTCCTACGTCTACCATCCCCTACAGAATACACTCAATTAAAAAGAAAAAAAAAGAAAAAAGCCAAAACAAAAACCATTTTTTTTTTTTTTTTCTATACTAGAAAAGTAGTGCTCCAACACAAAACAAATTGATTTCCTCCTCCACCACTACAGAGAATCTAAAGCCTTGCTGGGGAGGTTGATGTCCTTCAGGACAGGGAGATCTGGGTGAGGGAAAGTCACCCAGAGAGACAGAAAGAGCAGAGTGCCCCAGTCTGGGGAACCACAGGAGAAATTGAGAGAAGGTCCCCAGGAGCAGTAGATCTATGTAGCAGTAGATCCCCTGCAGTTTTCTGAGGTTTTATCAGTGAGGATGAGCATCCTCTGGCAGCAGAGGATACACAGCCTCCTTGTCCAGCAGAATGCTGAGGGACATGAGGCAGGGGACAGAAATGAGTTTGTTTCTGTTACCTGCTCCCTTTCCTCCTCCTCCTCTCAATTATTTTGAAACAGGCTGAAAGCAGGGGAATTCTTCAACAGTGCCAATTCTTTGGCACATTCACTCCTAAAGCTACTCTAAAAATTCTGTCTATAGAGAGGTATCCACAGACTTAGCCTCAGCCTCCCAAACCAGCAAAAACCCACCCCAAACACACCCCATCAGTATTACAGCTGCAGATTCCAGGAGTTTATATATGAATAACTTTTATTGGTAGCAAGGATCTGGGGATCCAAACATGCTGTTAACAAGCAGTCAGAGTCTGCAGAACATCCTCCCTCACGGTCTCAGAGCCACAGAAACGGTACCTGAGGATAGAGGAAAGCACCTTGAGCTGTCAGCAGTTGTTGAAGTCATACAAATGGAGTTACTTTGATGTTAACACAGCCTGATTTGTCATTTGAGACAACTGAACGGAACAAACTTTGAGCTTCTAAATTTGAAATATTATTGCTGGGGGAGGCATTGATAGACTGTATTCATTCTGCTTCATTGCCCACCTTACTTTAATGTTACAGTTTTGGGGGTTTTCCCCAGATTTTGTGCTACCATCTCTATAGAGTTGGCCACAACGACATCTGCAAAGGCCACAGGTCAGTAGAAGGGTGAGTTCCTATCTAGAGAAATACACTTTGTCTGCAATGTGCTCTGGAAACTACAACCAGACCTAGGACCTCTGCTTGAATGTGAGTTCAAGTGCTGCTTGGTTGCAATCATTTCACTTTGCCTGAAACTGTTTCCACATCCTATGTTGTCTTTTAAGTGATGGAATTTTAACTGTGTGTTTGAAAATAGGTCTAAAGTTTAAACTGTACCTCCTGTTCTAGATACCAACTCATGATGTGGATAAAATAAAATAACTGATCAAGAAAACAAATGTTTAGAGGTCCAGGAAAATTAGTAAAACTGGCTCAGTAAATCATGCTTCTATAATCTGAACATCCAAGCCATACTTTACAAAGTCTAGAGAAATCGATTTTAGCATCTTTCCCTCAGTTTTATATATAGCCTTTCAGTGCAGGCTCCAAGGGTTAGTGTTCCTCATTGGAAGGTTGGGTTTATTATCACCATCCTCTTTAGTCAATCATGACCTTAGAGATCATCAATACCAATGGAATACTCGCTTGGTTCAGCTGACAGTGAATCAGACCCACAAATAATCTGTTTTAGTGGACAATAGGAGCTTGGCAAGAATGATGCTGACAATCCAAGTCAGTGTTAATTTTTCTCATCCAAAGGGTTTTACAGAAAGTTTGCTCTTCTAAAGCCTGGAGAGATTTTCAGTTTCTTTGAGGTTATTTAAGGCAAAGTTGAAGTAGTGGTGAATAGAACTGTGACTGAACAGTGTCTTGAAAGGAAGGGAAGGAAAGGAAAGGTTTCCTTGAGCATCTTTTCTTTTTTAATGCCTTAAATAGCTTTTCTTGTGGAAAGGCTTCCACTCCACTTTTAATTTTGTCACCTGCCTTCTCCAGTAACTTTCAAGATTTTCACAATGGATATACTTACTCCTTTCTAGTTTGTCCAGCTTCTACTGTGATAGTTGCAGCTCCCAGTTTAGGAAAAGTCGGGTTTATCCAGTTGTTGTTCCAAAGAAATTTAACCTTGGTAATTTCTCCTACATTAATTTCTGCATCAATATAGGCTGTGTAGGTGTTGTCTGGTTTGAGGGTACCCCTGTGAAAAACAGCATTTCATGGATGTGAGGCATGGCAGTTTGCTGTTAATTACCAGTCTTGTCAAAGGCTCTGCTGTGGTGGCAAGAGGGTAGAAATTTAGCAGAGGGACAATGTTTATCCTATTATATGGTAGCAACATTATTGCCAGATTTCTGATGTAATTCATCCCAAATCACTGTTTTTCAAAGGCAGCAAAGGCAGGTGGGCCTGAGATGCCACCTTTTTGTTTCTCTCTTCATAAGATCAATGTAAACAGAATGATTAATTACAAATACAAATTCAGAATTATAGAAGAAAAGTTTCTTTTCTATTTTTAACTTTTTAACTTACTTGGTGATCTGGTACTGCTTTGTGTTCCCACCACTGCCGTACAGGGCAACATTTACATATCCTTTTACTTTGCTCTTTCCAGAGAGGGTCACCGTTACTTTGTACCTCCAAACTACACAGAAAAAATAGGGTGACTTAGACTGTACCCAGGGAGAAACAAAATATCAAATTCTAGGATTTTTTTTGTTTTGTTTGTTTTCCTGTCTATACAGTAGAGTTGAGAGAAGAAGATACTAAACACCAGTGAATCAAATCTGTCGTTATATCCAAATGTGATCAACATGAGAAATGGAAGATATTTGTGTTACTTTCTGGGAGAGAAAAAAAAAAGAGAAAACTAGTCCATATGCATGTTTGTAAGTATGTAAGTATGTACAGTACTACATACATATGTAAGTATGATACAGATCTCAGAATTTGACCATGAAGGTTTTCAGACAGAGTGAAGCTGGAAATAAAGAGGTATTAGGGTTAAATACAGATACAGAATCTAAGCAACACAAAACAATTTTGAAGCTCCAGGAAAATAATTTTTGTGAGAACTTCCTTTTGGTGTGTAATTAGCAAAAGGAGCTCAAGAAGATTCTGATTTGTGGCAAAGGCAAACTAAGCAGTGTGTTGTGAGAGCTGGCATTTAGGATAACTGAGGTTATGAAGGAGGTTATCTGGTCCATCCAGCTGTGAAGCCAGATGTGATCAGCTTGCTCCTGGCCTTTGTCAAATGGAGTTTTTGGCATCTCCAATGATGGTGATTTCCCAGGTTTCTTGGGCCCCTCTTCCTGCAATTAACCACTGCCATTGTGACTGTAATTTTCATACTATTTAATAAGAAATTCCCTTTCTACACCTTCTGTGCATTGTCTCTCCTCTTTTCTCCCTGAACCTTGCAATCCACCAAACATCTCAGTAACCTCCATTAGACTCTAGAGTTTGTCAGCAACTTTCTTGTGCTCTAGGGCCCCAAACTGCATTAGGTGTGGAGCAAAAGAGGAAAAAGCATGAAGATCAGAAGAGACTTTGCACTGTGATGAGATCTGTTCATCTACTAATGTTAACAGTCAAACAGGAAAACAAAATTTTTTACAGAGTATGCAGCAATGGAAGCATTCTAAACTCACGAGGAAAATCCTTGGCCTCTCCAGTATTCAGGTAAAGTTTCAGGAAATCAGCTTTAATTTTGCCCTTGAATTTATCTGCATAGTGACCCATATTTGGGCATCCCTCTTCTGGGCATGGGAAACAGTTTCCCTAGTGAAAACAAATATATCTATTAATAACATCATCCAGTCAGCCAAGGAAAAGAAAAAAGATTAGTCAAAGGATTTTTTTAAAACCATGTTTCCTATAAGATGCATCCCGAAGCTCTGAGGAATACTTACTGATTGGAAAAGATCATATGAAGCACAAGGATAGCCTAAAAAGCCGTCAGGGTAGATGATACTGTCCGAGTAATACTTGTAACTCCGCAAGTGATTGCAAGCCACGAAGTCCCGGGTTCCTAGGAAAAGGTGTCCCCAGGTTAGTTCTCCTTTCTAAAATCCATGTCACTGACATGCATCTTTCCTCCTCAAAGGCCTCATCACAATTCTCAGAGCATCAAGCCTTGGAACCTTGCTCGCTCCTGATGCACTCACGCCCTAAGGAATGTGACTGGCTCAACAGGTATAAAATGCCAACTTGAAATGCTTTGTGGAGACCGGCTGTGCAGCTCAGTCCAGCCCCTGCCCCTCAAAAAACACTTATTCAAGCAATCTGACCGAGTTTAACAATAGAAACGAGAGCTGCCTGAAGCAGGTCTTTTGTAGGCAACAGTTTCATTACCATAACAAAAGAAAACCAAATGAAAAGTATTTAACAGTGAACTTCCTAGGGCAGTGCTGATTTGCTCCAGCTGAGGGCTTCAAAATAAAATTATTATTATTTAGAGGGTGCTTAGGAGAGGGAGACTCTTAAAATTAAAATAATGAATATATTATTTTCCTTTGTGTTGCCTGTATTTTCCTCACTTTAGGTTAAAAAGAAGACCATATACTACGCAGTTATTTCTTTGTGCTTTAATTCACCATTATTGATAACAAGTTTACTCTATCAAAAAAAAAAAAGGGGGGGGGGTGGTGGGAGAATGACAAAGTAATGCCTCCAACTGCATTGAATAAAACCTGGAGTAAAAGGGTAGCTATCACAAATCAGTTAATGGATTCCCAGAGATTAAGGTGTTTGCAGTAGTGTAAGAAAGAGCTCAGAAAATGTACTGAAAAATGTCCATAACAGGAATCTTCGGGATTTTTTATTTTTTTTTTTTTAATCTTATGTGCAATTTAATTTTAGAAAGATACATAGAAATCCTTTGTTACTTAGAGATTTTATTAGAACCACATAAAACAACAAAGAACAGTGTATTTGAGCAACTATGTGCTAATTTTTTTTTAGCTGCCTAAAAATAGACACAATGACATCACCTCAATGCAACTCTGATTGCAAACTGTAACTTAACAAGGGATCGAATTAATTGCTCTATATCCGAAAAATTTCAGCTGTAGACACTCTCCCAGGAGCAGCTATGAACAGCTTTGCCCAATTCCACCAGTGCTGCTGCTGGGCAATTAGACAAAAAATGCAATGTGCTGTTAAAGCCCCCTCAAAGTTTTTGGCACAGCTCCAGCAACTTTTGTTTCTGATATTAGATCCTTTAGAGGAAACACATTTTCCAGAAGCAAGCCCTTTGTCTTG
This sequence comes from Certhia americana, assembly GCA_018697195.1. NCBI lineage: Eukaryota > Metazoa > Chordata > Aves > Passeriformes > Certhiidae > Certhia > Certhia americana. The sequence goes on from CM031862.1 coordinate 6,679,492, forward strand.
TTTATTTTTTAATAAGCTCTGGAAAAAGTGGTGTGTTTTGTGCATTTTAACAATTTCACTGCATTCTGCAGCTGCCACTGCTGGTGGATACACCAAAAGCTAATGTAAAACACCTGAATTAAGAAAAGATAAGTGGCTACACTTCGAGGGGTGGCTTTCCCTTGAATTTTTAATGCAAACAACACACCTACCTTCCCAGATGCCATCGAGATCTACGATCTGTGAAACAGGGTTCTTCCCACACCCGGGCATCTCCTCTCCTCCATTTGGATAAAAGTCAATATGTCCTATAGCTGGGCTCATGCCAAAACCTGGAGCATTTCAAACAGGGATAAGCACGTTTTAAATTAATGTTGTCTCATACCTGTGGCTGCTGGTTTCAAGTTTCCCTGTGCGGTGTTTTAGGACAGGGGCTGTTAGTGACTAAAGTGGTGAATTTGTTCAGTTCTGCCACAACACAACAGCCTCAGTGAACAATCAGAACACTTAAGTGCCACAGGACATAAATAATTCAGTACAGTAAATAATAAATATTCGGCACAGTAAAGCTGCATACTCACCTAAGTTGGGGATTGTGGGAGCTGAGTCTGTGTGGATAATGTCAACAAAGTCTGCATCAGATTTATCCAGTCTGACTTCAGTTGGTGTGCCCTGAAAATAAGGTTGTGCAGGGTCCAGTCCTGAGAGAAAAAGAATAGTATTATGTATAAATAAAGAGATGTAGGTGTAAAATCATTTTATATTGATTGATTGTGTATAATGAATATCACAAATATAATTGCCTTTGGTTCCTTCTATCTAAGCAATATAGGTATTAATAAAATGAGGATGTGTGCTCCCTCTTACCAAGTGGCTTTTCTCCCAGGAAGTCACCTGTGGGAAGCCTATTAAATTTTAACTGCTTTAAATACTTGCAGCAATATTGAATGCCAACATTTGGAATTAACTTTTTTTTTTTTTTTAATTGAGCTTCTCTTTAATAACATTGCTCAAACTGAGGTTACTGTGTCTGCATCCCAAGTAACTGAACCAACTGTGTGGTTTCCAGAATCCCTTGCTTGAGAACATTCAGAGGAATTTGTGCTGATAGCACCCCAGCTGCTTGGAGGTGTTGAAATCTGCCTGCCAACATCTGGCTCCAGAGAGATTTTGGGAAAAACATGTAGTTTTGAAGCAATGAGCTTTGCTTTTGAACCTAGCACAAAATGGAATCAATTTGCTTCCCAAATGCTGCAGCAATTTCAGGTGCTTGTAAAGCCTTGCTGCCTTATACTTCCATCTCTTCTTGTCCCTAGGCAGCATATTTTGGGTTTGCTTTTAAACTGAATTTTGTAGACTATTAATCCAAGTTTCACCAAGCCTGAAATCCCGGAGGAAAAATAACAATTGAAAAGGGTTTTGTTAATAATGTCCAAAATTGTCTTTTATGCATGAAAGGCCACTCTGCTTAATGCACAGTGCCCTTGGCATTGCCTACGTGATGAATAAGGAGATCAAACCCACAGCTTTAACCTCTGGAAGAGCTGAACATGTTAAAATAATCCCTTTGCCGTGTAACATGTGCGAGCAAAATAGTTATAACACTCTTTCCCCCCACTTACCACAGCCCTTGGGGTACTGAGTGGAAGGGCTGAGTTCTGTAATGTTCCAGTTACTCCTGACTACACTGCAGCCCACAGATTCACTGAGGGGAGGTGAACAGCAGGGTTTGGTGTGGTGTTTTTGGTGTGGTGCAGTCACTGACCGGTTATCCTGCCGATGCCCGGGCGCCTCCGGCCGGCCTCACCAGCAACATGTGCTCCCAGGCTGTGGCCGATGATGTGAACGTCAGCTGGAGAGTATCCATATCCATCCTGACAAAACAGCAATAAACAAACATTGCTATGTCGTTTTGCATCAGCAACAGGGACTTAAAAGGGGCTGGAAAACTACTTCAAATTTGCCCGCTGGCTCAGGAGCTCCTGTAGGATTTCAGAGTCTCTTTGCCAGTTACTTCTGTCCAACATATAGATTTTCCAAACCTCTTCATTCAGCTGCTGCCCTGGCTTGGAGGTTGTTATAGCTCCAGACAGCTCTGTCAAGAGTCCTGAGAGGCTCTGTATTCTTCCAGAGAGCGCATTAAGATTCACAGAATGCTTGTCTGGCTTGCAAGAATAGGCCAGGCAGGAGCTCTTGGTTAGAGCTGAGTTAACCTCGCAGGTTAAGCACCATGCACAGCTCGGGGCGGGGGGGGGGCATGAGATGAGAGATACCTTCAGCCCTTCTGGGCAGTGTCTTAGTTTGAAAGACAGGTGTCTGCTAGGGAAGGCAGAGGAATGGGGAATGTAAACCCCTTCCCTCCGAATCGTTATGATTTTGAAATTAAGGGGCTCTCAGGCAACGATATGGGGAAGGAATAGCAGTTCTTTACTAGGGTGTATAAGAGGCAAACAGAACAACAATAACTACGGCACTAACAACAAACAGAACCAGGGACCCAGTCCCAGTTTTCTCGGCTGCTGGCACTGTCCGCTTTGGTGCAGTTACAGTCACAGCCGGCAGCAGTCAGCCAAAGCCCCAGGGTGCTGGCTGAGATGTAGCAGAAGCTCAGCAGCGGTAGCCAGAGCTGTGGAAGCATCCCAGCAAGGCAGGAGGGTTTGGGACACAGCGTGGGGAAACCCTGAGAGGAGCGGAGGAACTCGGGGCAGCAGCGGGTCCCAGCAGGGCAGGGACAGGCAAGGTTCAGGATTCCCGGGACACAGGAGCAGATGGGGGCAGGACCCTCAGATGGGGGCAGGACCCTCAGATGGTGGTAGGGCCCTTATGGCTGAGTCTGCAGTCCCTCCGATGCCAAAAATCGATCCCAGCTGGGCCAGCCCCTGTCCTTTACCTGCCTCCTATTCTCGCAATGTCACTGTCCCTCTAAGACAAAACTCCCTGAGAGAAAGAGGTGTAGCCAGGTGCCACACTCTTCCCTGACTTCAGCTACTTCTTTTGTCTTTCTTAATACCCATAACTACCCAAAAGTATCCAGTAATTATTTTCCTAGCAACTTCTGGGAAAAAATTCTATAAGAAAGAAACTCAACAGCCAACAGGCAGGAATTCAGTCACTGCAATGCAGATGTGGCAAGTGAGAGGTGGGTCAGAGCGCTGCTAGACCTTGCACACTCTCTGGTTTTAGTTATTTATAATTCTTTCATGGGAAATTAGTGTTGAAAGCAATTAGATTAAGAGAAGGCTTCAGAGCAAGCTTCACTTCCCACATGAAGCTGGCTGTGAAAGGGGGCACCTCCTGTGGGTTTGGGCACTGTCCACCACGGCTTTCCCTGGGACAGCTGGTGGGTCCTGCTTGTCCCCAGCCAGTGATGCCAGCTGGTTTTCTGGTGTTCTTGTGAGCTCTTTGGTTCTGTCTCCATGAAAAAGAAGTTTGCTATATCTATTTTTTCTGCATATTTAAAGTTTTACACTGCATTTGTTAACATCTACAGAGTAATTCTTTGGCTGTACTATGCAAATGTTTTGTAAAATTGCCTCTCCTTAAGATGGCAGGCCCTGCTGCTATCACACAGTACTGTCCTTGAAAAAAAAAGTTTGCTATCAGCAGAGCTGATAGTGGAGTAGAGGACTCCAATATTTTCTCCTGGTTACATCCACATTTGTGAAAGTTCCAGAGCTGTGTTTCTTTCAAATCAGTACCATAGCTGTAGTTTTAGAAAGAGCAGACTCTTACCATGAGGACATTTACAAAATAAGCGATTTCAGCGCCCACAACACGGACGTTGTTCGATGCCTGGGTGTACTGACACCTTGAACCTCTCTTCCAGTCCACGCAGATGCAGTTCACATCTTCCACAGTAAGCATCCTCTGTTTTTTGAGATAAAAAGTAGAAACCATGGTAAATACAGTAAGGGATCAGTTCATATTGGTCATTGTGGCTCAGCTACTAAACGTTGTGTGAACTTGTTATGAGAATGATTTGAAAACCAAAGCTGTAGCATGGATGTGTGGTCTGATGGGTTTGTGTGATCACACAATGCTGAAGGAGAGTGATATGTAATGTAGTAATAATTTCAATTACCCAGAGCAGTACGTTTTTTACAGAAATGAAAACAATATCATAATGAAACTTTCAATTTTAATTTTCAATCAAACTTGGTATGTAACACCAAATAAGAGCTCTACTTATGCACCTATTCAGTGATTTAAAAGTACTACTTTAACTCCAATTAGAATATTTTTGATAGTGAAAGTCAAGAGTGGTTTTCTGATGTAGATTTGAAAGAAAGAGAACGTGTTTTTGTAAGATGATGTATAAACTGTTGGTGTTCATCCTAGATTTATGGGTTTATTTGGAAATATGTATATGCAGGCAGAGATTTTGCCACAGAATCAGAAGCTTTACTGTTCTCCATTGAGCTGGATTGTTTGGCTAAAAGTATTTTGTTTTAACAGGTTAAGTATATGGCAACAACTGACAAAGGACAAAAAAAGGCAATAAGAGTGTCTATGACCATGCTAGAAGTGGTAAAAAAATCAATATTCAGATAGGATTATTGCTTAATGGGAAGGAAAACAAGTAACAGATATGCACAGGAGGATTGATGTATTCACAATCCCCTTTGCTCCACTCCTGATTGAATAGATTCACTGAGACCAGCTTGTTTCTAAATATAAACTATTGTGATAAAACACAGGCTACCATAACAGATGAAGAATTTAAGGATTTATCTCATGCCTCTACACCCTGGAAAATTGATGAAATGGATTTAAGGGACAAGCTTAAAAAAATTGTGAGCTATCTCATTGATTGTGAAATTCCAGGAAACAAACCTCCATTTTAAGAGTGCAAAATGTAGGACAGAAAATTATAAAAGCATCTATCTGCTTCTGATACTTTAAGCAAATTATTATCTGACAAATCCAGCAATCATCAATCATTTTTCATTTCTTTTGATCTAGCATCAGAAAGAAGCAGGCAATGGGGATGCAATAAATGTGGAATACCTTGATTTTAGTTTCACATTGTTTCTCATAGTGTTCGCATAAGTAAAATAGGAATACATTATTTAAAAAATTGTAGTTGTGTTAGTGGTTGAAAAAGCCTTATCTTCAAAGTGCCATCAACTGGTATTTTGCTCTGTGCTGCATGACTAGAGGCTTTCATTTGCTCTAGCTGCAATTAAAAACATGTTTGGAGGACTTGAGGAAACCACAAGCTGGAACTGCACTTTGCATAGGGACAGGGTTAAGAAATAATTTGTGGAATTATCATAAAAATCAATAAAGCAGAGTGCTTTACAACATTCAGTGCTCATAGCAAGTCCTAGGTGGAAAGCTTGGTTCAAAATGCTGCCCTTGGGGTCCCCTTTGGATGTACATTTTTTTATGTCTTGCTTTTGGTAATGGCCAGCCCACGTGCTCAGCCTCCAGCACCAACGTGGCAGCCCAAACCTTCCTGGGTAGTCCTTCCACATCTAGAAACCTTCTCTTGGCTGGAGAAATAGGATGCAGGAGCTATGAGTCAGCAGTTATTTCTGGAATCACCCTGATCCTAGCCAGTATCTTGCTCCAGGGTTTGGGTTCTTTTTACCAAAAAAAAGGGCACTTACTGAGTCAAATCTTCTTGTGACTCACTTCACTAAAGAGAAAAGCTGAATGCATTTTACCTCAAGATTTTCTCAAGTTGCAAAGATACATATTCAACTTGGTAGCAATCTGAAAATGTGAACTATTTTTTTGCTTTTTTGTCACTACAAATACCAAGAGAAAAATTGAAATAGAGAAAACAGACAATTTATATGCATATTTATAAGTGCAAACTAAGGGTGTCCCTTTGGTACCTACCTTGCACATGTCTGACAGCCAGTTTTCTTCTCCACTGTCTATAAATCCATGTACAATAAATCTGGTCTTCCTGCTTGTATTAAAATTTGAGACCTCAATTGTTGACTTTTCAACAGCAGATACCTCCTATATCAACGTAGATTTTAAAATAATTAAATTAACATAGATAAAAACTTAATAAATCTTTAAATCTACTCCCTGTAAATAAGTTTTCAAAATCACAAAGACCTGAAATGTACTTATCTGTGCAGGTGTTCAAAAGTTTTGCAATGTTGAACTCAACTGCATGAGTTCACGTGAAGATTTATGTGAATCTCCACTCAAAGCAAGCTGCGACACCTACCTTAGAGCAGAAAAGACTTCAGAGTGCTTTGATTTTATCTGTGGAAAAAAACTACCCCAAAATGCAGTTTCCCAGTAATTCTTAGTGTGGACCCTGCCAAGGAGCTGGAAGAGGTGATCTTTTAAATAAAGTGGATATTTGGCCATTTTTAACACTTTTCAGGAACACAGTTGGAGTCTGCGTTTATTAACAAATTTTGCACGTGATTCACTAATGTTTAAATCTCAGCAGTTCTTACTTGAGGGTCATCACTGTTTTCTTTAGTGTACAGGTAGAAGTGAGTGTCTATGCTCTCTGGTTTCCAGGGTAACTTGTAGACTGGCCTCTCTGTAGTCCCAGACCATGGCATGTCATCTGTGAAGCACCCAAGCCTTTCATAGCAAACTTCATCGCCTGTAGCATGAAGAGCAAAGCAATTAAAGAATGAGCAGAGAAGTCAGAACTCCTAGCATGGCTTCTCTGGGGGTCGCTTTGCTCCTGGAAAATCCCACAATTTACAGAAAGCCAAGACCAGCAGTTGCCCTTTCCCAGATCCTGAAAGCCTGCAGTTTACCCCAAGCAGAGAAGCCACCCTCTTGCTCATCAACAAAGTTTTCAGAGGAGTTCCTCTCTGGTATCCTGTGCAATACCTTGGGTATCTTCCCCCAGCTGCTGCTTTGCCCAAGGCAGAGGCAGCTGATGAGTTTCTCCTAATGCCAAGCCAAAATATTGCAGATAAGCAGGAATAAACTGGGGCTGTGCTGAACAGCTGACTGTAGTATAAGTCTTATACTACACAAGGCAGTGTCTCCTGCTGAATACAAAGATATGCCCTCATTAGACTGCCTCCACCCCCTGGCCCTGGCTTTTTTTCTATTTCCATCACTAAAAAGAGTACAAGAAATAATTCCTTATGTTTAGTAGAGCAGTAGCTTTGTTCTGAGATAGGAAACATCAGCTCTTCTTGCTCACTCCTAGGGCAGAATTCCCAGAGTGAAGAAGAAAGACAACATTCCTATATGGAAAAGCAAACCACATTAACCTCAATCAGCAAGTTTTAAGGCACCAGAGTGTAGAATAATACCTAGAAAAAATGTGGAAAATACAGCAGCATAGAAAGGCTGCTAAAAAACCGTAACCCCTTATGCTTACCTTCTGCTGTGCTGAGCAGAAACAGGCCAAGAATCCAAATTCCAAGCATCTGGAACAGCAGAAAAAGAAGCAGCTAGGATTTGGTAACCCACTTGTTTAGCAAGCACACACAACCCCCTGGTGCTGAATTTTCTCAAGGTGAACAGGGCTCCTGTTTTTTCTGCAGGAAAACCCCCTGGCTGCTGTGTGTGCCAGACAGGTGTGAGTCAGCTTTGTGTTTGCTTGCTCCATGAGAGATTGAGGGGCCATAAATATACAAAAGCATAACTTAGATCCAGGGTGATTTTTTTTTTCCTTCTAATCAGATATATAGGAGCTACTTTGGAATTAGCATAAGGACTAGCAGAACATGAGCTGCCATTCCCCTTCACTCTCCTGTGCTGTGAGAAGCCACAAATCTGAAAAGGGACAAGGGAAAACCCCCGGAGCTGAACTACTTACAATGCCACCTTGAAGCTCCTGGCATAAATGTATAAACTTTGCATGCACTTTTTATAGTGTCTGCTTTATCCTTGGGAATGTTTCTAGAAAGATAGGAGTATTTGTTTCAGATTATGGTTTACAGATAAGCTGGAACCCAACTTTAATGGTTGGTTTCTCTGATAGTTCCAAAATCCTTGGACATAGATTTCTTGAATTAGTCAGCTGGATCCCACAATATGATTGTAGCTCTGGGGGTCAGTAATTCCCAGGCAGCGACTCATCAGGAGTGGCCCATGAAAGAGAATTCTATGGATCTGTGTGTCTTGCCTTGGCTGAGAAGGCTTTTATTTTTAGTGTTGTATAGTTGGGCTATAGGAGATCTACTGGGGGAGTTAGTAGGGAACCATATAATTTTTAAATCCCATTCCTTGCCCTGTACCAAGTGACTTCAGATGTGAAAAGCTCCTGTGCTTTCTGGGTCTTTCGATGAAGGCTTATCCCTTTCAGAAAACTACTAGTGGGCTTGGTATATTCTTTTCACAGTAAAAAAGTCTGACGTTCTCCTGGCATCCCTTTAATTTCCTTGCTGAAATAAGTAGATGTAGAAGGACAGTTGTGTAACCCCTGGGATCCTCTCTATACTACCCATGTAACCCAAGCTTTGAGAAAAGTTCTGAGTGATAAACTGAGAGCAAGCACACTGAAATATATACAGATAACATACAAAATTCCCCCCAGACATTGGGATATGGCTGGAATGATACAAAGCTCTGTAGATTGTTCTAGCAGAAACATCAACTAAAAGGTGAAAAGCAGCCTGGGCAAATGCACAAGACTAGGTCTGGCAACCCCTTGGACCTGTTTGTCTCTAGGAGAAGGCTCTAAATGAACTCAAGAGGAAATGAGACCTGAGCTGACTCTGCTTAGGGAGCTTTGTCAGCTTGGATATACTTTATGGCCTTATATGTTTGCAGAGTTGATGTTCCCTGATCTCCACCTCTGGGAATGACCAAATGGATACCAGGTGTTCCACTGCTATCATCGGTGCTAATGGAGTTTATTTCTTTAAACAGCTAAATTTTATTTTTTCTTAAGATACCAGCTTTGATACTGATTTAGAGCTCAGTGTTCCTGTCCTTAGTTGAAGTGGGACTTTGGTTTGTAAATTGGTTTGTATCAGTGGAATCATTACATGCCCCAGTGCACTGACAAGATCTAACACTTGTTCAAAATGAGGGGGGAACAGCTTTTCCATTTAATTTAAGAGCTGGTGGAAAAGGTTTGAGTTAGGATTTTATCTGTTAGTCTGCTCCTCTTATTCAATACTGCAATAATACAGGACAGGCAGAAAAAATGGACAATTCCTTAGGCCACTGTCAGCTGGATTTCAGCTTCTTGCTTCTCCTTTGGGAAGGCTGGGCAGGGCTGGGATGCAGGTCCCTCAGTATGATGCGGGATGCTCTGTGCCTGGAGGAGATGCTCTGGTCCTTGTGGCCTCACAGCTGGGGGCTTTGGAAGTAGGATGGGTTTTGATTTTTAAAAAAATAGCAACTGATAAATTAAGGCACAGCTATGTTTCTCCAATCCTGAAAAAGGCGTAGTCTGGAATAGGAAGCAGACAGAGGAGACGACTGGATTTCTGGTGTTGCAGGACGTCGTGGCTCTCTTGGGACACTGTGGAGCTTCCCATGATTGTTCACATTTTCCTTGCTGTGTGTCAATTTCTCAGGAGACTTGCAGGACTCAGAACTGCAGGTCTCTCTGGCTGAACCTCAGACGTGTATTTAATTATACTTTCAATATTTTACACACTTGTGTTTAGTCAAGGATAAAACAGGGTTGGGGTTTTTCTTTAAAAAAAAGTTCATTCAGAAATCTATACTCATGTACGTGTTTTCATGGTATTTCTACCCCTATTTCTTAGAAGTTTATCTGCCCAAGGGCTTGTACATATTTATCAAATGTGGGGAAATGGGAGTAAATAACTTAGTAACTCTTTCTTCCTCTTCATTAGCTCAGAGTTTGGGCTTTATTCTTGGAAAAATATCCACTGCCTTGGTCTCTTGCAGCTGCAGGAGGCTCACTGATGCCATGCTTTGCAGAGCAGTAATGGTCATTTCTAATGTGAAATGATCACTTCCAGGTTTTGCAAAGCCTGATTAGTCAGAGTTTCTCTTCAGGATTGTCAGTGTCCACTGCAAATGTTTGTGTTTGGAACTAAACAGTATCCAGGAGCTGGGATTCAGTGTTTAGTTCCTTCCAAAGTGGGGAGCACTTGAGGTTTGCCTTATCTGTGTTTTCCAAGCAGCTGCAGGTACAAAGGGTTGTGCTCATCTGCTGCAGGAATAACCTGGCCTTGTGCTGCTCCTGCCTCATCCCAGGGTGTCTTCTGAGGGCAATGCTCTTGTGTGGGGCTGGAAAACTCTGAGCAGCAGCACAGGCTGCAGAAAGGAGGTGTTTCAGACCGGCAGGGGTGTTCTGGGGACACATGTTGTCTTGGGAGTGTTTGATAATATCCCAGATTTTTTATCGATCTGTGTGGTGGGACTCAGTTCTTGCCTTGAGGAACAGGTAGAGTGAGACTGTGCAGTGTTTTAACTGGATTTTAGCATGTGTGATTTCTGGTTGCTCCATAGTTACAAGCACAACAAACGTGGCTCAAACATGAAAAACATTGACAAGTGTGTTTGCAAAGAACTAAGAAAAAAACCAAGGGTAGCAACATTTTTTTTTTTTTTTTTAATTTGCTTTAATTGTGTTTTTTGCCAAGATTTCCATGCACAAGACTGAGGGTTTACTCAGCTGCCTGTAGAGACCTTGGGGATCTCTAGCAAGGTGTAAGTACTTGAGGATCTCCATATGCCACAGTTCCACGGCCACAAAAAGTTGACCTGGGAAGAAAAAAACTGATTGAATCAAGATTGCCCAATGAAAAGTGAAAGCTGTCACCTTGAGGGCTGTTAGTTCAACCCATAATCCCACTGAAGGCTTCCTAAAAGACTGCTGCAAAGACTATTAGCATCTGCTATTAACAGTAACAAGATGAATTTCCTTCTTTTGGGGATCAGCTGTAAAATTTGAGGTTTAATATGCTTTTTCCTGGTTTGTAATTGTTTTACTGTGGAGAAGCTAAACATTTCAAATTATTCATTGCTGTGTTCTTTTCCAGTTATTCCCTGGTGCATAGTCAAACATCTGTTTTTTTTAATTTCTTTCTGTCCAAAGTGCAATGCCTTGTTCTTTTCCTTATTGAAATTCACATGGTTGATTACAACATATGTCCAATTTAAGACCATTTCTCCATCTTTTCTCTCAGGGTTTTTTCTCTTGCCTTATGACCTCTAAATGAGACACACTTACCTGTGTCCATCTGCTCCATGTATTATATTGACTGTTTCTGCTCCCAGTCTTGCCCAGAGCAGAGAGAATATGGCTTTATTCCAGAGAAATTCAATTTTCGTGGTATTTTTGGGGTTGATTTCAACATCAAGATACTCTGTGTAAACATCATCTTGAGAGAGGTCTCCACTGCAAATAGAAGAAAAAAGACATCATTAAGTTTAACACTTCTCACTTCTGAGATCACTGAAATAAATCACATTCTTCACGTATTTTCAGTTTTTTCCCTTCTTTACAATAGAAATTTGCATTTTTGCTGTATTTTGTATGAGCACAGGGCAATGGACCAGGGCTCTGAACGAGGAGAGGATGAAAACCAGTAGTGAACACTTTAAATGTGCCTGTGGGAGGCCATAGGGATATGACAAGAGTGAAACTGGGACTGTCCCCAGAGCCCCTGTGGACTGAGTCTGCAGAGATCACTCGCCTGAAGTTCAGAAACACAGAACTCATGGAAATGGAAATGCCTTCCCTTTCATTTTTACAACCATCTGTCTGCCCTCATGGTTCTTACTTAAGTAACTTCTTTTCTATCTGATGTTAAACAGAATATTTGCAATGCAGGATGAATGTTAACACTGCTTAAATATGTGGAAAGTATGTAGATTAATGTTAACAGCATTAAATACTGTAGAAAAATATTAATTTAACTTACCTGGCAACTTCATATTCTTTTGAGTTCCCCTGTGTGTCATGGTAAACCAGGTTTATGTCTCCCCTTGTTTTCTTTACACCAGACAATTTGATAAATACTTTTTGTCTCCAAGCTGCATATACAAAAACAAAAATAAATCCAGATTATCATTGGTGAGCTTGAATGCTACATTCCTTATGTAATGTAGCATTTTCTGTCAGAGCAGTTATTTATAGAAGTAGCACAGGTACCTGGGTGTAAATCACATCAAGGCACTTTTGAAACTTGTGAACAACTGTAACAAATCTTCTCCACTTACTAGCAAAAGGCTCATCTGCTGCTGTATTTAAAAAATACTTTTGGTCTACCCTCTTCAATTTTTCTGGGAATCTGTCAGCATAGTGCCCCATCATTGGACATCCCTCCTGTGGACATGGGAAACAGATACCCTAGGGAAAATAAGAGCATCAATTAATGAGGAATATTATTTTTCATGCTAGCCCTTATGAAATTAAGGCTCCAGATGCTATTCTGATCTTGCAAAGCTGTGCCAGTACTGTGTGTTTTCATAACTTAACACCAAAACCTGATAAACTTGTTTTAGATAATGGCTCCTGCACCCAAGAGGGCTCAGAATGAGCAGGTTTGATGCCCGTGTATGGTAATAACCTGAAACTTGTTAGTTCAACTATTTCCCAGTTAGATTCTAGTGTAAAATATAGCCAGCTTTACCCTCCTAGTCAAGGAGAACGTGCCTGCATTCACAAATGGAGGAAAATGAAAGGAGCAATGTTCATATGTGCACGTATTTAGGTGCTCTAATCAGTGCCCAATGCAAATTAGAAAGCAGTCAGGGATTCTGGAGGTTCTAAATGTAGGAATTAGTAGGATAGATCTATCTAACTTATGTTCCCTTTGCATAAAGGTTTGGGGTGAGAATTCCACGAGCTTTCATTTCTGTTCCAAATATTTTGGTGACATCATTTATGCTTCAGGGTTCCTTTTCCAGAGTGGAATAGTTGAACTGTTGTGTGCTGTGGTTCCTCCTGCCCCGGCCACCAGCATCCAAGTGGTATCTGCTCCAGAGACCTGGAATATTTGCTTTACACCTCACCTCTTCCTGGGCTGAAACACTTACTTTCTTGAAGGCTTCATATGAGTCACAGGGATATGCAAGGAATCCCGTGGGGTAGAGGATACTTGCAAAGTAAAACTCGTGGCTGCGTGAGTGGTGGCACCCCCCAAAGATTGTAGCATCTGTTGGAAAAAAGCTTATGAGCTTTGGTGAAACGAGCTCCCCTGATCCTCTGCAAGAGTTGCACTTGTCTCACCATGAGAACAGCTCAGGCATGAAACAGAACAGCAGCATGGGCCTGTAATGATTTCTTTATGTTCAGAATTTCTAGTTGCAGGAGAGATTGCTGTTTTTTTTGTGTTTCATCTGGAGAATGGTGTACCATTACCCTAAGATTTCCAGTGAGATGCATTGGCCTGCTGGGATGTAATAGTCCCTCTTAAGAAGATAGTCATATATACACATACACATACACATAGATACATATATACGTGAGATGTCAGAGCAAGATAAGATTCATTACAGCTTTAAGGCCTTAACAGAGCATGGACAACCCACCAATTGTCCAAAATCTCTGAAAAGAGAAGTCTCAGGTTCAGAGGTGAGGCATGTACATTCCTGGAAACACTCAGTGCTTTTACCTGATTCAAGCCTTAGAAGTGTGGGATGCCCTTTACAGCATGTGAGAAACCAGAGGTGGTGCTGTCATGCTGCTGATTTGGCCTTTCTCAGCCTGGAAAGTCTCCTGCTGGATTGTTGGACCTGCAGACTCCGTGTTTCCTGCCTTTTTGGGGTTTGCATTAAATTTCAAATTACAAAAGCAAAGCTTAGGCATGTATGACACCTCCTTTCCCTGCAGAGTTCTCTGTGGAGCACTGTTCTGTTCCAGCCTTTGTTGTTTCTTACTTCCTTTTTAACTTAGGAGTAAACAGGTAAAAGCAATTTTGTTTTCCTGTTTTCTCCCAAACAGTGGGCAATTTTCACAGTTCATGTTTCAGAATGAAACAAAAATGAACCACGATGCATGCTGGAATTGTATGTTTACCTGCAATGATGGCTTCAAAATCACTTTGTTTCATCTCTGGAATTAAATCAGTGCATCCAGGCATCACAGTTCCCCCGTTTGGGTAGAAGTCCAGGTGCCCAGTGGTGTTATACATTCCAAGCCCTGCACATGCATGGGAAGGTGTCAGTGCCTTGGTACCCTGCCCACCCCTGCAGGTACCCTCTGGCACAGGAGCACTTACCTGCTGCAGGAAAGTGAGCAGCGTTGCTATGTATAACATCAACAAAGTTTGCATCTGTAGGATCCAGTCTCACCTCGGGAGGAGTGCCTTCAAAATATGGCCCAGCAGGGTCTAGACCTAAAAAAACCCCCACATTTATTGGTTGAGGGGGAGAGAGAAGTGTTGCACACGTTAATATATCTTTTGCCAACTCATGAAATCAGATGTTTAGTTTGTATGGTTTGTATGGTTTCGTGAATCTTTCTGAAAACTTATTCCAACAGAAGTAAAATATTTTTCCCATAGACTATATAATGGCATACTATATTACTAGGAAGGAGGCATTTATTACCCACGGATTTATTACTGGACTCTAAAGCTGTAAATAGGGAAAGCTAAGGGTTCTTATTGCTTAGACTCTGTGTGGGGCGTGATGTAACCCAGTGAATGATGGTAATGCTACAAACTTGTTAGCTATGCTTGTCCTTCCACTAGAATACTTCACCTAAACAGAGAAAGATGTAATAATTACTCTGGTTCTGAGAAGCATAAATTTTGTCTGCTCTCATGACAGGTATCTCCAGCACTGCCAATAATTTAATTCCAGCCTACAGACCAGTATGTTGTGTACAGACCTTTAAACACACTCTGTTAGCTCTGCATCTTGGTGGGCAGCCTACCTGTTATCCGTCTGATGCCTCGGATCCTTCTTCCTGCTTCTCCTGCAGTGTGTGCTCCCAGACTGTGGCCAATTAAATGGATTTCGTAAGGGGAGTACCCGAACATTTTCTGATCATTAAGGTGGTGGTGGTGGTAGGAGATAAGAACACAGGCTTTGAATAACAAGCAAAGAGAAGGTCTGACATTATGGGCCTCTGGGAACATCTAGGCCGACTTTCTGCATAGCAAACAGAGGGGGAGTTCCTTGAGTGAAATTTAAAATTAATGCTTAAATTACACTAAAAAACTGACAGAAAAATCATCCCATCTGGAATTTTACATGCCTAGTGATGAAGGGTTGACTGTTGTAGTGTTGGCATATGCTTGCTGTATTCCATTATCCTGTGTGACAAAATATTGATCATCTTCCGGATCAATGCCTAACATCATCTTCCATAAAAATAATCTTATTTTTTCTTTATTTATTCCACTTCGCAGCCCTTTTTTTTGTCACTTATCTATTCTCCATGTCTATTTAGAATATGTGATCACATAATGAATAAGATTTTCACTGCCAAACTCAGGTAGGGTGACATCCATTTCCTCTTTACCAGGTCTCACCTGTACAAGGCTGAACACTGCTATAATATTATACTTGCATTGAAAGTGAAAAGGGAGACAAAGGGGACACATGCATTGGGTTTTGTAGCAACCAAAACTAACAAGGTTGCTAATTGCTTGAGTATTTTACATTAAATTTTGTAAAGTGTGTACCAAAAGCAGATCTGGAGAATGGGCCTGTCTGCCTTTACTGTTAGAGCAGATTCCTCTGAAAACATTTTACTGCAGTATTTCCATTACAATGCAGCTGAACCTTTCTGACAACGAAACTCCAGAAATTTTTAAATTAGGGAAGAGAAAAGGAAGTCTAAACATCATTTATGCATTTTTGTTAGGGAAGAAAGGTTGCCCTAGACTGCACATGATGCAGTAGCAGAGACAGAAAATAAGGGAATAAATACATATTCAAATGACCTGATATTTACATAGAGGAGAAAGATCCCGAAGTCAAATGAGGCTACACATGAGTTTCCTGGATGGAACAGTAGATTGTAACCCAGAAGAATTTGGTAAAGTGGTTTTTGAGCCTCAGGCTCTTGCAAGGTTGTCACTTTGCCTCAGGGGCTCTGAACCTCCCCTTGCATCACTTTAAGATGAACAACTCCCGGCCAGGGTCAAGTCCAGTGCCAGGCAAGATTCTGATTTTCGGCTGCTCCAAGTACTCATGGGTCTCCCTGAAATGGGTGGGAAACGCTTCTGCAGAAGTTTTGCCAGTGAGCAGTTCTGCACTCGTGTGCAGGTGTGAACACACCTTTGGGGGCACGGGGCTCACAGCAGGCAGGAACTGGACAGTTCATCGTGCCCGTGGGCAGCAAACACGGAATTATCGAGTAAGGCAGCTCCTGCTCGTTTTGGTGGTGCTAAGCTGAAATATTAATGCACTCCTGGCCCGGGTATATAATGCTGGGAAACTCTTCTAAGCACCGAACTCGCCCCATTTCTCTGGAATGCTGGCATGCCTGTAACATCATATGGAGATGTTGCCACCTACCGGTTTCTAATTAACAGGCACATCTCCTCAGCCTCATTTGTGTGTTTTGTGAGAATTATCACCGGGCCGATAATTAGTATAATCAGCTGGATCTCAAGTGTGCAGCCCTGCCTGGCCGTGCTGCACTAGGTTCAAACCCAAAGCAGCAGTGTCACACCCCACTGCGTGCACGGAGGGATCCCAGGTGGCAAAGCAGGGGCTCGTACCTGTAGAGCTGTTATGAAATAAGCAACCTCAGCCCCCAGCACACGGATGTTGTTCACTGCACTGACGTAGGTGCCTTTTGCTCCCTCTTTCCAATCCACAGCAATGCAGTTGATGTTTTCCACTTCCAGTAACAGCTGATGTGGGAACACACAAAGCAAAGTATTTAAAGAAACAAAATAACAATCAGAAATTCAACTTAAACTGGAATAAGAATTAAAACATAACATAATAATGAAGTTTCTCATTCTTCACTGAATGTGACTCTTCACTGTAGCCTGTACCACACTGAAACACGTCTTCTTACAGGACAGAATATAACAAGCCATTCCTCCAAAAAAAATCAGTTATGAAAAATATAAAAAAAATTTACTTTATATACCATTTCCATATTTGAAATACTTCTGAAATGCCATACAACCGCACAGTAGATTCTGTGTACAATACTGTGTTCTGTGTACAGTACTGTGATGTTGGTAGTTTAACTGAATTGTATAAGAAGTAGTCTTATTTACTAACTGGGTTTAAAACTGTGAAAGTAATATCAGACTTTAAAAAAACAGGAGGAGAGAAGAAAGGTTCTATTTCAGCAAAGAAAGCATTGATCACTTTGTGGGCACAGTTCTGCAGAGACAGTCAGTTTTCCAGTCGACAGAAATCATGTGTTAGTCTGCAGTTGCAGCTCTCTGTGAATGAGGCTCACTTAAGGCTTGAGATAGAACCAGGAGTGGTAACAAAAATTATTCCCTGAAAAACAGCTAAAGGTGAATGACAAGGAAAACAGAAGTGAAAAAATAAAGCATCCTGGACTCAATCCTCTCCTGTGGGGAACATAAATTTGAAGTGTAGAGAGCCAGAAATAATTGCTGTTTCTTTTCAACTGAGAAAAAAAATAAAGGAAATCTAATATTTCAGATTAAAAGTTTTCATAGATTTCTGAACAGAAGTAGTGCTGCTGATTTGTGATCTAGTATCCAGTGGTGTCTTTTCCCAGCTTGGTTTTTTTCCTGCTAGTACAGAAGCAGCAGCAAGGAGAGCAGATCTTGCTTGTCTGCCAGAATCAAGGTACACTCTGCTGGTTTTGTGGGAGCTTCCACATTTCATATTTGAAATGTTTTTTCCACTGAACTCTGTAATCAAACAAAAAGCAAAAAGTTTGGTGGTGTTCTTATGTTTGTTTGTGTTTTGTTGTTGTTTAGGTTGTTCTTTGTTTGTCTCTAAGAACTGAATAGTGGTGAACCAGGGTAGTATTTATAGACTGAAACTTGAGCTTTGCAAGTCAGGAGGGCCCTTGGACTGAAGGAAGGTTCAGCTGCTGCTTCTGGGAGCAGCTGTGAATTGGAGTCTAATCCCATGTCTGGACATGTGTGTAGAGGCTGGGGACAGCTCTGTTCAGTTACTGCTTTGATCTGATCTGCAGGGCTTGCCAATGGAAAAGAGAAAAACCATGTCAGAGAGGACCCAGGGGCCTTGACTATGCTGCATCTTCCTGAGTGGGAACACTTTGGTATATGTGTGAAATTTAATTCTTGTTTGTATCTTCTACTACCTAATGAACTGTAAAATGCATGGTGGACATTAATGCCTAAAGGATACCAACAAAGCTGATGGGAACCAGAGGATTCTGTCTCATACCAAGCACATTTCTACCACCCAGCCTGTTTTTCCAGTGCTGCCAAATCCATGAATGATGAAGGAGGTTTTCCTGCGTGAGGAAAAATGTGACTGCTGGATGGTCGAGGAGTTTATTGCTGAGATCACCTATAGGTTAAAAGAAAAAAAAAAAACAAAACGGTTTTATCTGTTCCTACTTTTGAACATTTAAAAAAAGTCAGCTAGGTCTTACCCTCAGGACTGAAGGGATTCTACTTTCACAGGATAAAGTCTGTGTTTTCTGGAACATGGGCACCAAAAATCTCATCTTTCTCGGTTACATTATGGTTTCCATGGAAATTGTGCCCTTGTGGTTTCTGCTGCTCCCATCTATTCTGCATGAAGAACCCCCTTTTGCAGAATATGAAGCAACCTAAAAGTGCCACATTGTCACAGGGTGTCTCTTGGCCTGAGGTGATGAGTTTCTCCAGGCAGCAGCCAACCAGCTCCATAATTCCTGCTCCAGCTCGTCTTCTTTCTGACCTGACCTATGGCTTCATTGTGCTGCTCTGCTGCTAAGCTGCAGCCTGTTTTCCTCCTTAGCCACTCCAGAAAGGCTGGAAGGACTTCATGCAAGGACTGAGTACAGCAGGGGTGAAGCTGATCTTCACACATTGCTGCAAACTACTTAATTATCTATTTTTTCTTGAGAATGTTATCTGTATTGTTTTCAGACAAATACAGGGGCTGTGATGTGAGCTCAGGGAGTTTGGGTGTGGAAGGGCTGTGTCCTAGATCATAGATATGCTGAAGTTTAATGGGAAGTAGTGAAAGCTGTATTTTGATTTATTTTATTAACAACAGAAGTGCTGAGCAACCTGCTGCTGAATGTATCCTACGTGCTTCAACCTTCCTCAGAGACTTCAATACATGCAAAAGGTAGTCTGCCATAACCTTTATCCTAAACCTACAGGAAAATGCCAGGAAACTTCTTGTGCCCTACAGTTCATTCATAACATTTTTTGGTGTTTTACCCCAAAGTATATTCATTAGTGTACCTTCAAACAATCTCCTGATTCTGACTTGTTTGCCTATGGTGACTGACACAGATTTTGTAACACGTTAGGAAACATTCTTAGGATCAGCCAGCTTTTGATGTTAAAAATAAATGTCACCTGTGAGTTATTTCCTGTTTCTCTGGTGTAGAGAGAGAAGCTGATGTTCATCTCTTCTGGAGGATCAGGCAAACCTGTCAGAAGCCTCCCTGGTACTCCAGACCAGGGTGGGTCATCTGTAAAACAGCCAAGCCTGGGGTAGCAAACTTCTTTACCTAGAGAAGAAGAAACAACTTGTTTGTATGTATTATTCACTTGCTTGATGATGCATTTGAGACAAAAGCAGCTTGAAGAGCAAAACCAAAGGATTTAATTTTATGATTGATTTTGAAATTAATTTTTGAAGGTCATTGATGTATCCCTTGTGTATATTGCTTGTAGTGGGAACACAAGTGGATCTAAATAAACCAAGTAAAGGAGGATAAACCAAGTAATGACCCACACAGTGTTTTGACACCACTTTCTAGGCTTGGAAAGGATTAGTTCAGTTCCTTTTTTAAAAAACAGCCTAGTAGGAAATGCTTCTACATACCCTCTACTCCAAAGCATTGTGTCTCTGTCATGGGAATGAAGGTTACCTTGTACAAAGAATGATATGAATACTTCCTTCAATATAGTAGTTTTTTCTGGATCAAATGGGTCTCGTGCTCAGTTACACTCAACTTTTATCTTTTAGCATTGTTGTGCTGAGCACTCTGTTGCTGGTCAGCTCATTGTATAGAGCAGCAATGTAAAGACAGATAATGCATTGCCTTGATAGAAGTAGGACATGCAACTCTGAATTTCTCTGTGGATTTTCAGCGCAGAGTTACGTCTCTTGCTCTTAAAAATAAATTTTAAACAGAACAGAGTGTTTTAGCATTAGTTCTGTGCACTGTAGTAGACATTGCCCTACAATGACCCACAAATCATACTACAATTTCAATGTAAAGGAAAATAACAGTCATCATCTGCTATGTACCACTTCATCTGAATTCACTTTCTAGTGGCAATGTTTAAAGACATAATTTCTCACCTGCTACACTGCCAAGGAGATAAAATGCAACAATCCACATTCCAACCACCTAAAGCAAATTGAATACACATGTTAAGCATTTTATTTTGAGTGTTTTGTCCTTTTTAAAAGAGTGTAATACAAAAAAGAAATGCACCTGAAGAAGAATAACCTCACACATTGATCTGTGCACAGAGGGGACCCCTCAGGCAGAAGGAGACACCAACTGACCATAAAACAATCTGGCCCCAGAGCCAGTAGCATCCTGGGCTGCTTGAGGGGGAGTGTTCCCAGCTCAGGAAGGATGTGGGAAGGGATCCTTCCCCATCACTCAGTTTTGCTGTTCACTGCATTTCTTGCACAGACAATACTGCATGCAGATTGCTGCTGGAGTCAATCAAATCACAGGATCCTGATTTTTTTCCATCTCTGATGGGATAGATGAGAGGTGTGGTACAACAAGCACAGTGGTGCAAATAACTTGTTGAAGTCTGTGCACTTGGCAGTTTCGGCCTCTCACTGCAAGAAAAACTTTGATCAGATTCCTTTCCTCTACACTTTCCTTGCTGGTCTTTTCCATGACAGGACTTGCATTAATGTCACCTCCTCCCCTCTCATTCACCTCATTCAACTGTTCTCAATTTCCTCTTCCTTTAGGTGTTTCCTATGGCACCCACAGCCCATTTCCAACATACTGCTTTGTTTTAAACCAAAACTTTGAGTTTTCACCTCTGGCCACTGGGATAGCTCATGAGAAATATTAAGAAAATGTGGTAAATTCAGTAGTTACAATCTCTCTATGTGCATAGCACTCTCCAAGGGATATTTTTACTGATGTGAGAAAGCCAGAAACACAACACTCCAAAGGTCCTTGACACTACAAAATGCTTTCATAAACAAAGAAGAAACAATTGGGAATTTTACAGAATTTGTCCTTGAAGCTTGTGTGACACGTGTCAAACAGGAGGAACGTGTGATCCACCTCTGCTTGTTTTTGATGGAAGTGGGATTACTTGGCTGTAATGACACGGTTTCCTAACAAAGCCAAACAGGATAGGTCAGAGCACTCTCTAATAAACTCTGAAGTCTCTGTTTGGTAATAGCTTGTTTTGTTTGTGTGTTAGGGCAGAGGAGTGAGGATGAATATCTCAGCAGTGCGCAGGAGCTGCAAAGTGCAGAGCTGAGAGGAATCATAAAATTTCCTTAGAAACACAGTTCTGATCCTAAGCCTGATTTATCCATTGATGTAGTTACCAGAGAGGAAAACTATCTGCTCGAGAGGGGTGGAAAGCAGAGAGGAAGTCTGGCAGTAAAACAGGGGAGAAAAGGATCAGGAGTTACTCTAAGCAGCTGGTGAAGGGCAGGAACAGAGAGGTCCCAACTGTTAGCCAAAAGGGGCAGCTCCATTCAGCTGGAATGTCTGTCAAGGTGCCCATCACCATGAAGAGAACCTGATGACAGTGCAGGAAAATCACAGCTGCTGTGGCTCATCAAATGACTTGGAGAGCTCCACGGGATTTCTTAATATTTAAAGGACAGCCCTCACACCTGGGAGATGTACAGTCCATGCCAGGAACACTACAGCAGGAAGGAGAGTAGAATTACTTGTCAGACCCAAAACCTGAAAGCAAGTAATGACTTAAGAAATTGTGGGAGATTGTTGCCAAATAAAAATGAACAGTGATTTCCTTCAAAGGATCTTCTTTTGAAGGCAGAAAATGGAAATGAACATGTGTCCAGGGGAATAAAAGAAGCAACAGAAATTTTATCTTTTGTGGAATATTGATACATTCTGGAATTAATGGAGTTGTAGTTTGGGTAGAAGATAATGTTTTAGTGGGAAGCCTTTCTGTATCAGTCTATGTCAATGACAAAAAGATTGCAAAGAGGCTAAAAACTATGTAAATAGAGTTCAGGCAGCATGCAATTTGAAAATTCTTTCACTGGGCATTTAGGAGGTGTAGTGCTGAACAAGAGGAACTGGAACGACTTGTTTGTGAATGTCATCTCAGCCTACCCAGTGCTGCTGGCAAAAGGCTGCTCAATGCTGAGCTCAGGTAACAACTCAATGCACAGAAAACATGCAAAACCTGCACCAAATATTCTTAAATTGATGTTCAGCTTAGAAAAAAAAAAAAAAAAAAAAAAAGCAAATATTCCCAGACTGCCGTGCTAATGTATAAAATCTGCACTAGAGCAGTGGTTGCTCCTCTCAACAGGACATAAGTCACCTTCAGGACACCCTTGCTCAATCAGTGACTCACAGGCCACAGCAGAGGGTTGGGGAGATATGAGAAAGTCTGCATAATGACTGTCTGCAGTGTATTTTTAAGTCTCACACATGTACCCACACACCTTAGGACATGCACACAAGCAGGCACACAGAGCATTAATGAGAAGAAAGGCCAAATCTCAGGAGTTCTCATTATCAGCATTTTAACCCAATAACTTCACTGCCATAAATAGATTGTTTTTAACATTTTAAACAACATTTCTTATGCATTGAATTGCTAAGAATTTAACTCACCATTCTCTTATAACACTTGTTACCTCTTTTTCTGGTGAGCAGTACCAGGATACAAAACTGACTGCTGTTTTCTTCAATGAAAATTGGAGAGCTTTATGCTGAAAAAAAGTAATAGAAAATAAATTAAAAACTTATGGGTAACTTGGTAAAGTGGAAAAAATGAGAAGAAAACAGGGCAAAAAAGGACAATGTTGGTAACTGGGAATTAATGACTAAAAGTTACAAAGATTTCACAGGGATAATAACAATGTCAACGTATCATTTATGGGCATTGGAATTAAGGAAAAATATTTGATGCATGGAAGAATTAAGTAGATACAACATTTTTTTGTTTATCACCAAAACCTGGTGAAATTCACAGCAAGGGAAAATAAAAGAATTCACGGTAATTCTCTGTTTAGACAATAATTTTAGATCTTATATAGAATAGCTGTTGGAACTAGAAATGCAAAAATCACTGTATTTCAGTAAGTCATAGCTGAGATTCTTAAAAAAAAAAAAAAAAAGAAACTATCAAAAATGGTATTGGCAATTTTTTAAAAGTTACTGATTTGTAAGAAAAGTCCAGACATAATTTGAAGAAAATCAATTTGATATTAATTTGATATTAGGTAAAAAACTAGGATGAATGACCTGAGGAATTTCAGACCTGTGGAATTATTCAGCCTGAGGCAGAATAATGAAACTCTCCACAGGCGAGTTTATCCACTCATTCATGAAAGAAAAATTGTGAAAAACTCTTAAAAGATTAAGTTGTGTAACTGAATTAAGTTACAAGACATAACAAGCTAACTAACAGTCTTATAAGACCAATATTTTAAGTCACATGATACTTGGATTTTAGGAAGATATCTGCCACTTGATATTTTGATTAAGAAAGCAAAATTATATACATGCAGTACTACAACAGTTAAGTAGATTAAAATTAAACGCATGGATTAAGTAGATTAAAAATTGAGTAATTATTGCATTTCAGGCTTTAGTTGGAAGAACTAGAAGGCAGCTCCTGGATTTACCAATGCTGTTCTTACTAACCATCATGTCATATAACATAGAACATCTTATCATATATAATTACCATATAATATACGATATTATATATATATATATATCACTCATAGCTTATATATATATATATATCACTCATAGCTTACCACAATCAAGGTGTGATTATGTTTTTTAGCTTTTCAGCTTCAGGGCTTTTTTTACTCACTGCTCATGCTGGATCGTCACTGATGAAGGTTTTAGAGGAATCAGTTGCTGGCATTACACTGAATGCCAGCTCTCAACACTGGTATTGCTGGACATGAGCTCAGACTGAGAAAATGCTGATATCTAGGCTAAAGTATAGCAAGAAGAGTACAGTTTTGGGATGTAGGATTATTTTTTGGTGTTTGGGGAATTAAATGCTGTCACACTGCATATCGTGTTTGCAGATCTGAGGTGAACATTTGAGGAAGCTGTAACTGAAAAGACCTTTAAAGTCTTGCTAATGTATTAGTAGTGATTTTTCAAGTGCCAAGGAACTTGTTATTGTTTATTTCCAGGTGGGAAATTGCTACTTTCCAATTTTTAGATCTGCTTTATTCCCTTTAATACCAAAGTTTAAGTTCTCTACCTTTTTCCAGGTCTTTTTGATGTGTGATTTTAATTTTTTTTTTTCAATTTATTCTTACCTTACCACTCCAACCACACTTCCTATATTCCCTGCACTGGCACTGTCCTTAAACAGAGAATATTTTTGCAGTTCTGTCTTTCTACTGTTTTAAGTTTCTCTTATTTTTCAGCAGTTTGGCTTAGTGCTCAGTTAAAATTGTAAATCAATACAGAGGAGAACCCATACAGAGTTTAACATATAAGCTTTGGATATAGGAAATGTAGGTTAAATTTCTGGTTCTCCCAGCAAATTCTTGCACGGCTTTGAGTGTCAGGCATTTAGAGAACTATTTACATACCCAAGTATTGAACATTACTTTAAATGATAAAAGCAAGAAAATTAAAAAAAAATTAAAATAGTACATTTAAGCTTCATAATGGTGATGTACATATTTATCCTTTATTATACATGGGAATACCTGAAAGTACAATACGATTTTTAGTTGTTTTTTTGAATGTAATTTTGTTTTTCAGCCCACTCTATACAAGAACACCGTTTTTCCTAGGCACAGGCCACAATCAGTGGCTCAGGCACACTACTTGAGCAGACTATCAAATATCTGTCAAATACTCAAAACTGGTGTGCAGAGTACTGAGAAAAATGCTGGTGATATGGTGTGATAATTCAGGTAGCAGAGTAATTGGCACAATTGTTAAAGTCTTGATTTCATCTCCAGCTCCTCCCCATGAACAGCCCAATGCAGGGGCCTGATTCTGGGGTAATGTTTCGATACAATTTAGCAGTAACAAGTAAAATCATCTTGGCATTGCTCTGCCTCCTCTCCTGCTTGCTCACCAGCTTTTAGGTACAATGAAATTCTGCAGGAGGAAACTGGCCTCAATTGAATGGCTCTGGAATCCACAAATTTAATATTAGAGAAATCAATTTTGTAGCAGAGCAAAGATGTGCGGAACCTTTCACAAATTTTCTTCCTCCAAACCACCCAATACAAAGTAATAACCATGGCAAGGCAGAGCTCACACACATTGGTCTGGGCAGTAGATTTTTCTGAGTGCCAATTGACCTCTTAAACTGAATCTGAGAGTGGACTAGGACATTGACCTGAATGACTCAGAATAGTAATGCAAATTATTTTCTTGAGGCATTTAATTTGGGAAGACTTCCAGTAAAAGCTGGAGGGTGCAGTAAGTTTTAGGCTTTTAAGGTGTTTAGGTCACTTGCTTAGAACTGGTGAACTATCTGAAGAAATTGTAGGACAACAGCGAAGAAAACATATTTAATAACAAGTCTTTGGCTTCCTACTGTGCAGTATTTGCTCAGATTTCCTAAATAATAGGGTTCTCACCTTGACCTTACATAGTATTCATACATTCAAGTTTACAGAGACAATTATGATAATTTAATCTGACTACAAGCATCATAAAAAAACCAAAACAAACCAACAACAAAAGTGATTCAGATTTGGGAAATGGCTGTGCCAATTCTGAGTAACCAGGGAGCCTTCAGCTGACTTGCAGCCACCACCTGGCCGCTTGTCTCTCTTCCCTGAGTGATCTCCTCTGTTCTTTTTTCATGATTAGGCTGCTTTTAAACTTAGGCAAGTACAAGACCAACACTGCTGGCCTTTTGCCATTTCTGAACTGCAGAATAGCCCCCATCAATGACTAGTTCAAGTTCCCCTGCGCACAGTAGTCTACCAAAAAAAGTCTCATTTTTTACTTTCTTCCACAAAACAGCTCAATAATTCTTCCCCATTTCCATTCTCCCTTAAAATTTTCAGTGCTTCTAATAATGCTCAAATATGTAGCCTATATTATTCTCATTATTTTTTATCTCTGCTTTATTTATAGTTTATTATTTTTCATTTCTGCTGTTAGTTGTGTTTTAATCCATTTTCCATTAAAAATGAAAGAAGTCCAGATACCGTCTGCAAATATTGTTATCTTGTTCTTCCTTTAAAAACAGGGATATATTCAGCCTCAAATTACCTTAGCCCCACTGAATCCACCCTGTTTCCCTAGCTGCATTGCATTGTCACAGCCCAGAAATTCTCATCCCCTATTGGGATTTCCTGGAATTGAAAAGTTTTAAGCCTCGTAGCTGCTGCCCAGGTCCCTCTCTGAGTGCTGCTGTTTGCTTTTTGCATGTTCACTCAGACTGTACCCTCCAGCCTGGCTGTTTTGAAGCTAAAAGTCCTTGGAGTCCCGTCCTGCAGCTTGTACAGACACCCATTCTCAAACCCCACCGATTTTTCAGTACTTACCACTCTGAATGCAGAAGGGGTTGGTGCTTTGCAGGCTCTGTTCAGCCAGCTCCCTGTCAAATCCTGGTCGCTGCTGGCCTTTTTCACTTGGAATCAGTCCCACAACAGTAGGTGCAGACCTGCCCACACGACGTCTAATTATAGGTTTGGTGTGGGTGAGTGAGAACCTTTGTAAGAATGATCCCCTGGATGCTGGGTATAACAGATGTTGCCTTTTCTTGTCTCTCCTTGTACGTAATTCATCAATATTTTCTCCTCCTGAAGTTTTATTAGCTTAAAGAAAAGCAAGACGAGGCTGTTCAAGCCCCCTCAGAGGGGTTGTTGTGTATAACATTCATCCCAGCCAGCAAGGAATGATCTGAGTGAACTGGGTATTGTGAGCTCATGTTACAGGTGATGACTGACCCTCCACTCCCCTCCCTCTGAGGGGGAGCTCAGAGCAGGAGCTTTATTTCCTTGCTCTGTGTCCCCCACTAGCAGTCACCAGCTGTCTTTTTGTTACTGTCTGGTGAACATGCTCTGACAAAGAAAACCCTTGTATATTTTCATACAATCAAACCTCTTCTTTTTTTTTTTTTTTTTTAATAAAGGAAGACTAGCTTCTTTTAAAAGAAAGGAATAGGAAAAGTAGTCTCACAACTTAGGGGCATTATAAGTATCTGAGCTTTTGCTAGTGAAGTTACTCAAGCTCTGTCTACCCACTACCATTTTGTCTAATCTATGTCCTCTTAGGCCATGTAGGATTTATACATTAGGTGTCTCAGTATCAAGCTCTCTTATCAGCTGGCATGCTCTGAATGTAACTGGTGTAAATTGGCATTATTGTCATCCACCTATATCAGAGAAACCACAGCCACTTTCATTCCAAATTGTTCCAGGAGAAGGACTGGATGATGATAATCATGTCATTCATCTTTTCATTACTTGTCTGTCTTGCAAATCCCAGATTCTCTTCTGTGCTCTGGAGATTGTGAGTCACAGCCATGTCAGAACCCAGTTCTTTCAGCTCCTGAGTAAGGCCTCAAGTCCCTACAGTGCTATCTGCAGGATGGGTGCTGCCACAATTACCTGCTCTGGCAACTCTGTAGGAGTGACTGTCACCCTTCATCAAGGAGTGGTGCAAGTGCCTGAGGGCAGGAAGTAACTTGGGCTGGATCTGTGGTTCACATAAGTGAGCCAATTTGTGGTCCTGAGATATGTGCATTGCCTGAAAGGTGACATTTCAGAAATTGAACCAAAAAATGTTCCCCTATATCCTGAATTGTATGTAAGGCAATCAGCCTGCCAGGCATTGTAAAAACTAGGAGTGTCTGGCACTCCCTGTGGCACATGGAACCTACAGGAATATTTGAGTCTGGGTCTGGTTCTTGGTAGAGTAGTGCAAGGCAGTGCCATATATGAAAATAATCATTAGAAAGAGGTCTGAGAGGAATGTGGAGGAAGCACTGGCCAGTAAGGGACTGCAACTCTTATTTAATTTCTGCTTACACTGACAATGTGTGTGTAATTCCAGATAAGACAGAAGAGATCCAGCTAATAAGGAATTCTTGACATTAGAGTCTACCTTCACTGACTGGAGATTTGGCAGCAGTTATGGGACATTATCTCCTCAGAACAATGCAGCTCATTAGGTAGGTCTGGGGAGGAACGAGCTTTGGGAGCAAAGGAAAAGAGATAAGGAATGTCATGTGCCCAAATGTGCTTCGTGTCAAAATTCTGGCATGTAAGTTAAATGCAAAGCAGCCACTGAAACCGGTGCCTCTATCTATGACAGGACACCTTCAGCATCTGATGGACATCTTTGTGTGGAGATCAGACCCCTTCGAAACAATTTTTTAGGGCACCAGGATTTCTGCATATGTTCAAATATTTTGCTGTTCTTTCCATAGAGTTAGTCTTTGTGTGCGAGTGCTGAAACAGTGGCACTGAGTTTCACTGTCTGTGTATTTCAGAGGGAATATGCAGTGGTGTGATTAAATTAATGTAGGCCAGCACAACAAACCAGAATTAATAGTAAAAGTAATTTCTAACCCATGTTGTAGGCTTTTGAGATGTAGCTTCTTCTAGGAATGGTCAATTTTTCTGGGCTTGTTTCAATGTCTTAAGAGGAAAACAGATTTTAGTGGGCAGGAAGATGAGTCTGGCTTTTGCAATTGCCTCTGACAACATGCAAGGGAGCACATCCAGTGGTTTTATAAACGTCAGCCTGAGAATTATCAAGGACATAAATCCTTTTTGGTAGCAGTGGCATTCACATAGGTAGGAAAAAAGAGGGTCAAAACACTCACTGAGAATCATGTTCTCCCAAGGAATCTCAGAAACTGTGTTTCAAGTGCAGCAATATTTAAATTACTGAGGCTTTCATAGAAGGATAAGTGTATAAAACTGTAAAAGCAACATTTTTCCTGCTCTCATTTCAATTTTAGATTGAATATGGTTAATGAATTTCTTAGCTTGGATGGAGGTCATCTGGAAGTAGCTTTGTGTATTCCATCCTCTAGAGAATTGTTAATATGCACAGACAAAGACCACTCAGCTCACTGGAGAATCTTACCTGCAGTACCTGAGTGGCAGAGCCAAGAGTAAGAGATTTGCTTCATATTTCTGTTGTTTAACTCCAGTGGTTTCTTTCTGGTCAAATGAACGAACTTTAAATTGAATAGAGACAAAGCCCAATTTACCTTTGTATATCCTTTCCAGTATCACACAGCAGCAATTAAAAGAATACTCTTTTGGAAGTTATACATATTTGTGATTTTCCATAATACATGCTGGCTGTTAATTAAATCACTCAAAGCAAGCAAAGCTAATATTAACCATTGGTTTTGTGACCTGGAGATTTATGAAGTGTTTGAAACAAATAGCACTAGAAAAGGGAGTTATAGAGCAGATGGTGAAAGTAACCCATGGCAGAGGGGACTCCTTAGGGACAGCCAGATTCTCTTTACAAGTAATGGGCAGAATTAAAGGGAAGAGGGTGAAGTTCATTATTCTGAATGCTTTATCTCCCATTAATGCTAGAGTATTGCATTTATTTGAACGAATCAGGTGAGATAAAAGGAGTAACTACAGATTTTCCTTGGAAATTGAAAGGCAGATGCGAATCTCGAATACCTATTTTGATGAAAGCGTGGCTCTGAGAAGCTCACCTACAGCCCAGTAGCTCAGAATAAAGCTAATCCTCTAGAGCTTTGGACATCATCATTTGGCCCTAAGCTTTCCTAGTGTCACAAAAAAAGGAAAAAAACTCTGGGATGACACCACTGCCAGCCTGTATTTTCACATATTGCTTATGCCTCTGGTGTTGCAAGACCCTTGTGGCAGCTGGGAGAGGTTTCTGCTCCTCAGAACAGCAACATGGGCGTGCTCTGCTTGTGCAAGGGCTGGTGATGAGGCATGTTCTTTCTGGAAGTTTTTATATCCTTGATATTTGAAGATAAAGATTATTGGCTCTGTTTTGCCCTGGAAATAAGCCATGGAAATAGATTTGACCATGCTATCGACTTCTGCTCCCTAATTATTGAAAACAGAGCAACTTAAAGCAACTTGGAGACTTCTTGAAATTACAAAATCCCTGATACTGTGTAAAGACAAAAGGAGAATAAGAGAGCCCCAAGTTTTGGGGAGACTCCACCCAGATAGATTTACTGATAGGTCAGTTGTTTAGTGGCAACTCCAACTCTAGTCAGCTTTGGTTATGGAAGAATAACTCGAATAAATGTTGGGAATGCACAAAGATTTTTGGTTTTGCTTCTGTCCCAGCAGCCTGTCAAACAACTGTTAGACACAGGGGCTTCTCAAAATACCCTGACTGCATTAAAGTCTCAGCAAAATTACCTTCCAAATGTTTTTGGGGTTTTTTAATCTCCTGTATTACATACAGATACTTGAAATTTGGAACCTGTTGTAGGAAAAAAAAACAAAACCAAAGATGAAAGACCAGAAGATCTTGGAAGAATTATTTCTGCAAATTAATTTTGCTAGGATTTTATCAATGTATTGTAGTGGATTACAGTAGCCTGAAAAAAATCTAAAATGTCACAGATTAAGATAGGAACAAAAGTAGGAAAAGAGACAACTGCATAATCTCTTTAGCGCACCTGCACATATGCCTTTATGACAAACGTGTGTTTTCTTCCAAAATTATTTTTCTGTCACATAGAAAGTATATAAAGATAATGTAAGTGGACCTTATAGTTCATATTTTGGATTGTTAATTATCGCTGTCCCTTTTTCCATAAAAGGATTAAGAAGTTTATTTGGGAGTTGTTTTACCCTACCCCATTGTCCAAGGAGTGCCATGAGAGCAAAGTGATTGAAAGCTTCATAATGTCTTTCTTATCAATTTACCTTTGGCATCATTTTTGTAGTGAACACATGCTTAAGGAGTATAAAATTAAATTTTTATTGTAATTCTGAAGCACTTATAATTAGGAAAAATATTTAAATAACGTAAAAGATGGAATGTAAATCACAATATTTCCTTTAATCCCTGGAGAAATGAGGCACATTTGATTTTAAGCAGCACTACTTTTCCACATGACATCCAAATATATCAAGGGGTGTATCTCACTTGACATTTTAAAGATTCAGTTTAATTTTTTTCTGAAAAGATGGCTTACCTTCTTTTAAAGATATGAAAGAATTGCCTGTTCAGAGCTTTGTCAAAGGCAGATTGTCTCATGAAATATCAAACCCTTGCGTTATTTGGACTAGCACCATTAATATGAAGTGATAGTATCCAAAGATTTCATACTAGGAAGAATTTTAAATTTTACATACAGAAAGAACAAAGAAGGAAGATTATTTGCCACCAGCAGCTCACAGGTGCTGTCGGTGTGGGTTTTCTCACCTTTATCTCATAAAAATAGATCTCTTGTTCTGTCTAAAAATATATTAGCAAAGAAGGGCAGTGTTGATGTCTACTATACCAAGGAATAAAAATTAACTGAAGAAGTAGCATACAACAAAAATAAAACCAGAACAACACAAGGGTAAGAAATTAATACAATGTTCTAGTTTTAGCTGAAAAAGTTGGGTGAGAAAATGCATATTTTTAAGTGTACCATCACCAATCAGCTGTACCACATTTGCAGCACAAGTCAGCAGCCTAAATGAACTGCCACATTCTGTCAAAATGCTCCCAAAATCTATAGCTTAAAATTAAACAAAATGAAACTGGCATTTTTGAAAGAATATGATTTATTATTTTTAAAAACATCTAATTGATTTTTAGAATTGCAAAATGGGCACAGTCAAGTATGGAGGCAGGAGAGGATGGGCTTTAAAGAAATCTTGAGTCCAATAGGACTGTTTCCTTCCTGTGAGGAGTGGTGCCTTACATGGGACTGGTCACACCCCTGTTCATGCCATAAAAAACAGTTCCTGCCCCTGCTGCACAAGTTTTTGTGATCCTGAGGAAAATATTTGCATTTATTCTGCTTCAGTTCCTGACTGTAAGAAAGGCAAAATAATAGTGTCTCCTAATTTGTGCAACTCTGGGGCAGAGAGCCATGCATGGTTTATGGAGGATGTTCAGGATGTTGTAATTACCAGTTACAGGTATTTCCAAACTGTGTAGAAGTACCTGGGGTTTTTTATATCTCCAGGGGAGCACAAGAGAGGGGAGTCCCCTTTTTGCTCAAGAAGGGCATCTTGCCAAGAAATTTCCTTAAGGGGTAAAGAAGGATGAATTTCCTGCTCAAGATGGTTTCTGGTCCCACCCTGTTCATGGGGAGATGATAAATAAAGGGTACTGAAGAATGACTCTGAGAGGGCAGACACCTGATTTATCAGATATCCTAAGCAAGTTCCTTCAGCGAACTTCACAGGAGGTGACAGGGTTCTGACATCTCAGAAGTATTGCTGCATAGTTTGGAACACACCTGTTCATCTGCCACATTCAGCCTTGTGTAACACATCAACACCTTTTGGTGAACCTCACTGGAAGCATTCTGGAATTGCTGGTTGCCAGGATGGGACACAACAGAATTGCCCAATGTGATTGATAC
The DNA here is from genome assembly GCA_018697195.1 of Certhia americana. Classification (NCBI taxonomy): domain Eukaryota; kingdom Metazoa; phylum Chordata; class Aves; order Passeriformes; family Certhiidae; genus Certhia; species Certhia americana. Next base: position 6,712,146 of record CM031862.1, read on the forward strand.
ACAGAATTTCTGCACCCAAGTGATAAACCTCACATCAGATGCAAAAATCAGTTGTATGCCTTAGACAACAGCTGGTAATTAAAAAATGGAAGAATTTTTGTGGGTAGCTTGGGTTGAAACAAAGGAACCTTAGCTTATAACTCTTAGTAGTCTGGTTTTGCTAACCAGTACAGTCAAAATGCTGACTAATTTGGAGTGGCAATGCTAATCCAAATGATGCAGCTCAAGTCTGACTTCAGCATTGTCACAAAGGCAGAGTAGAGGTGGAAAATTCAGTTTCACTGGCAAAGAGAAAACACTTTCTTATTGAAGGCTGCCAGAAAATCCAAGTTCCTCAGTGGTACAATACAGTTTTGAGAAAGAAGATGCTTATTTCAGCTATAGAAAAGAGTCCCAGCTGGTTATTAGTGACATGTGTTTTCTGTCATTGCACCCACAGTTCACAGGAGTGTAGCCGCCCTTCATGGAGAAAAGGTGGCAGCACTAACTTGGAGATTGAGCTTTTATAGAGGGCTGGGCAAATTTCTCCAAGTCTTTTGAGGGAACCTCATTAATCCTTTGCTGCTGACTGCAGTGTCCTCTTCCAGCTGGTCAGGGTTGCTGCAGTATTCCAGGTTTCCTGGCCCTCAGCAAAGAGCCAGGGCTTGCCACATGCTGGGCTGCACAGTTCCACACCCACAGAACACAGACCTGGGAAGGGGGGGAGAGTTTAAGGAAATATTTTTCAGTAAAATGGGACATTTTCATAGCAGCTAGGCTAACAAAATCAATATAAAACCTATTTTTATTTCATGTTAGGTCAAAGCATAAGTTCCAGTAGACTGAGAACATAAAGTGTGTGTTATCAATTTATTCTTTTTTTTAAGACTTATTAGTTCATGACTAATTATTAACTTTTAGGATGTGTTTGCCTTTTTGATTGGGCTCCCTTAGCATTTCCATCTGGGACAGGAGTGTGCTTTTGAAGGAAATTGCTTCCTCCACTTACCACTTTGGTTTACATGACAGGGTGGGGTGGACGCATAAACTGGATCAATTTTGGTTAAAACTAAGTGAGAGTTAAAACTAAATGTTCCAAAAGTGTATCTAATGTCCTGCAGATGCCAGGGGCTGCCAGGCCCATCATCTTAGGTCAGAGCCAGCATGAAGTCCCCTGCCCAGGCAGCTACGGTGTTGAACTCTGCAGAGCTGTTTCTGTGTGTGGTGCCATGTACTACTGGAGAGCTGGGCACTTGAAACTGCAGTTTAGGAGAAAACTTCTACCTTTACATCATTAGATTATGTACTTACACATTTCCATTCTCCCCAGATATTATTCTGACTTCTTCAGCTCCCATGCAGCCTCTGTCTACATGACCTAGATGCTTTTTCCAGAGAAACTCAACTTTTGAAATGTTCCCAGAAACTTCTGTATCAATGTAGTTCAAGTATGTGTTGCCTGATTTGAAAGTTCCCCTGCCAAAAGAAAAGCACAGAAGTGATGCTTGGTGTTCTACACAAAGGAGGGGGAAAAGAAAACTTGATTATAGGAAATAAGGGAGATAAGCTGTGGGGTGACGTGAGAATTGGGGCTTTGAATGCTACTGTTAGAATTTTATGAACATTTTTAATAGATTTGCTGAAATTCCTGTGCCTTTCTGGATGAAAACACATATCAGTTAGCATGGCCTTTTTCAGTATTGCCGTGATTTATTTCATACATAACTTTTGAAAATTAGGATCTATCTTCAAATAAATCAAAGTCAAAAAGTCCTCTCAGTGTTTCTGTTTGCTCTCAACCATGAAGAAAATTGAAAATTATGGTTTACATTTGTGCCTTCTGTGCTGCCACTGCTCACTCCAACTGAGCACACATTTCAATGTGACATTAACATTGAAATTATCCATGGGTTTATTGCTGCAGTGGAACCAAAAGTACTCCTGGTACAGACCAGTAATGGGGCTGTGTTCAAACACAGAGGAGGTTGGTTTTGTAATATTGAAGCTGGGCTGCTGACCAGCATCTGTTTACTGAGACTTAAATTCACATTTTCTGGAAAAGGCCAGGCTGAGTGAACAGGAATCCCATATCCCAGCACAGTTCATGGGCAAGCTGCAACTTTCTTATTCACATATTCCCCAGAGGAGGGGATAATTAGATGACTGTACATCACTGAATTCTTTGTCTTCTGAGAGACCACCAAAGTTTGAGTGCAGCAGCAGCCACAGAGCTCTTGCCCAATTTGCTGTGCTAACATCAGCCTCAGAAAACAAAAAATACAGAGCAAGAGGGATCAGCAAACAGATTTTTACCACAATCTCCAGCACAGGGAACTTCTATCACTTACCAGCTCCTTTTATTACCAGTGTAAATCACAGACTGCACAGAAAAAGGTGACACATGTAAAAATAGCTGTGCATACATTCCACGTGATAACAGTGACACAGCCACCTTTTCAACAGCCACATTAAACTTACTTGTCAATGGTGTACTTTTTTCTGAACCCATTAGTTCCAGTCAAGGCTACATCTATATTTCCCTTCATGGTTTCTGTTGCACATACTCTGACATGTATCTCTTTTCGCCAGCCTTAGAAAGCAAAATCAAATGGAATACAGTTGTAAGGAGATATCTTTCTTAAGGATTCAGTTTCTTATGTGTTTCAGTGTCTCTAAGAGAGAGAAAAGGATTGGAAAAATGTGCTTATAAGCAAAAATCACCTATGATAAATTGCAATTCATTTATTAATTTTCCTATTTTCTAGTCATGTGGCTGTTTCTACATTAATCACAACTAAAACTAGATTTCTTATTGCTCCCTGTCATTTTGACTTGATGAGCTTGGTAAAAATATCCTGAAATGCTTCAGTTTTATACACTTTTGCCAATAAAATTGGCAAAATTTAAATTTTAAAATTTAAAATTTTGCATTTCCAGCATAAAATTCCTCCCAATTTCAGCTTTATAGAATTTTTGAAGCCGTCATGTAAGAACCAACTTTAACTCAAAGGTGAGCATCATTTGATCAGTTTTTACAATTATCTCAGCTTTCCCAAAAAAATGCTGGTACTGCATGTTCCTAACATGTAAAATTCTAGATGTTTTATAGAGTGAAACTTATCAACTGCAGCAGCTCTGCAGAAGTGTAAGGTCCTTTTTCACACATAATTCACTGCCACTTTAGAATACACCACAAAATGAGCACTTACGAGCATATGGAGGGGAGGGCCCTGTGTTTAAATAAACCTTTTGCTGTTCTTTTTCAGTTTTATGTAAAAACTTATCAGCATAATGACCCATCAATGGGCATCCTTCCTCTGGGCATGGAAAGCAGTTTCCCTGGGGGGGAAAATAAAAGTGTTATAAGACATCATTTATTTTAATCTCACTTCTTGAATTTTAGAAAATTGGAGTATTTCAGCTTTTTCCCAGTTTTTTTTTTTTTTGGTTGGCTGGTTGGTTTGTTGGTTGGTTGGGGTTTTTTAGGTTCTTGCTTCTCATTTCAGATCACATTTTCAGTATTTATTATTGTGGTTGAAAAAGAAGTTGAGGTGGTCAGTCAGCTTATTTCATCTTGTTGAAAATCAGAGAGAAACAGGTTGGAAATCTGGCCTACTTCCTTGTGGACTTGCAGAGACCATAAGTAAATACTATAAACAATGTTGTGCCTTCTACCTGATCTGTAAAATCCAGGTAATATATTCATTTTTCATAGGGTCCACTGGAAGGTTTTCTGCTGGTTATAGGACGGATAACCATATTTCCAAGAGGGTCTGGCTGGATATCTCACTCATATGGTGAAAATATTTTTTTTTAGGTATACTGAAGGTTGGACTTTTAATTTGGGATTTGTCAGATCTTTATCCTTTATTCCCATGGAGATCCTTAATGAATTTAATCTACCTACATAGATCAAACAATCAGATCAAGACCTGGACATAAATTAAAAAATAGTAAAAAAAATAAGCATGAAAGCAGATTAATTGTAGTAAGAAAAAATAGCATTGCTATATTTAGATAGTTCAGTTTTGATATGTGTGAGGTTCTGTCCAAACTGGTATTTGTGCTATTTGTGCACTTGATTTAAAAAAGGCTGAATGATCACCATCACTTCTCTATTGCGAAATTGCTTGGGTTTGTGTATGGTCTGAACAAAAGTAGTCAGTGGTTTTCAATGTCCCCTGTGTCCATATCCCATAATCTCAATAGTAGAAGTTGTCCCAGAAATTATTAAAAGAAGGGCAGGGCTGTAGACCTCAGAAAAATCCACACCTGGTACTTACCAACACAAACTCTTGGTATGTGTCACACTGATACCCCACAAATCCATTTGGAGTGATGATGCTCTCAGCATAATACCTGAGACTTCTTTTATGTCCACATCCAAAAGATCTGTATGCTGGGGAAATAAAAAAACAACAAAGCAACCAAAAAACCCAATAGGTAAAAAGTGATTAAAGCAATACATTAATGTAAAGTCCATGCTTTCTGCCAAAGAAACATTTTGGGGTGTCTTTGCCTCAAAAGCACTTGCACATATAGTGATAGGTAAAAGAAACAGCAATGATTAAAAGACATTTAAAGTCTGAGTTATTTGGTTTTGTGGTAAGGTAGTGTACTTACGCCCACATATATTTTTTTCTGTTGGAAAGAGGGAGTTTTTGTCAGAGGTGGAGATGCACCAAGGTCAAACGAGAAGCATTTGGGAGTATTTCCCTTTGATATTTCAAAGACTGGAGCATTTCATAGCTACAGTTTTTGTAAAGCATACAGTAGCTAAAATGAAGTAGTTTTCCTTTTCTTACAGTCATCACAACATGGTATTCTGTACAATCACACTTTCCACTAATTTCTAGAATTAAAGGTAATTTTAGCAATTATTTTGAATTCAGTGGCTTTTGGTGTTTTTAGGTGCTAGAAAATCTGTAGTCATTTGATAGCAATTCTGTGAAATCCTCTGAAAAGCAGGATAATTGGCAGTGTGTCCTTGATTTTGTCAGGACTCTTTGAAACAAGTACTTTTTCCCATCAGACTGAAATTTATAAGCAGGCAGTAAGGAAAGAAGAAAGTGCCATTTGGGTTATGTTTACAAGTCCCTTATGGGAGATGTTGTCTTCCCTGATTCCGAGGTTTCTCCTATATCAAAACACAATATACTAAAGTTAGGTTGTTTGTATAAAAATGGGCTCTATTCCACTTCAGTGTGTGGTGGGAGCTCACCAAACCACAGGGGGAGGTCTGGGAGGCAGTGAAGTATCTGCAAGCTGCCACAGTTTGCAGTGAAATCAAAATTTCCTCTAATGGAAATATTTATGCATCTTAAAGATAGACCAGTTGGTGTTGACCAGTTGACACATTGTTCTTTCCATAAGAAAAGAAAAGAAACCCCACACTAAAATCAGTCTGAAAAGTACTTGTTGTCTGTTTTTCTTGAAAATAATCTACATCATCAAGGCTCCCTGAGTATGTCTTTCTTCTGTAGCTCCTTCTTTAATTCAAAAGGATTTGTGCTTTTAAACCCTCAGCTCCCACAGCTGGCTCAATTTATGTTAGTGGCAAATTCACTTAACACTTATAGCCTATCTACTGCATCAAAAACTGTAGAGAAAAAGTCACTAAATATTATTTCTAAAGCATTTCATACATAAAAACACTACATAAATGTAAACATTAGCAAACAAAAGAGAGGTTACCAAACAAAGTAAGGTTTAACCAAGAGGAGAGAGTTAAAGCTGTCTTTATTTTTAAGAGCAGCTTGAACAACCAACTCCATCTGTTCGTGTTCAATAGAGCTGAGTTGCTCCTTCATGACAATATATTGCAAAGAGCCTTGTGAAATATCTCTAGAAAATATTTGATTTTTTAATTTAAATGCAGATATTTTTATGCATTCCTATTAGAAAGTGTTTTTGTTCCAAGTGACTTTGAGCACAGCCAGCTTTCCATTCTCTTTGTTACTAAGTTCTCAACCAGTTCTAAGGGAGAGCATTTGTGAAAGCAAATTATTTAACTAGTGGTAGGGATTTCAAAACTAGCTGTGAATAACAGATGTTCTCATTTCTGTAGGTTAGGATCAGAAGACAGGATTTTGTGGATCTGTTGTACTGGATCCCAGGGTAATTCTGATTAACTGCCCAGCTTTCTTTGAAGATCTACTAATAGAGCAGTCATTTTATCATCTTTTATATTTCTAACCTTGGGCTGCTCCTTTTGAAGAGACTAAAGCTTGATGACATGGATGAATCCCAGTAACATTGGGAGTGATATCTTCCAAGGGAGAAGGAGAGCTCAGATTTTAAAATATTCATTTTTGGATTATCCATGAATGAAATTTTACCAGTCCTCTGTGTGAGGAATTCCCACTGAGGTCAGCCTGTCAGCACAGTGTCAGGCTCTTAGAAAGCTTGTGATGCACAATTTTGCTGCTTTAACTGAAGATTTCATCCAGAATTTGCCTTGGTTAGTACAAAAGAAAATTGGAAGGTGTTTCAGAGGAAGCATTAAATGTTCCATTTTTGAGCATTGTCTCCCTATTTCAAACCTGAGCTATATAAAGGTCTTACCTTATCCTAGCCTTTGTTTCTAACTGCAACTTACAACGAGGTATTGCTTCTTTAAAATATATTTACCTCTCATCAGGTCATTAATATCCTGAGTTGCAGGAGGTACACGAAGCTGGTTGCATCCTGGCATCTTCTTCCCACCATTTGGGTAAAAATCCAGGTGGCCACAGGTCTGAAGAATCCCTGGAGCTGAAATGCACAATGGGTCCTGGCAGATCATTCTCAGGTGCTCTGTAGCCAACTTGTGTGCCAATTGCAGCCTTCAAATGAAACTTACCAAAGTCAAAGAAAAGATGACCAGCATGAGTATGAATTATATCAACAAATTTTGCATCTGAAGGATCCAGCCTAACCATTGTGGGAGTGTACTGGAAGAGGGGCCCAGCTGGATCCAAACCTAAATGAATGGAGATACATCTGATTGAGTTTTACTGCATGTATATCACCACATACAGGTTATGTATGCTACATATGTGATCACATTCCTGTCTTTACTCCACATATAAAAATCCATTTTGTGGTCCACAGCTATAAAAACAGGCAGGGTACTAAAAGAAAGCTAACTGAAGGCATTGCAGCACAGTAAAATGCTCATGACTGCTTGGCTCACTTTTGAGAACAATGATATAAGAAGAGGATTGGTTTGTTGGGGGGGGTGTGATTTTATTGAAAAATATGAAATCTTCATATGTTACTTTGAACATATAGATTTATTTATGAATGTTTATTTGGCAAGAAGTCTATTTTTATTTCTGGAATATCTTGAAATTGGTATCCCTTCAGTGTCAGTGAGGTCTCTTTGGAGATAATGAAACACAGCTCTGATCCTGGTTTCCCTGAATTGCTTGTGTGACTGCTCATTGTGTTCATGGCTTAGACAAAGCAATGTCTAGGCAGAGAAAAGAACTGACTGGGGGAGAAGGAAAGCAGAAAATAGTGAGGTTTTAAAAGAAAGGTATGTGTGCCTGTGCCACGACTTGTGTGCCACCATGCTGGGTGAACACTGTTATTTATGACAAACCAGCATTTTGTACTGTATGTTTATAAAGCAGCAGTGATTCTTCAGTTCTCTTAAGTTGTGTGAAAATACAAAGTTTTATCAGCTGAAATAGCTGCAGTACCTGTTATTCTTCCAATGCCAGGTTTCCTCCTCCCTGCCTCCCCTGCAACGTGTGCTCCAAGGCTATGGCCGATGAAATGGATGTTGGCAGGAGAGTAGCCGTAGTCTTTCTGTGAGGGTTTATGGAAAGCAGCAAAAGCCACTGTGGGTAGGTATACAAGCCAGTGACACTGCAGCATGTCCCCATGCAGTGCCAGGACATGGACAGATCATTAGGCAATGGAGACAAGTGTCCTGGCGGAAAGTTACAGTTCTGGGTGATGGGATCTGTACCTAAAGAGAAGCAATTCCCCAGTCATCCCACTCCTCTTCATTTTCAGGGTGTTCCTGGCTATTTACCGTCTTATCCCGATACACTAAATCTAGGGGATGTAATTTTTCATTTCAGATTTTTCAAACCTTTATATCTGCTGAAAAGTCACGTTAGTTTTTCAAAATCAATCATGACACTAACGCAGGTATTTTCATTTGTGTAGGATTAGAGCCCTATTATAACATTTGGACCTGCTTTACTGGGTACTTCTTCTTCTTCCTGGCTCTGTTGAATCAAACCTGAAGGTGCCACTCTGAGCACGACCTTCACCATGTGGACTGTGCACATTCCAGAGAAATTTTTTTACCTCGAGGAAGTTCACCAGGTACTCCAGCTCAGCCCCCACAATGCGGACGTTGTTGACGGCGTCCGTGTACAGACCACTAGAGCCACCCCTCCAGTCTGTCAAAATGCAGTTCACATCTTCAGAGTGAAACATGAGCTGGTGGAGAATAGAAAACAACAGAGAAAAAGGAAGCAGGCATTAATTACAATTGTAGCAGGGCATGTGTAAATTATATTTTGTTTTGTTTGTGTGACCGGTGCTCTAGTGAGTCCTACTGATACAGAAGATCAACACAAGGAGGCAGAGTGGAACCAGTGATTAGAGGACACTCACAAGCTGAAGTTCCTTCAGCTCTTTTTTCCATTCCAGATACCTTGGTTGGCTCTAAGGGGCCAACTTCTCTTAATGACAGTACCCCTGTTACCAAAATAGGTTCAAGTTTTATTCTTCATGCTTGGATCATCTAAAAGAATCCTCAGAGTTGTGCTTGAGTTGTTCAGCCCTGAAGTTCATACATTATAACTAAAATATTCTATTTAGACACTTCTGCCAACAGAACTTTTTGATTTTGTTTTCTACGAAACAATTTCATTTTGAAATGTGCCAGAGTAGAATTAAAACAATCTGCTGAACAAAGCCTTTTGGTTTTATTAGATCAAATGTGTCACTCCAACTGACAAGTTTATTGCGACCTTTTGCTGAGGTGAGAAACCTCACTCTTTTTTCCCCCTTTATTATTGGCAAGGAATTGAAAAATCAATTTATTATAGCTTTCCCTGGGGAGGTGAATGCAGCAGAAGGGCATTCAGCAGAAAGCTGAATTTCACTATACTCATAGCAGGAACAAGACAGTGGTCATGTGGAGCTGGGCTTCGTTCTGACTTTTGTGTTTCTTATACATCCCCTGAATTAACAAGAGAACAGGGGTGTAAACTTTACATGGGGATTTTAAGCCAGATGTGGATATTTAGGCTTTCAAACACAAGCAAAATGACAGTCAAACAATAGCTGTACCTACCCTGCATATGTTTGTTATCCAGGGGAGATCTGCTCCAGCAAGGTGGCCATGTATAATGAAACGAGTTTTCCTGTGTGCCCGGAAATTTGAAGCTTTTATAGTTGAAGGATTTGTAGCTGAAATTTTCTGTGCCAAAAAAAAACAAGCAACGAAAAAATACAACAAGGATGTGACTGTTCCATCCCACTGTATATTTTTGATAAAGGGCACAGTACCCCAATGGTTAAGGCATGGTTCTAGACGTGGAAGAGATGGGTCTTATTTCTCATTCCTAAACTGCCTTTCAAGGGGAAATCAATCCATCACTTCAATAAATGCTTCACTTCCTCAGGTTAATTGAACTAATGACACTGGCATCTTTTGTACAATGCTTTGTGATATATTGATACAACATGCCATGCAAGTACAAGATTTTATCAAACTTGGCCATAGAAATACAAAGATAACATCTTCTGAAAGGTATTATATGGTTGACTTTGAAACTATACCTATTTTTCTTTCTTTTTTTCCTTTGAAGATAAGACCTTCATTTCTTCATTTATATTTTATGAGAAAGCCCACCAGGCTTACAAATTCAGAGGCTGTAGGTATATTGGTGTGTATTGAGAAAGAAGACAATATTTTCTTCTGAAGAAATTCCAAGTACTAGCTCTTACATATTTTTTGTTATGGTTTTGTTGACTTAAAAGGGGAATGTCATGTACTAATTAGCAGGCATCTCACCTTCAGTGAGAGACTGATTTGTTAAAACCTCATAGGCCCTCTCAGCTGGAGGAGTTGGACTGGTTCTGAAGTGACTTAATAAACACCTCTGCTGACTGTGACTGCCACTTATATAAAGCCCCTTATTTCTGGAGTCTTTTGCCTGTAATAACTTGTGTTAGAGGACTGTGATTAATATGCTGTAAATATACCTGGCTCCTCAGGGAGCTGAAATGAGGAAAAAAAAGAAAAAAAAGATGGAAGAAAATTATCATGTGTTGAATATAGAATTGGAGGTTCTCCCAAGAGTCTTATGAGCAAAAATATGTGAGAAAAGAAACTGTCCCTAAAATTTATTGAATGTATTGCACACTGTCAGCATTTAAAAACAAAGCATTTTCTTACTTGGTATTTCACCATGTTATCTCTGGTGTAAAGAAGGAAATTTGTGTTCACAGCATCTGGAGAGCTGGGCAAGCCTGCCAGCTGTCTCCCTGGGATCCCAGCCCATGGGGGGCTGTCTGAAAAGCATCCAAGCCGTTTGTAGCAAACTTCTCTTCCTGGGGTGCACAAAGAAGGAGATATTAGTGTTCTGTGAATGTCACAGGTTCTGTACGTGAAGCTGGCTGAAGAGGGTTTACACCAGGAAAGCCAAACAAGCCTGATTTGGATTAGGATGGCACTTCGAGCATTTTTTAATTAAGAGGCTCAGTTGTGCTCAGGTGTTTGCAGCAAGGACTTGAACTTCAGGAGTGCTTCCTGCTGCAAACAGAGCCTGGAGCTCAGCTTGGTGAGCTCAGGATGTGTTTGGTCAAACACATGGTTAACACAGCCCTTGGAAAAAGACAATAAACTCTTGATCCAGGGAAGAAACCAGCTTTTGCTGTCAGCACAGAGTAGCTTTTAAAATCAGTCCTAAACTCCAGGGATTATCTAAATTGTTATTTCTTGTGCAACAGTTCATGAAGGAGCAAAAAGAAACCAAAACATTAAAACAGATACTTCTGGTTGCTCTACAATGGACACTAAACACGTCCCTTATTTTTTTTTATTACCATAAGGTTTTAGTGGCAGCAATAAAGTGGAATTTGAGCGGAAGCCTAGAGCAAAGCACAGCCTCAGGAAGTGTGGCCTGTGCCTGAAGGACCAGTTTCACAATTTCTATTGTGCCTTTAATACAGTAATGGTGCAAATACAACATGCGGGTGTTGCCATTAATCGTCATCCTTTCACACTGTTATAGCACAACGGTTGTGAAATCCCAAGTAATTTTTACTGCTATTAAAAAGTCTATTCTTTCCTGTCATTAAAGAGGTATTTTGGACCAAGACTATTCTCTTGTTCTCTGCATAGCACTGTGAAGAGAAGGTGCATAGGCTTTCATTACCAGGGTTGTAGATACCATGAGTGAGTTGAGGGTGGGTAGGTGGAAAATTATCTGAAAGAATTTCAGTATCAATTTCCATATAAAAATACCTTTCTGTTATAAAATATGAATGCATATATGTATAAATGCATATATGTAAATGTATAAATGTATAAATGTAAAATATAAATGTATAAAATATAATTTTTATATATAAAATTCCCATTCTGTTTGCTAGCTGCAAACACCTTTACAGAATTAAAAAATAATGAGTTAAATGTGGGAAAGACATGACATGACTCAGTGGTCCTAATGAAGAATTATGTTAAATCCATTCCAAAGAATAGGTTTTTCCTAGAATATAGATATCCTGGTATAAGCTGCACATCATTTTTACTCTTTATAGACATTATTTATTATATGCCTCACCTCTGGCTGCATTGAGCAGAAAAAGAGTAGTGATCCACACTGCAAGCATCTGAAGTGAAAAAGAACACAATTCAAACATAATTGAAATTAGAATCTGTAATTTACCTAAGGTTTCCCTTAACCCATTAAAACCTCTCAAAACTCAGTACTTCAGTCATTTACTGAGTTAGATCCAAAAAAAGAAACTCTTTGTTAAAAATAGTCATGTTTCGAGAAAATAGCGTTGGGATTATTTCTGTTTGCCGTGGAGATTTTACATAATCAGGATATCCTTTAGGAATCCTTGAAGATCACCTTCCTGTACTTGACAAACAGAAACATTTTTTCTCTGTAGAGCTTCAGTTTATGGGCATGCAAATTAAATTCTTACAGGATTTGCAATAACATATTACAGACTGAAGTTTGTCCTGAGATTTTGTAGAAAAGTTACTCACACAACTGGCATCAATGATTGCATTTAAAAATGCCCCAAGAACAAAATTAATTTGTGCTTATAAATCATACAAATGGTCTTGAAAACTCATTTTGATCATTGCTATCAGCCATGCATGCTTATCAGCCCTCTGATGTGCCTGATCAGTTAATCACCAGCTGATAGGTAAGCACAGGGGAAAATGGAACCCATCATTTACTCCAAGGAGAAGCAGGGAAAATCTTTTATGCACAGTCTCACTGCTACCATGAGCAACTTATCTTCAAAGGAAAATAGATAATTCTTTAAAAATCTAATGTCATGCCCAGATCATCCAACCAGTGCTTCACAGGCAGAGCCCTGCATCCCCTTCCTGACCAGTCTTCCCAGTCCCCTGAAGTCCATAACACTGTTAGGAGCAGAGTTCATCCTTTTGAAACCAAGTGTAGGCTCAAGCACTTTCTGCTTCCATCTCCTCTCCTCCAGCCACTCACCAAATACCCTACCCCTCATCATCATGATCCTTATTTCAGTTCCTTAGATGTTCTCGGTTCCAGTGCATCCCATTTTACCTTGGCAAGGCTCAGAGCAAATTCTCAGGGTCAACCTCTCAGCTGCTTGTGGTAAATCTTGCAGAAGGTCTTTGAGAAGCCTGGAGAGAAGCAGGACAGCTCTGTGCCTGCCTTCCAAGGGCACGTGGCAGAGGGATGCTCACCCTCCACTGCTCCACAATACTTGGATTCCCAGCTGCATCTGTGGCTGTGTTGGGTAATGCCAAAGGAGATCTCCTTCTGTCAGCCTTCATCTGAGATAACACCAACCAGGTCCGACCAGTTGCTTCATGACTCCACCCACGTAATGCAAAGTTTCAAACAGGCTGTTATTGTCCTGCATTGGTTATTATTTTTCAAGCTAAAAATTGCTGGGAAGTGGCTGTAAACACTGAACAAACACAGGGCCTTCCAGGATCATCTTGGTGCGATGCTGAGTTGAGGCTGTGACAACATCACAGTGATGGCAGTGGCAGAGCTCCATCCTTTGCATTCTTCTCCACGGTTTTAGTAGCAAAACTATCCTCCCTGGAACTGATCCCTGCCTTAAATAACTTACAGTCCTAGGCAAAAATTTTCAAATTTGTGTTTGCTATCTAAGTCTGTTGCAACATGAAGACACAAACAATGTGTTTTGGGATGAGCTAGCATATGTTTGCAAGGTTCAAACTGTGACTTAAGAAAATGCAGAAAGAAGTATAAAAAATGATTAAAAAAATGAAATGGCTTAGCCTGTAATTTGTTATTTGTTCATCTTGTAGATTTCTCATCTCTAATTTTGCTACCAGATGAATTACCTGACTTTTCTTTGAAAAGGTGACAGAAATGCTTTTAAAGAGAGGAGAATAGCTCCTGGGGCAGATTGTCACCACATTCAATCACCACGAGTCTTCATAATTAAATTGTATTAATTGCAGTAATTTTATTTTTTAGTGTTTTGATAACGATGTCATTTCACATAGTACTATATTGTTGTTATACTATTATGTTCACATTTCTGATCAGACTTTCCTAGAAATCTTTCTTCGTGGAGGTGCATATGGGGCTTCTCCAGCCTAAATGGCTCTGTAATTCTGTGTAGAAACAAATGAGACACCTGCATCTCCACATTTTAATGTTAAACCCCTTAAGTATAAGGGTGACTATTGACACTTCCTAAGACAAGGGTGCCCAGGAAGGGGAGACTCCCTTTTGGTCTAATCCTTCCCACTGATTGTTGAGTTATTCCATATCTAGCACACACAAATATGAACTGGGTTAAAGTGGTTCTTACAAATGCTAGGTACAAAAGCATTTTCAAGGTTTTCCTTCTTTTTGTAAAGCTAGCCTTGAAAGGTTGATTTCTTCAGCTCTATATTGTAGAAGCAAACATATGTTCCAACTCTGTGCCCCTAGTAGAAAATTAAGAATCAAGGTTAGTATGGAGGTCAGGGAGTTTCTATTCATCTCTTCAAGACTAAGTTAGTCCAGTAAAATGTTGAATTAGTCACATTAAAATTGAGTTATCCTCTGCTCACATAATTAAAATCTGTTATTGGGTTGCAAATCGACCAGTTAACCAGTTACCCACAGAAGTTCAGTAAACAAAAATTAAGAAATGTTTAAAAGATGCACACACACAAAAAATGTACTTCCAAGTTGTCCTGTCATCCAGACAAAACTGGGTTTAGTGATAGTTAATAGAACTCAGAACTGTGACGTGCTGTATACTCAGATCTCTGATAAAGCATCACATTTGAAAGTACTTAATGCTTGTTTTTTATATAATTAAGAATTCATAGACAGAGAAAGGCTCATTCATTAGAATTTAAGGGCCCCACAGAAAATTAGTATCTAATCTTACCTTCTGATTTAATTCTATTATATATAATATTGTCCCAAACCCTCATTTCATTCTACCCTTGTCATTTCTTTACATCTCAGAAGGAAAGTTTACTGCACAAACAGGTTGCTCAAGCTTTCAAAATTATTCCAGTTGATTCAATAAATTATTCTTGAATAATTTGAACTCATAGATTTTTACCTATGCAGTGTATTTTGATGCCTGTGATCAGAGAGAGCTCAAGAAATACGAATAACTCATTACACTAAGAAGCCTGGTATTATAGTCCCCAACCAAACTTGAACACTCTGCTGCAACATGGACTCAACTGCAATCTGGTGGTGCAGATTTCAGATCACTTACAAGATTCCGTGACTTCACCAATTTAAAACTAAAACAAAATATTAAAATATTTTTGATTTTATGTTAGATGAAGACACTGCTGCCTCACACCCTAGGGGTAAACATGTGCTGTGCAATTTTTTCAGATCATCAATATTGATCAATATTGAGCATCAAATGAAGTTTAAGTTACCCAGACTTTTCTCAGAACACATGAAGAGTTTATTTAGTGGTGGTCTTGCTGCCTTTCAGCAGCCAGTGAGACACCACAGCTCTTCTCCAGTGTTTAAGACAAGGTTACTGGGAGAGCAAGGTATCCTCATATTTGTAACAAATTAGTCAGAGGATTTATCCCAGCTGACAGGCATGAAATGGGTTTTCTATGCTAGTTTACTAACACCAGGAAAGCTCATAGCTCAGCAGCATTGTCAGATGTCAACACTTCTGTGTTGGCTTCTAGAAATCTTTGCACTTTAATGGGGTTAACTGCTCCAGTGTTATCTGGGACCTGGGCAGGAAGTAGTGAGTAATAAAATGTTGACTCTCCATCCCTTAGAAGTGCCTGAGAATTTCTCATCCATGAGCTTGTCCAAGCTGTCCCTGAACTCATGCACAGCTCTAGCACGCCCAGCACCCTGTATCAAGTACTTTGTAATCATGCTGCTGTGAGGAGAATCATCTCCTTTCTTTTCTCTTCAGCTGTGCAGTGCCAGCTTCATTTCACGCCCCCTGTTACTGGGGTGGAAGGAAATGAACAAGGCATTTCATGCTTGCCTTCTCCATGATCCTCTTCTTTTTACAGATGACATTCATACCCTCATCTCATGTTCTTGGCTGACTTCTGTTTTTCTCTTATACACAAACATGGGAAAATGATTGCTTATTCCATCAGGGTGGACAAAGTGGACATCAGTATTTTGCTCTCCATTACCAAAATCAGCAAGGAAAATTCCTTCTGTCCTGAAGTTTTATCAATTAATGTGTTTTTGGGAGGGATGAAGTGGCCAAATGTGCAAGAAGGTTCTTTCTCAGTTAAAACACAGCTTTGTGCATTCTCTCCTAAAATCTCTCTTCTTTAGCAACATCTGTAATCATCTCATAAGTTGAGATACAGTGCATATAATACCCTGCAATTAAAAAATGGCCTAAAAGGGATAATTCAGGAAAATTATTGTTCAGGGCTGTTTATTTATTTATTTATTCTTAACATTAATTGCACCACTGTCAAGTCTTGATCTAGAGAAAAAATTTTCTGGGCAGGGACCTGCCTATCCATGCACATTGCAGGGTGTATAACTCACTTTTGGGTCTATGAATAATGTGTGAGTATTATAGATAACGTAAAGGTCACCTTTTCCAATATATCAGTCGTAACATGTTTGAATAAAACAAAAACTTTAAATATCAGCAAGTATTTTTGTATTCATTCCAGTCTGCTTGGCTGCTGAAAAAGATATGAAGGGATTATTTTTCTTTATATCTGCTGTGCCTTTATTATGATCCAGATTCTAATACTTTTATTGATGCCAATCCCAATGGGATGGCTCATAGAATAAAATACTTCTTAGTTAAAGGAGGAGTACCAAATATTAAGTTCCATTTACTTTGTATTTTAATACCATCTAAACTAACAGTTGTTGCATGACTTATTTGTAACTTTCATGTAAGCCCAAGTCTTTTTCTGATTTACATGGGGTAAGATCTGAAGTTTGTATCTTAATGAAGAAAATTTATTTGTTCCTGCAGTTATGCCTTAGTTTTTATCAAAGATCCCATCAAAATTCCAGGTGAATTAGCTGGTCATCATTTTCTGTGATAAACTGTGGTGCTCAGTGAATATTCTGAGGACAATATTGAATCAAAAAGTACAAAATAGGGACCTAAGGAATGTGATATAAATAAAAGATTTTAAATCTCCTGCAGCAAGGTATTTTAAGGTCTATGGGCACTATGTGCATTGATGTAATCTTTTGGGATGTAAATTAATAAATTACAGTGCAAAAATTGAAAATAAGTAATTATATTCATTTAAACAAGCCATTAGTTACTATTAAATGGAAACACATAACAAAAACCCCAGATGGTTCTTTGTCAGACCTTTGATGTGATATGGGACCTGCCTGGTGTTTCTGGGTATAATTGTCATTTTGCAGGTGCTGGTTCTGTTCCATCACATTCCCTTTAACTTAAGTCTTGAACAGGAAGTTTCCATCAGGGCACTGTTATGTTTGTGCCACCATAAATAAGTTCCTAACTACTTGTGGTGTGGCAACAATGCTTTCAATAAAATTTTGTGTTGTTTTGTGGTATCCTCTCCACTTGTGACCACAGGTTTGTGTTTGTGCCTAATTCGTGTCATGTCTGGCAAGGGGGTTTCAGTTTGGAGCTGTGGTTTAGAAATTTCTTCCTCAGAGGAACTCCTGGAAATGTTGACAGAAGGAGAAGCAGCACATGGATGGTTCCCAAAGTCTGCTTGGTGCCTCTCACTGGCTTTGCCACTCCCTGAACAAAAGGATGGCTTGTACTCTTTTATCATATTTGCTGATAAGAGCAACAAGGTTGATTGTAAACAGGAGGCCTTCTTTATTTTGCTTTTGAGTGCTGTTGTTTCTTCAGGCAGCTTGGGTTTTTAGCATACTTTGAGAGTACTATCAGAATTTCATAATTTTGTTGGCCACTACTAGAATTAAATCCAGTAGGTTTGGTTTTAATGAAGCACTACCTTCACCCTCTGCTATTTTTGGAAGGTCTTGCAAAACCCCTTTGAGAGAGGCCAGCTAATATAGGGTAGGCTGATAAAAATTATCTAGTTTATAGCATCTTTCTGTAAATAATTAAAAAGCTGTAGGATGACATCCACTTATTTTGCAGACCAGTTAAATCAGTATCACATTCAAAATAACTTTAGAAAAATTGAACATCTTCATCTTGATTTTAAACCTTTTGGCTTTGAATTTAAGACATAGCTTCTTTTAAAAAAATAAAGAAAACAATCATGAGGAACAGGGAAAGCTTTTTAAAGGGCTTCCCTAAATGAGAGTTATGAGGCAGGGCTGCAAAGCATGAAGTTGTTTAAGCCTAAGGAATGTGGGAGTGGGAGGTTGCAACCAGCACAACACTCGACATTACCACACCAATTAGACTTAATAAGTTTAACTGGAGTATTTCACAACGTGAGTCCAACCCAGCTTCTTTTTAAGTGAGTTGAAGTGATTGCCATTGTTTTCAAACAAGCAAGGGTACGAGGTTGCAGTGCAGTATTGATTTCAGGGTTATGTAGCTGTTTCAAGGTGTGTATAGCTGAATCTGAATGCATGCAAATGTCTGAAAAACCTGTCAGGTTTCAGTGATATTTCAGTGATCTGTAACTGGACAGGCACTAAATGCTAAGGGTGAACAACTGGAGAGTGAAAAGCTTTAGGGCTGATTTCTGTGTAGACTTCCTGCTTCTGAAAACCAGTTGGGTGGTTTGTGAACACATCACTTGTAGGTGATTGCAGCATGCAGGCTTTGATTTTTCAAGGAGCTTGCCTGTTTTGGGATTATTCAACACTTACATCTTATGAAAAGAAATGGCTATTTCATCATCCTCCTCAAGTGCATTATAACAACAATGTGATGTGATATGGAGCTGCTAACCATGAAGTGACTTGAGCAATGCTGGTATGTGCAAAGGAGGAAGTACTGATTATTCTGTGAATTTGCAATACTAGTTATGCACAACGTATGTAAGTGTTTTAAGCAACTGTCATCTGCTTTCTGTTACTATCAGCTAGACTACAGTTTAATTTTGTTGAGAGTAATGAAAAACACCTAATGACCAATGCTAGAATTATTGACAGTTACTGAGGTGAAAGTCAAATGACACCTGGGCTGTCAAATGGCAAGGGGAGCCTTGAACACTGATTTGGGATCATAAGATCCAAATGAGAAAATGCTGTTAGCCAGGTGTTGGGAGCCAGGGGTTGCCAAAATCCTGTGGGCTACTGGTTATATGAAAAGCAGTCAGAGCCTGCATCAGAGGTAATAAAAAGTAGAGGAGTCTGCAGACAGCTTGGTCCACTGCCTCCACTGGACATCAGAGCCTGGCCCAAGAAGATGCAGCATTTGGACAGGAAATCAAAGGCCATCCTCATCGCTGGCAATTCTATGGGTTTTGAGAAAACCAGCTCTTTTTCTTCTCTGAAAAACTTCCTGCCAGCCTTGAAAACACACATCAAAGTGATTGTTGTTCATGTACCTGATGTCTCTTCTTTAAGTAATAATTCTCTATTTGCTTTAAAATAGAAAACCTACCAGGTAGCATAAGCTAATACTTTATCTTTTTTAAATTTGCAATTTATAACACAGAATTAAGGCATTATGGAAGATAAAGGCCTTTATAGTCTTTTTAGTAAAACATTGCCCTTAAATAACTGGAAGTGCATTCACTGGCATGAAATTTTAAATACAGTAAGAATTTCTCTTCAGGATCCTTGGTTTGGCCTTTAGAAATTTTTTCTGCTTTTCTTCATTTGTCCCAGAAAGATTTCATATTGAAGTTCTTCTCTTATCCTGCAGCAATACTCTTCAGACAGCAGAAATTTAACAATCTAAATTATTACTTCTGATGCACTGTGTACATGGGTGCCTCTTAACTTGCTTGCTGCACTCTGTGTATTTGAGTCTCTATGAAACACGAGTAAGATATTTACTGGGCATACTTTTTAATGCCATTGAAATTAAGTCATTCAAGTGATAGAAGAGAGAGAATTGCCTTCTGACAGGCACAGAATCCATAGACAGAGAGTGAGTTAGGTATGTGGTCTCAAGATTTGCACAATCCTCCTCTCCATTGAGTAAATGCTGATTACAGGGAGCTCTGGGTTTCAAACAGAAGCAATTACAGCCTTCCCCATCTTCAAGGAGCACTTGCAAGATCGTCATTCACAAAGGCCAGAAAGTCATGGCATGTTTGGTATCCCATTATAAGATAAGCTTATTTCTTTCAGTAATGATTCATTACCCCTACCCTATTCATAAGGAAAAAGTACAGCAATGAACAACTTCAGGACAGTGAGCAGCAGGGGAGTGGCCATCTCAGTTACTGAACTGTGGGAGGGAACAAACCCTGAGTTCTGCCTTTCTGTGTCATAAATGTTCATATGTCTCAAACTGACTCAATACATGTATCTAGAGAATTGATAAGGAATGATAACATATCTGAAAAAATTATTATTTTGTAAGAAGAATCAGGGGCTCATTTTATTAGAGGGTCCCCTGAATAGCTGAAGTGTTCTTCCACAATCAGCCAGGTGGATGTGTAAATACCAGAATCTCTGTCTACCCGTATTTTCAGTTGATTTGCTGAGACACGCTGGTCCCTAATTATGTCTGGTGAGCCAGACTCATCAGCCCCAGAAAGAAGCATTTTCTGGTTCTCAGGCTGGGATCTGTGCCCTGACAATGCTCTCATTGTACAAGGGGTGAGACCCAACCTGCACCACCCCCCTTCACACAGCAGTCAGTGTGGGACACCACCCCTCCCCAGTCCTTCAACCTAAGCTATAAAAACCCCAGCCCCAGCCATCGCTGAGCAGTTCATTACTGCCTTAAAATAGCATAGCCTCTAAACAACACATTAATTATCAGCTTGTCTCATTAGTTAATCCCATTAGACTGATATATGCAGGCATTTTATCAGTAGAATTGAAAGTAAATTCCTAGGAACATCACTTTTCTGGTTGGATTTCCTGTTGTACAATAGATCAAGAGATAACTTGAAACCACTCTTGCTTTGGTGTAGGGCAAACCTGGTCTCATTTCTTGTGTTCAGATCAAAGAGCATCTGATGATGTTTCAGGGTAGGATAAATGAAATGTGTGAGATGGTAGCACAGAGAGTGTGTTCTACTTTTACAAGCAATTTGCATTACTGGTGCTCCTATGAAGCCTTGCATAAGTCAGGAATGCAAAATGTCAGGCACAGCACAAGAATCATGTCAAGATACTCACAGCTAATCTTAAATTGGAGTAAGAACAACTAAGTGAGCAATTCTTTCCTCTGGAGTTTGCATTACCTCAGAAACCCACACCTGAGACACAATGGCACTCCATGGGGTTCAGTCTGTGAGATGCTGTGACTGCCACAAAAGTATCATTTTACTAAACCTGGCATTGTCAGATCAATTCACCACCTGCCTAAAGAGAAAAGACTTTAAAATATCTACTTAAAATAAATTCCAAAAGTAGTTTTTATTATCAGATATTAATCTCAAAACAGTATCAAAGGGTTTGAAGTACTGTAACACTCCATGACGATTTAGAAAAAATAGAGGATTATAACAGGTAGGTATTAATAAGAGGAAGAAACTCTTGTGAATTGAACTTTATGATCTGGATCTCAAAATGTGCTTGGAGTTTCCTATGAAGCTAGTAAGTATGATTAGAGTTGTAGAAACACCTGAATAGTGCAAGGACAGGATCTACAGATAGTTAACTGTAGATATTTTATGCAAAAGAAAAAATCTCAGAAGTTAATAGAGAGGGTTGTGAAATTGAGGGCAGTTTTGTATGCACCTTTTAGCTCCACTTCAGAGTAATTTCCATCATCCTTATTGCCAGTTGCATCACAGCAATACCCAGAGGCCAGAGGTACACAGAGACAAAGGGGGGGCAATCCTGATCAGGCAACAGCTGATATAAGCAGGAGGGTTGGAGGAATCAGAGCCTGACAGTGATGAACCAAGCAAAGACTGAGAGAGCTGACAGCAGACATTGCTGCCTCCCCATAGCTGTCAGGAGTTAATGGGATTCTCCAGGTAAAACCATGCTGCAGCATCCCTTAGATGGAAAGGATTTAAAGGAAGCAGAGATGACAACTATTCTGATATTTTATTCCTTTCATATTTACTGCTTCATGACATTCCTTCTGTGAAATTTTTTTCTAGTTTATGCCTGTGTTCTATACAGGAAATGTTGGAGCTGGTTGAATTTTCTTGTATCGGATGAGCTTCATCTTCCTGCCCTCCATGAGTGAATAAAAACATGATGACTTATTTCCTTGCAGAAATCACAGTGAGAAACCACTTTTCCAGCAGTGAATCAGTTACTGCTTGAAAACATCTTGGTGCTGTTCAGTTCACATTCTACCAAAGCACCGTGAACAAAATAAAATTTGTGAGTTTTGGCAAGTGGATGGTAGTATTTGAATGCAACCATATATTTATCATGTCAGCTGCATGTTTTTATTAGAGTTTAGGATATAAGGGTGTATCAATGCATTTGAGATCTTAAAGTGTATCCACACAGTTGGCATATTCCAATATCTTCTGTCAGGTAGAGAGTTACAATTTATGTTATTTGAATCCTTGAAGGGTGCAAAAAGTTCTATTAATATACATTCAATCCCACAGGAATAAACCCAACATGGAGTAATAAGGTATTCAAACATGTTTGATGTCCTGTATCATATTTGCTTGAATTTCTTCAATAGTTTATTTCAAATAATTGCATTGAAGATACAGTTGGAGACAACTGCATTAAAAGGATTTAGCAGTAATTTAAATTTTTTACTTTTTAAAAGTAGTCTAGTAGTTGAGGTAGTTTCTCTGGAGACTTGAGAATGATTATATACACTACACATTACTATTTCTTTATTTGTGCTATTTTGTGTTATAGAATAGAAGGAATATACACTGATTAAATGAGTGTTTTCACTGGTCATGGCATAGTAAGGGGCAGGAGCCAGAAGTACAAGTTACATTTCTGAGTGTTACAGAGAGATGGATAACTGATACTCCTAAATATCCTTCAGTGAAAGTCAAGTAGTTTGGCTTTTTTATTGAGGCCATTTTATTTTTTAATGGCTGGTTACCTCAGGCAAGTGAATTAACACAACTCTTTATTTAGTTTCACAACTTGATTGTGTTCTTTGCACCATCCCAGTCCCTGTTGAGCCAATGATGCCAGCCTTGGTTTGTTTGTTCACCTCTCCTGTGGTGGATGTACATCCTCCTCCTAAGCCACTCCTAGTCCTAGAACTTGAGCTCACTGTGCTCTCATCTCCTCTCTCCTTCCTACACATCACCTGCAAAATATTCCTGAGGTCGGGTTCCTATTCTGAGTATCACAATGCCCTCAGCTCTTCCAGGGCAGCTGGAGCCTCACTGCTGGTAATCCTTGGTCCTGCCTTCATCAGGCTCTGCTCTTCCTGCTGGGGCTGAAATGGGATTTTTAGCTTTTCTGTGATGCTTTGTCATTTGTCTGAGCCATGAGGCACCTGTTCTCTTCCAGGTGTCAGAAATAAATACGAGTGCCTGCAGTGTGCTCTAATGGAGCATTTTAGCTGTAAAGTCTCTGAACCACCACGGGAAGTGCTGCAAGGGGATGCTGGAACTGAGCCACCATCACAGAGGTAAACTTGGGCCATTTTGGTGATTGTGTAGATTTTCAAAACCTAGTGTGTTCTTCTGAGCTTGGTGATGCTTTCTAGCAGACAAGTTGGAAAAACCTGCTAACATGCGCACCTGAAAGATGGTGCTGAGGATATAGGTAGGTAAGGCAAACAAACAGGAAAAAAAAAAATCCCTAGAATAAGTGATGGAAATAAGAGAACTGTGATTGAAAAAGTCTTTCTGAAGAAGTGAAAAAATTATTAAGAGTTTGAAAAGTCGAATAGAACCTGTTGTTTTGGTCTCCTTTTTGTGTACTTTTATGTATTAAGGAAGCAATAAGCTATATGATACATGTTTGGTTATAGAGGGCAGGCATGAATATGAGACAAAGAGAGGTTGTGGGGTTTTTTTGAAAGTTCATTCTGAAAAATTTCTCCTTTTCTTGATATTTGCTACTCCGTTCAGCTTGGTAGCATCTCCTAGGTAAAGTATGTCTGGTTGTAGAAAGCAGCAGATTTTTCTGATGAGCATCACAACCATTACTGTTACTTTCTCATGAGGAGCAAGTTCACACTACCACCTAGTGCAATTCCTGTTCCAATGCAACAGCATTAGTCTGCTGTTTTCCTTCTTTTTAAACTCCTCTGAATAATTTATCTATCTGAGGTATTTATTGACTGTAACATTACCTCTATATTAATGAAAGAAACAGACACAGAACGTGATGGGTTTTCTTCCTACAAGTCATCTGTAAACAGTACCCTGATTTCCGTGTTTTAGCTGCCTATTTTCTCTCATGTATATAGCAATTTTAAGATAGCAATCATTCTGTAGCACAATAGTACACGCCTACATCCCTGCTGAATTATGCAGCTGTGGGTTTATATGAATTAACAGTGGTTACTTTGTACAAACACTGTGTTAGTATTTGAAGAGTGATTTGGAAAAGGAGGGTAGGTAGTCTTGATCTCATGTGCTGTGGTATGTAAACCCCCAGTAAATCTCTAAGTTCACAAGCATTAGCATTCTGGTTTTAACAAAGAACAGTATGGATTACCCCAGCAATGTTGCTAATTCCTAGTGTGAAGCTATTACTTTGGTGCTGTTCTACCTCTTTCAAGAAATAATATGTGCTTGATGGATAATACCTTGAGTTTTAGAAAAACTGGAAGGGCTCAAATATCAGCAGAATGTAAATCAGTTTATTTAATAAGTACAAGAAGTAGTATTGCAAGTATATCACATGAAGCTGTATTTACCTTTTTCTGGAAGAGTCAATGCTTCTAAGAGAAACATCAGCTGTGGTGTCACAGTCACAGTCATAGTCACAGTCACAGCCACCATACTAGCAGTGGCTCTTTCTATAGTGTGGTAACTCTGATTTTGCCTTCTCTGTCGTGCTTCCATGGCAGGCAGTGTGCCATGGATTAATTAACCAGGGGAGTTTTAAAGGAGTGAAAGTTTGTAACTGATGGCCATAGAGCTCCAGGTAATTTTTCTTTGAGATGTTGGGCCATGCTCCCAAATACATGTTTCAAGTGGGCTCCTCAGAGAGATTTGTATTACAGCTATTTAAGAGGATGAAAAAAGGGCAAAGAGCTCCAGTATATTTTTCCTCTTTTGTGTTTGGAGAAAATGTGCTAATGCATAAATTCCACTGAATTCATTTAATATGGAAGGAGGAAGTTTAGCCTCTTCTTGGGATGATTTTTCAAATGACCAAATCTGGATTATTCACACCTGAAACTCCATAAAGCAAACACATTTGGCTGAGGCACTTCATGTACACCAACTGCTTTTGAGATAAATTTTGGAGTGCTCAGGAAATTGCAGAGGCATGAAAGCTGTGAATAACTTACGAGCATTTAAAAAGGACTTGTAGCTAACCTGATATGATCCAGCTAAATTAGTGGAGAAGGACAGAGTATTTCAGTGCCAAAGATTTAAACTATAGGAATACAATTAAGAGGCTTGATTTAGGTCTTTGAGTGATTACAGATGTGATTGTACTGTGCTGATACCACATGCTTTAACTGCTAGAGGACATTCAGAAAGCATGATGTGCTACTGTTCATTTAAAATAGCTGCCACTGTAACACCTACAGTCTGAAACTGATGGGTTAGAAAAAATAATGTCAATGAGAAATAATCCTTCAGGGAGGCTGTTTAAAACAGTGTCTTCCAAAGATGAGTGCTCAAAGGAAAGCGATGTTAGTTTTATGCATAACCTGATTTAGATATAAAATCACCACAGATAAAATATGCAGATGACACAGAGGTTCACAGCCTGATAGGTATTGATGCTGAAGTTGCCCAGAGTAACACGGATAGTTATCCATGAATGAACCCATGCAATTAGCTCTGTTTTAATATATTCACATACTGAGTTGATTTGAAAAAAACCCAAAAAAACAAATTTATAACTATGGAGGGGAGGATGGTATCCTTGAAAACAGCAACTTTTCAGGGCTTATACATCATCTTGAATAACTGAATCAACACACACTTCTAATGCGATGTGTGAGGTAAACAGGATTAATGTGAATTTGTAAAGCTATTCAGGAAGGCAGTGTAGGAGTAGGGAGACAATTTTTTGTCTATATAAGCACTGATGAAGCCAATACTAGAATATTGCTTACGAGTCAGGTGTCAAGTGTTTCTCACAGTGGAAGAAATGGAGATGGTGTGAAAAGAAAACCACAAAGATTATCTGAATGCTGGGAGAAAAAAGCCTTACTGTGAAGGACAGAATGAATGCAATTTGGTAAGCATATCACAAAGGACTCTGAAAGTCTTGAA
Organism: Certhia americana; assembly: GCA_018697195.1. NCBI lineage: Eukaryota > Metazoa > Chordata > Aves > Passeriformes > Certhiidae > Certhia > Certhia americana. The sequence goes on from CM031862.1 coordinate 6,738,223, forward strand.
TGAAGCAAAGAAGTACTAACACATGGAAAACATATTAAAAGGCTTTTTTACCTTAAAGAAAAAAATTAAGAAAAACAAGGGCGAGAAGCTCCAGCAAACATCTTCAGACTCTCAGTTAGATGAAGATCAATTAGTCAGCAGAACAGGTCTGACAGGTCCTCACTCTTGGAATCATCAATCTGAAGCTGTTTCTTTCAGAGGATGGAGGGTTGCCTCACTAAGTTATTGGTCTTGGTCTCAGAGTATGATGCCTCCTCCCTGTACACAATATAGCTTAGTATACTCCCACCCTGCATGGTATTTATTTTTGCGCAGAAAAAGAATGAATAAACACAAATATTTTAATGGTAATGTGTCCAACATCATTATGTATAAGCTGAAGAAAAAGGAAGCATAGAGCAGTAGCAAAAATTGTTTTCTGATTATTTCTGAAAATAAAAATTGTCATACAATAGGGAACTTTTTTATTAACATGATAAACCCACTAGATGGCACTGAAACATCCTTTTACAATTCTTCTCACTTTGACCAATAGCCTCATTATACAATATTTTAATCAAGGCTAAAAGGAATTTATGAATCACAGTATGATGACTCTGAAAGACATAAAATTCTTATATTACACAAGAGGAGTTTTCTTTCTTTCTCTTTACTGTTTATAACATACTATTCACTGGTTATTTTATGATTATCTGCATTATCTTTGTGCACTTAAAAGTCTGGAGGCTCTGTTTAAGGGAACTTAATCTGTAACAAATTGTATTAAATCCTCCTTAGATTTCGATTTCTGGCTAGGCACTGTTGTCTTCCTGCTATAGAAAATTCAGCTGAATTAATAAAAGCAATTCTCTATTTGAAAGTGAAATAGAGGCTATGGCTTTCTCTCACTAGGACATGGCATCAAAACTGCCTCAAATTCTATTAATGCACAATAACACAAATTACTATTCCAGTAAGATGCAAGAAATATGCTGTGAATTCCTAAAGACTCTTTTCTGGCATTTCATCTATATAATAAATTATTTACAGGTAAAATTGATCACTTTGAAGCTGTTTCTTCCAAACAAATAGATATTGCCTTTAAGTACTCAAGGCATTACGTGGGACGAAAGGAATCAGCTCCCATTTCACGTTTTCCCTGAAAACTTTAAGATCTTCAGCTATTCAGGATGATCAGCTTATGGGAATGGTCACAGGAGTGTTGAAACTGATAAAATAAGGGAATTAGTGTATAGGTCTGGTTGAAGAAATTTAGAGGGTATATAGTGTAGTGTACCACATCTGATGTTTTAAAATTCAAAGTGACAGAGTATTATAAAATACTCTATCAAACTGATAAAATTTTATACTCTGATAAAATTTCAGTCAAAAATTAAAAGAAATACAAACCTTCTACTGCTGGCAGTCTCATGTTGAAAACACATTCAAACCCTACACATATCAGCAGGGTAACTCAAGGTGACTGTAAATGTCTGGATGTGCCTTGCGTTTGGCCCTTCAGAGAATGGGAGCTGGCATGTCCCTTCCTTGGCACTCAGAGTCTGTAAGTGTTTTTGACAGTTTGGGCTTTAGGAGATTTACTTGTGAGCCAGGTGAAAACTGTCCCTCTGCAGAAGAATGTATTAGTAAATATAATTCTTTTTCATCCCAGAATACAGATGCTTTGCTACACAAAGGGATACTAACAGCAGCCTAGTGTAGAATATTAAAAAATGCACATAGAAACTCGATAAACTCAGCCCCAAACTAGCAACTGAACAAGCAAATAATTGCAAAAGCCATTTGAGTAAGGGGCTGACAAATCCTAAGCAGAAAAATAAGAATGATGGGAATTTGGAAGGTGGAGCTATCACTACAAAATGTAAGCACTACACATCAGCTGCAATCAATAAAAGAAGCAGAGCTACTACTTGCTTAAATACTCTATTGACAAGCAAGACATAGGTCATTAGACATTGAATCTGATCTGTTACCCAATTACTACACTGTAGTGTCATGTTTAACTTCAGAGAACTGGAAATATTTTGTTGGTCCACTCTATCCATTTATTAGCCAATATCTGTTTATTGCATTGTCATCCTTGAAAATGGTGTGTAGCACAGCTGCTAAGCCTGTCATCTGTTTCATGGAAGTAGCCTGGAGTTTTTTCGTAAGGCCACTCTCTTTCTTCAGCTCAGTCAGTGGTGAAATCTTTCCTTGTGTTAGAAATCACTATCCAACTGAAGACTTGTGCTAAGCCAGCTGACTCACTCTACACCTGATGGGATGAGGTTAAACATGGACCAGCAAGACAATATAAAGAGATACCCACAGTTTCATCCAAATTCACTCGGGCTGGATGCTGTGATATAAGAGTAGAAAACACCTGAACAGGTCCACACAGATCTTGGTGTCTAATTTATTTTAGATGAGTCAACTGCCAAACAGCTCAAAGCAGGTAACCAGCCCTGTAGCTGGAAACTGTCATTTCCCTCTGTGACTGAGGACCCCATAAGTTGGGTCACCTGAACAGGGATATAGGACATCAGTTGATGTATTTTCCCTGTGACATACAAAGGAAATTTTTCTCATTAACTCATTCTGTCATTCAGTTACAGATACCTTTTTTTTCTGAGGGTTTGTTTTTTTTTCTTTCTGTTCTTCATCTTATGACATTAATTTGGCACTATCAGCAGCTCAATCATATTAATGTCAACCAATTAGAGATAATTTGTGTGGGCACTGTTGCATTAGCTAACTGTAATTTCATTCTGTGGTCAGGTATTGTAGTGGTTTTCTTGTTAGTCTTTGAAATGTTCATAATAATGAATAAAGTAACATGATGATGTGGTAGCTTAAATCATTGTTATAAGATAAAAAATAATTGCATTTTAATTCCTTCTATTTGCATGGATTTTTTCCCTCCTCATTGTAGCTGTTCCTTGCTTCAAGAATAGCTACAACTCTGGACAAATAACATTAGGTCATGGGGGCAGTTTTTACAGCCATGTGGTTTGTGCTTTGTCCCCAGGCTTGTTGTTAGTGCAGGTTCTTGGGTCTTCTGCTCCTCAGCATGGCCTCTGACCATGACTTTGTCATTGTGTATCTCAGTTTCTTTGACTCCTGACCTGTCCTTGCTATACTTTCAAAGTCTTAAGGCTGTGATCTTGTAAATTCAGTATTCAACAGGTGCCTCTTTAGGGCCCTGTACTCAGTCCTTACTCATCCTGGCTGCAAAGCTCTTTTGGAAAGTCCAATGACTTTTCCCAAGCCATCTCATGTCCATGGCCTGGCCTGATTATTATCCTGTTCTATTTTTTCAAATGGATCCTAGATTTTCCTTTGCAGTAACCTGTTTGCATTAGGCTGGGAAGGGCCTTTCACACAGCATGGCTGGGAGCTGTGATTTGGTGGTAAAATCAGGCTGGCCAGCTGTGTCTCAGGTACGTGGTCACAGGAGCAGAGGCACTGGAAGCCAGAGGAGAAACTGTACTTAACACCCCTTTTGTGAAGGAGGTAGGACTTGATGCTTGTCAGAGGTCTTAATAGGTAAATGTAGTAATCTAAAGTATTTCTGTCTCTCTTCATAAATGAGAGACTTTTTATCTTTTGATCCTAAAAAGCAACAGGTCCAACATAGAAGCATTGCTAGTTTTCCCAAAGCCTTTTTTTCCCCTCTGGACTAATAACATTTTGCTCATACTGTCTTACTCTTACTCACTAACTTTTTCAAGTATTCCTTTGTCTGTAATTCATCTTTTTTGGGTCATAAAAAGGGACAACTACATCCATATAATATGCAACATGCACTTAAAAAGGTATTTTTATTATGTAATTTCTGAAAGAATTCACTTATTCATAATAGGTCTGTGTGCTTTCATGCAACCTGGCAATTTTTATTTTTTTGTATTTATAAGCATAACAAAAGATTTGGTTCTTTTGCATTCACTATTTAAAAGATTACTCATACTCAGTTTGAGAATAAAAAAATATAAAAAATCCACAGAATACAAATTTTTGCTTAATTTTTAGTCTCAGTCTTAAAAACTGAAATACAGCATTTGTCCAAAATTACATTAGTCCTAAGACAGTGGTGACAAATGTACTTTTATACTTGGAAAAATTAGTATGTCTTACATTCACCCTGCAATGACTAGGTTAGTCTGGCATACTTTTTTCCAGAGCTGTTGAGGGATTTCTTTAGCCCAATAGGATTTGTATTGATTTCTGTTTCGCTTTTTTTTTTTTTTTTTTTTTTTTTTTTTTTTTTTTTTTTTTTTTTTTGTGATCTTTATTCTTGGTTTTTTTCTTGTATTGATTCTGAAAGCTTTAGCCATTTGGGTTATTACAAATGTTGCTATATTTATGCTGTAATTCTACTACAGTAATCAAGAAGTCAGACTTTCACAGACTTTCATGCACACACACCCAACACAAAAAGATGCACACAGACAAAACTGAACTTTCAGCTGGTTTGCTGAAACCTGAAGTCTCTGAAAAGAGTTTACCATATTTTTTTTCCCCACAGATGATTTTTTAGGAGATACGTGGACATTAATCTATAGTATTAATTGGTAGTTATTGGATGTTTTGCTCATTCCACTTAGACCAAAACTTCAAATATACATTTGAGGTAAGCCAGTAAACTCTGGTTTATGTTCTATCTGAATACTTAATCTATATGGACCAAAGAGCTGTATAAATATTTCAGAAGAAATTCAAACATTCTTGTAAATAAAAGCAACTATAAGTAGACAAACATGAAGTTTAAAAAGAAGGTTTTCCTGGTTGACTGCCAAATACACTTAACATAAGCAAGTTCTCTTAAATGAATAAAACGATGAAGGTAAACTCAGCCACTCTAGCAAATCCCAGTTTTACCAGTTACTCAGAAAAAGCACTTCTTTAGCTGTCTGTAGATGTTTTGATGTGTAACTGTATTATTTTGGATTTGATCAAAATCCGCAAGCAGCAGTTGCCTAACTAAAAGTCAGATTGTCCCATAGAAGTTTGTGGGACTAAGTTGTTTAAAATCAAGCAATCCTAAGAGGATCTCTCCTACGGAAAAGACCAAAAGAAGTCTTATAAGGATGTCAGCTTCAACAGCACTGGTTATTAAGAATGATAATTCCAACCACTTGGGATTATGCTAGCTAACCCAGTGGATCAGAAGACTCTTTGATACCAGTGCTGCAGATCAAACCTTGGCAAACTTCAAACTGCAGCTGTGTCCCAAGAGGAAAAACTTTCTCCATCTAAGGCAGAATTTGGTCAGCTTCCAAAAGTGATTTGTTCCTCCCTTGTTAATAAAACATCTTTGGCAGTTTTATGTGTGACTGACACTCACTGTAGCTTGCAGGGCTCAGAGAGTAGAAAAACTAGTGAAGAGCAATTATCCATCCCACCCCCAGGCAGGAAGCATTGAAAATATTTGCACACGCAGTGGGATGTGATGAGACCATGGCCACAGGGAGGACTGGGGCTGAGCAGGGTGAATGCTCTTACATGGTTTTACTGTAAGCACCTGAATGACAGAGTCAGTTCCCACTGTGGGGCTGGGAACTGCTGTTACAGTTATACACCCCACATGCTGGAGTGAATAGGGATCCTGATTCAACCAAAACTCACACCAGTCCTCTTTACATTTAGCATAAGGCTTTATCTTTGCTCTCAAGTGCTGAAGTTAGCACCCAGTATTTTGTGGGTTGTGGGAGAGGGAGAAGAAGTTTTTGTGGGCTCTCAGAAGGCAAGTGCTAAGTAACAGACTGGCTTACCACCACTGGAGGCACCTAGAGCTCAGTGGGTTTGCAAACCTTTCTGGACTGTCAAGCCGTGTTGCTGGAGCCCAGCTATTTCAGGGAGATCATTACAGAATTGCATTGTTAAGGAATAAATGAAATAGTCACAGCTCCTGTTAGGAGTTATCGATGGTAATAGCAGCCTTCCTCTCAAATAGGACAACGTCACTACCTTTAAAAATAGGAGACCATCCATTAGAAAAATAACACATAAAGAATAGAGCTGGTGATGTAGGAATTGAGCCTTACGTGTCATTTACCAGGTACTGTGATCCATGGGCCACAAAGAGGAACCTGTAGAGGGACAGCTGTTGAAGGTGAAGATAAAACACAAACCTCCCCTCACTTCTAAATGAATCAAATTTTATTTCAATGAAAAGTAAAGGCAGATACAAACTGTGAATTAATCAAACAAAAAAGCTAGAAGCAAATCTGATAGAACCTGAGCAAAACAGTTAAAAATTTCTCATATTTGCTTCTCTGGCATTCCAAATTATATGCCATATATTATTCACTTCCCTGAAGACTTCTTTTGTGATAAATTCTGGAAAATAGAAAGAATGAAATTGTAAAAAACTAAATCTTATGAGTGAAGTATGCTTTTTTAGAGAGAAATTTTTAAACATTGAGCTGTTTTATTTTTCTTTTTAAAAAAAAATTAATGAAAAAAAAGTACAGGTAAGTCACATTACTTCAATAGAAACTTGAAGCTGATTATAAGAGTGAATAATGCAAATTTCTCAGGACTGTCATTCTGCTTGATGGCAGTGGCAGCTGTGTCTTCATATAGCTCAAACAGGGGCTCTGAAATGAAACTTTAAAACCTCTTTGTTTCCCAAAAGGGACATAAAAATATTCTTTCTTTTTGTATTGTGACAGAGCACAGACTGACAATCAAGAAATTTGAAATTAGTGTTGACATTTAGAGAAAAACACATTTCAGTAATTTTTTGTAAGGAATTTGTGAGTGGACAAAATAAAACGAGACGAAAGGATGTTATTACCATCTTATTTCTCCATACTCCCATCTTCCATTTAACTGGCAGCTGGAGGTGAAGGTTAATTTAGCTCCTAAATGCATAATCTTTTGCAGCTTTCAATAAACTAATGATTTACATAAGTCCCCCCCAGTACATCTTCCTTTGGCTAAAAGCACATCTTTTAATTCTTTTTGTGCTTTCCTTTTCTACAGAAATTATATTCCTGGATGTTTGGAAATAAGCTGAAACAAATTAATATTGGAGTGTGTCTACAACAAGAGGATGTTTAGGTGTGTACATGGTATAAAAAACTGCTTACCTAAAACCACTGCTAATCATCCTAAAGGATACCTTTAAAACTAAAATTATCAAATGCTTAAAACACATAATGAAAATGACATACCATTTGCAGAATTTCAATTTCTGTTTGAAGAGTCTCACAGACACTTTCCCAGCTATCATCTTTGCATTTTTCCAACTCTTTCTTAAGTCTGTGTCCAAAAGCAAACAAATTTTCAGGTCCAAGAACTGTTACTGGGTAACTATTTTTTCAGCTTTGGTCCCAGTTCTCAATTTGACTTGCATGAGAAAAGCCTCATTGATCTATTTTCCTGGTCAGGATTTAAAGTTTGCTGGTTAAACAAGTTTCTGGACTGTGCTGTTTCCATAAACTGTGAAAGATACATGGCCTCATTAGTCATCATTTTCCTAATTTGAACATGTGAATTGGAATGGTGATGCTTAGAAAGTACAATATGTTACTGTTCTTCTCTTTCCTGGGCATCTTGTAGCCTCTGCTGGAGACAATGTTGGATTAGATGGGTGCTCTGCCTGCCCCTGTTGCCAGCATTGCTCATACCCCTCCACAGACTCCACACTCCTCCACTCTTCTCTCTCTCCCACTGCTCCCACTATTCCTCAGCACTTACTGTTTCCCAATACTCTCAGCCAGAAATTCTCCAACTTTTCTTAATAAGGATTACTTTTAGTATAGGTATTTCTCCATTCAAGACCGTTTAGTCCTGCTAAAACATCAACTCTGCACATCAGTGACTGTAATGGTTTAAATTAATACTTGGTAGGCCCAGAGAAAACTGTGGCAGTGCTTTCAGTAGTCTGATAAATACAAGGTGATGAGATTATATTGGGTCTTTTCATGGCTGTCAGAAAGAAAACATAATGACAAAGATCAAGTTGTTTACCCTTAATACAGTTTCAGGAAACAATCTGAATATTCTGGAACATACAAACAAACTGAAAATATTCTGCTTGTCATTAAACAGCTAAACTGATGCATTAAAGCACAACCTTGTTTCTTCTGGAGTTGAAACAGAAGTTAGCAACTATTTTTGCTTTTGTATACTATAACAGACAATAAATTATTTGACCTTGTTATAGTGATGATGTACCTCTTTAGCTGTCCTAGTGCAAAGATAGTTGGCTTTCTACACAGAAAATCTGTGTATAAGATTTAAATAGAGGAATAGCTTAATCACTGTGCAGCTTTAGAATAACAGACTAAGACTGGACTGGAAGTTAATTTTGCTGTTCCTGTGGAAAATGCAAATATCTTCCCATTAATATGGAAAAAGCATGAGCTCTATGTGCTTGCATTATAAAGGAGTAAATGTCCCTTTTTCAGAAATATTTATCATAAAGCTCACAAGAATCAAAAAGGGAATTTTGAACTACACTTTAAGAAATGGAATTTTCGCTGCACAGGAGTACATTTTTAGTTTTCAGTCCATTTCACTGAGAGAAGTTCACTTCAAGGTCTAAGATCAGCTTGTGATCTTGATTAAATCTGCTTAACTTCATTGCCTTGTCTCTACATTTTTTCTCTCGGTGTTCTCTGCTAGTGTGATATTAGAACCATAATTGGTTTGAGACAAACAAAAGCCCTACTTTGGCTGATTTACTTCAGGAAAAGACAGGGTCTGTTGGTCTCAGAGAAAATGCTCTCACATTCTTTCACACTGATAAACTGATGCATAGTCTGCTTCCTACTTGTTAGCTACAGAAGATCCCAGTCTATGCTAGGTCCACATTAGGGATAGAACAAGCAGAAGATAAGTAGTAGCAGCTGCTTATCTGTGTCTTGGGATTGTGAATTAATTTATGTGGATGATGTGCTTTGAAACTAACATTTTGTGTATGGATTAAAAAATTTTATTTCAAATATTTTATGAAATTTTAAATGTTGTGACAGCACAATTCCTTACATAGCATCAGGTAGTGGTGATACAAGACATTCATTCAAATGTGGTGTTTAATTCTTACATTAATCAATTGATTCTACTTTCAGGTCTTCCTTCTTATTTAGAAGCTAGATAATTACCGTATGTGCTGGGAATATTTTACTCACAAAATAGGAGTTGTCTGTTAGGTTACAGTCTACAAAATTAATGCATTGGAGATGGCTGAGTTACTGAATAAATGACGAAGTTTTACCAGAAAGAATGTGAGACAATGGAACTATTAAAAAAAAAAGTTTAACCTGAAAGCAGATTTCGTTTTTTCATTTTACATTTAAGATAAGCAGGATATTCATATTCATCTTTCCACTATCAGATTGAATGTGCAAACCAATTATTCATGAAACTACACTGTCTAGATGGAAGGCAGGTCTTCTGTCACCTTTGAAAATGGAAAAATATGTAACTTTTGCTAGAACAAGGATTAATTTGACAATTATACTCTTTTATGACTATGAAAAAAGGCAGATCTCTTAGGAAAAATAATCTGAAAAATCACATTACCATTTGGTTCTCCATGTCCTTTGGTTTTGTTTTATTTTTAGCATTTTGTTCTCCTTGATGACAATAAAATATAGCTTTAAAATAAATTGTTGCACTGGACTAACAGTGTCTTGGCAACTTACAGTATCACAGGCTCTAATGAACAGCTGGAGCTGAAATGCCATATTTGCATTTATAAAAATATGCAGGGTTTTATATTTTTATATATTTTTAATTTATTTATAAATAAATAAACCTAGCCTTAAATCGAGTAGGTGGGACAACCTCAGCATTTTTTGGATGCTATCTTGTCCTATACCCAGCTCTGCTATCAATGGCCCATTTTCCATTAGTCTTGAATGCTAGAAGTGACAGAGATGAAGAAGGAGGAGATCACTGAAAATGATCAATTTTGCAGCTCTGAAATGAGCCCAGCTATTAAATGTCATTGGCATTTGTGGTTGATAGACATTATTCTTGCATTTCAGCTCTATATGCACATGGCAAAGAGGAAAAATAATTTGAAATCAATACATGCTGGTATTATAAATTGAACTAGGAAGAAAATACTGTCATTGTCAAACAGGTCTCTCTGCAAATCATCCATAGATTCAACTTACTGGATCAAGACTTTAGTATCTAAAACTTGCATTCCCAGAATAATTTTATGTAAAGAGGTCTTAAAGGAGAAATAATTTCTGTAGAAGGTAGGGTTTAGATGTGATTTTAGAGTCTGTTTTCTTTTGTTTTGTTTTTTCTAGCGGGGCTGAAGGACCCTACCTAATTGTTATTGGAGTTGCAGGAGGAGCAGACTGACTCTTAGTTATGTTTTGCTGACACAAGTACAAATTTTTTCCATATTCTCTTTTTAGTCTTTGCCTGGTTTACAACCACCATTTTATTTTTTAATCATAAATTTGAGGGAAAACATTGTGGTGAGTTGTAAAACAGAATTGCTTGACACTGATATACAGGGCATATTCATGGAACAAAATTAAATTTTGTAAGAAGTTATATATAACTTGAGAGTACATACATTGATTTATTGGGATTTCACCATGAACATCAGGACATACATTTATCAATGTTTTAAGACTTTATTGAGACTGAAGAAAAGTATTGAAGACTTTAGTTTATTGTCTTAAGCTCAAGTAGAGGTAAGACATTGAGGTCCTTCTCTCCCAGTTCAACACTGGGATTAAATTAATGTGTATGTTTCTACAGTGAGAGCAAGATTTTGCTGGTATTTACAATTTGCTGACACTACTAAACAGAATGTGCTATTGATGCAGTTGAAGTCAATAAATTTCAGACTATTATCAATTGATTGAGGAAGAGGGAAAACAAATCCTAAATGGAATTTTGTATTCCAAACTATAAAGTCAAGTACTTGAGTTACACAATTAAATGTAAAAGTCTGTGCTTGATGGAGCAGAAGGATAATAAAATTAAGCAGGTGATCTAATACTAATAATAAAGTCTAGAAAGAAGAGGAAATATGAACACAAAGAAGATAATAGACAACATAACAATGGAAATTACAAGTAAATTAAAAGAAATTGATCTACCTTGAGTAACATACAATTTTTTCTTCTTTTGTTGTCCTGAATAAAATGTTAAATGTAAAATACATAGTTATCATTGATTAAAGCTTGCATTTTGTTAATTCTGTCAGACAGCTATTGATAAGTGTAGCTAGAAGTCTTGAAAAGTGTGGTGGTATTTTCCAAATACATAAAACATCACAAGATGTATTTAAGGAATGTATAATAATAGGTGAATAAACATGGAAAGGTTAAGGCACACTAAATTAAATTGCTCATCTAGGATGAGATTTGCTTTTGGGCAGACAGCAAACCAAAGTTGTGTGAACTATTTTTCATTGGAACTGTAAGAATGAGCTACATAGGAAAGAAAAAATATACAAGCATGTATGGGAGATGTGAAATGAAATGTGTTTCTAGGGGTCAATAAGATTCCTGTTGAAAGGCAGGGAAAGTAAATAGGGGTCAACGGTTCTTCTAGTTCAATTATCTTGATTTTTCTACTGGACAGAGAAAATTAGATCTTAATCTGGATATATTAATATGGCTACTCTATTGCTGAAATTAGTTTATCTCTATTATGTGGTGCTTTGTTCATGTGTATAATATACTCAGAGCTAAAAAGGATTTGGAATTGTCCTCGTTTCATTCTACTTTATGGGCTCTCCATGCTTTGCTCATCTTCCAGGCTGAATGAATCTTTTTTGACAAGTAGGTGAGAGATTTGTACAAAGTATTCTTACACTCTTCTGGTATTTTTTTGGGAAATAACTCTTTCTTTTATCTTGTCCACAGCTATATTTTCTTTTGATGTTTATAGCTGTATTTTGTGCACATAGTATGCTCAGACCTCTCTGCTTCCTGGTACCTGATATTGAAGTCCCTAATTGTGTACAAGTAGATAAACTTACACTGTATACAATTATATTCCTTATCTTTTTAGTGACTCTCCTGCAAGCTGAAGAGTTAAATTGTTTAATATAATGTTGTCTTAAAACACTTTCTATTCTAAAGTCATTAATTAAAACATTAAGCAAGACCAACTGTGACTGTTGTTACCTTTGGGTCCCAGAATTTTAAAATGCAGACCTATGACTGTTCCTACTCATTTCTTTACTCAATATTTTTACTACTTTTTCCCTAGGTTAACTAGTATTTTTCCATGAGGGATAGCATCAAATATTTTATTCATGTCTAGATGGGTGGCATTGGATTTTTCTTTGTCTAATCTATCTGTTGTCTTATCAAAGAAAGGCATCATTAGTCAGATTTGATCTACTTTTTGTAAATCCATACTGCAATTCATAATGGAAACCTAGTTTAACATAATTCAAGCTGTAATAGTTCCACTAGGCACTGCTTTTAAAAAGAAAAACTCAAAAAATCAATGAGGAGACTGCCATTGAAAAACTCATTTTGAACCACATATATTACTCTAGAGATTGATATTTTCTGATTATAAAATTTAACATCAAATTAAATTGCAAAAAAATAATTTTAACCCACAAGAAGCATGCATGGGGCTTAGGCAGTCTGTTTGCATGAACAATTTGTTGAGCTCTAAGGAATGTATTTCCTGAATGATTTGTATGAAAGAAAAAAATTATTCCCCCCCCCCCCCCCTTTGGTAAATGGAGTTTATTTTTCTGGATTATGAAGAATAAGAAGGGATACTATATTTTTAGGATCTCGACATGTATACAAAGCTGTGAACTATTTACGAAGTAAGCAGATTTCATGCATTTCCTTTCTGCTACTTCTTTTCTGAAGTAGAAGGGAAATTCAGGTTTCAAAGAAGCATTTTATCTTTCTTCTACCTTTTAAATAGGTTGACAGATATCTATTTTAGGTAGAAATGCTCTGGTTTTAGACAAAATGAACTTCAGCTAAAATTATTTCTAGGCTGTTTTACTTAAGGCAACACAAAAATTTAAAATTAAAATGTGAAAGAGGATAAATAATTATTACAGTAATTATAATGAATATAACAGTGAAATACCATAGTTTGGAATTTACTGGTATCAATTAGTCTCTGTTTGACTCCTGCATTGTTCCACTTAAGTGATGTTACTTTCTACCTGCCAGGGAAATGGGACTCCAGAGAGCTGATGCCAAAGTTCTTTCCTGCTGTTTTGTGTTTGAGGACGGCCTTGGCAGAACAGATGATTAAAACAAGGCTTTTGCTCTTAATTGCATCTCTCTTTGGCAAAAAATAATTTTTTATTTTTAAAATTTTTACTTTTTAAAAAAAGGCTTCCTTTAAAAAAAATTCTCTCTATTATGCACCTGTAACATAAGACTTGCATTTTCCAAGGTGCCTGCTAACTACATCTGTGCTTAACACTGCATTTCTGGTTGGTTTTTTTCTGTATCCAGTGTGCATCAGGACAAGCCTCCACAGCAGCCCCAACAACTGCTGGAATTACCAGTGTGTGCTTCTCATGACCCTTTGCAATTCTTTGATGGATTTGAGAGAATTTTTATGAAACTGCAGACGTGGTATGTGGCATTTTTCTCAGATCAAAGATGAATTGCTGTAATTTGAATTAGCTGGCTATGCTCTTCAGCTGAAACGCAATTTACTTTTAGATATATACTTAATTGCAATGAAGATTCTTGCCTTGCCAGCTACTTTTGATATTGATTTTTAAACTGGGACTAGGGATGTGATACAGTAACAGACTTGCAGGGTGATCTGGGAGCTACATATATCAGGTTATTGATGCCTTCTGTCTCTCATGTTTGTTCTAAGGAAGCATCAAAAAAAAGAGGGTTTTTTTCCATTTAAAGAATGGTGTGGTTTCCAGCTCTATAGAAAATAAAATCAGATTTTTTGGTCATTTCATAGAAAGAAATATGTCTTTCTAACCCACATTACATGTGTCAAAATATTATCATCTCTATGTGTAATAAAAATGTTTTTCTGGGAAAACTGAAATTTCATTCTTGCAATAAACTCTGTATGGGGATAAAAAACCTGATCTTGTTAGGCTAAATAGGGTTGTTTCTCAGACACAGAAGGTTCAATCACATTGATTTTAACATGACCAAAATTGACTCCTGCTATGATATACACAAGAATCTGAATGTATCTCAAGAAGGAGAACTTTCAAGGATGCAACCTTGAAAACTATGCAGCCTCTCTGAGCAAGCTGTGCCTCCTCATCATAAAAATGAAATTTCCTTAAATTTTTTTCTTTTGTTCTCTTACTGTGAGAAGTCCTGGCTCCATCCTGTTGATGATACAGAGGTACCAGAGTGATCAGATACCTTCCAGGGGGCTATTTATATGCTGCACAATATACAGTGTCTAATACTTTAAATCCCCTTTTATTCTCTTAATTCAGTAGTCCAAACCAAGAAGTGATGAGTAAGCTTTGTTAAATTGAAAAAAAAAACCCAACAAAAAACCCCAAAAATCCCCCAACAAAACAACTGCTAGAGTTGTATGAGTCTGGTGAGGTTTGGTGTGGTTCTGAAGAGCCCAGCAGTGACACAGAGGCGTAGACAAATTAGGATTGCCTGCTTGGCTCTGCTGAAAAGCAGAATCTATTAGTGCTGACATGGAAATACAGTGGCACAGCTCTGTTGCTTCTGGCATCTGAGTTAACTTTTTCCAGGCTATCTCTCTCTAGGAAACATTGAGCTTTTCTGATCAAAAGCAAGTGCGAGATAAAAATATGATTTAGGCAAATCTGTCCTAAATTTTTTCCAGTATCTGAAATGAAAAAAATGTTTCAATTTTAAGAAAATGTGTTCAGTATATTACTAGACTTCAAGAAGGGCTTGTGTTTTGTGATAGTGGTAATAGCATAGAAACACTTTCTATTTTGCACTACATACAATTATCAAATAATGTTAGCTTATCTTGACCATAAAAGGAGGCATTTCATGAAATAAGAAAATCCCGTCATTCTTCTTGCTTTGGTTGTAAATGGCACTTGCTGATTTTGCAGTAAATAGAATTTAGTATGTTTTACTCATTTTTCTACCCAGAGAAAACCAAAGTGTCGTTCTGCAGAGCTGTGTGTTAATTTTACTGCACAGAAAGACAGACACACATGGATTTCATTGATCCCTAGGATCTCAGTGGCAGATCTGGGGATTAAATGTATGATAATGTTGGCTACTTCTGTACCTTCCACACAGAAACCTATTATAGAAAACTAATTACACAAATTTGGATATTCAGTGGCATCATGGCAATAAACTATTCCAAGGGAAGCATGTTAGTTGGAAGGAAGATGACAGCCTCGTGTATCACCAACCTCAATATATCATGATTGAATGAATAATGTAAAGGAGTGAATTATAACGTGCTGTCCTGGAGAATCGTTGCTGTTATTATTATTTATACTGTGTCTTCTATGTATATGTTGAATGCAAATTTTTTGCTACTGTATGCAGGATTGTGAGCTAATTAATTTTTATGCTGAGGGGATTTTGGCCATGTCTCAACACCACGTAAGAGGTTGAAGAGAGTTAGTAATAGGGCTGATATATAATTTTCTTTCCAAAACCGATATTCAGCAAAAAATGGGTCATTACCAAATCATCTTTCAGAAAATTGCTCAGGGTTCTCTGCAAAGTTATAACTTTCCATTGAAAGTTTTCAGATAAAAAAAAAAATCCCCACTATATTTATTTTTGTCAAGAGCTTAAGGATATGTAGGAAAAAACCCTGTGATAGTAATGTAAGTTGCGTCCCTGAATATCTGTTAGAAAATCTTTTAGACTAGCTTTATAAGGAGGAGTTCCTTTGCATTGTTTATTAAATATTCCCAGGCACTTTCATCTGGACCATCATAAAACAGGAAAAAGGTGGTCAATGGAGCTTTCTGCATTTAGAGATTTTTTTTAAAACATTTTATTATTTTCTGTGAAGTGAAAAACTAATGTTTCACTTAAGCAAACTGACAAGAAATTAATTGTTACCACTCAGTTCCTATAAAATCTTTACTGTTAAGGGAGACTGTGAAAGGTCTTCTCTTCTGTCATGGTTAAGTCTTCAAAATTTTACTCAAAACCAGCTTCATTAGAAGGCAAACTAGAACTGATAGTGGAGGTCATAGAGAAAACAAATCTGCATTTAATAGCTCCAAGAGATGCCCCAGGTGCCCAAGGAGGTTACTGTGACCAGCCCATTCCATTGCAATGGAACTGCCAGGGAACACAAGTTTAGCACTGGGTAGTTCATCAGTATTTAGTCCACCACCACCATTTTTTCAAGAGCTCAGGAACTGATCTTCCACCCAGGCAGCAGCACTCTGTTCTCCCTCCACATTTGACTGACATCCCTGCAAACACTTGCAGTTTTGAGTTCATTGGAGTATATCAGTGAAATGCTGGAGTAATGGTGAAATGCTGCAATCAACAACAGGACTTGGGGTTGTCTAATAAAAAACAAATGGTTCTGCTGATTTCAGAAGGAATATTGGACATGAAAGGTAAAATAGTCATTGCCACCAGGACTGGACTGCAGTTACAATCCTAAAATTAAATTAAGGACTAATTAACATGAGACTCCTACCTTAAACATTCGGGATCAGTCTGAGGTTTTTCAGTGACTTGAACTTTTTCTGCTTCTAAATCTTTTGTCATTCTTTCAGCCTCCCTGATTACCTTCTCAAGCTCTAAACATGAAATCAGAATTACCCTATAAATATATATTAATCATCCATATTCAAAGACTTTCTGTATATTCTAAATTTATATTTTCTAGTACTTCTTCATTAAACTCTTTGAAGGGTAAAGGCATCTAAATAAAGAAAATGAATTTTTTTATTAATATTGCAATCACATATTGCAATCTAGAAAATTTTGCTCCTTTTCCCAAATAATTTAGGACCTTATTTACTGTTTTTCTTAACTCTTACTGTGACACGTTACTTAGATATTGGTAAAAAAAGATCCTAAAGCATTCATTTACATTAATTCAGATTTCAAAATATCCCCTATTGCTGTGATCAGCATTGACACAGAAGATTTTAAACAATATTTATTTTGATTTTTAAGTTCTTTGAAACATTAAATTCTACATTTAAGTATATGATTTACCAGCAAAAACAAAACTTTCTTTCATATTTACAACTTATGATTCAGCAGATCTCTGGACCTCAATATCAATGACATTTCAATTAATTCTCATGGAAATGCATATTTGTTAAAATCATGTTTAAAAAATATGTTTTACATATTATAAAAATAAATTAAAAGATTGTTATTATCATTTGTTTTTGCTTGAGAAAATTGATGGAAAACATTTTTCAAAAGCATTTGTCAAGCCAGAAATAATTATCACAAGAAATAGTTATTAGGCACACCTTTGAGCTCACTTTGGAGGGTAAACAAATCCTGCTTTAATTCATTCTTCTGCAGCTGGAGTGCATTTAACTGAACATTTTTATGTTCCATTGACTCCATTTCTAAGAAAAAATACATTTTAAATTAAAATGCATTGCAGTTTTAGCATTCATGATACAATCTTAAATATTCTTAACTACTTCTACCAATCTTCAGCTAATCAAAAGAACGTTAAATAAAAAACCAAAACAAACTAAAATAATTCATATATAACACAGTTCATGGGAAATTATGTCATATATTCATAGCTATGAAAGAAAATGATATTTTTAATGTTATTGAGCTGTTGCACATATTTTGTTGTCTGGGCATAAAAAGAATGTTTTACTTTAGAGTTAATTCAGCTATAAAGAAAAGAAGATGACTGATTGAATAGGTGGAGAACAGACACCTCTCAGCAGGATTGAAAAAAAACCCCTTCTTAGTACTTTTGGTGTTATATATATTTGAACCTTACTATTAGACAGCATCTGGAATTAATTGTGATTGTTTTTCCACCAGCTGGAGGTCCTCACATAATTTCCTTGTTATGAGTTGCTTAAACTTTTCACTTCAGAGTTGTCAATGTGCCCAGGAGTGTAGCAAACAAAAAGACAAGTTGTGCCTCAAGAAATACACAATTAAAGGATGGAACTGAGACAGGAACTGAACTTGGAGAAGAATTTTGGTCACCCCTCAGGTAATACTGATCATTTAACTGCCCAGTTCTGCCTGAATACATAAAAATTAAATGCTGAAAGTAGCACTGGATGCCAAATACAGACTTTTCAATTGTAGATTAGTATTGTAGCCACAGGAAACAAGAAAGGTGTGTTACCTAGTATAAACACTAGTGGACAATCCTTTTTCAGTAACTTTACAGGAGATCTAGGGAATTGAAAGTGCTGTTGCTTGACAGATCCTGAGGCTGGAATGGACTTTGAGGGGTCATCTACTGCATTCTCCTCCAGAAGACAGGTTCAGCTGTACCTCTTGTTTCTGAAAAATGCTGGTTTGACCTTTTTTCCAAGGCTTTTGGTAAATGGACACTCCTAATTCCTTTGGTAATGGAATCTTCTAAGACAGAGAGCTTCAGTTGTCCACTGTTCTTAGAAAGACTCCCAAGCTGTCAGACAGACTCACCCTTATTGTGCTTTATACTTGTCACTTTTTATTCAGTTTGCTACAGTATGGATAATATATTAATTTCCTTTCTACAAGATACTTAGACTGGTATCAATCTTCAATTTTTTCCATCAGTCTTTTCCTCAATAGTAACAATTCTTTCATTTTGTTCCTTCTCATGTGCTCCAGAACTCTGATCACTCTTACTGGTCCTATGTAGATTTTCTCCAGCTTGTCTGCACATTTTTTTTGAAGTTAAAGATCAAAATGAGATGCACAGCACTTCAACTCAGAGCTTAACTGCTCCAAATAGAGTGAGAAATTATTTTCATGTGTTAGAGGTCAGAATTCTGTTTGTGTCTCAGTGTGGTGTTGGCATTCTGATGTCGTTGACTCATGTTCAGCCTGTGATCCATGACGACCCCAATTTCCTTGTGAAGGACTGCCCTGCAGTGTGACCCAGTGCTCTGAGAGATCTTATACTCTGCACCTTAACTGAAAATCAAGCTCCACTGCAGCAGTAAAGGACCAATCCTGCAGGACATCTGAGTATACAATTCTTTTGAAGCTAAGGAAAAGTACAGAGCTCAACCACAGGTGATTCTAAACCTGATTCAGTTGCTGTGTATGACCACGTGCTGGCTGAATTAGACATTGGGAGCTGCCTCTTCAAGTTGGCTGCTTCTCCTCACAGTGCTCACATCAGAAAGGTTGAAGAGGATAGGGAAGAGAAAAGCCTTTAATTATGCTTGGTATGTCAGACCACACTCTTTCAGCTTAGTGCTAAAAGGAAGCTCCAGACAGTGGGGGAATGAAATTAAAATTACTGGTTTGCACAGCTATATTTTATTGATTTGTGTTAATCCAAGATTAACTGGTTTAATATAAGACTTACCATTTTTCAGTAGAGCTGCCTCATTCTCTAAATCATTTATTTCAGTCTTGACTTTCTTTTTAATAAGAAGATCTCTATTACTTGTTAGTCCGTATTCATTGTTAAACTCAGTTACTTCTCTGATGAAATTATCTTCCTCTTCAGTAATTTTTTTCTTTGCATCTGTCTGAAAAAAAGAAAGGGAATGTTCATGAAAATAATGAAAGTATTTCTTAAGCTAGGCAGACTGAGACACGTTTTTTATCCTTAAATTTGTAGTAGGAAAGTAAATAAATAAAAAATAAATGTAAAAGTAAAGAGAATAATTACTTTTTCTAATAAGAACAAGAAAATAGTCTACAGCTCTATCATTATGCCTGTTGTTTTAAATTTATTTCTTTTCCTACAAAAATGAAGGGTCTATTCTTGATAACAGAGCATTTAAAAAATCACTTCATTATGTTATGGACTTGAACCAGCAGATTTTCAGTTGAACTCCAGTATTAAAATTAGAAAATTCTGTTTAAAGTCACTATCATAGTATGGAAGTTATTTTTTTTAAGCTTGTTATTGAACTAAATAAAAGTGTTGTTTAACCCTTTGCAGAATGCAGACATACTTTAACTCTCTTTATAACTACTAAAAATGTGATTGTTGATAGAAAATCACAGTGTAATTTTCTGGGAAAAAAAAAGTATTCAGAAGAGTAAGATTATATTACATTCCTTCTAGGAAATCTTAATTGATTGTTAAATTAAATGACCCCTATATACAGGAAAAAAGAAAATTTATATATCAAACTTCATACATCTACTGGGAATACTTTGGGTGCTGCAGAAATATGACTTAGTTAAAAAGACATCTGCCTAAAGATTTGGGTTTAATACTGGTGATTTATGCTGAATGTTTAAAGTTTAGCTCTGCTGATTTAAAGGGCAAATACATATGCACATAAGACTGCTCCTCTGTGGCATTTCTTCATATGTACTGATCCAAGAAACCTCAACAAAGTAAGAGGAAGGCAATATTCTGGTTAGCATCTAAGAGAACTGGAAAACTTGTTATAAGTAGCTACCTTTGAAGAGGTGGTGAGGTGTGTCTGGCATCAAAGAGATTGCATGCTATTTCAGGATTGCTAAACTGTCCACATTTGCTAAAATGTGGTGTGGGCCTCCCTGGGGTTTTACTTTGATCCTTTTCAGTATTTTTTTACTGTGGATGAGGCAATCCAATTTAAGGTGAGGCTTCCTAGATTACTTTTACAAAGGAAATAATCTGTCAGAATTGGAGTTCGGTCATATAGCAGAAAACATTAGAAAAGGAAGTCAAGAATATAAAATCACCTTTGGAGATAAAATGCAGCATACACTACCTCAGACTAATGGTTTATGGTTAAAATTAAATGTGAGAATTTATCTACGTTTACACTGTTACATATACTAAAATTTAAAAATATATATCTCCCTGATTTGAAACTTTAGTTCTCCCAGATTTTCAAATTTTAAAGCTGATTGCTCTTGTACAATACAAAAGAGCTGTGTGAATATCACAGCTGGAAACATACCATGATTTTAAGAAGACTGGTTCTTTGATTAATAAGTTCAGCTTTTTGTTTTTCTAAGCTGTCTTCACGTTTCTTCAGAATTTCTACATTGAACTGCTTTACAGACAGACACTGAACCTTCCAAAAGGAAAAAAAAAATAAAGTAAGGTTATTGTTTTTTTTTTTTTATATACTCTGAAATTGTACACAAGGATCTTGGTCCAGTTTAAAAAGAGTTGGCACAGCTGATGGACTAACAAAGCATAACAGCTCTTTTTTTTCCCTCAATATACTTGCAGTATACTGCAAAGATTTTGAAAAGTCTCCTTTGCTTGAAAGATTCATTTAGTAGTGCTCTAAAATGGCATATTAAAATCTGCTAGGTTAAGGAGAAATTTTTTCCAGGAAAAATATTGACCACATGGGATCCTTTAGCCAACATAATCCACGACCCTTCATCTCGCTGTGTAAAGCTCATCACAAACTTGAATGAGGCAATAATATCAGAATAATCTCAGGGGGACAGGACTCCAGTATCCTGGGTTTGGCTGAATGGCTGTTCATGTCATCCACTCTGCAATGCTACTGTGGAATATGCAAAGAAGAGTGGGACATTTTTCTGAGCACAATTTCTGGAATCTTTAGCTGAGGAAGGGTAATGGGAATTAGCTCATTGGTTATTGACAGTTTGATCATAACCCCCCCAGCCCTAAACTTTGATTTTGCACATAGGTCTATTTAGAGTTTTATTAATTTTAACATTATTTTCTCTGATAGAAGAGTACACTGTTCAACCACTGCATTTTCAAAATTTGCTGAAGACTTCATTTTTCTACCACATCTACTGTATTGTCGTGTAACCTAAGTGCAGATACATGGTGGGATAAGCTACAACAATAACAAATAGGAAATTGCTAAGTGTTGTAGTGTCTTAAAGGAGAAGAATCATTTATTTGATGGAGTGTCAAGTTCTCTTGACTCACTCAGAGCAATGAATAAAGAAAGCAAAGTTTTTGAAAGATTTGCCCACAGAGAGTAAAGGCACAGGGTAAGTATCAGGAATTAAATTGAATAGTCAGGCTGATACACGAGTGTTTGTCTTTGTAGAAGCAGAAAAGACCAAATAGAAGTAGTATTACAATGGTAAAAATGAAAATATTTTAAAGTTAAATATTGTACATGATTGTGGAGAAGGCACAGATAAAGTGGATCTGATCAAAATAGGAGGATAGTGGAACGAAATGCCCAAAGTCTAGAATGTAAGAGTTGGAAAGGACTAGATTTTTTCCTCATCCCTGATATGTCCAGCATGCTAAGTGTGCAGGTCATGCTTGGCTCAGAATTTATTTTATATATTAATTCAGAGAGAGTAGGTGGTCTTGCACCACTGTATTTGTAATACTGTACATAACCAACTTCAGTGTAGTTTCTCCATCTGTAAGATGCCAAATTCATCTACGCATTTGCAACCAATTTTTTTAAAGAAGTCATTGAGCCACAAATGGCAAAATGCTGTAATTTGGGTTCTAATTACATGCTACCTGGTTTCACAGAAGAGAGGGGAAAATTGCATTTCCTAGGACTCTTTAATTGACCACAGGCTGTGTCTGTGAAATAGATGTCAAAAAACTTCTGAACTCAGTCTCATCATTTTGGTCAGGCATCAGCTGCTGTGCATGCACATGGTTGGATACGTGTGCTTATAAAGAACTGCAGTTATTTGGTGTGGGATACATCAAACAGTATTAGCTGAAATACATTATTTAATATCATTTGAATTACATGAACAATAGCAGACATATGTAAACCTAATTCCTGTAGTGAAAAATAAATTACTTTAAATAAATATATAATCGTTAAACCTAAATACAGTCTGATTGAAATGCATTTTTCTATTCCACTACTTTTCTGTATCATTTCCTATCTATAAATGAATCAACATCAGACTAGGAAGCAAGTAAAATGTATTATTGTGGACATCAGTGAGAATATTATTAATATTGGTCAGTAAAGGACATAAAATTTAATTAGGAATAGTTCTTCAGTCCTTCATATTAGTCATTTACTATAATGACTTTACTCTCGGGACCTTCTATACCTACCACATAAACCTTGATTATAAATCACAATGCATCAATAGCAAATTAGTAGTATAAACATAAAATTGTGATGTTCATAAATAAATATATGAGTAAGGCCACTGAGGACTTCACCTAACAAGCAACATCCCGATATAATCTGTGTTGGATAAATAAGTTACTATTTTAAAGCACCTTTGGGCTCTTAGATTGTGGCATGCATGAATGTGAGCATCTGAATAACTGCCTGTAGGATTATAGCCTCAATTTGCAACCAGTAAATATTTGTAAATGAGTTCTATTCTGTTCCTTTCTCTGTAATGTTGTTATCTATCTATCTATCTATCTATCTATCTATCTATCTATCTATCTATCTATCTATCTATCTATCTATCTATCCATATCTATATCTATATCTATATATATATATATAGATATCTCAATCAAATAGTCCTTTACAAAAGGCAGAAGAGACTGATTTAGGAAGGATGAAAGTCATTCCCCAAACATTTATTTTTACAACTAGATGAGGCAATCTCCCAAAGATTCTTGAAGTTGTTTATTTAAATGATAGGATCCAACAGTTCTGACTTCAAAGGGGGCTCCACATGCTTTCCTGTTGTGAACACACATTCTGTCAGCACAGATACTTAAGAGCACAGGGGAGGTTATTTAGACTTAATTTTCAGACACAAGCAAATGGATTTTTAAATAATTTGCAACCACAGGTGTTATTGGTGAAAAACACTGCAAAACCAGTGGCTAAATCTGAAAATACATCTGCAGTTTGATTAAATGGAAAGGGTAATAAAATCACAAAATAGATTCAGAAACTTTCCTCTGTCTTTGGCCTCCCTAGAAAAAACACTTAGGGCTTGTAAGCCTTAGCTGTAAGCTCACAGAAAGATCTTCAGTAAATGACTCAAGATCCTGTGAAACAAACACAGGGAATGTTTCCATATATTTTCTGTGAAAGGCTACTAATAAATGGCACTGGGCAACAAAGGGATGGCTTCTGTAGACTGGAGGAAAGTGCTGGAACAAGTTGCAGGGCTGTTGAAAAGGATATCTCACACTGCGCCCCAAAAGTCAACCTGCCCTGGAGACAGCCAAGGGTGAGTTCTGTGGGAGGATGTTGACAAACACTTTATTACTACAGAAAGGCACAGTGGAGGTTTCCTCCATGCTGTGCTACTCAGCAGGTGAAGCACACTCCTGAGAAGTGCTTATGGATCTATTCCTGAAAGAATAGGTCATGTATTTGTAAACATAAAGTATTTCATTATTATGTATGCCATAAATATGCCTGCTCACCTTGGTTTCTAAGTTAATTTTTGCAGCGCTCAGCTCTTCTTTTATTTGGTTAATTTTTTCGTAAGTTCTATTTATGTCGCATTTAGCTGCAAGACAACAAAAAACCTGTAAGAGTATGTGCTCAGTTTGTAAATGTTACATTTTTATAGAAATGTGCTGGTGGCAAGAACCAGCCATGCTGGCTCTGCCAAGCTCTCCGTGACACGAGTCCGCTCAGGATACTCCCATGGGACTCGTCCTCTGGGAATGTGGAGGCCCCTCAGGATGGTGCCCATGGGCTGACCTTGTTGGATGAAGTTCCTCTTCTCCCTCGCCTGCTTCTCTGTGAACTGTATTTGCTGGAACAAAGCATTCAGGTTCATTCTGGGCTTCTCAGGGAGCCCGTGGGCTCTGTGGGCTGTGTGCCTCGTGAGGGCTCCTGGAGGGACCCCACAGCCCTGCCCTCAGGCCTCAGCCTCCCTGGGCTTGGGACACAGCTGAGGGGACATGGCTGAGGGGACACGGCTGAGGGGACACAACTGAGGGGACACGGCTGAGGGGACACGGCTGAGGGGACACGGCTGAGGGGACACAACTGAGGGACATGGCTGAGGGGACATGGCTGAGGGGACATGGCTGAGGGGACACAACTGAGGGGACATGGCTGAGGGACATAACTGAGGGGACACGGCTGAGGGGACATAGGGACAGGGCAGGAGGTGAGGGCTGCAGAAAGGGTGGCAAGAGCAAACCTCAGGGAAATGTGGGTGAGGGAGCTCACATGGAAAATGGAATGGCTACAGGCAGGTCCCTGCACAGGAGGAGCAGGAGGTAGAAGGTACTTGGTAAGGAAAAAGCCAAATGACACTGAATCACATCAAACTTGGCAAGCTGGTTCTGACACAGGATCCTGCGGGATTTTAATCAAACAACTCTGCCTTTCTTAAGTCTTTAGGACCGCTTGCTCCATACTGGTTTTGTCATTCTGAAGCTGATTATTTTTATCGCTTCCTTTCTCTATGGAGTGATCACCACACTTTCGTCTGCTCAGATTTACTGATCTTTTGAAGACTGATGTCTCACCTGAGAAGTTAAGGAAACAGGCTAAAATCTGCTATCACACAGGAGAACATGGTAAAGTTGACTCTATGGAACTACAGTGTTCAGTTTCAGCTTGGTTGCATTTCACTATGAGCATAAAATGGGCAGTGGTTATGTTCCAATTAGTCCCAGTAAGCAAAGATCACAACACAGCCCATTTTATGCTTTTCTGGAGCATAATTGTGTAAAAATTTACAATGCTTTGAGTTCCTGCAAAGTTCTGGTATGCATTACTGGATGGTACACCTGGAAATGTAAGCACCTGGTTGAAAATATAATTCATACTACAGGGTTTGTTTTCACATTTTGGGAAGGATTGTCTACATTCCCTGTGGAGAATAACTATGTGAAGTTTTCCTATTTGCTTTGAGGTAGAAAAAGCCTGGAGGAATGAAACATTATAGATTTCCAGCCTTTTTAACACTGAAAAAGATTAGGATTATTGACAGTCCTGTGTTACAGTTTTCCTCAGAGGAGATACTTAGCATAGACTGTAGCAGCAAAGTTCAGAAATTAAAAAGTCGTTGACCATCAAAAACCAAAACAATATACATGAGAGTACAAATGTATCATTAATGAAAAAGCTGTTCTAAGTTAGCAGAATGAAACAGAATTCTGGAAGAATCTTGTAGCATTTACTGTTTAAAAGGCACCATGATAGTATGTTATAAAATGATGGTTTTAAAGGAAAGACATTGGTCTAAGAAAGAAAATGTGGGTTCTGATAAAATTTAAAACCCTGAAACTAGCACATTATGTTGCAGAAAATAAAATTATTTTTTCAAAATGGCACAAAAGTGTTACTGAGGGGGAAGAGTTCACAAAAGTGAATTTAGAAAATGTTTCAGAAGTGAAGCTTCCTACCCAAAGGCCAAAGGAAAAGCAGATGAGTCAAACGGGAACATTTGGTGATTGAGACAGTGATTTGTTACACAGGTCTGATGAGTCAAAAAGTCATTTTACAAAATTCAAGAAAATGAACTGCTCTATCAGTGGGTCGAGGAAAAAATAAAATGAAAAGCTTTCTTTGAAGTTTTTGAGACTTGACTGCTTTTGTGTTTGAAGCTGAGAAGGCTGCTGTAGGCTGGGATAGAGTTCAGTGTCACTTATTAAAGGAACGACTGTATTTTGTGAAGGGTGTTTCAGCGCCTCTAATTATGGCAAAGGAGCTGTTCTTCCCAGAAAGAGGAGTCTGACTCCAATTGCACTTCTCACTGTCTGAGAATGACCATTCAGCATGATTAACAGTTCTCTAAGAGTTTCCTTCAGAAAAAGTTCAGTGGGACAAGTATTTGACATCAAGCTTCACAGTTTTTGACTCCCACAGCTATTTGCCACGTGCTTGGTTTTTATACTGCAAGTTACTCAGAATAATAACTCAGGATTATGTAAATTTAACAAACATTTCCCAGTGGTTTCAGAATCAGGATCAAGTCCACCAGATCAAAGGTGTGCAGTTGCTGGCTCCCATGGAAAGGGATGAGATTTATCCTGAATGTTTCAGGATAAAAGTAAAATGTGCACTACCTTTGCTTGACTCCAACTTTTACAAAGCATAAGATCTTTGGTAGATCACTAGCTGCTAGAAAGGTGACTTTAATTTCATTCTGTTGGTCATATCAGTACATCCTAATCTTAATCTATATCTGTATCTTAATCACTGTGCTGTAATCAGGTCATGTCTTTTCAGTGTTCTTCAAAATTACTAATTGCCCTTTGTAATCAGGCTGCTTAGCTAATAGTAAAGTTTTTTCTACAAGTTTCTTCTCTAGTTTGTGTAGGAAGAAGAAATATTTGGCTTGCAATTTAGAGACACTATAAAAAATTTATTGCTGTAACTTATTTCTAAATCACATATGCTCAGATTGTTTCATAAATTGTTTTTCTAAAAGCCAAAAAATAGAGGTAAAAGTGTCAGGGTAAAAGTCGGATGATGCAATGTGGCTTTCACCATAAGAAATGCATGATAAGAATTAAAAATTTTAGGACTGTAGTTACAATGAAATTTTCTCTTTTGGTCTTAAGTACTGTTACTATTATTTTTTCCATATACAAACTACACTGCTTACTTTTGAACTGTTTTATTTATAGCAAATCTCCTAACCAACCTACATCTCTCTGGTCCTCCTTTGCTCTTGGTGGTCCTTGTATTTGAAAACTGGTTTTGGACTTTTTTCTACCTCACATGAAGGAATAAAACCAAAGTGTTCTGTGGCATAAATTCACAGCTGCCATTTTGCATTTGGTGCTGAAGTGCTATTTCCTTTACAGGAAATAGCCTATATATGTGTGTATGGTAATGTTAAAACCAAAGATATGTATGAGAGTGCTCAAACCACTTGGAATGTAGCTCTGAGCAGCAATTTTATTGGAGAGAAACCACAAACAGTGAGAAACCCAGTAATTATAATAAATAAGCATTAAAACCCCAGACTTATTAAAAACTAATTTTACAATGCTTCTTCTAAACAGCAAGACTTTAACTCTACTATTTAAATCTTGGTAAAAATTGTGAAAATTCAGTGAGCAGCGTAACTTGGTAACATCAAATAAAGTGTTTTCAATGTACATCCAGAACATTCTGTGTGCTGGTTCTCCTGCTCTCACTGGCCACTTTACTACCTCAACTACTTCTGAAAACCTAGAGCAGGACAACAGAGAAGGAAAACATTAAAATGCAGTAATAACCTATAATTTATGGCCTATCTCAAATTTCCTGAGGAACTCCGGCTAAGAACAGTCCAGTTTTTATCTGTGGAAGACTGAGAGCAAACTGCTGCCCCACAGGCTGGAAGCTCTCCATTTCTAGTAAGTGCTCAGCAAGGCAGTCATGAATGGACACCCTGTTTCCTCCTTGTAACAGCAGGGAAATAGACTACAAAATTCATGTAATAAAATATAAAATAAGGGGGAATAGAGAAATAAATCCCTGGAAAGTTATATGGAAATGAGTATCATGAGAAATGGGAATGTTTCTCTTTGCCCTCAACCCCTATTTGTTTATTCAGGTGAAAAAACTGTGAGTTAGTGAAAAGCTCTGTGTGTTTATTAAAAAATATTAAGCAGTAACTTTGCACTCCCCCATTACATGCCTGGCTGCAATGGAGAATTAGTGATACCCTTTTCCACTTTGGTAGGAATGTAAACAACTTCACAACAGATGTTCTTTATAAGGACAAAGCCTGCTATTTGCATTGTGATATCTCTGTTTGAGTCTTATATCCAAGTTTTTGTTTAATTCCATCTGGAAAGGCTTCACTGGATCCCTTTAGCTTACTAAAGCAAAGATTATTCTTTTGTGGGTTTAAATCTAAGTTTTCTATTTTCTTTGGTCAGAGAACACACCACCTGCTTTCTTTGCTGATTGCTAACTGTGTTGTTATACAGGTACCCACATTGTTCCTCTGCAGTGCTTTAGAGTCCTAAATACATTTCAGTTGTTTCTTTTACTGGGTCAGAGAGTCTATCCTAAAACTTTCATACTCTGCTATTTTGTAATATTTGGATAAGCAACAAATGAGGCTCTCATTTTGAAACATATATCAGAGCTCTTATTTATTCTTGCCATAAGGGTAGTAACTTGTCTAATGAAGAAAAAATTTTTCAGATCTGGAGTGCATATCACAGTACAAATACACAGCCTTGGATTTGCATCTTCATAGTAAATTTTTGTAATTATTTATATGGGAAATTGTAGTTTGCTTTACATCAATACTGATTAACCCCTAAGTTGGCACCTAATGGAAGCTACAACAGGAACAGTGAATAAAATAAATAAAGCACCATTTATGTTGTAATTTTTTTGTATCTTCCATTTATAAAAGAGATTTTTTTTGTTTGCTATGAGCAGAAATATAAATACATTATCCATTATGTTGTAACATCCTATAAGAAGATGGGTGGTAGCATTAAATCCTCTGAAAAAGTGCTGGTAAAGAAACACTTTGAGGACTGGGACCTTTATCTAAGAAAGTAATCTTGGATTGAAATGCATTAAACAGTCTATTGAAAAGACTTTGTTTTAATTGACTATTATGGTACATTTCCTATAAGCATATAATGCCACTATGCCAGCGTATCTCTTTTCATCATATAAATTTTACCTTAATCATAGAAAAATATTAATAAACACCAATGGAGAAAGTAATAATTTTACAGTTAGTTAACAAAAGAAAATTTTTTCCATTTCAGTCAGTTCTCCTGAGTTCACATATAATCCTGTCAAATTATCAGGTAAGTATCTGTCATTATTTCTTCTAATATATTTCAGATTTTTAAAAAAATTGTTCTTAAAGCTCTATTTCTACTTGATGCTGCATTTTTAGGAAAAAGAGTATGTGCAGATGACTGAAATGAAATGGCTTTATTGTCTTTATTCACGACAGGAGTGTTATTTAGTGCTAGGTTAGACACCTTTTATCCTTCCACTGTATGCATTAAAGCCAAATGAGTTTCTTGCACAATGAAAATAACTCATGTGAAACCAAGAGTTGTCCATTACACTTTTAGGCTTCTCTGCTAACAGTTTTCATAAGATGAATTTTGTGGTTCCATCTGTGTTCCTTCTTAAATACATGACAACTTCCTTAGACATTCAGAAGCATTGGATACGTGCCCATGGACTGAACTAAAGCAGAAATTATTCCACATTCCATACAAATTCCCAGACCAAGAAAGTTTGAGGAAGGGCTGTCTCAGTTTGACAAAAACATAGACCCTGAAGCCGAAAACTTGCTGCATTGAAACTGTATGGTCTCATAAAACCTCATATCAAAACAGAGCCAGATGATTTTTTTAGTGACAAACTGTTTTCTAAGAAAGTTTCAATACTAATCATTTATTCTGGGGAAAAAAAAAAATCCATTATCCTTACTCCCTCAAAATATCCTGAACAGCTTTCAGAATATTTCTTTCCTTGAGAATATTGTGGAAAAGGTATGCTTTACCTGCAGGTTTTACAAGCTGCTTTGTAAAATCCAGTCTTATAACTGTATCTCTATAAAACTGGGCCCTCTTCATCCTGCACAGCCCTTTGCTTTGCAGGAACAAGTACATATTTATTAAAGACTTAACAATGATAAATAACACTATATAAACTTTACTGCCTATTGATTCTGGTGTTATGCTGTCATTTCATCTTTTTAAAAGGTGGCATAAAAAAGAGAACCTAGAGCTAGGTTTCTATCCCTTCCATATTCCTTCCATATTCCTTCCCATTGATGCTTCTGGAAGATTAGCTAACTTTAATCCTGAAATTTTCAAAGCCTTCATGGCACACATCTGCATACATCTGCCAGGACTCAGAGCACAGGCAGCATAATAAAAGCATTCCATTCAAGTAGAGTAGAAAGTCACAGCTGCAGTAAGCATGTATTATCAATTGTGCCACATTCATAAATTAATAATTTGCATTGTATTACAGTCACTTCTTTCCAGAAGCATTAAACATGTCTATTCACAGATTGTGTGAAAAGTATATAAATAATTCTGCTGGGTTCATCTTTTTAAAGCTTGTCTTTTGAGAAAGAAGATAACAGAAGGAAAGTGAATTGGAGTAAGTGGCAAAAAATGTTACTCCTCTAAAAATAATTACATCTTTTCTCATTTTGAAAAATAAATCAGAATATTTAAAATAACTGCACTGTCAGTTCTTTGAATACAAAATTAATATCCATAGTTGAGACAGCAGAGTTTATAAAAGTGAACAACACACAGTGCTTTCATATGTGTTTTCATGCATGTTTTGGCCTATTCCTCTTTCTTTTAAAGTATATATTATATTGAGGCTACTGTTGATGGTGTTTTTAACCCTGCTCTTCCACTGCTAAAATAAATAAACGTATCTTAAATGCCAGTTTCAAAGCAACTGTTGTTGTTCTGAATGCTGTTAAATCTCCCAGTATTGCAAGAAAAGAAAAAAAAAAAAAAAAAAAACCTAAAAAAGAATAAAAATAAGCCGCTTAAGGGGGACAAAACAATGGAATTTTCCCCAAATGAGGTATCAGCTAGAGCCTATTTACTGCCAAAAATTGGAAAGAGTTACACAATGCCCATTTCAGGGCACAGGAAGAATCCTGCAATGCTGATTTGCACTGAATGCATTTGTAGGGAGTTTGTGTGTATCTGTTCAATTCAGGGCTATCTCAACACAACTAGAGACTAATCATGTCAATTCCCATATGTATGAAAAGAAAAAGAGGTGGCCAAATAAAATGCAGGTGTGATGGTTTGACCCCAACACCAAGCAAGGTCTTAGAGTAGATTTTGAATGAAAAAAAATTATCAAGAACCTAGAAGTAAATGGAAAGCAGGAAAAATTACATGATTTTATCAAGGAAGGATTGTATCAGACTAACTTAATATCTTTATTTGATAAGATAATTGTCCCAGAGAGGAGTAATGCAGTAGAACTAATCTACCTTGATCGAAATAAGGCATTGTATTGTTTGTTGTAGGAAGTCACTGAGGGTGGAAAAGATGAGCTTTAATGCAAGCACTGAAGGCAGAAGAGGAACTGAGTAAAGGGTTATATTAAAATGTTCTGTAAAAAATGAAAATATCAAAATGAAGGGAGTTTTCTAGTAGAATTCCACTAGGACTGATCTTGGCACTGATTTAAGTTGTGTTTTTGAACTTGGTGAAGGAAGGAGAATAGGTATGGCATTAAGAGATGACACAAATTGGAATGACTAGCATATCAGAAAAAATAAATGACCTCATGGACTGATGATATGGCAACCTAATAGTCAAGGAAGTGGAGGGAGGTGCTTGGGGATTAATATCATGCTCTTTTAGTATAACCTGGTGTCTTGATAATCGGTGTCAATAATGAGAGGAAGAGGTTTAATGCATTAATCAGCTGTGGTGTAACCATGGGCCATCACTGTGTCATGGTATGCAGCAGTTTCAGAGTATATTGGATGAAGAACCTTCAGTGAAGACTGTTAACAAAGTGTTAATTTTGCTTTATAAGTCATTGGTAAGGCAACTCTCAGAATATTGTTTACAGTTCTCATGACCCACATTGATGCACAGCAGGTGCAGAGTGGGCTGCTTAGGGGAAAGCAGTACCTGTTTTTGCAGCTGAGATGAAAATAGCTTATCTGGCAAAACAAAGCTTGAAAGGGCATATGGTTTTCTTTATAAGTATGTATGGGGGTAGATGTGAGGGAAGGCGACTTTTATGTTGATGGATAACACTATTTCAAGAACAGATACTTACAAACAATTATGAATAAATAAGAAATTTAAAAGAAGGTTCTTGGCAATCCATGACTCTGGAACTCTGGAATTGCTTACAGACGAGGTCACAGAGGCAGGGACCTGAACTACTTCCAGATGGAAATTTATAAATTAATAAAGGGTATGTGTGACATGGTGAAGAGATCATGTGTCAGAATATAAAGTTTGGGATATAAAGCTTTGGATACCTACTGACATTGCCAAGGAAGCTTAATTGGAAACTTGTTTGTGTACTTTCGTTATACAATCCCTAAAAAGAAATGTTTCCAACTGGTCCACATGCCAGCCCTTCTATTCTGCATTCCCCAGGACTTTTATGTTCATTCTTGGTGCAAAGTACAGAAGAAGGGGACTGCCCTTTGTTAAATGGTAAGATTAGAAGCAGGCAAAAATGGAGCAATTTTTTAGGATGTCAGGTGTTAACTGGATTTAACCTACCTATATGCTTAGGGTTAAACTTAACACCTGATTGAGATTAGGAAGTGTTTCTTCTCCAAATCATAGTGTTTGGGGTTATGTAGGGTATTATATTCCTCTCTAACATAAACTGTCCAAAAAGGCATATGACTGCTAAGATGTCACTGATCGAGAAATCTCATGACTTTAATCTCTTCTACTATCCTCCAGTGTTTTTCAAACTTATTCTCCTGAGGTATGAGGGGGTATGACTATAATGTAAGAGATTATTTCAGTACCTAATATGATTGATGAATGTTTACTTTTTCAGCTTTTTTAGGCGTTTCCTCTTCATAAGAAAATTTTAGTTCTGTTGAGGTAGCTTTAAACTGAATACGAGGCAATTAAGGATACTTCATAAGTATTGGTAAGTTTGAAAACTAAAAGATTGATAGTTTTTGTGAACCAGAAATTCCTAAGACCTTACAGCAGGAAATGTCCTTTAATTGGTGATTCTAGCTCAAAGAATCCAGAAGGTATTTTCAAGGATATCAAACGTTAACGGGGATTCGAAGGGCTTTCTATCTTAGGTATTACACTAATACACTTACAGATGCCTCATCTTATTAAATGATTGGATTCTTCAGACTTTATAAAATCCATTTACACACTGTTTTTCTTCCTGTTTGGGTTTCTTGACTACCGCTGCCTGGAAGGAAATGCTAGAAAAGTGGTAGTGCTTTATCTCATTAAATGTGTAGGGGGCCTATGGCAATTAGGCTCCTAACTCACCTGTCAGAGTTAAGTGGATACAATCAGATGGGGTGTAAATGTACAGTATTTATAAGATGTGATTCTGAAGATTGCTTTTCATACAAATAGGAATCCTCAAACTGTAGCCACATAGGACATATTTGTATAAAAAAATCTCCTGAGCAATTCAGTGGGAATTATTGACATCCATAGCTATGCTTGCAGTGGTTGGGTTGACATCTTCCTTGTGACTAATAAAAATAAGGTACTTGGTTTATCTCCATATTGCTTCTTGGATTCTGAATAAATGTACTTTGAAATAGTGCAGTTTATTTTTCATAACCTCTACAGTAGTGTCAGTTCTGAGGTTTATCTCTTGCAATCTGGGAAGTTGAAGAGGTTTTTTTTTTCCTTTTTTTTTTTAAGTACAGGTTACTAAATGACAGCGTAATATACTGCTACTCAGTCTGTCCCTCTCCTTATATTTCTTGTCAAAGAAAATGGCAGATTCCTAAGTCAGGTCAAAGCAAGTCTATATCTGTTTTTTGTGCCTTGTTTTGAAAAATTTTCTTTTAAGACAAATTATAAAAATCTTATAAAGGTATTATAAACATTACTATTACATATATATCTTCACTGAAAGGTAAGTTTTCTTTCAGTGAAGAGATGGCCTGAGACATCTATAGAAAATTCATGTCTCTAAACTTGCCAGTCCTTCAAAATCCTCCTGTGCAATTTTCTGTGAATTAAGCAAATGTTTAGTTGTCTGCTACTGATGCAAACAGCAAAATCACCAAATTAGTTTTCCTTTGTTCTTCATCCTGTTGTCTCTGAGGAGTCCAGAGTTACAAGTCATGGAACCTTATAAGAAATAGTTGGCAATTGCCTGGAATACAGAACTTTCCAGATTCAAACCCCTCACAGACAGAGAATGGTTTCTCCCATGCTTCTCAGTCCCTTTTGAGTACCATCTGGAGCAGCAGTAAAATAAAGCTAAACTCCTTTCATTATCATCTTTGATATATAAATCCAGTTGAAATTAGCTTTTTTTTTTCCCTTCCCAATAAATTTTGTGATTAAATTTAAGTGGAAAACTTTTGTTGAGTCATTGTTGTGGTTTAAACCCCAGCCAGCAACGAAGTACCACACAGCTGCGTCCTCAGTCCTCCTGCCCCAGTGGGATGAAAGAATCAGAAAGGTAAAAATAAGAAAAGTGTGGGTTGAGAAAAGAACAGTTTAATAACTAAAATTAGAATAATAAATTGGAATGAAAAGGAAAATAACAAAAAGAGAGAAATAACCCCCCCAAAAAATGAATTACGCAAATCAAAAACAATTGCTTGCCACAAACAGAATGCTGCCCAGCCTGTTCCTGAGCAGCAGTCCCCAGCCAGCTATCCTCCAAATTTATAAGCTGAGCATGATGAGCCATAGTATAGAATATCCCTGTGGTCAGCTGGGGTCAGCTGTCCTGGCTCTGACCCCTCCCAGACGAGGAGTGCACTCCCAGCCTTCTCACTGATCGAGTGGAGAAAAAAAGTCCTTGTATGGTGTAAGCACTGCTCAGCAACAACTAAACATCAGTGTGTTATAAATGTTCTTCTCGTCCTAAATCCAAACTCAGCACTCTAACAGCTACTAACCCTACATGGTCAAAACCAGGCTGGTCATTTTAAGTTTGTTTGTTTTAAGTTTTGGTCAGAAACACATGATTTTTGAAAGCAATTTGATTTTAAGCATTTTAGATCCCATAATATTCCTCTCCTATATGCCCCATCCTCTTTATTGTTATATTGTTAGGTTATTATCATCAAACATTCCTTCTCCTTTTATTCCGCAGGAAAACTGATACAAACAACAGTGCTTTCAAGCCTTAGTTTCCTATCTCAAGAAAGTCCTGCTGCTAAGCAGACACCAGCCTCTGTAGACAGAAAGTCACCAGTTGTTTTTTTTTCAATATTGAAAACATTTTAAGAATTAGAAAAATTCAAGGAAAAAACAAAAACTTCGCGTGATTGTACTTATGTGCTGCACCAGTGTCCCAGATCACCTCAGAAGGCAGAAGCAAAGTGCTTGGTCTCCTCCCTTTCAAGGTCCCTGTTAGAAAACTGAGTAGGGCTGAATTTATAAGTCCACCCACAAGATGGAAAACAAACTTTACTATGTCAAACTCCAAGGAGTCAGCACAGAGTTTTACTGCTCATTGTAATTATCAAGATACTGGGATTCTCTGCAAAAGTGTTGGATTGACACCTTGAAATATGGTAAGAATATGATGACTTGGGTTGAGAAAGAGGGTATCCCATGGGATAAAAGGAGTTTTAATTTATTTTTTTTTTTCACTTTTAGCCAAGATCTAAATCTCAATTTTAAATTAATATTGACTAGGCAGTCAGTACATTTTCAGCTTTTCTTCAATACAGTGTCTCTGTGCTGAAGTGAGCTATTTTAAATGTCTGAAAAAGTATTGCTTAATGCCTTGTCAGAAATCAATTATTTTGAAATTTGTACTTTAGGTTTGACATATCACTGCTTACAGTGGATTAAAATGGGTATTGTCAAGTGTCACAAAGCACATAAACATGTTGAATAGTATTTTTTAAATTACAGAAAGAATATAATTTTGATATTTGCAATATTAACTGGATCTTTACTGAACCTCTGCAGAAAAAGGGCAAATTCAAAAATCACGGGAAATAGCATTGTTTTGATGAGGACATGTAACTTGCAGATAGTGACAACTATTACCTTAATTTTTTTTTCCATATTGAAAATATTTTAAGAATTAGAAGAATTTAAGAAAAAAAAAAAAACAAACAACAAAAACAAACCTCTGACTAGCTCCAGTCATAAAGATTATAATATAATCAAATTCAGAAAGCATTATATTAATCTCAATTGCTTTATATTTTTGCAATTCTGTGGACATCATGCTTATATTTTATAGTGGCAAGGTGCCATCATTGTAGATGTTTAAGCAAGTTTGCATTATTTTGTTATAAACAGTGTTCTACTGGATAATTAAACAAGTCAGAAACTTGGAGGGGGTCACACTGTGAGCATATAGGTAATTTGTTACAGCTTTAAATTTACTATAAAGTATTTACATTTTATCTTAACATTTTGTCTACAAACAGTTTTTTCTTCTTTCACAAATTAATAACTCAGAAATTCCTACGAAAATGAGTTCATCAGAAACTTACTTCTTTTCCTTACTTGGGGCTGAAGATTCCAAGTCTTTTTGCCATTTATAAGATGAGTTATACAGCTCAACTGCTCATGTCTACAGCTATTGCTGAGGTCAGAAGTATGGCCTTTGGAAATGTGTCTCGGGGATGGATTTGGTGTGGAGAAAACAGTAACTCCATATCCCTCACAGAGGGACAGACCAAGTGTGGAGTTCTTCACATCTGGTTATTTTCACTGCTGAGTTAGGAAACACTATATTCTGGGGTTTTCAGAATGCAGCTACATGTAAATGACTTTCAGGATCAAGTTTAAAAGTCTGCATTTTTGTTTTTCACATGAATTACTCCTGCTATTGAAACTGCAGGACAGATGCAGACATGCCAAAAAACTTTCCTTTACTGGTGTTACCAGCAGGCAACTCCATCCATTTAAAACAAGTGCATCACATGATTGAACCAGGGAAATTTCCTGAACAGACAGAGCTGTAGTTGATATAATGAATGCTCACAGAAAAGGGAAGAAACTGCAAATACCATCAGCTGGGACTCTGGCTTTCAGAGTGGCCTGTCATCTTCACTGCCTTGGCATGTGCACTGCTCCCTCAGAATTCTGCAGCAGTAGCAGAGAAGCCAAGTAATGGGATTATGGGGTATGTTAATAGAACAAACAGGTCTTGATTTCAACATTGTTTCCATCTGATAATCAATTGGATTAAAGGAGAATTATCTCATCATAAGGTCCTTCCTAAACTATATTAAAAAAAAAAAAAAGCATGTGTTAATTAAGATGATGTTGCTGATTCAAGAAATACTGTCTTTTCATCCCATACTTATTGAATACTTTTCATACCTAAAACTCTGAGTTAAAATTCCGATGCTTTTTCATTTTTTCTGAAGTTTTTGCAGCTATTCTTAAAATTGTGTAAACATACCAACAAATATCTCTCCCCAACTACCCCAAATCCAAAAAATTCCACCACAAGATAAACAAAAAAAGTAACTTATAAAACCACATATTAAATCCCAACAAGGCACAACCCCCCCACCTTCCCCACAAGAAAAAACACAAAGCAAACAATAAACCCCCCAATATTGCTGCACCTTTACTAGAGAGACTGTGACATGCAGCTGATTACAGGTGTAATAGAATAGTCAGAATTGTTTTCTCAGTAAAATTCTGAGAAT
Organism: Certhia americana; assembly: GCA_018697195.1. Classification (NCBI taxonomy): domain Eukaryota; kingdom Metazoa; phylum Chordata; class Aves; order Passeriformes; family Certhiidae; genus Certhia; species Certhia americana. The sequence goes on from CM031862.1 coordinate 6,776,382, forward strand.
AGTCAGTTTTGGTTTCTCAGTAGAATTCTCAAGGCATTCACAACACTAGTTACTTCCACTTCCATTCTTCCTTGATATCCTTTCACCTCCAATATATAAATATCTTGTGACTTTTTGTCCTCAAAATTTCTTACCTCAGAGGAAGACTGATGAAACAGAGATTACAGAAATTAACACTGACAGAGTCACTAACCTTTTGAGAAACTTCCAATAAAATTACAATTTTGGTGATACCATCAGGAGAAAAATTTATTTCACTCGTCAGGGCTATTCTAGCAAATGTACAGAAAATACGGCTTTGAAAATTCAAGATGATAATTTTGCCTTTGGTCACTAAATTCTAAAGTGACTTTAACCTCCATACATCTTTTTTGAGTTCCCTACACAGGGCACGTGTCAGGGCAGATTTGGTCCCACAATTTAGAAGAAGATATGTACAAAAAGTGAAAGCAAAATGTTCCTCTTTGATTTAACATGCTTTGCTCTGTAAGTGTGTGTATTTGGTGTAGCATGAACAGGGAAAGCTGAATAACCCATCACTGGGGCTGTGTATGTTTGAACAGAAAATCTCATCACCTTTACACACCATCCTATACACAGAATTTTCATCACTTTCAATTAAAAATGGGAGAGAAATGAATCTACGTGTAGGTGAAGCAGCATGCAAATACAAGATACCAACATTCTCGTTATAGCGTTGATTTTCTCAGACCAAGAATCTGATTTCAATGGTCTGAAATGCTCATGCAGCTATGTTTTTAAAGCAGTGTGGATGCTATAGTCTTACAGCAATAGACAATTAGAATAAGTAATTTCCTAGCTCTAGTTTTTCTGAAAATATGATGAGGTTCATTAATATAAATATATTTTATGTACTATAAGGTAGGGTTTCCTGTATTGTGGTTCAGGATTTAATGGATTACATAAGACCAATCTGCTGGAAATCACTGAAATTTTAAAGGAAAGGTTAAAGGAAGGTTTCAAATTACCAAATCAAACTGTGGCCTTGGTTGAATCTCATTGGTTGTTAATGCCCAGGGGATGCTAAAGGTTGATGGTGCTGGTGTATTTCACAGAATCACACGGAATATTCTGAGCTGGAAGGGACTCAGAAGGATCATTGAGTCAGCTCTTAAATTAATGGTCCATACGGAGATCAAGCACACAACCCTGGCCTTATGAGCACCGTGCTCTGAGCAACTGCTCTGGGAGCTGAAGTTTTAAATGATGCTGTTGTAGCATATGAATTGTATTGTTCTAGATTCCCTGAGCACATGAATTACTACTGCTTAGTAGATGATATTTCATTTTTTGTTCATCTTTTATACTTTTACTTAACTGTGCCACATCGAGTCTTTGAGCTGCTGGATCTCCCGTGCCCTGGAATTCTCCGCCGTGTTTCCCACGTTAGCCTGCAGTGTCCCTACCAGCGGCTAGGGGGCGGTGTTACCCCATTTTTAAAGCAAAATCCCTAAATCCAGGGATTGGCCTCTCCTAACAACCCTTTTCTTACCAGTTTGGGCAAAGATCAGAGTCTATGCCATTATAGGACTACTTAAAGTTAAACGGAATCATCTCTATAACATACAGACCCTCACAGAAGCAGCTGCAGTTCCATCAGCATTTTCATACTTTTAGGGGAAACCAGTACGTTGTGTTTCTTAACCACACACTCTGACTTGCATTGTACACTTTTTGTGTTTCTGTATCTATTCTACTGAATTTTCAGGCTTTATTTTTCTTCTTCTTCTTCTTCTTTTTTTTTTTTTTTTTCCCCTCCTTCCAGTTGGCTTGATAGTATACCAGCACAACCTCTTGTGAGGGACACTAGAGTTTAGGAAAAACTTCCTGGCCAAGAACACTTGTGGGAGGGAATTCACTACCAGGTCTGATTAAAGCACAGAGAGAGGGGATGGGGGTGGTAGACACGAAACAGTGACTTTCTTTTCTTATACTTTTGCATCAATTAAGTCACTTAGTAATCTGGATTGCACCTCCACATGTTTTTTTATTTGATTGCTGTGTGAATGCTCATTGCTTACTTTGCTTTTGTTTTATGTTTTTTCTGATACTTACTGAAAGCTCTAAACCCAAATAAATGACAGGTTCAGTAAAAACTCAATCTTGCTTTGTGCTGCAAAAGCCCATTCAAGGCTTCATAAGCCCCTCAAAATTGATTTTTGGAGCGCTGTTATTTAATCTGCCCTTTACAAAACTTTAATGTCTTGAGCAAATCCTTCTTGCCTTATTCCCACCAAAAGGCACTTTGACTTCATGGTAAGCAGATAAATGTAAGACAAAAAATGCAGTTCAGACTGTTCCCCCAGTCCCTAGTAATTCTCTAACTTCTCTATTCTCCCTTTCTCATTATTGAAGAAAGCCTCCTGTGTAAACACTACTTTTTGTGCTCCCATGGCACACAGACTTTTTCCCATCACTTGCTTGCTCTCCCCCACCTGCTAGATCTGACTCATTAGTTTAGTTTTAGCTTTGCTTCACCTCTTCACTCCCCTAAGAATTGTATTTAAAGTTCATGGCACTGTTCTTATTCTCAGCATACTTTCTCTTCACATACCTAGCGGCACTGCCGATAATACTGTGTAATGTTCCCTGGGCTCAGTGGCTCCAGCTTTAATATTTTCTTGCAGGGTTCAGTCTTTAAAGGGAGGTCTGTGGCAGAGATGGCAAAGGGAATCTTTAGGCTAACCCTGGGCCAGGCAATGGAATAATTCAGCCTCCTTGTCAGCTCTGGGGTACATTGTTACCTGAACTGGCTGGCCTCCATCTGAGCCAGACCAACCCCATGCAGTGCTCCAACACTGCAGCCTTTGCAAGTGGAACTGGCTGCAAAACAACATCCACTGCCTTCGAGGGAGGCATCTCTGCATGTGACACCTCCTAAGAGTTTGCTGTCATTAGTTTACATGCAGAGGAGGAGGCAGAAGGACATGAGTAGGACTGAATGCAGCAAAGTTCTGATTTTGCTTGCTGTGTATGCCTGGCCTCAAGGAGCAGATGGCCTGGATGGATACAGGCTGCTGTGGCTGCATTCAGAGCATTTGGGCCAAGGCTGCAAGGTGACAGGAAGCTTAAAACTGCCCAGTGTTAGGGATTACACTTACCTCAACCTACTTGGAAAGAAAAGGGTTTGAAACATTAATTTTACTGAAATTTTAGTGACAAATAACTCCACTATCCACATTACTTTGTCTTTTCTTTGTGAGAAGTTTCCAATGAAAGAAAACCAGCTCTTGTATGACAGCTTCCAACTAGAAAGAAACCAGTAACTACAACTACATAAAGACTGAAATACTGGCAGTTAATGCTGGCCGTGAGTATCTTGAAGTAGTTGGTTCTGCCTTCCACATTATTTATACTGTAATGGCATTTAAATATAATAATCCAATGGTGATTGTCATCCTACAATAAAGTGCTTGTCCTTACCAACTGCACCTTATGTATGTTATGTTATATTAATTGTTCTGAAACTTTTTCATAAAACTTGACCAGCAGAATATTTAAAAAACCTTAAATATCTTCAAAATATTTGCATTAGGTACTTCTGTGTAGCTTATTCTTTTATTTTTCTTTTATCTGAAGAGACTCATGAGTTGAGTGATTGACAGATACAAATTGTAAGGCAGACTTTGGTTTGACTGAAATCAACAGCAAAACATTCAATGACTTAATTTTACCCCAGGGCAAGTAAAAGGTAGTTGGAAAACACTGTGCAAAACCACAATGGATTATGACTCCAGCAACAGAGTGGCATATGGGGTTTTGTTTTCAAAAGAAATATAAATAATTTCATTTATAAAAGAGAAAAAAAAGAAGTTAATTTCTGCTATGGAAAAATGTCCTTGAGGTTTGTAAGGAGCTGTCTCCCACCTACTGTCCTGGTAAAGAGTGTGTAGCAGTTGACTATTCTAGATGTAGCATGGATTTTCTTCTTGGATCTTGACTTTCAAACATGATTGCATTTTAAACTTCTTTTTGGATTAAAACCTTTTAACCTTTTTTCACTTTGGGTGGTAGTTTTCCAGAGATGAGTCAAAATACTGGCAAGAGAAGTGTTTAGATAGTATTCAGAATTTTTGGATGCATGTTTTCCAGCTGTTTTGTTATTTCTGAACTGTCAGCGACATTTTATTCAACTTTTAACACTTAAAATGCAATTTCATTTTTACTGTAACAGTAAACACCCCACAAAAGCTGTGTTTTGTAACAGCAAAAGTTGTTATTAATGCAGAAATGTACAATGTGTTGCTTTTTTAAATGCCAAATAACTTGTGTGCATATATGTGCGTATGTATGTGTTCAGGACATTAACACATTAATGGTTTTGTAAAAAGAGGCCTGGATTTCGGTCTGATTTTCAATTGCTATCCTCTGCTGTGAACGTAGCTCTTCTTGACTTAGGCTTCTAAATGACAGGAGAATTGTCCTACCTTTGTGTTAAATACACAGATAACTTCTATAAGGAGCATATGTGCCATAATGATGTAAAAATTACCTGTGAAGAAGTAATCATCTCTCTATATCACCCAGCTCAATTTCTGTTGAAGTGTTTGGAAAAGCAACTTGTATCACTAAACACCAGCTATTTGAAAAGCTGGAGCTGTCTTGAATCGTCAATGCTATCACCAACTTAGCACCTTCTAATTATCCTGAAATACTCCAGAAATCTGGTCATTGTCTTTGTTCCTCCTATTACATCCTTGTCCGTGCAGCAGATAATAGACTTTGTGACCATATAATAGTATATGCCTCTTCACATTAAACAACCAAGCCACAAAACTTGTGACTTAATGAGTTCCAACTTGATATCACTATTACAATTTCACTGAGAGACCCAGTACTTTACGCAGGTTTTTTTCGGGTTCTGTTGGATTTTGTTTGTTTTATTTTTGTCGTGAGTCATGGGTTTTGGGGTCCTTGTTTTTTGTAGAAATGCAAATCCATCTGTGAAGAAAAAGTGGCAAGAGAGGAGAAAAAAAACCAAACAGCAAAGCAAACAAAAATAAGCCCTTTCCATTTGGGTTCTCTGAATGTTGTACTCTCTGTATAGCCTGACATATGCTAAGCTTTTAAATAAGTGTTTTGAAGTACCTTACAACAGTTCAGCTCCATCTGCCATCCAGTTTTTGCTATAAAAGTGGCCAGCCTGATCATCTCCCATCTCATGAGGCGACTCAAACTCCTTTAGGCAAAATTTATTGCAAGGAGAAGCAAATTCCTTGAGTCAACTGGGCCAAATAGCTTGTTGACAAAACTGCTGAGGAACATATATGCTGACTTCTTTTAAAAAATAGGAAAAAAACCACTACAAAAAAACAAAACCAAAACAAGTTAACACATTTGGTTGCAGCCAGAACATAGGAACACCTGAATCAAATTTTCCACATATGAAAATATGGAAATCTGGAAGCTGACGCTATTTTCGGCTAATTGCATTGCGTTGGGTTTCGGGGGAGTGGTACATAGTAGCAACTGTGGGAAAACCACTAAATAGTTCTCTGTTTGAGCCATCTGTCACGAATATGGGACATATGTTCGCTTTGTTTATTCAGGAGCCAAGCAGAAGCCGATACAGTGCTCTCGGCCCCAGCTGAGGGCTGGACCGCACCGCGCACTGCAGGGATGCGGGACCCGCCCGCCCCGCGGAGGCTGCGGGGAAGGACGGGCAATGCTCCCGCAGCCCTGGGGCCGCTGCGGGATGCTCCGGGCTTCCCCCGGGAGCGGCGGGGCCGGCAGGGGGAGGCCGCGGCCGCCGAGCCCCGCGGAGGGCAGGCGGGGAGCGGGGCAGCCCCGCGGGGTCGCCGCCTTTCCCCGGCTCTCCCGCTGCCCGCTCGGATCCGCTCCCGCCGAGCGCCGGGGCCGCCCTCGGGGCTGCGGAGGCTCCGCTCCGCTCGGCGGAACCGGAGCGGCCGCTCCTCCCGCCCGTCCCAGTTTTCCCTGGCAAACTTTGGCTGCCGGCAGCGTGGCCACCCCCGCTCCGCCCCGGCGACGAACGCTGCGCGCAGCCTGCGCAGCCCCGCGCACCGCCCCGGCCCCGGCCCCGGCGCGTCAATAAAGTTGCTGTCTGGGGGGTGGAAGAGGCGAATTGCCCCGGGGGGGGGGCTCGGGAAGCCGCGGCTCGGGGCTGTCAGCGGCTGGCCCCGGCTGGGGGGCCGGGGGCGGGCGGGCGCTGCGGGTCTCGTGTGTGCACCCCCCTCCCGCCCCCCGTGCGCTCTCGGTCCCTCCCTGGGAACAAGCGCTGCCCACCCAAGGAGGCGACCGGCGCTCCTGCCCCGCTGCCGCTCGCTCACTCACACACATCACACAGACACACACATACCCGTGCGTGCGCCTCTCGCTCCCGCACTGGAGTCAGTGCTTGTGCCTGCAGGTTGCTCAGACCTGAAATCTAAGGGAAAAGCTCAGCGTTTGCGTCGCTGCTCCTGCCGCCGGTGGTGGTAGCGGTGAAGAGGAGAGGGGGTTCTGGGGTTTTTTTGCTTGGTGGCTTTTTTTTTTTTTTTTTTTTTTTTTTTTTTTTTTACCCTTGAATTCAATGGATCTGAACTTGGAGCCTTTAGACCTCGTCGGTATTGGAATATCTACATGCTGATCATCTCTGTTGTGACACATCAAGTCGTTTGGGGAAACCATCCGAAGACAGCAAGATGTTTCTCGTTCTCTTGTACTTCGCCTTGCCCTTAGTGGGTAAGTTGCTGGTGCCTGATTTCGGTCTGCTCATCGCTTCATAAAGCAAAGCATAGGGTTTATGGGACCGGGAGTCTGATGGTTGTCAGTCTATTGTTTAGGCAGAACAGTGAAGTTTCCAGTAGTTTTTATGGCTCTGCCTCACATCAGTTAGCCCGGTCTACGTTTAAAGCTCTGTGAGGTTACAGACTTCGGTACTTGCCTGTCTAGCTTCTTGTTAAATTGGGTTCTCGCAAGTTAGAGGGAAACTTTTCATTTAAATAAAATAAGGCTGCCCGGGGAGGGTGGGGGATGACGAGGCCAGTTGAAGGATTACATCTTCACCTGAACCTGGCAGCATGCCCGACTGGTTAGTGGTTTGAGCCCAAACTGGTTTCCTTTCCACAGGAGAGGTTTGCCTCTCCATCCGCATGTATCTGAGGGAGCATGACGGGGGCACGATGGAGAGGAGAGAGTTAATGCGATTTGCTTTGTTCTCCTGCAAAAGCATCATACGTGGAGAGAAGTGGGGAGGGGGAGAAGTAACAAATTCTACCTTTATACATATAGAATAAGCAAAAATAGGTAAAGATCTTAAAAAGTGACTGACGCAAAGACAAGCTAATATCAATCAGTGAGGATACTTACCTCTCTGAGGGGGTTGTTCCTGGATGTAAATGAAATTACAGCAAAGCTCTTGTGGAAAGTGAGGCTGAATATTTAACCCCTCCGTTAAACCCTGGAAAGGAAAGCTGGTTTGTTTCACCAGAGTGAATCTATGGAATATCAAATGCTTGTTTTGTCAGCCAGGTTAACCCCTCTGTGTTTTCTTTCCTTTATGTGTTTCCTCATAAATCAGCCATCAGGGTTAAAAATTACCGTTTCCTTGGACTCCCCCGAAAGTAGATCTAAGCCCATGGAAACCCTGTGCGCTTTTTCCTAAGGCGTAGCATGAAGCCAGGAGGTTTGCAAGGTGCTGCCCCTGGGGTTGGCTGCATGTGCAGCGTGAGGAGGTGCCCTGTGCTGCCAGGATGCTTCTCTGGAGCTCGGGTTAAACGCACCCTCCTCCTTCAAAGAGCGCGTGTTGATTTGTGTCTCCTCTCCATAGATGTACTTTTGTCTGCAGAAGTGAGAGGGCTGCCTGGAGGGGACCGCCTGGACTGCGTGAAAGCCAGCGATCAGTGTCTGAAGGAGCAGAGCTGTAGTACTAAATTCAGGACACTGAGGCAGTGTGTAGCCGGCAAAGAGAGCAACTTCAGCCGGGCCACGGGCCTGGAGGCGAAGGACGAATGCAGAAGCGCCATGGAAGCTCTCAAGCAGAAATCCCTGTACAACTGCCGCTGCAAGAGGGGCATGAAGAAGGAGAAGAACTGCCTGCGCATTTACTGGAGCATGTACCAGAGCTTGCAGGGTACGTGGCGAAGCGCAGAACCCCCAGGTCAGGGTGCGGGTTTGAGGCTGCCCCTGAGGTGGGCTCTGACCCCGCAGCTCTCGCTGTGCCCCCCAGCTGCCGCCCGAGGAGTCTCCGTCCGCCCCGGCACAGCTGCGGCTCCGCTCCTGGGCTGGGAAATCGACAGCCAGAGTTTCCTCCAGGGGACCCAGCTGACCTTTCTAAACCACAGTCGAAAGATAGGGGCACGAGCATGTGCAAGAGCCACAAAAACAGTCATTTGGAGACATTTTCCTAATGACATTAAAATTGCTTAATTAGGACTCACCTAACAAGACCACAGGACACTGGAACTAGTTTCTTAGCCTTTTTGTTGAAAGTTAAATATAATATGAAGATTGTTTTAAGTAAAAGTTTTTTGGTTTTTTTTTCCTTTCCCTGTATTTACTAGCAGTATTCCCTGGGCATGCTGAGGCAGAAAAAAACCCAAAGTTTATGGTTCCTACAGCATGTAGATGCGCCACTTAGAAGAGAGATGACAGTGATTAACTCAGGGCTCCTCTGTTATTCATATTCATAAGGCAATTTTCTATTAGTCTACTGAGAACAGTCACGGCTTCGTATGAGGGACACATTTTTTAGTCCTGTTTTGCTGTGGCCCTGGAGTTGAAGGTGCAATCTCTCACTTCAGTGTAGTCCCCGTTTAACTTTTTTTTTTAAGTTGCTTTTGTAAAAAGGGAAATAATATCTTTCTGTTCATTTATCCATATGGTTTAATGAGTCTATACATATTTTTTTGCTAACTGTAATAATGGACATTTTCTGCATCATAAAAAGTTCCTCTTCCAGCAGCATCTTATTAGTATATTTTCATACCAAAGATGCGAGTTTTTTGGCTGTCAGCTGAGCTTCTCCAAAAAGGAGCTCTGCTGTTATGGTGAATGAAGAGGAACATCCTTCCTACAGCTCCTTTCCTGCTGGCATGAGATGGGACAGTCCCTGTGATGTCACAGGCTGTCTCTGCAAATTATGACCTTATCCAAGGAGGAAGGAGAGAAGACATCTAGTGACAGGGATAAACAATTAGCTTCTTTCAGGTGTTTTTATAGGTAATTCTTTGAGAAGAAGTAGCCATATAAACTTTTGAAAGGGATTAAAGGAGAATACATTTCATTGTTATGGAGTAAAAGTAAACAAAAAAATCTTATCCTGAATTCCTGTGTAAGAAAAAAAAAAATCCAAATATTTTTTGTCCTTAGGAAATGACTTGCTTGAAGATTCCCCTTATGAGCCAGTTAACAGCAGATTATCAGACATATTCAGGCTAGCACCAATTGTATCAGGTAAGCAGACTTAAAATTCTTTAACTGACACATGATTTTGTCACTGAATTATGGAACTTTCAAACAGTAATCATAAATAGAAATGATAATGGCTTCCTGGGTTTAGAAAGCTCAAGATATAGTTGCACAAAAGAAAAGACTAATTGGTTTTGAAGTGAAAGAATGCTTGGCAGGATGGCAATTTGTATTCTTTTTGAGTCATTCTTGACAATAAATGCTAAATTTTCCTGTAGGTGGCAATCTGATTCCCTGCGTTCCCAATTTACAAATCAGTTCCTTTTTGGGAATTTGGTCAGTGCAAGTTACCTTCTATTGACATTATGGAAGATCAGAAGATACATCTTTCAAATGTTTGCATAAGGGAATGCCTTATAGTTTCATGCAGTTTTCTTAAAGAAAAGATAATTCAGGTGTAAGGCTTTTCTTATTTTCTGGAACTGCTGCCTTTTTAAAGAGCTTATTCACAAACTCCTCCTTTTTCTTTTTTTCCTAGTGCTGTATGGCTGCCTTTCAGAACTTTTTTGTGGTATTTTGAATATGTTGCATGGGTATTAGACAATGATGTTGATTCTTTATGAACCTAAGTTAAATTCATTTGGGGGCATATTTATCGAAAACATGGGGTTTTTTGGGACATTCACTGGGGTTACAGATTGGAATTTCATTTCTTCTTAGGAGGTTCAGAAAGCCTTTTTTGAGGATGCAGACTGTACTCTGGATTTTAATTTGTTTAGCTCCATTAAACAAATGAAATGTACACAGTACAGTGTGTAAGTTGGACAGTGCTGAAACTCACTTGACTGACATGCTATGGATAAGCATTAGGAGATGCCTCTTTAAAAGAAAGGGAAAATAAAAAAAGACCAGAGAGAGAGGCTTGACCAATTTTCTGATGTACTTACACTTCTTAGGACTCAAAGTCCCATTAAAAGCCAGGGGGACTTAGGTTGTTAAGTATTTAATGGTACAGATTTTCAAAGGCATATAGACACATAAAATGTAGGTAACTGCCCTTTGGGATTTTCAAAAAGGACTAAGTGATTTAAATAGGCGTTAGATGCCCAGGCAGTTTTGAAAATTTTAAGTGCTTAATGCATCTTTAGGTATCTTAATGCCTTTGAAAATCGTCCCTTTAGTCACTTTCCAATATGTGACTTCAGATCCTTATCCCATACATCTTTTGAAAGCATTGTCTTGGTGAGCAAGCCTGTTGGAGAAATGGTAGAGAGGAAAGATAAATCTCTGAAGAATCTTTATTTCTTTTATTTTTTTATTGATTAAAACTCCAGCTTAATATAAAACCAAGACAAAATCAGTGCAGAGGAGTTCCAGGCTGTTTTCTTACAGTTTATGATCTGCCTGCCTGGGGCCAAATTCTAACTTACCTTAGCAGTTTTATTATCTCCAGAGAAATACCCTATCTGCATTTCTGCATTCTGCCTTTCTGTTCTTTTTGGGTTTTTTTAATTCTCCATTTACTTGCAGAATAATTACCTTAAAAATATAATTTTCATACACCTATTCAGAGCAACAATGAAGTAAGATATAGTTGCCAGATATGTGATGTCCATCCTACCACAGTTAGAACTCATCCCGTGTTACCAGGGCACCCCAAATTGCTGCTCCCTTGGTAAAAAGTTTCAGGCTTACGAGGATGGGAGGCCTAGAATTCACAGTGAGCGACAAACAAAAGTTGTCATCCAGTGGGAAAACGCCAGTAGTTGAAAGTATTATCAGCTGAAGGAAAAAGATTATCAAAAGCATTTTTTTTATTGTCATGGTTACTATTGCATGTTATATTCTTTAATGCTCCTCAGTCTTACAGGTTTTTTGCACAGCTCTGCAAATATAGCAGAACTTTGTAAAATTTGATTAAAACAACCAACCAAAACGGTCCCTGTACAAGTAGTTATGGCAGGAGTTTCATGACTGGTGTTCTGCTAGTGTGGACATTGTGTTTATAGATGTTGCTGCAGTGTTCACTCCTATTAAAGTTACTTGTGTGTAATTAAAAGCAGCAATTAACCCTTTCATATCACAAAGCCCATTCTGTGGTACTATATGACTTGGTATATATCAAGTGTAATGCCTTTGTCACTTTTTGTGTTTATTTTTGAGGTAGTATAGAAAATCAAAATAGTTTTCTTTTGTGGTAGGTAAAAGGGGAAATCATTGGCTGAGATGAGTGTTTTGTGTCAATTAAGTCTTTTGTAGTGTACATAAGCCTCCCAAATGAAGGGCAGTTTTTGAAACCAGTTAAAGTTGATGTAATTCTGTTCTGATAGATGTTCAAAATTGCTTCCCCTATGGAGACAGGATGCCACATTCTCTTTAATTCAAGCATCAATATGTTGATTTAGAACAAAAATCAGTAATATATGGCTAAACCTGTTAGTAAGTTTTTTGTTTTCTCTGTTGAAAGACTGGGCTGTCTTGTTTTTTGTTTTGGGCATATCTGGGTTTGAAATTTCTGAAAAACTACTCTGTCAGATGTGGTGCTTCTCCCTCAAGGGTGTGAATTTCTTCCTGTTAAGCAGCTATTTAAATTTAAATTTAAAACAAGCTGAAGACTTGTGTGTTTGTTTGGAGGGTAACAGATTTGGGTTAGTTATTATGATGTAAAGATTTTGCTTAAACAGACATTTTTGCTTGAACCTTTACAACTTTTGAGAGGTGAAAACATTTTAAGGCCATTGACTTCTGTCACAACTACAGTAAATGCAAAATCTGTTGATTGGATTTCAGAACTGAGTTTCACACCACATTAAGGAGAGAACTTGAATTAGTAACTTCTTAAAGCTATCTGTGGCTTTTTACTACCTGGAGAAGGGTTTGCCTCTTAAATTTCCATTGTAGTTGACTTTGAGCTTTACAACTGGAAGATATGTTATTATTTTTGTGTTAGCTGATACAGTATAGTGATCATCTAGGGCACCTTGTAAGAAAATAGCCTGCATAAAAAATGTAGCTGTACATAGAACTACTTAACAAAGTAATGTTTCTGAAATGTCTCATTCATTTCAACAGAAAAGTATCTGAATAAAATGCCTTAAGCCATGTCTGTGAAGTGGTGTAAATAGAATACTCAGTGTTAAAAAGAGTGGGCTATTTAGATCAATGCATTTAGGGTGACAAAATCCTCTCTTCCTCTGCCTAGTTGTTCATAGGCTTATTATCCCATTGTTCAGCTTTGTGAATCTTCTTTCTTTTACATCCATTATGTTCAGAAATAATCTTAAAAGAACGGGCTACATAAAATTTAACATTTGTTTAAACATAGAGGGTTTGCTGTTAATCTGGAGAATTGGTTGGTTACATACTGCTAGTTAGGCTTTGTTTCTAGTTGGTAAAGCACAGGACTGGTAGAAATTAATTATTTTGCCATTATTTCTTCTTAGTGTAGTAAACTGTTTTTGCAAAGTGTCTTTTGCATCATTAACAAATCAGAGAAAGAAAATGGCTCATATATGTGATTGTATGTTAAAGGGAGTGTTCCCTGATTCTGCTGCTCTCATGAGAGGCTGCCTGATGTAAAAACTCAGGGAATCTTCTGTTGTAGAAGGTATATGGAAGCTTATATTTAGAAAAGGCTGTATTTTATATTTGTTATAGTAAATTCTAAATTAAAACCAAGACTTCAGTAGACAGCACAGCACATCGGGCTTCTTACTGGAGTGTATCATTCCATGTTGGAACACAGCACATGAAGTTACCAGGTTTGATTTGCACTGAATAAGCTGTAAGTGCAAACAGAAACAGTTATGATCAGTAAGGTGTTTGATTTTTATTGTATGTAAAAAGTTGAGACTAAAAAGTCAGCAGTGCTGGAATATCAGGAGTGAGATGTGTGCACTGGTGGCTATTACATTCTCTGTAGGATGCATGAGGGTGGCTCTGGGTCTCCCTCTAGGATCTGTCCCTTGCTCAGAAGGAGAGTAGGTTGATCAGTAGTAAACTTTCCTTTGAGTTTTTCAAAGTCTTGTAGGCATCTTATATAATTCATTCATTAATCACTAAATTGATTTTGGGGAAAGAATGAATCCAGTGTGCAAAACACTTCCCTGAGGATGGGACAGGCTTTTATAAGGGAATAATTCCCTCTCCCAAGCATAAAACCTGCTCTGAGTATTGATGACACCTGTTTGCCCCCTCCCCATTATATTTTTCTTCGCAGGGGTGGGGTAGAGACATCACTGAGAATGACCTGCTGGTGTTTCCTTGGAAAAGCTGCCATCAGCAAAAGTGGGGGAGGAAGGTTGAGGCTTTTCAATCCGAATTCCCACAATTCTGAGATCCAGAGCTTCCTTGTCTCTGTGCTTCTCTTCGTACCTTCTCATCCCTTCTCGTCCTGCTATTCGGTAGAATTACAACAAGCTGTGTCATAGGGAATTAATTACCCCAAAACTTTTATTACCTCCAAAATTATTCTAATCATAAATGGAGGGTTTCCCTATTCATTTTTGTACTCTTTGATCTGATGTAAGAGCTGTGTTCTGGGTGACAAGTCCGTGACACTTTAATTATTATTTCCCTCTTTTTTCCCTACCTGGTAAATGACTTTTCCTTTGTAGAATCCAAGGATGGCCTTTTTTAGATTGTTTATCAAAAAAATAAGTTAGAATCTCTCTCCTAGCCAAGAGATTCTGCTTTTTCCTTTTGGGGTTTGTGGTATATGAATTAGTGGCTTCTCCCATGAGTTAATACTGTATGACATCTCCAATTCCTATTGCCTGAGGCCTCTAATCCTGTTTCTGTTCCCAAATCTGCATGTATTTCAAATACTATGTATTTTTCTAATTTAACACTGTCTTTTTATGAAATTTCTGTAAGATTATTTGGGATGCCAGTTTTCTACAAAGGCAGTTTTAAAATATTTTTAATTAAAAAAAAATTTAAAATGTTGATTTCTGTTGACTCTCTGCAATGCTTTTATTAGCTCTAACCCCCCATATCACTGCTGCTTAGTTAAAAAAGCTGAGATACTTCATGTTAAGTTACCTTGTACATACATCCGAGTTCATAAAGAATAAACCAGATCTTATTAGGTTAATGGAGTCTTGCAATCTGATCTGAAGTAAGCGTACCATATCAAAAACTTATTATTTCATTATGATGCATTCTGTTTCTTGTTGTAATTTTCTTTTTTTTTTTTTTTGCTTAGTTCTGGTTTTCTGATTTGAGGTTGAGCCTTTTGATAACAAAAAAGTAAAAACTTTTTATATTTATATTAGATTGTCACTCACACAGCTGTATTTTTCTTTATAAGGTAATACATTAAAATACTAGCCCTTGAACCAATTTTTAGTACTGGTTTTACACAAATAAAGGATATCTCTATCTTTGCCCAGTGAGAATTTGTGTCCTGTTACAAGAAGACAAACAGACAAACCAGGCACCTATTTTAGCTGCATTTAACAAAATGAAAATAGTTTGAGAAAAATAAATCTAAGCATGTACAATGACATTTCTGAGTGCAGATTTTCTTTGCAGAGACAATTAGGCTGGGTTCCAGGCAGATAGCAAGTTATCGAGGGTGCATAGATACCAGTTCCTGATTTCCACTTCTGCATTTTTATAATCAGATTGGACTTCACACAAAAGAAAATCACTTTGGTGACTGTTGGCTTGCAGGAGCTCTTTGAATATCCTGTTTTCTGCATTTCTTGAAGCTAGATCTGATTATGGGAGGGGAATTAAGTACCTTGCTGAAGTAAGTGATTGACTGACCTATAAAGGCAGCACCTACACACTTTACCTTTAGCAGGATCACAAGCAGGCCTTGAAAACAGGAATATGTAAATGTTCTCAGTTTTAGTCCGTGTTGCTTTCCTTGGTAAGATTATTGGAACCTTTTTGGTAATTTCTTTGAAGAGCTGTAAAACAGAAGATAAGGTCTTTGTTCCTCAGGTATTTAAAATGCACAGCTTTGCACAAATGCAGTGTCTCTACTTGTCCTGGTAGTCTAGACAGACTTTGTCAACCTGTTTCAACATGGGAAACAAGATGAAATCCATTCCATGGAAGGAGGAAGTGCCTGGTGAGGCAACACAAGGCATTTATGCACGAATATTCAGCCTCTCCTTTAATGAGTAGTAAGAGAGAATAGTTCAAAGTCTTGAAGGAAACTCAAGAATTGTGCAGTGTTTTCCTGAAGCCTCAAAGGAAAGTGTTGGGACATAGCTGGTTGAACAAGCATGCATGACTAGGTACTCTATTGCCAAATATGATATATGCACAAGAACCATATCTTTTCTAGAGTAACATCCTCGGAGAATGAAACTGCCATCCCTTAATCTGTATCTTTTCAGGAAAGCCTCAATTATGGTGTGGTGGGTCAGTTACTAAATGAACAAATATATATGGACACTCTTGGGCAGCAAACTGTGTATTTTTGTGTCCCATTACAGGCCAGCTTTATGGTTTCCTTAAGTGGCACCTGAGTTTCTCTGAAAGAGGAGCAAAGGACAGAGGAGCTCTGGTGGTGATGGTGGGATTACAAGGAGAGATCAGATCACTGAGGAGGGAAGCAGAATCAGGTTATCTGTAGGGAGAGTCAGCACCATTCCAGGGGTGTGGTGAGCAGGAACATGCATGGGCTGCTGTGGGGACCTCAGACACACAGAACTGGCTGGGTTCCCTGTTTTGTTTTGTGTCTACAGACTTCTGTGTCTCAGGAATGAGTGGTGGGACACACTGAGCCTTCTGATGGAGCAGCTGGAGGTGTGATGTGTTGAGAGTGAGCAAAAGCTGCTCACTGTTCATGTGGTGGCCACACTGTTGTCACACTGGTGTGAGGGTGGAAGAGAGGACTGCGTTGGGTAGACAGATTTCTATGGCAGCTTTTCTTGCAGGGCTTCCAAAATGCCTCGTGTGAAAAGCAGTTTGCCCTGGTGAAACCAAAAGAACAGCATCTTGCAGCTTTCTGTCTCTTAATGGCACAGCAAGGTGCAGTTTCTGGCAGGCATTCTGCACAGTGGCTCTTTACATTTTAAGATATTTTTAAACTTTTTTTTTTTCTTTTAAATATCCCTATTTGTGTTTGACTCTCAGGGATATCTTTGACAGTCTTGGAGAAGCCAGAGCTATCTGTCAGGAGTTGACAGTATGTTAAAAACGTTAAGAGTAAAATGCTTGTGTGTGATGAAATAATGATTTCTGGATTGCAAGACAGATACTTATTTATGATAAGTATATAACATTTCTTATTTTAAGAGGGGCATTATATTGTTTCAACCTTAGAAAGGAATGTGTTTACAGCTTTGCTGTTTAAAAATGTGACTGGTTTTGTTTCATGAGGCGTAATTCTGTAATTTATATTATTTTTAGTAATATTTTTATATTCTTGCATTTTCCATGGATGAAACTAATGCAGCAATAATGCTGCCAGTATAGCTAGAGCATTACCACAATTAAGTTATTTTTGGAACAGTTCTTTCGTTACTATGATGCTTTGACAATTTTTCTAAGTGTCAGGCTATTGTCCTGTACAATCTGCACTCAGCTTGAAATTTAATATGAGAGAAGCATGACACAAAGTGTAATGGCATAGAGATAGTTCTTGCTGCTTGGAAATTTGAAGAAATGATAAAGCGACAGGAAGGTACCAAACAATTTGAGTAGAAACCCATAAATAAAGATGAACTTCTGTATTCAGTGTTTATATGATTTTATCACTTTCAGATGTCCATAAAATGCATCTTCCCGTTAATGTTCTGTCATGCAGCTGATGAGGTTCAGAAGTGTTAAAAACTTCCATGGTCTTCCTTTTAAATTTTGCACCCTAAATTCAGTACTAAAGCTCAGTTCAGCAAACCCAGAAATGGCTGTTTCCTTGTTCCTCCTCCACTGGGGACAGCATAAGGATTCTTCCTGCTCCCCAGTCTCACAGCCTCCGTCCCACTGCAGATGTTTTTTGGGTTTATAGCCCTGGCTAAACCTCACATTAAGCGCTGCTGCTTCCCCCGCTCGTTCCTGCCTTGATGTGCCTTTTCCATATACTGCCTTCCCTTCTTTGATTGTCAACTTTCCTCTCTCTTTGTGTAACTCCCACACCAAATCCCCTCCAGCTACAGGGGTTCCAGGTGTTTCTTTCTCTGTTACTGCAGCATGGAGTGGCTCTGCATTCCACTTCTACTCCTCAGAAATCTGGCTGCGCTTTTTCCTGTTCCTTTTGTGACACGCTTGTCTTTGCTCTCCTGTCTGATGTCTTTGCTTTGCACTCTGCTCTCCTGTTCTTCATTCCCCCAGTGCCTCTTTGTCCTCTCTCACCCAGGACTTCTGGTGAAGCAACATCTTCTATGTTGCTGCAAACTAGTGTTAACCTCAGCTTTTCTCACATTCTCCAAATCGTTCTCTCACCCTCCCTGTAAATAATTTGAGATGTGATTTGATAAAAGGGATTGTTCTGAGTGATGGAACTGATGAAGCCTGATTTCCTATCAGAGTCCTCCACCTCCTGGGTACCCCCACTCTTTGTCAGAGTTCCTGTCTCCTCTCCCTGTGCAGTGCCCTCTCCATGTGTTCCTTTGTCCCTTTCCTGCTCCTTAGTTCTGTCCCACATCTCTGCTCTGCGGGGCAGCAGGTGCTGCAGCTGGTGGGTGTTACACCTGTGCTGAAGGACTGTGGGTCCCCACTCCCTCTTGGAACGGCTCAGAGCCAGAGGCACTCCTGCCTTGTCAGGTCTACTCAGGTCTAAAACTGGTTTTTCATAAAATTTGTAAGAACTTCATATTCATTCCTCTGTCAGATTTGTTCAAGTATGTCCTGTGGGTTAAGGAATCACTGGGAGCTGCAGGGTGTGGAGAAGATAGAGACTGATAGTTAACTTACTTAGATTTCCTTGAAAAATTATGATTAAGAAAAGCAAATACAGTTCCTGTCATATCCCTAAGCATTAGACTGTGACGTATCTCATTCTGGTCTCATAAAACATCTACTGTGTCATGCAAGTGATACAAATAAACATTCAGTGGACTTGAAACATACAGGCAATTAAGTACAGTTGACGGCTGGCAGTTCTGTGAGATAATTGAGCATCTCAGGATTCTTGAAATAGGAAATAGCTCATGATTTTGTTTAGTTGTCATGCAGATTATTTATTCAGATTTAGAAATGAAACAGGAAAGAAAATATCATCCAAAAGCTGTTATGTATGAACACATATATTGCGTTTGCCTAGTTGGATGATACCACATTGTGTTTACAAATGACACTGCACTTTGTAAAGTCATCTTCTTTTCCAGATGGAATATTTTTAGGATTAATGATTAAGTTTTGCTGATGTTTGTTGTCATAACGCCATAAACAAAGTTAAGTAAGGCAACTCTAGCATTTGGTAGTAGTTCTAAAGAATTCTTGCCTCTTGCAAATAGTGTGGAATGTATTCTCCACAGCAGTGGCTTTGCATTAATGAATGCTTAAGCAGCAGATTAAAATGTCTGTATAAAAAAATAGGTTAGGATTATATAATAACACAAGTCTGGTATATTAATAACAGTGAAGATGATTTTATTGAACAGATTAGGTGCAATTAAATCTCAACTACAGAATATTTAAATACAATACCAGGCAAAACCCCAGTCCCTACAGCTTTACTTGCTTTCCTTCACACCTACAGGATCAGCACCTGACAGCAAAGTAAATTATAATTTTTTATTGTTGTTCATTTTCTATTGCCACAGGAATGTACATCATGTTATCCATTAGGCCCCAGACAGACATGTCTTTTCTCCACATACACAGTTATGAAACAAGACATGATTGAAGACAGCAAAGTGTCGGCTGTATTTGAAATTCTATTAGAAATTGATGAATTTGCTTGTCAGATTTCTTTAAAGGATTGCCTGGGTAAGAACTGCCTATAGTGTTCTTGTAAAAAAAGTCATGAAAATTACAGCTTTAAAATCAACCCATATAGACTGGGAAATGGTGTCAGTTCTTTCTTTCATAATCTATGACTTAATTTTAGTATTCTAAACAGTGAAATAGAGACACAAACTTGCAGTGGTTGATAACACTCATGACCTGATGAAGTAAACTGTTTTGATCCTCTAAGAGGTCAAACTGTGTGTTTCTAAGCAGACATTCCCCAAGGCTGCTGATGTGTGAGATGTCTCTTCCCCGTGCCAAGCAACCCACCCTTGCAACAGAAAATTAAAGATTTGCAAAAAAAATGTGGTGTGTTAGTGTATAAAACTTGTCTATAAATTGCTGTGAGAATTGTTGAACACAGGGTTTAGTGATGTGTTTGGTTTTGTTTTTTTTTTTTTTAATTTTGCACATTTTAAGAGTACCTAGACAGCTCTTTTTGGGTTGGGTAGAAAGTAAATTTATTAACTCTGTGTTAATGTTTAGAGAGAAAGGCGTACAGTGTTCTCAAATTTGGTAAATAAAGAACTATTTGAATCTGACTTGGGGCTGCATTTAGTTTTTTTAATATGTTTCTGCTGTATAGCTAAAAATACCTTATCTGCATGCCCTTGACCTTTCTCTAAGAGCTGTGGGAAGATTCAAAAGCATAAATGAGAATAAATTTAGAATTATCCTACTTGAAGAAAAACGGTACCACATGCCTTAGTTCTCTGCAAACTGGGGTTGTCAGTCCTACCTGGCCAGTCTGGCAGAGCAGAGCAGGGAGCCCTGCTGCTGGAGACAGGCTCGGGTAGCCCTGGAAAAAAAAATGTAGTTCATTTTTCAGTCCCTGCTCAGTCCTTCCCCTCCTTGCAGAAGATGCCAATTACAGAAATTATTTCTGTAGCTCAGTTCTCTATCCCTGAACATTTCCCTTTCTGCCCAGCTCGTTGTGTGTAGTTCCCCATGCAGCTGTGGATGTACTCTCAGTCATTACCCTCTTGGGCTGTGTTTGAACTGGTGACTCAAAGGTGAGGTTGTCAATATATTAAAGACATTATTAAAGACATTATTAAAGACATCCTTAATAGCATAACCACAGACAGGGAATAACTGATGCTGGAGTATTATGGTTTTATTTATTTATTCATTAAAAATGTGTTGGTATTTGGGCATCCCAGATGTCACAGGGATATTTATTTCAGAAAGCAGGTGGCTGGTTGTGGCAGCACTGCAGGCAGCCCCCCTGCACTGCTCTTACCTGCTTTAAATCACTCACTTCACAGGGCAGAGAATGGGTGCACTTGTGCAGCTGTCATTTTTAGGGCTTAGGTACTACATTGCTGGGCAGTAATTACTCAGTCTGATAGTAGCTTTCATTTATGCTAATTGCAAGTAAGCTTATAAACCCTTCAGATTATTAAAAAGAGTTACCTCCTTCCTGTTGCGTTAAGTCAGGGTTTTGAATATTGCAAACTTTTGGTCCTGCCTTAAAGAGGAAAATGTCACCATAAGAATCTTGTCAATGTCAACACTTTGTCAGGCTAAGAAAACAGGAAACCTTATTTTATTTTGCCTTTCAAAGTCATGTTTGTAGCATTGCAAGTGTATATGCTGATTTGAATAATTATTTTTAGTTAATTCAGTGTTTTAAATATGTATTTAATACCACATAGACATAATAAAATTAAAATCATACTTAAAAGATAATCAATAAGTGACTGTAGCTAGGGCACTAACAGGAGGCAGAAGTAATTGATCTCATGGCAATGTGTTCTCTAGAGCTGTTTCCAGTAAGATCTTCAGGAAAAAAAACACAGATTTCTGTAATGCAGGCAGTATGCAATACCTAGTGTAGATTGTGAGGACAAATGTAATTTACAAGTTGCAGAATGAATTATTCTGTTGTAAAAAGAGTAAAATAGAGCCAATAGTTAGCTCCTCTTAGATGCATGCTAATTGAAGGACTGCATTGTAAGAGTCAATATTCAGGCTTGTAGAGTACTCAAAGTGACTGGTTCTGTCTTTAGCTAGCTTGAGAAATGCAATAAATAATTCTGGACGTGGTCTGTGGTAAGAAGAGCTGCTGCCCACTGCAGCTGTCAGGATGGGAGATGTGCAAAGTGCTTGTAACAGATAGATGGCTCCTCTGTCTCCTGATCAGGTTGTTCTTCTTGTGTGGCAAAGTGTTGCCAATAGATTAGGGTGACAATTCATAATGTTCCTAAGCACAAATGCTCCATGTTGAACAAGATCAGACTGTCAAGGAACATGTCAGAGAGAATTAAGGTTTAGCACTTATCCTTCCTCGTGACTTTCAGAATTTTGAAGGTATTTCTAATATTTGAAAAATGTTCAAACTCAGAAAACCTTGGTATTTCAGAGCATTACTTTACAAATCAGCTTTTCCCCAGATTGTAGCTGAGTGCAGTGGTCTAATTCTGGGTAATGACTTTCTGTTGTGTGAAATGATCCAATAGCAGCAAAGCATTTTAATAAAATTCTAGAAATTACTGTGCATATTTGGAATGATTTATTATACTACAGCAGGAAAGCTGGAAAGGTTTCTTTAACGGTGTTAACTTCTCAGATGTGTATTATTAAGGTGCAATAAATGTATTATTTTGTTGATTTTTAAATAGTGGTAAAAGTATTAAAATACATCTCTAAATAACTCTACAGCTACTTAGAGACAAGGTTTTGGCTAGCAGCCCAAAATTCTGTGTAGTGGGTATTTGAGAGGAAGAAAAGGTTTCTTTGAGGTATTTTTACCACTGGAGGATTCCTGCTGTTCACATTTCTTCTGTATGGGTTGAAGCATCCCTGATTGGTTTGAAATGATTGAGTTCACCTGAAAGGTGGGAGTTGTGCTGGTATTTGCTGTGGAAGATGATGCTCATTCTAATTGTCAAATGAAGTGTTTGTCCATTTCACATTATAACACTCAGGTTGTTTCTCTTTGCATCCCCCACCAGCATGAGAAGCTGTGGGGTTTGCAGAGGATGTGACTGAGTTCATTCTCTTAAACTGTTTTATCCTTAGTTGTTTTAAGACGCGATTGAATAGGTGCTGACAGGACTCCAGCTTTTTTCATATTAAATGTAAAAGCAGAGCTAATGTACATTTGGCAGACACAAGAACTTAGAGGTCAGGAGACTTTAGCTTTTTCTCTCCTGTACAATTCCTTTCTGACATGGGCTTGAAGTTACATTCAAACACTTCTTTTCCAGGATGTGGTATCACAGAGTCTGCTGACTTGGAAGGGACCCACAGGGATCACTGAGTCCAACTCCTGACCCTGCACAGGACAAACCCAAGCATCCCACCATGTGCCCAAGAGTGTTGTCCAAATAATTCTTGTTCTGTCAGGCAAGGTGCTGTGACCAGTGCCCTGAGGAGCCTTTTCCACTGCCCAGCCACCCTCTGGGGCAAGAGCCTTTTTTCTAACACCCAATCTGAACCTCCCCTGACACAACTTCAGGCCATTCTCATGAACCAATGACCCCAAAATTAATTCAGTTGGTCAGAGCATGGTGCTAACAACACCAAAGGTTGTGGATTTAATCTCCATATGGCCCATTCACTTAAGAATTGAAGCTCTTGAATCTCTTCCAACTCAGAATATTCTGTGAAATGCTGTTCTGGTGACTGGGATCACCTTTACCGATGTAGTTAAAATCTGAATAATATGTACATGACAGGAAAAGTTAAGGTAGAAACACATCTCTAATTCTGAGCCTCACTGACTGGAAAGTTTCTTTTCATAAATTATTCAACAGCAGGTTTATTGAAAGGAAGGTTAGGAGGTTCATTTGTGTAAACTTCCAGACATTTCTAGAGAAATAGCTCTTTTCCATTGGAAAAAATGCAGTTATCCTAATTTCCTGACTCTATTCTGGGTTGGTTGTTCTGTGAGACTGCATTTTAATTCCTGTTAGGAGTTTTCAAAACCTTCACTGGTGGCAGTTTGTATTGTACTGGAGATGTATGAACATTTCTGTTCACAGAGCTGGCCAGCAGTGTGCAATTTGTGAAGAGCCAAACCTTTCTGTTTGTCATACAACGTGGTGCCCTCAAACCATAGGATTTTAGGTCAGCACATATTTAAAGGCCCTACCATCACAAGGCCAAATGTTCTCAAAGCATTGTGTTGCTCTTTTAACCCATATCACAGTTTATTTCCTGCTCCCAATTCTTCTGTCTGTATCTGTTGCCTCACAGTGAAATCAGCTCAAGGACATGAGTTGGGAAGAAACAAGGATGCACAAGTCCCATCTCACATCTGGCATTCAGACGCCATTTATTTTATTAGAGTTAATAAAGTGAATTGTACTTCAGATAGACAACCATGCCACAGTTTTATTTAATAAAACAAACATGGAAGAACCAATTCGGATTTGCTTCATAACGAAAATCTGTCTTTTGTTGTTTAGAGAATGTATCCTGTGATGACTGTCATACAGCATTAATTTTTATGCTGTACTTAGAATTTAAATACCTGCATTTTTGGCAGTTTCTTTTCTGTGCTGGTGACAAGTAAATGTTGAATAATCAATTGAAATATAATTTTAGAGAAGTAACATCTGGAATGAGGCAGACAAGTAGAAGGAAGAAGACAACATCTTGTGTGTGAATAAAATTAAAATGTGTCAAACTCTAAACTGGAGAGCTTCAGGTAGTGTAAAATACATCTTTAAACAGAAAATCCTCTGTTTGTTTTCACTCTCCTTTCATGTGTATCAAAAAGCTGTTCCACTGAGTACCAAAACTTAAAAGCTGGCAGCATATTCCTGGAGAAGGATGTGTAGTGCCTCTCTTTGGTGTTGGAGAGAACGAAATGACCAGCTTGCTTTCTCATGTGGCAGAATTCCACAAACTCTGGTATTATGTTATATTCTTACACAATCACTCCTGATGTGTAATGAATATAAATGTTCTTCTGTTTGTTGTTTCCACTCATTGTCAGTTGGCTGCTAATGGGAAACTTGGAGATATATTATGGAGAAATCAGGTTATACCAACGCAAAATCATAGCAGCTGTTTTACAAGCTTAATAGTAGTTCTTAAGGACACTTGGCAGAGGAAGAAAAGTGATGTTTTCATGTTGAAACCTGTTTATTTCATCAGGTCACATTGTTATTTGAAGAATGTATTTTGCGGTAATTAAGTAGTGTGCCAATTTCTTGTTTTAATTACAGATTATATTTTATTTGTGAGGATAGTATCAGCCACTGTGAAATTGGCTTCTCATTGTTTTTCTGTTCATGTATGGTGGAACACTGGAGCCAAATACATTTTGTGTTATTTTGTTGCTTCATCTGGAAAGTGTTTTAAGCTGGAGAACCCATATTCATAGCATTAAATTATGACAAGTATGTTTTATAGTTAACTGCAGCAGTGTTTTCTCTTACTTTGAGTCACAGGATACCATTTACATTCTATTATCAGGGTCTCATTATGAGTACTGTAGGCCCTCTGCTACCATTGAGTCTCCAGTTGTTTTTCATCAGAGTTGAATCAAAATCAGCTTCACTGGATCAGATTTTTAGTTCCTCCTTGGGCAAAATTTTTTGCTAGGATCACATGGAGCTTTCCCAAGCAAACTGCAGGATGTAACCTCTCTCAACAGTGATGCAGCTTTGTGTATTCTAGGTTGAAAACACCTTGTCTGTGTGACCTTGATTGTCACACAGAATATGTTTTGATTAATTGCATCTTTTGGAATTCTGTATGCATGTTGTGCCTGCATTATTCACACAAAATGTGTCCCCAAAAAAAGGGACACAACCATTACTTTCCCTCTTAAGTTATGTGAGGAAAGAGGATTGTTTTGCCTTCTATGATGCCTATCTAAGTTCTGTAACATTTAAAAAACATACTTTTTCAGCCTTTGGTCTAGTTCCAGATGTTATTTTTCATTAATCATGAAAAATACAGATTAAAAGCTCTCAGAGTTTTTATGAAGGCTTTTATGCAGTAGTCTGATGGCTCTTACAGATAATCTTAGGAGATCCCTTCTGCAAAACAGGACTTGTTTTTGATAATTATTCTCACATTATGACTATTGCTTCTTTGCTTTGAGCAACCTGATAAGGAGATTACGTCATGTGGAGGCAAGAAAATTCCTTCCAAGGAGAGGAGATTTTCCATGTGGGCAGCTCTTGAACTTAAAAACTCTGTAGTTATTTAAAATGCATAGGATGCTCCATGCTCTCTCTTACACTGATAAAAGTTCATCTGATAGTAACACATGTGTGCCACTGCTCAATACTTCATGATCTGTCTCATACTGGTCAAATCTCAAAGATCCTTTTAGACACAAGACTGGTTTTTATGGAGCACTTCAGTTTCCTGTTTGTGATGCGCATCATGCACCTTGTGTGTATTTTAAGCACTGCTGTGATCATTGTCTGACTCCTAAAATTGGTATTCATTTCAGGAGGGCAGGCAAGCTTTAGACAGTTAAGGTATAAAAGCTATATGCCTTGCTCTGTCAGGAGCAAATAGGACTGAGACCTTGTATGAAATTCTTTCATAAAGGTGATGCCTGAATTTTACAGAGCAGAATTGGTAGCCTTATGTTTTTCACCTGCACTTACATGCTACAGATGGAGAGGATTATTTATGTGGAAAACTCAGTTTATAGCTCAGCAATCAGATAGCAGATGTATTTTCCTTCATTACCAGAACCTCAGAAACATCTTGTCCTGTATGTAAAACCATCTAGTTTGTGAAAGTTAGAAGGCTCTGAAACAGAACAAGCTGCTCATATTTGTAAAGTAAGCAGCTGCTAGATCCAGAGCTGATGCTCTGGGAGAGCAGTATTCCCATCTTTGTTTAATTGATAGTGTTGGCACTTTTCAGCCACCACTCTGAAAACACTGCAGCTTAGAAGTCAGTCTTGCCTGGATTTATGCTGGCACACACCCAAAGGAAAATTAAGACAGCTCTCCTATGGCTGCTTCAGTTCAAGATGCTTTAGTCAGCTGAAGTACATTATTATTTTTGATTTGCTAAAGCCAACTTGAGATGTATTTATCACAAGTATGCTTTTTAGTTACCTCATATTTACAGTTTATAAATGTTATTTGTAGTATCTTTCTCTCTGATGTTGGTCATTCTTGTAATTATAAAACCTGCCTTCATAACTGAAAAATATGATTATTTTTCAGTGTTTGATTTAAATTACAAAATTTAAATGAAACATTGAAAAATTATCAAAATCAATAAGTTTTCTTTTCCCAGCTTTGGAAAATATATGCTTTATAAATACCCTGTGCACCAATATTTAAAAGGCTATGTATTATCTGAGAAAACTCAAGCAGAGAATCAACAGCTCTACCACAGGAATTGACCAGCATAGTACTGCAAACAAGGGACTTCTTGTACCTCTACAAGTGCAGAACAGCATGAATTTTACAACTGCTGAGTGTACTTCTAAGTTAATTACCATTTAGAGTCTAAATATAATAATTCTCTGTTAAAAAATGTGTTGGAAAAAAGTTTACTGGGCTATAGCATTCTATTATTGTTTATTCAACTCTAACTGAAATTGTAGCCAGAAGTCAGACGTGAATCACAAGCTGTGGGAAAAAATGCATCTTTTCAGTAGGGCTAATTAATTTGAGTAGAACAAAGTGCTAATGCAGCTATCTGAAACATGAGTTACTCAATAACTGTGTATAGACACACCCTGATGTCAAGGTGATGTCAAGGTCTTACATTTAATAAAGATGTTGAGAGCAATTAAATTTAGTCACTTACAGGATCTAATTGAAAAGAAGCACCATGGTTGTTTAAGAACTGTTTCAAACAGTTCAGTGAAGAGTGTGCACAGCACTGTTCCAGTGGGTGTATTTGCTGTGTATGCCACAGTGTTTATCATGTATGCAGACTGTGGGAATAACCCTCTAGCAGTGGGCACCTGATTCCAGTGATCAGACCATTGACTAAGGAAAGATGCTGCAGGTAGAATAAGGATTCTTCATGAAACCCTGTTCTGAGCAGATTAATTGTTAGGAGGAGGTGCTGTCAGTGTTTCCCCTACAATTCACAGACTGCCGTGCACCTGAATCAGCTCTGGCTGTCACTGCACAGTCCCCAGCACCTCTGGTTATTACCAGGCTGGACACAGATCAAACTTCTGAAGCATAAGACAACAGTGTTCTTTCTCTGAGATACCTGGCAATTGCATTTCCTTCCTCCTCTGACTTTTAATTATTATTATATGTTTTGCCAATGCTGTTGAGCTTTCAAGTATTTTGCGTTGTTTCAAAGGAGGTTTGCTTCCATATTAAGATTAAGCTAATATGGAATATTAGCCTAATAATGTCAATAGTGTGTATGAGGCTTATTACTGTGTGTTACTACTGTATTACTGCTATAGACTGTATCATATTTATAAAGTAAGCAGCTTTACTCACATTTACTCACAACCCCTTCTTTCAAAGTACCAGATCTTCTCAGTCACTGTCTCATGACTTCCAGAGTTGTCTTTGTTTAGAACCAAAAAACTTTAAAAATAATTTTGTAGGCTTTTACTTTCTCATCTCTACTTTTGGAGAAGTTCCATTTCTCTCAAGCATTTACTTTGCTTGCTGTGTAGTTGAGCACATTGTCTCACGCCTTGCCACATAAAGCCATGAAATGTAACTGATGTGGACAAATTGAGCATGTTATAGTTTCTAGGATTTGGAAGACATGCTTTCAGGAATAAAGAACAGCTTTTAAAAGTTTGTAAGGTGGCCACGTTTAGTATTTACTTCTGACTGGATTAGGCAAAAAAAAAAAATGTTTTCAAGTTTAAAAAAATTGTCTGTGTTATTTTTGAAACACTTTAACACAAAAATTCTTTCTTTTGCATAGACTGGAAAACAGATGGAACAAAGGGAGGGCACATGCATAATATGCATTCCTCTTCTGTTTTGTTTCCAGGGCCAGCACATTTTGGTGTTTGTGTTTGGAGGCTTATGAGAATTGCATTAAAATGCCCAAGGGACTTGACTGGCCATATTATGAGTTTAATGCCATTATTACTGTTACTAAAAAATGCTTAAGTTCCCAGTTTTAGAAACAGAATCTGTTCTAGGATGTAAACATCTAAGAATGGGGAAGAAAGAGGCAAGGAAAACTAACAGTTCTAACTATTGGCTGAAGCGCCAGTGGTTGGGATAGATGGGGGAAGAAGGGGTTTCTTAGTATTTAGGTTTAGCTGCTGCTGCTGTCTTTGGTATTTCCTTGTTCAGGAAGAGCTGTGATAGTGTATGTGTGAAAAACAAAGCTGGTCTCATTAAACATTGTGGGGATCATCTTCCCA
This sequence comes from Certhia americana, assembly GCA_018697195.1. NCBI lineage: Eukaryota > Metazoa > Chordata > Aves > Passeriformes > Certhiidae > Certhia > Certhia americana. The sequence continues at coordinate 6,804,961 of CM031862.1, forward strand.
CAGACTTGCTGAAACCATCTGCATCTTGTAGTAGCACTGGGCAGAGAATTGATTCAACAGAAAAAAAATAAATTAAACTACTCACTGGTTCTGCTAAACTTCCTAAAGTGGCCGTCAATTTGTGTTTCCCTACTCTGTGAAATCTTTGATGTGGTATCTCATCCAAATTAAGTTCTGTGAGTTTTATTCTGTCTTCTGGAACCCTCATTTCATGCAGCTGTCTGAATTTTAGACCTGTTGCTATGTAGCAGGACTATATCACTTGCATCCACTTAAAAAATGCTTGGGTATTTGATGTATAAACTGATTTTGCCATTAAGTGTGTGTGCGCTTATTAAAATAGTGAGAATTTTTCTGAAGGAAAATGTGATAGGAAAGTATAAAAACATTATTAACAATGTTACCATTTACACCAGTAAAACTTCCTGGGTATTGATTAGGGCCAGAGCATGACAATAAGGACTCAATACTAGGAACTGAATCACTATCTAAGCTTTTATTGCATTTCACATCCAGAATCCTGATTATGCAATATTTTGGTGCCAATTTAGTATAGTAATGATTGCTGCCTTCTAGATTTATTTCTAAAACAGTGTGTTAAAATGCTGAGTAAGACAGTATGTGCAGTTTCTGTTGCCATCCTATTTGATTTCAGAGCTAACTTGCTACAAACACTAACTAGGACCTCTGAAATAACTCAAGTATTCTCCATAGGGAATATATAGATGCGATTTAATTACCAGCTGTCTTGTAAATACAGCTGAAAGAAAATTAGAAAAAAAAAATCTGTGAAGTTTAGGAACTCGAATCCATTGTAGGTTTGGGACATATCAGTTGTGCTGCAGAAATATTTCCCTCTGGCCTGTGGTTTTGGAGAAAGAAATGGAATATCTGTTTTAAAGAACAGGGTGCTTAAAGAAGATGGTCTTATTATAAAGGTATATTTGTATTGGTTTGGCTTTTTTGCATGTGTTTTTATCTTCATAGAGGATATCACATTGTTTATCAATGAAACAGTTTCTTTTTCAGTGACATGACTTTGGGAAAGATTTCACTCACAATGTGTGCCATTTTGAAGACAAATTTCATGACAGGCCATGCTGGTGAGCTGCATCTGTTGTACATGTAAAATTTGTACTGGTTTTCAAGAGTGTTTGGCTCTTCTGGAGAGCTGCATTTACAGAAACTCTTTTCATGACGGAAACTGTAAACTATTGCCTTTCTGTCTGATCTGCAGCTGCTTCACATCTTCTTTGTTGGGTATTCCTTTGATGCAGTTTCAACCATGATCAAATTTGTTGGTGACACAAAACCAGATGGGTCAAGAATGGACATGTGGCTAGGCCAGAAATGCAATGACCTTGAGAGATTAGAGGAATAGAGGCCATGGGGAGCAAAGGAAGATTAACTGTTCATAAATACAGAGTTCTGTAGTGCAAGGGTGAAGAACAGTGAAGAAGGATTAATATTGGTAGTATTAAGGGAAACTCACTTTCCAGATTGTTGTCTCAGTGCTGCCCTAACATGTCTTTTTATAAAAACAATCAGTTCAGACTTCACAGTCCTAAAATAGCACAGATGGAATGAGGCAGAGCTAATGCACAAAATGAAAAACTTCTGAGGATACTGCTTTAATACAAGTAATTTACATTTCAGCTCTCAAACAAGTGACCTTGCCAAGGTATTTGGGAAGAAAAGTAATCTATATTGCTTTGCTTGACACAGATAAGTCATCAGTAGCTGCTAGAGGGATGGAGTTTAATGTATTTTTATAGCCCAGAGAGTTTAATAATACTTGAATTCCTTATGCCTGAATTGCATGTATTGTAATTAAAAAGTAATTCAATTTCAGAAATTCTAAATAGATATAAATTGTGGTATATTCGTACTTCTAATAATAATATGCCTAGTTCTGAATTTGGCATATAGTTTATGAACAGAAAAGAGCATAGCACTTCAATGTATACATTTAAAAACACCACCACTAAATAGGGCTGTCTTGTAAATTTTGTATGATCCATAACAATGAAATCCTTCCATAAAAGTTGTAAACGTATTACTAGTTCACTGCTATTTTTATTACTCTGTTTTTTACATATATATAATCTGGTAAAAGATCAAAGCTATAAAGCATTGCTACAAAAAGCAATCCATTCAGCATAAGCAAGTGTAATTTCTTTTTGTTCATATGTTTTCTCCATGATTCTTTGAAAGCACAGCTAGCATTTATAGCTCTTGCAATAGAGAATCATACTTTAAAGATTTGAAGAAGGAAAAGATGAAACTATGTATGTATTGTATATTGCATCATATTGAAAATGGGAAGTGATCTGGGTCTGATATGCTGAAACTTGTGAATTGCAAGGGATGCTAGCAAGATGTCTAGAAAATGAGTCCTGACAGCACTGGGCTGAGATAATGGAAAACATCTTCAATTGTACAGGATACTTTGAGGCAGAATAGATGTCAAAGCAAAGCAAATGGCAGGTAAAGACTTGTTCCTAATCATAAAGAATGAAAGGAGTTCAAAAGTAAAAAAAAAACCAAGTCTGTTAACAACATGTATCAAAACACATGATAATTCAGCAGAGAAAAAATAGAACAGTACTGTCATAATTGGTTTCTATGAGGCAGAACAAAGGGAGACCTGAATACCCAGAGGAAGAATCACAGAATGGTTGGACCTTAAAGCTCATCTGTTCCAGCCCTCTGCCATGGACAGGGACACTTTTCCACTATCCCAAGTTGCTCAGAGCCCCATCCAAGCTTGCCTTGAACAATTCCAGGGAAGGGGGAACCACAGATTCTCTGGGCAACCTGTGCCAGGGCCTCCCCATCCTCACAGTAAAGAATTTCTTCCTAATATCCCATCTGAACCATCCCTCTGCCAGTTTGAAGCCATTCTCTCTTGTGCTGTCACTACATGGCCTTGTAGAAAGTCCTAACTTTCTGTCACTGTGTCCTTGTGAAGAAATCACACTGCTCCTGTGGTTGAATACCCTCAGTAAGGGCTTTAAATGATGGGCAGAGTGCTTTGCCAGTGGTTAGGCTGTAAGGTGATATTGGGAACTGATATTCTTTCTTTTGCATTGATCCACATCGAGACATCCAACTTCATCCTTTCTTCATTGAGACAGATTTTGTGTATAAAGGAAAGCACATAAAAATTTCTGTGACTTCTCCCAAATAAAATATGAAAAGGAGTAAGGTTACTTAATGATTTCTTTTTGTACAGATGACACATCCTGAACAATGTTTTAAAGTTTACTTAGGCCTTCTTTGAAGGCTGGCAGAGCTTTGTCTCCCCACTGTATCCTACAATGAGCACAAGAGATTCTTCTCTTGGGCTGCCAGTTGCAGCAAAGCTGGGATGTGTTTTGTAACACGTTCTGTGTGTATGGGAAGAGCTTGTTCTGACTTGGTGGAGTGCTGTATTCAGTAATTCAGCACACAGAGCTTCTCCGTCTCTCTCCCCCCCCGCCGGTGTGTGTATATGTATTTATACATACACCTCAGCTATATCCATCTACAGATCTATAAACAGCTGCCACAGGCAACTGCGCGTTGCGAATGGAGCAGGGTGCAGGCAGTGGGGTGTGACAGACAAGGCCCTTTGCCTGGAGCACATCTGTCTGGGCTGACCATCTCTGCAGCCACATTGCCTGGGTTGCTGCTTCTCGGGCAGTAGGAGGGGACATGGCAGGCAGGAATCAGGTGTCTGCATCAGAGAGAAAACGTGCTAATCACTTTTTGTGAGATAGCGTTAAGTATTGTAATCACCCATGCCCCTACGTGAAATTACTTCTCCCCCTTGTTCACAGCCCCTTAACTCTCATTCCTAAATTATATCACCAATGAATTCCATTTAATACAACTAATTTCTGCCACGAACCCCATAAAATCATATTGTAATGATCTGCAAAAGGGTGATTTTTCCTCTGTTAGCCATCTTGTATTATTTCCCTCTGAATCTTGTTTTCTAAAATGAACTGAAAACATGGTTGTGTTTTGAGGTTCATATCTTTATTTTATTTTGTTTCTAAATGTGTCCTGTTCTATAATCTTTCTTCAGAATGATTGTGTGGGTGGAAAAATAGTTGAACAGAACTATTAAGGAAAGATGAAGAAGCTTGATCAGTTGCCTAAAATGTTTATAATGTCTAGATTTTCTGTCCTATCTTCTTAATTAGTTTTGTGAACTACACCAATTTGCACACTGAGGTTGTTTGGGTATTAGAAAGCATCCAAGTGTAAAATAAGCATTAGGCTTATGCTCTTATGTTATTATTTTAGAAATACCTTTTGGTTTATTCTAAGAAAAGTGGTTTGCTTGGGCTTTTTTATCTGAAGTTGCAGCTTTTTTAGCTCTGCACTCTATGATACAACATCCTAAATGGACTAACCAAACTAATATTCTAATGAGTGTAATTTATTTTGGAAGATGGATTATCATCCTGTTTTTATACCTTTTTAGCTGATTTCTCACATTGCAATCAAATAATTTGCCAGTTTTGGGTAACTTCTGAAATAAACTTAACGTGTATTGTGTTTAACTTTATACATTTGAGCAATGTGATCCTCTTTTCTTCAGATCCTGCATAGAAGCAGCATAGGCATTCATTCCAATATAGCCTTTAAACATAAGAAATGGTTCCATTCATGCTAAATCAGGTTTTGGCTTTTGTGTGGAGACAATCAATAAAGTGATGGGATTCTCCTTTTGTTGCATGCTGTTAGCATTAGAAACTCACCCAGGGATACAGCTTAATGCTTGCTTACTTGGCAAATGTGATTAAACTCTGACTTAGATAAAAGGAGAATGAGAATAATTGTGTGGTAGAGGCAACAAAGCATGATATGAAGTACACAGATCCTGTAAAAGAGCATGTGGAACTGTGTAATTTGTGCAAACTCAAAATAGGGCAGTTCTTAGAAATGATTAAGTGCAGGGGGAAAGCTTGGTCTGCAATTCACATCAGTTTGGAGAAAGATGAAAATTTTCTTCCCTGGTCTGTTTTATATACCCCTGTTTGCGGGGTGGAAGTTTGAGCTTTGCTTGGTTGCAGTGTGGAAGGAGCAAGGGAAGTCTCCTAGTTCCTCTGATCAAATTCATCTGACACACCACTGAACTGGCTTCGTGTTTCTCTTTCCCTTTCTACTCCAGCTTCTTGGATCAGAGAGTTTAGCATCCAAATGTACAAAACTGTTTACTGGAGTCTTTTTAAAATTAGGGAGGAGCCTTTTCTCTTTGATCAAATTGTTTGAAATCATTTGTGTCTTCTTTTCTGAGCTGCATTGTGAGAGTTCATGTACAGGACAGAGAAAAACAGATTTAGTCTGGGTTTTGAAACATTGCAGTTGAACAGAGGAGATGTAGTTCATTGAGAGCTGCATCTCTGTTCCCAAACATGAAGGACCTCTAAGATTTTGTCATGGTAAACCTCAACTTTCTTAGATAAAGCAGTTTGCAGTGTTTGGTTATTCTCCTGATTGTTACAGGAATTAGTAGATCTTGCGTGGGAATGAAAATTAATTACTAGAGGCAGAATGTGAAAGTGTGAGGGTCAAAGTTCTTGCAGAAAATGAAAATTATTATACATCCTGAAGAGGCTGGTGTTACGAAAAACTTGTAAACTTATGCAGACAAAATCTATCTGAAAGTGACAAAGGAAATTTAAAAGAAAACAGATGTAAAAAAAAAAAATCAAAACCAGAAAACACCCACAAAACCTAAAAATTCCTGTAACTGTGTTGTATACAGCTGTCTGTGGTTCACTGGACATATATAAAGAGAATTCTTGAAACAACTTCTCTACAGCAACTTGGGAAAGAGTCCAGGAATGGATATTTTGTCTTCAAAAGACCCATATCCCTAGGCCTAGAGTTCATGTTCCATATAGAGTAACCTATGATTGCTTGCTGCTAAGGTCATCAAATTTCACATTGCTAGCATTTGTTTTAGAGAAAACCATTTTCAGAAGCTTTATTCAACATGCAAAAAGCTTGTGCTCATGCTTTCATACTGTCTTCTTTGTTTGAGACCAGTAGCTTTATTGATAAAATAATGGATCTTACGACAAATGAATCCTGATTTATTAGTTCCACTGATATTATTATTGCATGAGAACAAAGGAGAAAATTTTATGGATTGGAGTTATTTCAGTGCCTGCCTAAAGGGAGATCCTGAGGAAAAAGGCTGTATTCTGGATTATTCTTGTCTAAGACTCCTTCTCTTATTTGGTCACAATTAACAATTAGGGATATTCTTGTAAATAGGAAGCTATTTTTGTAAAAGCAGAAATGTGCTTTCATAGCATGAATGGTGATTGTTCCTCTGTTGTTTTTAAAAGCATTTTTTGTTTTGAAGAGTGAGCCATGTCAATCCATGGCAGGTGTCGTCTTGCTTTACACAGAAGATTGGGACAACCTTTAGTGGTCACAGAGCAGGCAAGGCAGCATTTCCCAGAGACAGAAGGTGCACTTGGTCATTAAGAAGGAAATGGGCCCTGTGGACAAAGGACTAAATTTGTTTCTTTAGGTGTTTTGCCCAGTGTTATCTCCTGGTTACCCTCTGGCAGAGTATGTGCTAAGCAAGATGGGTAGGTAAAAAAAACATAATTAATGTGCATTAATTTATATCCCTGCAAACTGATTATAAAATGTAGGCAATGAAGTTCACACTTCATCCTTGGAAGTTTCAGAACATTTGGATAAGCCCTGAGCCACTTGGTTTGATACTGCAGCTGGTCCTGCTTTTAGCAGTGCTTTGTATCCAGACCTCAAGAGTCCTTCCAAGCTGAGTACTCTGATTTTTATGAACAAACAATCAACAACATTTGAGAATATGTGTATACGGCATTTGTTAAATAAGGCAAAACTGCTTTTTCTAAATGGTATCTGGATGTAATATACAGATCTCATTATGCTGTAATATGGCTTCACTCCGTGTATGAATAACAGATTGTAATAGAAGGCCAGTTCTTCATGGCTGAAAGTCTCTGCGAGTCCTGCCATCCACAGAGGGGAGGTTCAGAATTCTCATTCACAATTCATGAGTCATAGTCTCTGCTGCCTTCTGCTTTATGGAGTCACTGTCCCTGTGCACAATGGGCAGAAAACATTTTAACAAATCAGATTGGGCCTGAGTGTTTTTCATTGTGCCTTCCAAGGACGTTGCGGGCAAGAGGCAGAGAGAAGGATGGCTCATGGGTCTCCTCTTCCTCTGATCTGCTGTGTTTCAGAGGCCCCTCAAAGAAGGGGATGTGCTGTGCTGGCAAGGACTGATCCACCAAGCAAGTGGTGAAGATTGCAGATCTGTGACATCCTTTTAAGATTAATAAATGAAATACCAGATTTTGGGAATGTATAACTCTAGGCATGTTGATGTTTTCCCAAAGATTTCGGAAGCTGGTATGTTAATTAGATTAATTAAATAGTGAATGCACTCTTCATTTATATGGCTATCAAAATGCAGTTCATAAGAGTGTATTTATTTACACAGTTGTCTGTCTGTCTCTAGAAAGTCAGGATGTATCAATGATTACTAGGGGCATATGGCATGGGAAAGAAGGTGCTTACTGTTTGTGGGCTGTACATTATTTATTTCCAGAGGCTATGTAGTAACTTTTACTGACAGAGACTTTCTGTGTAAAGTCTATAACCCAACATCCTGTGAGTTACATTAGAGGTTGTAGTTAGTTGAGGATGAACAAACAAAACTGAAAAAGGGATGAGACTTGTTTTTTAATGAAGTATCTGCTGTGGAAATGCATATCTATTGGGACTATTTCTAATTGGCTTAAGCCATCTAGACAGCTTTGGCTATTATATGTTTCATAAATTAGAAATAACCGCAACCAGGAGGGTAGACTATACTTTCTATGTTACCACAGTATCTATCTGTACTGTAAAAGTCTTTCTATGTGCAAAACACAAGACAGATTTATCACTTACGTTGATAAAAACTAAGCGCATAATTTGTGAGCACAACTGAAGCGCAAAGAATAAATTTAGGTTTATTACTAAATCGCTTGCCATACTTTGTAAAATTAAACATTCTGTTGGTAGGATTTGCCAGTCAATAACGTGATATGCTGTTAAGCATAATCTTCTGAAAATTTCTCATAATTGGAAAGTACCATTTTTTTAAAGCACTGGAACAGTTGTTGTTATATTGTTACTTTCTCTCATGATTATCTAACAGCAGTTTTCCTATTAGAAAGAACATTACAAACATTAAGAAAACATTCTAAAAATTTTTACTCTGTGAAAGGCAGTGCTATATAAAAGCATAGAAATTCTGTTATGGTTTTCTTCTGTTTTGGGATGCAAGGCAGTTAGAGTTGTTGGGCTTGATATATGGTTTATTGCTCTCACTATTTTAATTCAATCTTTGCTTGGAACATTGAAAAAAACAACCCAAATAAAGCTGGTGTTAGGTTCAGCAAGTATAATTGAAAAGTTATAAATACAATTGCTTTCTGAATGACACGTTGCACAGTTGTGTGCTGGATGTTTGGCAGTATCACATAAAATCTAAATTTTTTTATGTAGTGACAGAAGAAATACCAGGAAAGCAAGAAAGAGTGGTGGGTGGGGTTGTGTTTTAATCAAAGGGCCATAGCCAGACCCTTGAATACTGCTTTTTGAGAAACTTGAGAATTTGAAAATTGCCTGTATTATTGCCTGAATATTGCCTGGATCACATGTGCATAATTGCTGAAGTTATGAATTGTTTTTCTTGGGCCTGTAGGGTGTTTGCTCTGCTGCATCACCCTCACTGGAGCTTTCCAGGGCTAGAAAGCCCGGAGCATAAAGGTCACTTTAAAGTTTTCTTTGGCTCTAAATGGAAGTACCAAAAATTTACCAACACTTTATCCTGCAGAATAGCAATATCAATATCAATGTTCATGTTCCCTAAAAGGGTGAGCATATGCCACTTTCAGCTGCAATAGCTGCTTCATTCTTACTTCAGAGGCAAGGCAGTGGCTAAGCTTTCATAACTGCAGCTGCTGAAGTCAGAGCTCTCTGGGCTGGTGACTTGGTTTCTGCTTTAATGAGAGTCTGAAACAGGAATCCAGCTAAAGAGGGCAATGTTCCTAAGGAATCTTCAATTAGACACTGTTGCCAGAAGGCTATGGGAGATCCCATAGACACATGTGTAAACTCAACTTTTTGTTAATATTCTTTTATACAATAGCCATCAAGTGGATGAAGGGGTGCAATTGAACTTGTGCTTTCCCTGAATCTGGAAGCTACCTGAAACTTCTTTTGTCCTTGGTTCCCTGGAGGTCTCCTCCTCATACCCCTAGACCTATTCAGAAGAATCAACGCACTTGGGTGCCTGTTTTTACCTTAAAACACCTCTTCAGAATACCAAGAGGATGCCATTTGCTTTCTGTGTTTCAGGAGACTCTTTGAGGAAGGTTATGCTCTCAAATGCCTACAGGAAATGTTACTTTTCTTGCATTTTCTGCAGCTCTGTAGCCAAAGCAGTGTCTGTCACAAAAATATAGTAAAATGTGTTTTGATATGAATGAACATTTTTGTTATTAGCCTGTTCCAAACACCTAACAGATATGGAACCTGATATTCTAGGGTCTCCTAATGTATCACTACTTCAGTAACCTGCATTTATGGGTGAAGGAAAGATTGAGAAAGTTGTGACTCTTGCAGTCAACTTATGTACAATTGAAGCAATGCAGTATCTTGAGTTGTTTGCCTGCTTATGGTGAGTGAGTCAGTTTGTAGTCCTATTAAAGAGTGGACAGATGCTGAGGCACTTCGTGGTTTGACAGTATCAGAGTTTAGAATAGAAAGGATTAGGAGCAGGTAACCTTTGATAAAACATTGTAAAAAGTTTCCCCTGAGTAATCAATACATATTTACAGCCTTAATTTTGTCTTGAGTTTTTTTCTGGCATATCTCCAAGAGTTCAGCTCCCCTCATTTTTCAGATCTCCTTTATTTCCCAAATGCCTGCCTGATTTATATTGAACAGTTTGGGAGGTGGGGGGGAACATCCCAAGTTCACATGCCACAAATGGCAAATTTATGACAAAAGATTTTAGTGAAGAAGGGTGGAAGGAAAGCAGAGTTCTAATTATGTGACAAGGGGGAAAAAATGGACTTTATAAGCCATTCCAGGCTTAGTGGTGTAGGAATACATTTATTAATTTGCTGTCAAATTGTTACTGGAAGTGTTGTCTCAGCACTGAGAGCAGGGAGGGGAAGGCAGGCTGGTGCCATCCCCTGGTGCTGCAGGGAGCAGGCTCAGGGTGGTGGGGCAGAGCTCGTGGTGGGGAAAGGAACCTGCTCTGGATGGGAGCTCATGCATCTCGCTCCCCCACTGCAAGAATAACTGGAGCTCAGCTCTCCTGAGGCAGCGTGTCCTGCATTGCTGCCAAATCTACTGCTTTTGGCACCAGTCTAACACTTTTATGAGTCATCTATCATCCTACCATTCTTTTTCCCGGTTGTTCTATCACCATTATGGAACAACAGATTTTTCCCCTCCTTTTCTAACCCTGCCCTTGCTGTCTGCTTCCAGGCTGCTGTAGGAGCAACATGCTCCTGCTCATCCATTGCCGCCCAGTGATGGGAACTTGGCCCTTTGTCACTCTCCCTAGGTGCTGGATGGGCTCCATGCAGCTCAGCTTCTTCCCCATCCTTTTTCTGAGGAAAATAGCTGGCAGGTTCAGGTGCCAGAGCATGTGTTAGCATCTAGGTTAACTTGTGCTGCTGTGAAATGTATCCCATGCTGTATGTGTGTATCATCCATTTAGTAGAAGAGGGGGCCCTGCCAAGTGCAGACTAGGACCCAACCATCTCATCTGCTACTGTATGACTTTGAAATATTACGAGGTAGAGGCACGGCGGCACAATGTCCTTTACTCAAATCTCTGTCTGGAGCTGTGATCCAGCCCTTAAACATTAAGGGAAGCTGCCAGTGCTCCTGCACTTGTCTGTGAAACTCCTGTTTTGACACACATGCTGTACTCTCGTAAAACATTAAGATACAAGTTCAGTATTCATTTCAGCAAACAGGAGAATTGAATTCTCTCTTCATTAGCAGTGCATGAAACTGTCTGCTGGTTGGTTCAGGGCTTTGATTTTTATTCTAAACCCAGATGGAAATATTTGCATAAGTCCTACAGTAGTCCTTTTGTGAGGGCTTTTTCGTTCTTCTCGCCCCAGTTAATATTGCAAACCTAAGAAATCCTCTGAAATTAATCTTTTCCATTATACCCATTTCTGAGTATTACGAATATGACGGAAAGATCCAGAAATCACTGCCTGGTGCCGCTTTCCTGCGGGCTGTGAAGCTGCAGCGATTATTTGTGTGTCGTGTGTGTGTGTGTTTATCTCTTTTGGCTAGCGAGGCCTTCCATGTTTCCCCATTTTTATTTCCCCTTTCCACACACTCCTTCACAGCTGCTGTAACCAGCACTCGCCCTCTGGCCAGTGTTTTGGCTGAGCAGGCTGTGAGGCTGCTGGTAATGCCTCTCCGTCGGCCACTAGACAGGACGCACGCGGCGGTGCTTGGCATCTGCGCTCCCCTCGCTGTCGGGCAGCCTGGTACCACCTGGTACCCTCTGTTCCAGACTTTGCTGCTGTGCTTGGTGCTGAGCACTCTGCAAAGAAACCCTGCCTGGGCCAAAAGCATTCCCAGAGCAGCTTCTACCGCGTTGCTGTGAAAAAGGACGGATTTGGTGGGTCTGTGCTTTGCGCTGCTGGAGAAGCAAGATGTTGAATAATACTTGTAATACTTGTTGTTGTTTCATTGAAATTCTACTTACAGCTGTAGCTGTATCGCTTAGCTTGCATGGAAGATATCAGTGATTACTTTGGTTTTTCTTTTTTCAATACAGCAGAACTCTTATTTTCCCCCTGGGAGCCCCCATGCTTGGGATTGTCTTGTCTCCTACTACTACTGTCATTATGAGAGGCAAGCTTAGTGCCCTGTACAAGGGGTGAAAACACTTGCTGAGACAAGACCTGAAGGATCTGGAAAAGGGAGTCTTTTATTTTTTTTTTCTTAACTCACTTTATTTCATTGGTATTTATTTTAGAAGTAAAATGTAAGTGAATTCCCTTTCTTTTCCCTGCTGCCTATTTTTATCCTACCAGTGATTTACCTTCATTTTTATATTAAGTTTAGTGCCTGTAGAGTATTTACTTGTAATTGTGTGTTTGTGTGTGTATTCTCTTGAATATAAATAACATCCTGGTGTCTTTTCAGTTTAGAAATTCTGCCAAGCTGTCACAGAGACCCTTTCATGATCCATATCCTTCTCAAACTCCTGCAATTGGTTTTTAAATGCTGGGGCCAGTGGACCGTAAGTTTTAGAGTTGCATTTGTTAGAGATGCCATTTTGCATTCACTGAGAAAGGGCTGTTGGGTTTTGACAACCATTTCCTATTGCCCTTCTCTGGTTTTAGACCAGTGTAAAATACATTCAGAGATGTGTTTTCTGAAGTGTAATAATAGGCATGTAATAGTCAAAATTAGGAGGCTGCTTGGCTCTGTTCACGTGTGTACATGTATTCCATGAACAAAGCCTGAATCCATGCTTTCTGCACTATGCAGCACGACAACCATAGAAAATCAAGAAAGGACTAAATGTCTGTGCAGCAGTCAGTGGATTTTGGGCTTTCCATTTTCAGTTTTTTCATTTCCAGTTGCCCTCCGTGTGGCTGGTTTTAATATCTTTTGGTGACAGCTTTTATGACATTAGGGGTCAGAGTGAAATTGGTATCTATTTCATCCTTCTAAAAGCATATAGATGTAACATCCTTTGGACCAAATCCTGTCCCTCTTCCCCTTGGAGTGCAAGTGTTGAAAGTACGGAAAACATCACAGCTGCAGCATTTAGATGTATGGACAGGTGCAAGCAGTAGAGAGCTGGTAACTTCCACAGGAGCTCTTTTCCCAGTGGTGTACTGAGGATGTTGAGAAGGTTGGCAGTAGCAGTGGGGGAACCTACAAGCATTACAAATCCCTGGCCAGTGCCCCAGCACAGCCTCTACATAGCAGGCATAGCTATGTCATGGCTCCACAGCTGTTCCACCCCCTTTGTGACATTACACATGCTGAGTGAAGCCTACCTAATCCCTGCACTGAGCTTTGCTTTCACAGGGGAGGAGCTCTGGGGAGCTCCTATATAAAACAGCCTCTCTATATAAAATTTCTTGGTTAATATCAACAATATCCTGATGTCACATTTGATAATTCTGCAGCTCTGTACTACAGAGTGTCACTACTAGCTGAGTGACACCAGTTGTTTTCCTCTATTCACCTCCCTTGACACCACAATGCTGCTTTTGCCCAGTACTTATCCTTCTCCTTCCATCACATTTTTCTTTCTCATTACTCCTAAAATAAAAGCATACATACCCAAACTAACTGAAAAGCTGGACATATGACAGCTTTCTTTGGGTTTTTGTATTAGTGGTATTATCTAAATCAGGTTAGCCAACTGGAAAATACTTATGGAAAAAGACATTTCTGAGTGGAAGGAGGTGATGATATCTATGCAAAGGAGTTAACAGCCATTCAGAGCAAAAAGAATGATTCTCCCAAAGGCTCAAAAGGTTGTTTTCACTTGTATTTGTTTGATGCTCAACTGAAAAAAAAAAAAGGAAATGTCTTCACTTCTCTTTAAATAAACTTCTTAGTTGGAATTTCATCATGGCGGCATGTCACCCACTATAGCTACATTTGCCTGACTTCTTGTCAAGTCAGGGTTTATTTGTACAAAACTAATTTTAGAGTTTTCTCTTCTACATAAAAGGTTAGGGCTTTTTTTTCCCTTTGATTTAATTTGTCAGTATCATGTAGCATTTCTGCCTCTATCTCTGTATCCATTTCTAGTCAGTTTGTGGATGGTGGCACTGATTTGACATTTGGGGTTTTTCATGGCTTTTAGGGAAGTAAAAAAGGCTGACAGTCACTGGCTGATAAGTATGATAGGAGAGGTCAACTTCACTTTGTGTAAATGTAAATAAAACACTACCATACTTCTATCTATTTGTAGTCTGCTGAATGGACTTCAGTTTACAAATTAACTAGGAATAGAAACATTTGATAAAGAATATGAACTGAACTCAAATGTAGCCCATACCAATATTTTTTTGGAATTGCAGAAGCAATTTTTTTTTTCATAATTTTGAGCGCAGAAAGTATGGATTCATAACAGTGGGAAGTCCCAGTAGATCCCAAAAGTCTTGTGAAAAAGATTTTCAAATTGCAATAATTCTACAAAGTTGCTTTGCCATTTGTTTTCCATAAGTATGTAATAAGAAAACTCGTTGCTTTAGCATCCAAGTATAGTTTGTACCAGTGGTGTAAAAAAACCCCAACATTAGAGATTCTGTTTCTTACAGGGAAATTTACGGTGTGTGCTACTGCAGAGCCAGACTCTCTTACACCATGTGAGCAGATATTAACTTGAGACCAGCATCAGACAACCATTTTTGTCTTTCCTTTTATTTGAAATATGACATGCACAAGTATAATTTGGCTTAAGAGACCAATTTATGCTTGAAGTGCTAAATAGTTTTCCTGTTGGCTTTATATGAGTTACACTGAACGCTTACCCAGTTGTCACAAGGATGAATCCATCTAATATAAAGTAATCCTTTATTCATACCAAATAACACTTTTTACTGCCTTACTTTACTGTAGTCAAGTCTCGGAGAGAATCTTTCTAAGTAATCCTTTGAGAGAGGGGAGCTGGTGACAGAGCTATGAATTCTCTGTGGACTTAGGAATTCATCATTAGACTGTCTACACTCATTTTTCTAGGAAAAATAGTAATTGCTTGAGAAAGTGGTAGGAAGCAAATTTAAAAAAAAAAAAGAAAGCAAACAAAAAAATCAACACACACATTGAGTCCCCAGCCATAACACTCAACTGCAGAGGCTTTCCCATGTTATGGATACAAGTAAACAATTGGATTATTGAAAGTCTTGCAAAACCGCTTGTTTTTTGCCTTAGAATTGGTCCAGAAGAATATGAAAAGCTGCAAAATTAATCATATTTTGATGCAGTTTATGCATAAACTTTTGCCTATTGGTAGCAGGTTAGAATCACTTTAAATCCAGTTTCACCTGCAGATCTGGCTAATTCTTAAAAAAGGAAACTACAAATGATACTTCCTTGAATCACTAAGCGATACCAAAACACAGATCAGAATTCTAATTTCTCTTTGTCAGTAACAGATAAAATAAAGATAAAAGCTGTTGTAGAATATGAATATTAATTTTTTAACCATATTGGAAAAACCTTCTGACTGTGTAAGCCTATGTTTTTGAAGCAATATTCTGGGAAGCAGCTGACTGAATCCTATTAATTTAAATGAGAGCCAAATAGCAGTCTGTATGGACCTCTTTGAAAATTTGAGACTTAGGTCTTTATTCTTATTTCTTTCAAACTGTTGTAGAAGACTTTCATGTATTCAGTGGACTTTCAAAGGTAGACATGTATAGTGCAGTTAAAATACTACAATTTAGTAGTATTGCACTGCCTAAGTTGTCATTTCCTGCAGAGTAAAAGAGTATGGTTAAAAGGTGTTGTTCTACGTGATTCGGCAAGATTTAAGACTTCTGCTTGTTCTCAGTGTTACCAGTGAAAACTTTATTACCTGTTGTCAAAAAAAAAAAAAAATCAATTTAATTTTTGAAACTTGAATCTAAATCTTAGGTCATGCTTACTTCATAATTACACACACTTACTGGAACAGCATATGGTGAAAATATGTAGAGCTTTGTGATACAAAAGAAAGGAGGAGAAATGCTAGGCTTTTATGTTGATTGCACCTGTATGGGGGCTTTATAAGCTTACAATTTGTATCATTTATAGATAAAGACTCAACATACCACTAATGTAACTACTACTGCAAAGCTGCTTTTTTTTTTTTTCCCCCTTCTTTCTGCTGACTGAATGATAGGGAAAGCAATTTTCAACAAATGTCTCCCTGTAGGCTGTCATCATGGAAGCGTTGTAATCCTGCATTTTAACCTTAGCACTGGCGACTATCCAGAAATTATTCCATTTATGCCAAACTGTTCTGCACAGAGCACTTGCTCTCTTACTGTATGGGAAGAGAAAAAAACTTTCAACATTGCCATTGTTCTGTCAGATCTTTATCATCTGTGTTCATGAGGATGTAGCAGAAGTTAAATAGCCACATCTTTGTTTTCTTGGGGTGATCTTGGTTTAATTACAGTAGTGAAAATTTGAAAACTCACAGATGACTTACTGCACATTTGTACCTTTGGGGATGTTTAGTGTTGGAATCAGATCATTACAAAAATTAATTGTACTTCATTATATCCAAGCTGTTTCCTCTTTAGTAGTTTGGTTTGTTTTAAAACTCATATGCAGCCTTGTGCAGAGACTCAGGTGGTAATGTTACTGCCTTCTATAAAACTGTTTTTGTAGTTGTTTTATGCATATCTGTTAATCCTGTAGTGTGGGCTAAGAGCCTTTCCTTAAAAGGAAACATAGAACATAAATGATGCCTTAAATTAAGCCTGATTTTAGATTTTATTCAGAATCAAGTCATGAATAAGCTACTGTTCAGCTCTGGCAACTATAGAGCCTCACAGATTGTCTATGCCCACTTTTCTAGACCTTGCACACCTGAAATTCCAGCAAACACAGTAATTTAGAACTGCAGGTGCACATTTTATTTAATCTCTAGAAGTATACTTGCCATGTATAACTAGTTGGAAGATAGATTTTGCGTTAAATTAATAAAATCCATCAATTTTATCTTTCCAGGTGATCTGCATTTCCCTATCAGTAAACATGGTAGTAACTTAGAGGTGGAGATGAGCAGGTACTTGCACAACATGATGTTATCTCATACATATGAAATCTGTGGTGATACACTTTGTTGGAATTCTTTTGCATTAATTCTTGCATACTGCAAATGCAGTTTTGAGTTTTTCCCCAGCTCTGAAAACCATCATTTCCAAACTCTTGAGAAATATACGTGTCCCGTGTAAGTTATTCTGCACTACAGCATGGTACAAAGAGCAGCTTTAGAGAGGGCTGTGCTGCTCCATCCTTTTATTGCACACTGGGACAAGGAGTTTTTTTCTTGCAGACCTTCTTGGAGACAGTATTCAGAGGAAAAATCTTGCCTACAAATAATGCTTTATGTTAGAAAATGATCCACTCATTGAAATTGTTATATCACAGTGGCTCAGGCAGCTGATATTTTCAGCTCCTTTTCCTACTGAGTTTTTTCCCCTTTTTTTTCTTTTTAAACATCTCTCTTTCTGTGAGAGGAACTGTCAGTCATGCATTAAATGATTCCTGCTTAGGTAGTACATTTCCACAGATAGGGTGTTGGCCTCAGAATCACCAATCTAGATTCTGTTCAGAATTCATCTATTAACTGAGCAATCAGAAACTTGTAATTACCTTCATTTTAAGTATAGGTCAAAGTTGTTGTAGAAGAACCAACTATTTGCTTAAGTGTTTAAATATGGATTTCTCTAGAAGTCTTGACCTCTCTGGTTTCTTTGGCTTCATTTCCTCTTTAGTTTCCAGCTTTCAGAGACACATCTACACGTAAGTTACTCGCTGTAAAGTATTTCCAGTCAAGTCAGTTCACTTATTAAGGGTACAGATGCCATTTTGTCCAGCATTTTTTGTGGCTAGAGTAGTGGAAATACAAAATTGTCTCAAGAAAAGGGGCAGTGATAAGGGTCAAAGCATTGGCCTCTGCTGGTAGAACCTTTCAAGCAATCAGGTAAAAGAAACCCAAACAAAATCTCAACACATTAACAAATGGGGTATTCCAGTGACTGAGACCTTATGTTCGCTAATAGCTTCCAGAAAGATTCTGTCATGTATCTGAAGTGCAGAGCAAAGAAATAAAGAGCCGTGTTCACAGGCACACAAATACTCAAGGGATGACCTTCTGAGATTTGGTAAGCAGAGAAGTAAAAGCACGTTTAGTAAAGGAAAAGAGAAATGCGGATATTGACGTTCTTTATTTAAGAGACTTCAAATGTTCTGTAGTTAGAGAATTTTCCATCAGTCTGTTTCTTTTTGGTTCCTGTAGATGATGGTTCTGATGAGGAGTGGCTGAGGGAGCTGAGGGTGTTCATCCTGGAGAAGAGGAGGCTCAGGGGGGACCTTGTCCCCCTGTACAGGTGCCTGACAGGAGGTTGCAGTCAGGTGGGGTTGAATCTCTTCTCCCAAAAGCCAGTGACAGGACAAGAGGAAACAGCATCAAGTTGCACTAGGGGAGGTTTAGACCGGATATGAGAGAAAATTTCTTCACCTGCTGGGTTATAAGCACTGGAAGGATTTAAAAGCCATGTGGATGTGGCATTTGGGGATATGGTTTAGTGGTGGACTTGGCAGTGCTGGTTTAGTGGTTGGACTCAATGATCTTAGAGGTTTTCTCCTGCCTAAATGATTCTATGATTTCTACTGCCTGAAGAGTATAATTCACTAAATATGGCTGGGAAAAAAGGGGAAAGTTTCACTAATAAGAATCTCACATAGACTATTAAGTTAAAACTTCCAGGAGACATTATTAGTTGCAGGGGTAAGGGTCAGGTCTCTTTGTGGATATATCTTCTCTTGGCTTTCAGCCTAACAGCTTTAGGGGACATTAGTTTGGAACTGAGCAATATAAGCAGAAACAATTCTGTTGCTCCTGCCTGGTGGGAGCTCACAGATGCTTGTAATAAAAATTGTTTAAAATTGTTTCATTAGTTTGCAAAAAGAAGATTTCTTGGCATACTCTACCATCTTTTGCCAAGAATTTTTTATTTCTATTATGTTCTATATATGACAAGCAGTAGCAGAAGCTACCTCTCAATTAATTATGATGATACATAGGACTTAAAAAGACTACTCAGCATTTTTCCTTTTGCATGTTGAAAACAAAAGGTAATTGGGTTGAAAACAATATGGTATTTAATGCCACTAAGTGGCACATTTTTTCCAAAAGATAAAGACATACTAACCTTCTAGAATTACATAATATCACAGACATAAGTAAAATTAATCAGATATGCCACGTGCCCTCATTTTGTAAGTGCAATAGCTCATTTAGCTGTTAGCAAAACCTTGCTTAGTGATGCATCGATAATTAGAAACTGTCACTGTCTGTATATGAATAACACTTTTTCTGCCTCTTGCTATTTTGATATTTGGAACGAAAAAAATCATCACATATCACATTTTTGTCTGTCTTGGAGTACAGACACGGTTGGACACTTCAAGATGTCTATGTAGACTTCTTAAAATACTATGAAATGAAGTGGATTTGTACTTACAGTTACAAACATGTATTTTTATGTAGTAGGCAGATGGGAGGTGTTGCTCTTGAGGTAACACATCTGCAAAGCAGCCTCCTCTATGTAGCGTTTAATGTCATTAATTTTCATACAGTTTGGTATGCATTTTAGAAACAAAAATTTTCTTGTCTGACAGGAATGTTTGTACTTAAACCTGCTTAGAAGGTCAGTAGAAAGCCATTTGCTGATGACTTTTTGACAGACAGGCTTCTCTGAGCTCATAGCTGTTCATGCATTAGGCAGAATGGGCAAAGGGAAGTTTTGTCTGTCAGTCCCTAGGAATCGTTAAAACACTGTAAGCCTGGGCTGCAAGCAAGATGGACACTCCTGAGGGATGACAGTGTTGTAGTACCCTTTCTTCACAGATCAAGAGAGTGTCTGTGCACACCTGTGCTGTTGCTTTTCTGAGGACACAGCTCCTCTGTTCTCCAGAGTGTGTTTTATGTGCAGCAGCACTTTGTGCGTGGCCCTCGTTGCTGGCTCTGTAGTTGCATTTCCACTCAGTGTTAAAGGAAGGACAGGACATCCATATGGACAGATTTTGGGTCAGGCACATTGCAGGAGACTATTTTTATTTTGTGCTTAGATGTTTATACTGTTCCTCATAATAGTTTTTATATGACAAACAGAATCTTGACTAAACTGTTACTAAAGTAGTCACATTTAAATCAAAGCTACTGTAAACATTCCAGCAGCTCTGTGACAGTGATATCCAGGTTTTAGTGACCCACCTGTGGTCTTCAGTTGGAGTAGGTGGGAGAACTTCCCTTTTCCTTCAGAGAGATGTGTAAGTGGACCACGCTGAACATTTTGTGTGTGACTCAGCCTTTTTTACATTTAAAAATGGTGGTGGTGAAGATCTCCGTAGTCAAGACAAGACAAAAACCCAAGTGACAATTACATAACTCTGGTAAATGAAGATGAAACTGTTTATCTGGGAGGCACATAAAGTCATTCATGCTGAGGAGAGGACAGTGCAGAGCTGATTTAGGATATTTACATCTATTCAGATTTGTAAACAGTAGCCTTTAAAAAAAGTATTGTTGACTCTTTTTCGGTCTGCTCACTGTAGCCATTTCTCTGTGAAGCAGCTTATTTATACCCATGTGAACCCCACATTTGGCTATTGCAGGGCACCAAGGTGTACTGAGGTAACTCCAGAGGCTGTTTAGAAGCTCACAGATAGTCCTTAGAGGAAGTGGGCACATTGCTCAGTGGTAACATAAAGTTCCTTACTGGTAACACCTTCAGGGAGTAGAATGCACCATTTCCCAAAGGCAGCTTTGGCTTCGTTTCCACTGGTTTACCCCACAGTTGATGATACACATTTATAAAAGCTCTTGTTGAGAGAGAGACAGCCTCAGTGCTACAGAAGTGCAGATCACCTGAGGTGTATTCCAGCCACTGTTTAGCTGTGAATATCTGGGGACTCTACAAATTTTAGCTGGCACTAAACCAGCACTAAAATTGGGGTTTATTATGTAAACTAACTATTTCCAATTCTTTTTTAATGGAAATTTTAAATATTGAAATAATAGTGTAGGACTTCAGAAATTCCCAGGACAGCATGCTTATCTGCTCCAGATTCCTACTGTCTCCAGGCTGGTGGGATTTCTTAACGTGATTCAAAGAACAGCTGCCTGAATTAATAGGAAATGTATTAAAGGTGCCTGATGTCATGGACTTACATGCATACATATATAAATGAATAATTGGATGGCTGTAAGAATATGGACATAACCCTTGGTCTCAGGTGGTTCCTTGACACACAGTGCCAAGACATTCACTCCCACACATGGCCTCTGGAGGGGAAATTTCCGTTTCCGCCTGTTGTGTGTAAAATATGACAGAGGATTTTTTAAAAAAACAGTGCACTTTGTTATTCACAATCCATAAATATTTATGGACTGTGAGAAAATGCACCTGCTACTTATTGCTCCATGTGAAACAAAAGCCCAGGAAAGAAAATGCTATAAACCAAAGGAGATGCTGAAACATATTTTATCAATTACTAATAAGTACTGGAAGCTAAAATGAACTTTTTCCAGTGACAAGATGAAAAAAAGATAGCAGCACAGTTAAACCATCCAACTGAAGAACCTGGCCTCCAAAGGCTCTGCTTAGTAGAATTCATAAACAATAACTACAGTACTATCTGAAATAGATGGTGGTTGAGTAGATTGGAAAAGTAAACTCTTCTCAGTACATTTTCAGAGATGATTGTGGGTAATCTATGTAGAGAGACCTCCTTGAGGAGCCCCGTTTATTACAAGGCTAAGGAATTTTATGATCTGTCTCACATGAACTAGCATATGACTGTGCACTGCTCCGTACATTTATCTGAGAGACCTCTTGGTTTAGATTGCCTCTGTCTACATTGCATTCAGTGTGCAAACATTTGAATTAAATTTGGAATTTGGAGCCATGGAGCCTCACTGGCATGTAAAATACTCCAGACTGCAAAGGTACATCTGGGAACTTGGAGCAAAACCTTTTTTGAATGCTAAACTTGTGCTGTCTTTGCTACATGATTCTCAATACGAAAAGTAGCTTTTTGAAGCATTCCGGAGAAAATGCACTTGTTTTTATTAATGAAATCCCTACACTAAGAATTCATAATGTTTACTAGGATGAAAGTCATTAGGTTTTAAATTAAACTACAATGTTATAATAAGATACCTTCTCGGGAGTTTCATAAAAGGAACCTCTTTTCCTCCCAGATTTTAATATGACCATAGGCCAGAGGGACATGTTTGCTGTCACTAATGTAGACACAGTAATTTCCTACCCAGGATTTCTGTAGATGGAGCTGCTGCAGTGCTGCTTTTTTTTTTTTTCCCCTTTTCTTGTTTTCTTTTCTTTTTTGCAGCTCTTGCCATTTTTAGTAAATGTGAATAGTCCTGCTTATACAGTGAAAACAGGAGGGAATACTGTGTCTTACAACAGGAACATGAATGATTGCAGTGTTTCAAAATCTATTGTGCAGTCAAGGAGCAGCAGTATGCTGTGATTACACCTTGCATTGCCAGGAGCACCTATAAACTGCTTAGAAAACTTGAGTTGTTCTTATTTCGGCTTCTTAATATGTGTAGTGGCATCCAACAGCCTTACAGTAGTACAGAGCTTCTGAAATGGCAAAATCCAGTCCATGAATTGTCTCTTACAAGCATGTGATATTGTATCCCCTTGGGGAATCTTGGAATTCCTGCCTGTGACATGGGGTGAAGCTTCCCCACAGTGACAGAGCTCTGAGCTTTGACGTCAGCCTGAGGTTTTTAATAGCAGGTCTGGTAAAGCTGGAGTTGGCTCACTGCTCCTGCTGAGCACACTGTGGTAAGGTCTGATCAGACCTTGGTAAAAATTAGTGATGCTGGCAAAATTAGCTTCTGGGCCTTGAAAAATACTAATTGAGTAGTCTTCTAATAGTACAGTGTAATTCAGCTTAAAGAGCTTAATCAGAATCTATTACATGCTGCTAAAGTGGCTCAATAATGGAAGGCTGATTCATAACCATCATAATCACTTCACTGCACTTTTAGTTTAGATCTGTTTTTCTTCTAGCTTTAGTGCCCAATAGAGTCCTCATAGCCAGAAAAGCCTTTGAATTAAATGTTTGTAGTATTAAAATTTGGGGTTGTACCTATGAAATAATGAAATAGTAAAAGACTATTGCAGGGCAGTACACTTTAGGTTTTATTGCCTTACTTGCATTTGTGGTGTAAATAGACATTTTGACTAGTGTACTGATATTGACTTTTACATATTTTCTGTCATCTTGCAAAATCCTGGAGTTGAATTTTTTGGGGGGAGAAGCATCTCATTTTTGAGAATGTTTTGCATGGAACTCTGTTTCTGGAGCTATTGTATATCCATGCTCAAATAGCTGATCTGAGATTTATGGCTGTATGGTAGTGAAGTTGGCCCTTTCCTGTAGTCTTTGTTCAAGTTTCACAACTTTAATTTTTGGCTCAGTAGCAACGTCCAGAAGTGCAAACCAAAGTCACAATCTTTGAGGGGGCTCAACAGATGACCATCAGCCTTGTTCTTCAGAGAAGGCAGAGCTGGCTGATCAGCAGGCCCAAGTTCAAAGCTTTAGATGTGCCACTGATTCATTGACTGTTCTCTCCATCTCAGTTTATCAATCTGTTTGATGGGAATAAAATTAATTCAGCTTTTCTCCAGGACAAACTGTGTGTACAAGTTCATAAAAAGGACTTTGTGTACAGTGCTGTGTAGATGAAGTAACCTGCATGGTAATATATTGGGACAGAGTGGATTAATTTAATTAATCAATCTTGATTTAAGTAATTTTACTTTAAAGTAGCCTTTATTTGAATAATTGATTTAAATTTTGCTCAGCGTGTTACCATCTCATGATTTATCTAAAGAAATATTGATTTCTAGTTGTTAGTAAGCATTGATTTTTCAATGAGATACACAGTGAATTAAACTGATTATTTCTGTTTAGGCAGGGAAGGTTTTGGGTGTTTTCCATGTTTGGTTGTTGTTTTTTTAAAATATCTTTGAAGGTGTCACTCTTGTGGAATGATTTACATATGTTTTGTAAAGGAAAAACTCCAGGCAAAACTGTTCTGGACAGAATAAGAATTGGCTCAATTAAGATGCTTACTTCCTTTTTCAAAATAAAGGCAAGGATTATGTTCCAGTGGCTAACTTCAGCTTGAAGGAAACATTTTTAGAAGAGATAACCTGAGAAAGCATAACAGAGAGTTGTGTTTTGGAAGGGAAGAATCAAGGATATGTTGTATACTTAGCGTTGTGCTGGCATTCTTGAGTCCTTGGGAAACACAAGAAGGAAGAGTATTTGTAGGAAACAGGAGAAGAAAAAATAAGTGTAGAAAAATTAATTAAGAGGGGAGATGAACTAAACCTTGGAAGAGTCAGAACCTTGAGTTTAATGAAGAAAGTAATGTTTAACTTTGTGTAACTTCTCTTTTAATGGGTGGCCATTAAAAGTCATGGTCAGGAGCCAATTACAATGGTCAGTGCAGGCAAGGAGGGTCATTGTTTTAGCAGCTGTATTTTAGATGTATTGGAGTGTTGGGAATAAGGCGTTAAACAGGAATTTGCTGTAACTGATGCAAGTGATGCGAAACATTGGACAAGTATTTTAGAGGAAGGATTGGAGAGGACAGGGTGCATATTGGAGATATCATAGAGCAGTACAGTGACAGTTTGAGCTGTGATCAAGGGATGGAGAAAAGTGTTGAATGGGCCATGAAATTTGAAATCTGGAGAATCGAGAAAGATAGTGATGTTGTCAGCAGCAGTGGCAAGGAGGGGAGAATTGGAAGGAAAGATAAGAAGTTCAATTTTCAAGAGGCTGACTTTGACATCAAAATTGTGTGTTTGAGAAGCAGGCAGAGAAGGGAGATAGCCTGCAACGCAGGGGAAATGAAAGATGCGAGTGAAGATTGGTGATTCATCAGTGTCAAAATGGTGCTGGAAGCTGAGGGCAGGTGAACCTGCTGAGACAGGAGTAGGGAGGAGGAGGACTGGCTGAGATTTTCCACTGGAGATCAATGGAAGCAAAAGGAAGAAAAAGAAAACTGATGTGTCAACTCCTACAGTGGACATCTAAGGTAGGAAAGAGGAGGTGTTGCATTGCTCAGCCACAAATCAAATACAAGAATGGAAACCTTACTGATTCCAATTTTAGAATGTCTTGTAGATACATTTTAACAGGACCAGCTATTTACATGCATGGAGATAATTTGATTAGAGACCTTTGAGAGAAATATACATGTATTACCTTTAATTTATTGAGCAAGTACATCTTAAAGAGCATTTACATGATCAGTTTCCCTTAAGTCTTAGATACCTTATGGGAGGACTGCTGAACACATCCAGTAAATCCATAATTCCTTCTGAGATACTAAATATTATTTTTCGTTTAAACTTTGGTAAAGAAACCATTTTTAAAGCTTATTAAAATGTTATGTGAATATTTTTCAAATATAATTCATATTATCACTGGTGCATAACTTTTCAAATGAATAATTCACGGCAGCATGTAGTCACTTTTGATAATCTATAGCAGTGTGTTATGTTGGTTCTGCTGAGAGATTAACACTTATGGCCTAAGGAATAAAACCAGAGAATCTAATCCATTTGTTTGCCTATTCACAGTGTCAGATATTTTCTTAAATTAAAACCTATTAGTTTGAATTCTGAATCCTAAAATTGAATCTGTTTTAGCTCATTTTGGACTTTGATAAAACAGGATTTTGATATATAGCATATAGCAGGCAAAGAAGTATGGAGACTATTGATTTTCAGCAGAGTTTTTCTATCACAGACACTGAAGAATGGTTCTAAGAAAAATTTATAGGATATTAAGCAAAGAAATGGTTTCAAAAGGCTTTTGGAAGATCCAGGAAATAGGATAGACCCTGTCTTTAATTGGTTGTTATAAATTTTATGAAAAGCAGCTGAATTTGAAATGATTTTTCATCACCTCTTACGATGGCATATCTAATATAAAAATGAGGAAAAATGTAAATGTTTTAGTAATATTAGTTTGACCCCATCCACATCCTGTTGGTAAAAGTATGCATTTAATTGTAAACAGTGATGTAGGAGAAGTTCAGGTATCCCAGAGAAAACACTGAGATATATGTAAATTGCACACTTTATGCCTGTTTGACTTCTCCCATTTTTGATAATTAAGTTTTCACTTCTGTAACAGAAATGTCAGGTGATGTGCATATTGCTCTTCTTGTGGGTTTCTGTCTGGAAGCAGAGGGGTGCTGGTAGTGTCTCCTGGCAATCTCCAAGTTGGTTTGATAGTGTGTAATGCAGCTATTGCAGGACTTTGGGTAAAATGCCAGGATTGTACTTAGGGAATAGAGTCTACTCATATTAATAAATCATTCAAAATGTAGGATGTCAGTGTTGGGGTTTTTTTTAATTTTCAAGTAAATGCTGTGGTTTAATTACAGTGAAGTATTTCTTAAAGAAGCAAATTTTATTCTATAAGTTATTACTTTAATAAGCAATGAATAGGTAATTAAATAACTTGAATCTGTTTTTTGAACCAGAGTTGGCTTTCAATGTATACTTGAAAACTACCAGCAGAAACAATGAATCAGATACTATTTGCAAGTTTTGCTTAAAGAATAAAAGCTAAAGTTTCTACAAACTGAATCAGAGGGATCATTAGAATTATCAGAGGATCTTGATGTGGTCCTGCCTCTGCAACACTGTCTCTCAGCCTGGTCTGATTTTGGGATATAGTTCCTGATTGCAGGCTGAAAGAGAAAACTTACATTAAAAAAAAAAAAAAAAAAAAGGAAAAGAAAACTAAAAGAACAAAACCCAAAAGCTCCCAGTATTATTTGTGAGTCTGGTGTAATGTGGCTAAATCAGAAGTAAATGTATAATTAACCTTATTTTCATGATAAATTAACATTAATTTTCTCAGGATTAGTGTGAAATAGCATAATATAGGACAGGTTTAGCATTCAGGGTAAGTGTCACATGGGACCTTTAACACTCTTACAGGATTAGTGCAGCCAGTGATTCATGCTGTTACCATGCACACAGAAATAGTGTGCAGCTTCTGGCCATCAAAGAGGCTTTCCTAATTATCAGCTTTTACAAGTGAGCATAGAAAGATTAGAATATAAATATGAGGAAGATGGCTTCAGAGTTCTTGAGGGAACAAGATAAAATACACTCTTTCCCTAGCGAATAGCTCAATTTTCGAAGGAAATTCTGCAGTATTGTTCGAGAATGCATCATTAGGAAGATAATTAATGAAAAGGTCTGTTGTTAGGGTCTGAGTGAGTTTGGTGTCTGTATGTTCATCCCTCTTTTTTCTTCTACAAGGGCATTTCTTCCTTGTCTTATTAATCTGAGCATTCTTTATGCAAGGAAAATGATGAATAATTTTTGAAGACTGGGAAAGAAGAGTTGAACTTGAAAAGCACTGGTTGAAAGTGTACAGCTTTGATGATACTGAGAAACAGGCCAGCTCTGTTTAGGTACTCAAATACAGACTCAGTGCTTAATGTTTGGAATCCAAGAACCCAGAAGCAGAATTCTTTTTCTTAAACACTCGGACCAAAATAGGAAATGAAAATAGAGATGCTTTAGAAGCATCATTCTGGTCAGTCCTATTAGTGGCCAGAAACTCCTCTCCCAGCTGTGATCTGTTTCTCTGCGGCCTGACCCAGAAAGCTGTGGTTCAAAAGTTAAGGACAGATGTAATTTGCCTGCCCTTATGCTGCTTCCCAGGGGTTGCCCCCAGACAGCAACTGGGACTCACCAGTAATGTGCTGAAACATTGTGTAGTGTGGACACAAGGGTAAGTCTGAGGCCAGAGATGAGAGACAAGTTTTCCAAGCAACTCACTCCACCTGCTTTCCTCGTTTTCATCTTTTATTGTAGATGCAGCAATTTGCTGCCCGTAATACATGAGCTCTGCTCAGTGGGGCTCCTTTGCACCTCCTTTGCTAAGTATCAGCCCATGTAGGAGATAACATGGAACCACTTGAGCAATACCTGAGGAAGAAAGCATGCTTATTGCCAAAACACTATTAATATATCAAATACAACATTTTACAGCATGGTGAGCTCTGCTTCATAACTCAGAAAGAAAAAATAGTGGGGTTCATGACTTTGCAGTGAATATAAAATTGAAGATAGTTTGGGCCATTAATCCACGTCAGGTACCAGTCATCTGCACGCTCCTGGACACTCCGTTTTGCACACTGAGGTATTGTTCATATAGATTTCAAGAGTTTAAAAGATTAGTCTGGGTTTTGTGGAAGTTTAGATCCTAAAAGTTTAGATGCTACCGTGTGGACTGCCATATGTCCATAAATCTCAGACATCTGGCAGCCCAGCTGGAACTGGTGTGCACATGAGGTCTGGTATAACCACACACAGCAGACGCTGGGAAGTGCTGGATTCCCTCCTTCCACATGTGCTGCACAGCTGACTTGTGCATGGAAATACCCTGAGCTGTTGGGCTGGTTCATTGCACATGGACACGAGTGCCTGTCTTTATGGGTTTTTTTCTTTCTCTAGATCCTGATATTTTGTGCTGGACAGCCTGGGCGAATTAAAATGAATAATGTGAAATATTTGTTCCTGTGTAGTATGTCTGGGGGCTCAGCCTTTGGAGGCAATAGTCTTTTTTCTGCTATTACACATTGTAGATTCAGAGCACCTTTTGGATCTCAGTGCAGTTTTTCTAGGTTTGCATCCTAGAAGGAGAGATCAGCATGGGATCTGCTCAGTGGGACTTCTTTTTTCTTTTCTTTACTAGCTGGAATATTCATATTTACTAAGAAAACCAAGAAGGCTGAACTTGAATGGAGTGTGTGTTAAAAATGAGCCTTCTGGTGCTTAATGTATATTGGAGAAATTGTTCAAGAACGATTTATCCATAGATTGTCTGTGCGATGCTTTCAATGACAATTTCATCCTGGGTTATCAGCTGTTGTAAGTGCCAGTTCCACAAAGGCATATTTAACTTGTGCTCTTAGTTTGCTTTATAGACAGATTTTGCATTCATGAGCAGATACAATTTGCTTAATGTTTGATACAGTTCCTTTCCTTTTATGTAAATTCCTTGTTTTTTCTTAGACTCCTATACCTCTATTACATGTCAAACAAGAGTCTGATCACTGGACAAGATGTTTACATGTGAAATAGAAATTGAATGTAGGAAGGGGCAGCTGGGCTTTGTTGTCTTTTAAATTACAAAGTTAGATGGAAACCAAAAGTGTTTAGCATTTTATGGATGTTCTGCTCGAGAAGGGCACCTTTGTAGGCAGTTTATTTCTGAACCCCGCCCAGGACAAAACCGACATATAAATAAGAATCCTGGTAATATGAGGATGTTTCAGATGAAACCTAACTAGTTGAATGAGGTTCTGTGTGTAATTATCTGAAAACCCACAGGCACACCTACACATAAAGTTCAGCATTGTTTATACAGATGTATAGGGTAAAGGTCTTCATTTTCTTCTTGGAGTGCCAGGGAGATGGTTTTGTGTTGTAATTAAGTCTTCATAATATCAGGAAGAAATTGCTGTGCTCCAATCTGAAAATTCATTGTGCAGCTAAATGCTACTCTTTGCATAGAAACTGTTCTTAATTAATAATCTTTTTGATGGATTATTAGTGCCAGACTGGATTGGCATCTGCACTTTGGACATGATGTACCTGATTGTACTAACAACTTACAACAACATGTATCAACTACTGTAATTATCATGTTGCCACTGTTCTCTGCAGATGTAAAGATACATAATTCAAGCTGACAAGCTCAAAGATTTTATTGGAATGACCTATGATACCCTAAGTTCTCATTAATATACAGCCAAATGCACGGTATCAATTAAGTATAAGATACAATCTCGGGCCTTCTTAACATTAGCAGTAGTTAAAATTAGTAATGCAGCAGAAGTTCATATAATTTTATTTTCCTGCCATGTTGAAATTAAGAAGTTTGCATATAAAAGATTTCTTAAAAATGTGTGGTTTTGAATAGTCTGTTCTTTTTTGTGGTTTTGATTCTGACATTAGTATGTAGTAGGAGTAAATAGCATTTAAAATGAAGCCATTGTTTATTCACAAATCAAATAAGCTACCGACAGCTGCCCTAGTGGCTTCCTCATTCACTTAAATTAATGCCTAAGGCCTTGGGGTGAATAGTCTTCTGGGGAGAATGTGGGCATTTATTTTCGATTTCCATTCAATGTTGGGTCTTTTAATGCCAAATCCTATTTAATGTGCACATGTTATGTTGAACTGTGTGCAAATTTATTCTATGGACAACTTGACAGAATTCATACTATTAAAGTCACATACAATTTGTACTCAAAAAAATGAGGTCTTTTCTTTTGAACAAGCACTGTACAATTCTGTCTTTATTTTAGTTTAAGATCTGCATAGCACTGAGAATAAGTCCTACATAATAGGTACTTTTTAACTAAGCTTGGGGTTTGATGTTTTGGATTTCTTCCAAGCCCTGTCCATTTAATCAGGATTTTCTTGTGCCCTCAAGTGTTGAGACAGCGCTGTGATGGATACAGTTCAAGAACTTGAGGGGGAGGGTAGTTTTGCTAGGTTCAAGTATCCTTCTTTTTTAATTTTTTAAAAAATTTTTAATTTTTCCCCCCTACTTGGAAACTGCATAAATGTATTTGGACTCTTACATTACGTCAGAGCACCAAAATCAATTAGGCCCCACATCCACATAAAGATTTATACCCTGTGACAAAAAAATGAGAGGATGTAAGGGTGATAATGATTCTCTAATGTAGTGGTCAGCCTTCTTCTAGGGAAGTGGAATACAGTTCCAGTTCTGCTCCAAGAATTGCTTTTGCATTTAACAGAAATAATTGAATTGGATGACTGTCACTATCTCATTTCCCGTCCCGGTGCTGTGTTAAAATGACCACATTTTAACAGTGCACAGTTTATTAAGCAAGTTCAAATAAATTCCAGTAGACTTTAAGCTTCTTTGGTCTGAGAGAGAGAACATTTCCTTTGTGGATCTTGAGGGACATTGTTATCAACTAAATGGAAAGCTGCTTTGCCCATTAGCAGTGAGGTTATGGACAAGTGCAGAGAGTGAACTTGGAGTGCAGTTTAGCAACATGAGAGAGGCAATCTGGCAATGACCGAAAGCACAAGGTCTGACCTCAGACACTGGAAAACTTTGGAGCTGTAAATAAAGTGCTTATGGACTTTGTGGCTCTCTTTAGTAGCAGCTGAGTAGGGGTCTGGAATTTGGTAATTCTGGATTAAGTGCTTAGTTTCCAGCTAAAAGCCAGCACAGATATGTTTGAAATATTGCTGGAAGACTGGCTCTAGGTGTCTGCTGGGAGAGAACTGCATTCAGAGTTGAAAAAGAAACCAAGGGCCAAAAGTTTGACTTGACAGCACCTCAGAGGGGATTTGATTTTCCTTTTTTGCATTTGTAACTTATGCAGCTTTTGTTTATGAGCTCTCTTGAAGCCTAGACTTGACACAGATTTTTAAGTGTTAATCTCTAAAAGATAACACCGCTTTTGGCAGCCTGAAATGGAAGGTGAAGTGTCCTTCTTGGGTTATTTCTTTGCCTTCACACTTCTGCCTTTTCCTCAGCCTTCTGGACTGGGTAGATATCACAACCCCTCTACTGTTAAATGTTCAATCTTGCTTTATCTTGTGGAGTTGGAAAGGAGGGGTCCCAGCCTCTGCAGACCTGCTCTGGCTCCAATTCTGCTAAGTGGTTTCTTCCTTTAAAAAGTGAAGCTGGTGCTAACCTGCTTCAGTTCCGAGATTCCCCAGTTTGTAGCAGCATGAAAATGGCATGACTTCTGAAAGCTTTGCAGCAGCCCTGAATTGTTCGTAATAACATCCGTGTTGTGACAGGAGTGTTGTCAATTGTAGGTTTTTTTCCACGTTAAAAGCTGTAAGCAGCAGCTGAGAGGTGGTTGCGTGCTTTCCTCAATTACTTTTTGGGTTGGGGTTTTGATTTTGGTCAAACTCCTCCACCCCAGCTGCTTCAGCAAGACAATTCTGCATTTGCTTTACTTGCACTTTGCATTTGGGAGGTTATTGTTTCAGCTATAAGGGCTGGGAAAAAGTGGACAAATTTGTCAAGCCTGTGTTTGTGAAGATATGCATTCCAGTTCCTCTTGAGGTGCTCGGAACAAAGTGATTTTCAGAGTTGTCATATTTCCCCAGCTACCACTAACTCAAGATGAGCCTGGTTTGTTGAATATATCTAGAAAAAACATTGCTTTTATTGAGAAGTATGATATGAGGTAACCTGGTATACCATTTTGCTTTCAGTGTGTTTTTTATTTTCATTTAAGTTTATATTCTGAAAGAATTAATGGTTACAATTCCCCCTTTGCAAAAGAGAGCTTCCAGCTCAGCCTGTAGTAGCAGAATTGTCTGTGCTTGCTGAGTTATTAATTGTTCTTGCTTGGTTGTTTAATATTATTATGGTGTCCAGAGAAATGGTAAGAAGTGGGTGCTGTATAGTAAAATATTGTACTTGTAAAAAAACAGGGGAGGAAAAAAATGGTATGATTTGAAAACTTCTTAGATCTTTTGTAGACCATGTTTTCATACTCAGCATGCTTTGAGAACAGTATCATCATGTAATATTTTTAGTTATCTTCTAGGCAGTGCTTCTTCATATTTTATGGATATTTTCCTAAATTACTCATGTTGTGTGATCCGTCACCTGTTCTTTTCCATTTGCTTCAGTACTAGGTCAGCATACGTTTATACAATTTACTGCTTTCATTGCCTCTTCTCTGTACTCCATCCCAAGAAACTTTGTTCTTCAAAGTTTATCTCCTTTGTAAATGTATTTATGGCCATACTTTTCCTTTCTTGAAAATTACTTTCCCAGGAATACAGAATTCCAGAGTGTGGATGCAGAAAGTGTTACTTTAACAGGGTCAGTTAGATATTAACTTTGTGCCCCTTGCTTAGGGTGATTACCACTGAGACACTTCCATGTTCTGTTTGTGAGCTGTGCCCTGCTGTCTGCATTTGCCTCTGCAGAGATCCCTGTCAGCGTGGAAATCTCCCCCTCATGGATGGAAACATGTCATCTCTCAACCAAAAATTATTTTGACCACCAGCCTTCTGGAGGATAAAACTGATCTTTCCTCTGGAGGACAGAGCTTTTTCTTTCAAGTTTGCTAGCTAGAAGTGTTTCCCATCTTAGATTGAACAATTTGGGTATTACACAGCCTTTTATGTCAGTGGGAAAATAGAAGATACTAATCAATGGCATATTAGTGTTTTTACTGAGAAAATCTGTAATATTCTTGGGTGAGAATCAGTTTAAACTCCAGGGCTCAGTCAAACAGTACCTGCAAGTTGAGTTTCAGCCCCACTGTTTCATCCTCTTGGGAGCCTACATGTTTTGGATCTGGACATAAGAAGAAGGAAATTACTTATAGCTACACATTTCAAATAAGAAGAATACTTACTTGCATTTAAAAGGTGTTTTCAGGGTGTGAAAAGACCGTGTTCCCCTGGAGCTGGTCTCAGTGTCAGACCTGCAGTACCTCTGGAAGGTACAGCCCCTTCGTGACACTCACTCCAGTCCCAGTATGCTTAAGTAAGGTTAGACCAGATGATCCTTCAAGGTCACTTCCAAACTGGGCCCAGATTATCCCAGATGAATTCCAAAAGGAATTTGCTCAAATTAACCTGTTCCTTGGCAGTCCCTTGTTTGTTCTCTGGGCTTGACAGGGATAGAATCTAGCTCTGTTTGGCCCTTGCCTCCTGCCCCCTGGTACAGTGGTCTCTGTGCACCGTGGGAGGGATGCACAACCTCTCACATGCTACTGATGTGTTCTGGAGCCAAACCCATCACATCATGATGCAGATCTTTATCAGTTCATTAGAGCTGATGAAATTTGAAATCTCAGAATGGACTGGACTACAAAAGGAATGAGAAATTTGCATTAGCTCTTATCCCAGCTACCCTCTCATTTGCATGCACAAGTGATAAATTCCATTTATTCTCTTGCCTGGGATATTGATTTTCTTTTAAAATTCCTGTTTCAGGATACATATCATATTCATTGCTCTTATATGCACCTGTTTAAACACAACACTGAGAACCCTTAGGCTTGATACAGAGAAAACAAGTCCTTTGTGAATTTTTAATTAACCTGTCTATATGATTTGAACTGAATAAACAAAATTTACTGCATATATTTCGATTAACTGGCCGTTTGTATTCTCATGGATCTAAGCAAAACCTTTCTGGGAGAGGACTCAATTAGCATTTCGATCTCTGTTTCACTTGAACAGTTCAGGATTGTTTTTAAGAATGTAGTCTTTTGTCTGCAGATAAACACAGAATTAAAAATCTAACCTGATATGTCAATTAAATTAAAATTGGACAGATTACCCTCACCCATCAGACATCACCTGCAGAGCACGTTCTTTTCTTGCAGCCTGAGAAGTTCAGCTCCAACATGGCTGTGTGTGGTATCTCATTCTAGAAATACCACAAGGAAAGGGGTTGGTGGGTCCTTGGGTGCATGGACACAATCCAGACTAGGAAACCATACCGAAGGAAGATAAGAGTGTATGTTGAATTACCCTTATACAGGAGTAATCCCTTCCAGTTCTTACACTTTTTTTTTTTTTTTCTTCCCCTTTCTGAAGACATTGACACAAAAGAAGTCTCCAAACAGGTGAAAGCCCATAGGGAACATCTTTTCATCAGGTAAAAATTGGCTGGTACAGATTCATGCACTACTAGATGGAAATGAAAGTATGAATTTCTATAAACACAAACAGTGCATGCTGCTGTTCTAAACAGTGCTCTCCAAGATACAGTTATTCTTCCAATAGAGTGCAACACTTCATTTACTCAAGCGAAATGTTGTTTTATAATGGCAATGTCATTTGTTCCAGTATTCCTGTGTGCACGTGTAAACAGATCAATTCATTTTGGGGTTTAATTCATCTTGTTTTCTCTGGCATGTTACAATTTAAAAGCAGTAATTAAGCAAATACGCCACATTGTATTATGCTAATAGTCTTAATATACAAGTTCCATTTTCAGACAAAATAGTGATAAATATGGTGGCAGTACAATGAACACCAGTTGTTTCTCCTGCGAAAAAAAATGAATCCAGCAACATTCATTGACTTAGGTTAGCCTTTGGGTCTACAAATAAACATTCTACATCTACTTCAAATGTAGGCAAAATTCAGTTGACTAATTCTCCAGGCAGTTTATAAACATACTTTGATAGGTGTGTCCTTCTAAATCCTATATCAAATCAAGTGTGTATCACACAGCATGACCTAACATAGCTCAGAGCAAACTAGCACATGCAGAACTCACATATGCATTTGCAAAAGAAATTCAGTGTCTTTGTTTGTACCTTGTCTGCCTCTCTCTGTCTTTTCATCTTTACCATAATGCTAAAGATGTTCACACTAGCAGTCCAAAGCACTTCACCAATGCTGTCTGTAATCAAAGAGCTTTTGACCTTTCTAAAAAAAGCAAAACTACTGAGGTTTGCTTGTTTGTTTGTTTTTGGGGCTTTTGAATTTATTGTGAAGTGCACATAGGCAGGGATGAATAAAGGTTCAATCTTGAGGCCTTCTACCAGTTCAGAGTTCCCCCATAACCTTGAATGCCTTCAGGATGTTTTTTGGAGTAAAAATTTTCTTAAATTAACTGAGACCTACATTTTGGTAGACCTCTGGAAAGAAAGGCTGTTTTGTATGTGAAGTGTGTTTCAAATGTTGAATAGTAAAACTCCTCTTGTTGTCCTTTGTGGCTCTTTCAGCCACTCCCTTGCCTGAAGTGCAGTTATCATGATGAGAATCTGTAAAGATGTACTTTGAGGTGGAGTTTTTTGGCCCATGAGAGGCTGTTGTACTAATAGCTCTAGAGCTGTGTCTGAGACTTTCAAACTCCTTGGCTGGTGTTAAGCTGCTTTGCTTTTGTGAGCATCCCTTTTCTGTGGCGGGGAGAACATCAGTGTGAGCATCCCTGTGGGGTTACTGGTTCCTGTGGCTGTCAGTATCCAACTCACAGCTGTAAACCTGCAGCCACTCTGCTGTGTAAACAGTGCTGCAGAGTGCTTTCAGAACACTTCAGTTTATAACCTTCTTTGAAAACCAGCTCCCTTAATGACACTTAAACATGGGTTCCAGATGTGACAGTTAAATATACCCAACCCTTGGGAAATTAGCAGTGTTGTTTTTTTTTCTTTGTTCATTACTAAGTACCCTCTGCCATTTTTCACACTCTCCCTCCAATTGTGTCTCGGTCTCCCTCTGTACTCCACATTACAGCCGAGACTGCTGTGCTTTGGTACTTACATTCTCATGAGGGAGTGGAGGAGCAGCATTATCAGCTCAGTTGCTGTAGCAGCTGAGCAGTGTAAAGTCTCACTGCACTTAATACTGGCTGCAAAACGTTGCTGGACAGCATTATGTTGAGTTTCACATTCCACTGGTTACCTAGTGTGTCTGTGTGGATGTCTCCATATGTTGATGCATTTAGGCACAACAAGAACATGTCATTTTGGTAAAAATGTGTGATTTAGGCCAGTAAAATTTTGGAGATTGTTTGTTTGTTTTTTTCATTCCAAGTCCAAGGATGGCATAACTAAACAAACTTTTTTGGTTTTGTTGTTTTTTGGTTTTGTTGTTTTTTGGTTTTGGGTTTGTTTTTTTTTTTTTTTTTAAGGCAGCTCTGTAGCCATGAGTTTTCATCATGGACGGAAATACCTTACATCATATCTCAGCCACAAAGTGGTTTGTCTTAGTTTTCAGAATAGGTTTGTGGTTTGTTTGAAAGACTATCCTTGCAAGTAGCATATCAGTCCAAGCTGGAATACTGAAGAGCATACAAAGAGAGTTTTTAAATAGTATTGCCATAGAAGAATATTAATGGCAAATAGGAATCTGATTAGCTCCTTAGGAATTGTTATAGGATCCAAAGACACTGCAATAATTTTCCCTCATGCTAATGAATTTTGCATATCTTTGTTCCATTGAGGCCATGTTTCACTTAGCATGCACTCAGTGCTCTCAGTCTCTGGTTGATTGGGGCACTGACTGTTCCCTAGGTGCTTCAGCTAATAATTAAAGACCCACAGAGCAGATCTGATGCCACCAGACCTCTTGGCAGGGCTCTGCCTGTCTCTGTGATTAATCTGTTGCTGCAGTTTGGCTTCACACCCCTTGCCTGCTGAAGTCCTGCACCAGACTCCTTCCACCCTGGAATTCTCTCTAAAATGCACACCTGGAAGGAGGTCACCTTACTGGAGGCCTATTGCACTCAAATATTTAATCTGTTTTTTCTGAAGCAGTCCTGGATTACATGTCATTGAAATTACTTCTGTGCAGTGCAGCACAAGGCTGAATTCCATCAATCTCTCTTTGCTTTATTCTTTCAACTTTTTAAATCTATACTTTAGGGAACCACATTTTAATAATGAAAAACATCACCATGTTTATCAAATTAAAGCAGACAGTGACCTGGCCATCTATTAACATTCATAATATCTTTAGGACTCAACTTAGACAAATTCATGTTGCCTGCTTAGTAAATTTAAGATCCTGTAACAGAATTAATCATTCATGGTTGTTATTGACATATGTCTTTGTGCTTTCAAAGAGAACATGTTAAAATAGTAACTCATTAAAAACAGTAGACATAAGAGTAGCATAAATCTGTGTCTGGCTAAATGCCTAGTGGTCCCTACCACTCTGAAATTTCTAAATGTGTGGTGGCCTAAAGACAGTATATATATTTTTAAAAGAACTGTACAATGGTCATTGATTTATAAACAATTTAGAATTGTAACTTGTACAACAAAGTAGGCTTAAAAGTAGTCTTTGTCATGCTGTATAAAGTTGTATTAGTTTATGGTTTGTGGATTATTGTTTCACCACTGGCAAGTGAAGCGTTCAGCCTTTTCAAGTTTGTTTCCTCAAAAAACTGTCATGGCCATTTTAAGAAGAAAAGATTTAAATGGGGTAAGAGTTAATTTGAAACGTCCACATTTGAAAAAAATTAACCTTGGCTTCCTCTGGGAACTCTGTCAGACTGGGGACATGGTTTTTGACTGATGAATTACTAACTGGATGAAAATATAAGTTTCAAACTTTGGACATTATTCAAGACTGGTTGGAATTTGTCCTCTAAAATTCATGAAAGTGTTTCCTTAACAATGCATAAAGTTACCTTAAAAGCTTTATTAGAATTTTGATTTGGGGATCCACCAAAAAAATCATTCCTCTAATATTTCAGACATTCTTTTAAGACAATGCCTAGGTCTGTTTATTTGCAATCTTAACTAAGACCTTAGGATAAATCACGTTTTGTATGATGTTCTAATTTTATTCTTTTATGTTGTACTATCCCTAAGCTCCCTCCTCTGCCTACAAAATCTTCATTTTTGTCCTCTAAACTCTTGTGCCTTGTCTTGCTTGTCATTTTTTGTTTGTATCTCCAAGGCACAAAATTTACCCAGCTGTATGTTTACTAAAAATCCATGGTTTACTAAAAAACAGGACTTGTATGTATAGTTATATTAACAAAAAGAAAGGGGTTTTCATAGTAGGTTCATGAAGGTTTTTCTTCCTTTTCTAATTGCTACAGATGTTATGTAATCAGACAAAGCCTTACAGCTCATGCTTGTCACTTTCCAAGCTAAAACTGGTTGGAGTGTAGAAGAATGGTGTGAGATTTTAAAGGAAAGATTAAGATATTAAAAGAAAAAATTGAGAAATTGTTAGCAAAATGAAGAAAATAATTCAAATCCATTACATAAATTTGACTTACCCTAATGACCTGTAATTTCCTTTTTTCTGACATGCAGCCCCATTACATGAATCACATTGACATTGTCATGATGAATTACATTCATTAAAAGGGTGCTTCTGTTATTCTAGTTAGTTTACAATTCAGTATTCATGCTCTATATCTAGTGATAGTGCTTTATAAAAAAATCAGAATTTTATGGCATTTTTTTGTATTCCCCTTTGGTGGAGTTAAGACAGCTTTTATTAAGATTTGACATGAATACATGATATTGTTTCAACAGCTAAATGGAGCAGTTCTTGAATTAGACATGTAACAGAGTGTATTACAAAATATTTAATTTTATACTAAATTTAATTTAATAATAAATAAAGCGCCATTTTAAAAAACATTTTCTGTTGCTTGTTTTCAACTATTGTACTGGAAACTGATTTGCATAAATGTTTATTTCTTACTTTCTGTGAGTCAAGTTGATAAACCCAAGTTGATTTGTACAGCTGTTTGTTTTTTCCAAGTCCATAAAGCTTGATAGGTATGTCCGGTGAGTGATGCAGGTTTG
Source organism: Certhia americana (assembly GCA_018697195.1). Classification (NCBI taxonomy): domain Eukaryota; kingdom Metazoa; phylum Chordata; class Aves; order Passeriformes; family Certhiidae; genus Certhia; species Certhia americana. Next base: position 6,844,148 of record CM031862.1, read on the forward strand.
TATCCAGATGATTGCTGTACTGTGTGATACCAGAGATGAGATACCCGTGACATCATACAGTCAGGCAGACAGGCTTTAAAATTTTCACAGGGCACCAGCTGACTTATTGTTGAATTGAGAAATTTAACTCATTAATCACTTTGAAAGTAGAAAATTTGTCTGTTTGTTACTGTATTTTTATGACTGAAAACATGACCTAATAAATATATTATTGGAAAAGCAATCATTAGGGCAAGTTTTTACAAGTTTTTCTGGTGATGGTTTTGTCCAAGTTTATTTTCCACTAAAGAGAAAAAAAAAAAAATTGCTCAGATATAGAGTAATTGCTCCGTTCAGCCTCTTATGATTTATGCATGTGTTAGTAGTTTAAGAATAGAAAGATTTCTGCAGTGAATCAGAGCAGCTGTCCATCTATCCCTGTCTGACAGCAAACAATAAAAGCTGCTTTCCAGGACATTTTTTACCTTCTTCCTCTCCCTTGAACTCACTAGAGGAAGATGGGTGTGTATGTGACATGGGATTGAATTGATTTGCTGTTAGTACAGGTGTAGACAATGCTAATTAAGAACTAAATCTTGAATTCTGCTTATAAATTCAGTATTTGTGTTTGAGTAGAGGCTTCTCCATGGGCACTATAACAGACTTCTTTCTGTTTAATGTGTAGATTTCTGTTATGCGTTGCTTATACTGACAAAGAATAAATACCATCCTCATTTTCTCAGTGTGATGGTTAAGGAGCTGTAAATTAGATTCCTTGTTCTGTGTTGTTCTTTTCTGAAGGTAAGAAAAGTCTATGAAATGAATTTGACATCTCTTAGAACAAAAGGGTTACTCTGAATTTTTGAGTCTAATTGCAAGTAGAGAATATAGTTCATTGTATACACCAATTATATCAAGAATTTCCCCTTCAAAATTCATGGGAAACTCCTGGACTGGAAGTTTAAAATAAACATAGACAGTTGCTGCATGCTGACACTGTTGAAAGTGATTCCTTCAGAAGGTATTATCTTCTGTCACTCTTTATGAGAGTGATGGAGATGATCCACATATGAATCATGTTTATTACATAATGCTCAAGAGCTATTTGGGAACAAGCCTTGTTCCCTGCCAGGCTGTACACAAACACTACTGCAAGATAAACCCTTTCCTGATGAACTTCCAAAGTAAATCACCAGGGTAGCCAGAGGGACAAAGCATGCAACAGTGAGGAGTGTGGTAACTGCAGTGAAGGGTGTGATAACTGCAGACACTGGTTTAGTTTTGTGATCGATTGATTTAATTTTACTGAATCTGCATGTTGGTGAACACTAGTTTTCTTCTCTTTAATATCCACTATGGATATGTTTAATCAAGGAAAGGGAAGTGGAATGAAAAGAGAAGTGTGCCTGACATTGATAGAAATCCTGTTTGGAGATATTGTTCAGGAACAGTTCATCCATGTGAAAATATGATCCTTGTAAGACTGCCAAGGTCATTGAGGCCTGTGGAGATCTGATGACTAAATGCTGGTCACGCCTGGAGGCAGCTTCAGCTTATGAACTCAATTCTTCAAAAAATGTAAAGCAGTTTTACAGAAAAGAATGTTTGTCATTAGCCTGTCAAGGCTGTTTCCCCCTTGTTTTCTTGGTGCCCTTTGCAATAGCTCTATGTCCCTTGATGTACCTGTCAGCTGCCCTGGGTGGGTAGGAACAGCTGAAATGTTGGTGCTGGTTTACATTTTGCTGGCTGGGAGGTACCTCAGCCTCCTGGTGGGGTGTGAGGTGCAGGCAGAGCCCTTTTATTGCCAGGGCCTCAGAATAATTTTGTACTAGCCCATGGTGCTCAGGGTGCCCAGACTGATGGTTACACCCAGTAAATTACAGCAGTGTGGCCACCTCAGTGTGAGGGCCATCCTGCTGTCTGCATGACTATACATGTCTATTAAAATACTCACATCTTCACATAAAAGCAGCTCAGAATCTTTAATGAGAACAGAAACACCTCAGAGTCTTTAATGAGAACAGTACCGGCTATTAGAATATTAGAATGAATCCTTTCATTGCTGGTCCTCCACCATCCCAGCTAATTTGCTGTAACCATTAACATATTCAGAATCAAATATACAAAATACTTTGTGCAACTTCAATGTACCTGCTCATCTCCTAGACTGGGTGCCTGCAAACAGTTCTAAAGAGTTCATTTTGTTCACCTCAACTTTTGGGAAGTCTTACTACGTTTGCTTTAGTGCAAATGTGTCTTCATTCTGTAGTATACCTTGATGTTTGAATTTGCACATGATTTAACATCCCTTCAGCATTCATATTTCTTTGATCCCCTTGCTTATTAAAAAATGCAAATCTAAATTGTATCTTATTAATGTGCTGCTTTGTGCTAAAGCTGTGGGGGGTTAAAATCCCAGCTTTGGTAACGTATTTGGATTCTTAATGTGCAAAGTGCAAAGAGAGCTAGACTTCTGCAGGCCATATTTTCTAATCAACTGTTATGAAAGAGATTTTTTATTGTGCTTCTGTTTCTTGCTCACATGGAATTTACAGGAATAAAAAGAGTAATGACTTCATTGTTATACAAAAAATATTTTCAACCATGGACAGAGATCCTTAGTAATTTGCTGTAATTTCTCAAAAATGACAGTGAGGAATCTTGGATGAAATTTAAGAAAAATATGTATTTGAAATATAGAAAAGCCTTTTAGCTGGTTGAGTAGAAGTAAATACTAATTTTTTTTTTTTTTGTAGTGAACCAAGTACACGGATTTTGTAGTAAACAGTGGTCACTCATTTTTCCAGTTAAATATAGTGCTTTTAGGTACTGAGTACATCCTTTCACTATTAAAAAAAAGAAGCAAAAAGAAGCAAATGCTGTAAAATTACTGATGCATTTAAGGCCATTAAAGTGCTCCTTATGTTTCCTTTTTGCACAACTTGACCTATTCCTAGGCCCTAGTAAAAGCTTTCTCCTCATGTCTAATGGCTTTTCTTCTTCGTGTTGCTGCTTGTTTCTGAATTGCTTCTTATGCATCTGCTTAACTTGTTGGGAATTTGGGTTGGTCATTGTTACTTGAGATTCAGCACTGCATGAACACATCATTACATAACAAAATGTAAAGCACCATGTGAGACTGATTAAAAGAGGTAGGAAAATGCCAAACTCTGTTATAGTGCCATTTTACTTCTTCACAACTTATTTCAGCAAGCTTCACATACAAATTAAACTTTTTCAGAAGCATTCCAGTCATTAATGGGTTTTGGAGAACTGTTTGGATAAGGACAAACTAGAAAAGTTGATTTTTTTTAATTTTTTTTTTTTAAAAAGCAAAAAAACCCCCAAACCCTTAGAATCATTCTTAGGACACAAATAATAATGGGAATATTTATGCAACTTACGTGTTTGTTGAAGCAGCTAATTCTTGTGTTATTTCTGCAGTCAGTGCAACTTTAGGGCATTCAAAGTCACAGTAAATTGTTGATTGTGATAAATTGTGCTTCCTTTACTTTTCCATTCCTATTCCTGCTGCTTGAGAAGTCTGAGGGATCCAGCTGTGAAATGGGGATGGCGGGTGTGGAGTGGATAGCCTGGTCTTGAGCTTATTCTAAACTTCCACAAACTGAGAGGAGGAAACTCTTCTAATAGCCATTCTATCATACTAGTAGCTGTGTTCTACATTAATCTGCATTGAAAAGGATTACTGATTAGGGATGGGCAAAGTACTTCATCCAGGAACTAGATCTCCTGTGTTTGTAGCCAGGCTTTGCAGATTTTCACACCCAAGGGATTATTTAATGGCTGTGGCCCTCATCCAAAGGCCGTAGATTACATTTTGTGCAGTATTCCATGGTTCCATCTCTTTTCAGCTCCCTACAACTCAGGAGCTGCAGGCTGAGCAGACTGACATTTCTTCCAGGAGCCCTTCAGAAATGGAAACTGATGCTTCTGGCACTGTCCCTTCACTGGCTTCCTGTGATTTTATAGATGAATGGGAAATGGTAGGAGCGTGGGTTTGGAGCTCCCCCGGCTCTGGCTGACTGACTGCTCTGTGGGGGTAGGGCTTTGGGGAGCTGACCAGCTCTTCTAGTCCAGCTTTCACTGCTTTCCTGAACAGATAAATGGCCCCTATTTTCAAGGCTCAACAAACTGTCCTCGCTGAGGACAGATGCTGTGAAACAGCTGCTTGCTAGTCTGATTCATTTTAGAAGTCCTTTCCTTGCTGGATGCACAGCTGTGTAGCACTGGGGACCCTGACTCAGTCAGCCTCTCTGCTGTGGGCAGTGAGGGGTCTGCTTTGTGCTGTTTTGCTTCCCAATGTTTTGTCTCCACCTGGATTTGCTGTGTTTCTTTGGCTACATCATGTTCTCTACAGTAGGAGCCTCAGCCATTGCTGCCCCAGCTCTACTGTGGTGACCAGCAGAGAGATAGAAAGATTCCAGATTTCTGCTCAGGAAAATAATAAAAAAGGCAAGCAGTTTCACACATTTGAGATTGAAGAGGTCCTTACTTTATTGCTCCTGGTGCACATTGTACACAATTAAGAGCGATCAGGACACTAGGGGTGGATGGATTGTCCTAAAACAGTGGTTTTGTGATCTCTTTTCAATAAAGACACTTTGCTCAGAAGTTAGGGCTTTCAAGTTCAGGAGGTGTGAGTGCACGTTTGAAGATCCTGGTTTTGTAGAAGAGTTTTGTTAACGTGAATAGAATAGCTCTCCGTTTATGTGTTTGTTCATAAAGGAAAAAACAACAATAAAGTTTTGGCCAACTTTATGGTAATAAAGGCCTGATTTATCAGAATGCTTCTACTTCTCTGAGCCACTGTGGTGGGATGAAGCTACCAGAAATCTAGTTCAGCTTCCTGGCTGGGGTGAAAGTTTTTTTCCTTTTCCAGGGGAGCAAAACCACCCCAAACAGACAGAGTCTGCCAGTCCCTCTAGGCCTCACTCCTGTGTTTCCCTTGGTTGATGCCTTAAGTTTTAGCTTTTATAATTTTCAAATTCTGTGCTGTTTTAGTGTGTAGTTCTGGGTTTCATGTTAAGTGTTGGTAGGCTCTCTACACAGAGTAGGTAGACAAAACAGTTCCTTTTCCAGCTGGGGACCAACCAATACAAATTTCAAGCCCAAGAGCATAAATAAGGGTGAAGTAAAGAGAGAAAAACAAGGAGGACAGAGCTTCATAACCTGAAGCTATAACTGGACAATTAACTCCAATATGCTAATGGACCAAAACTTATAAAAGTGTGGGACCTCATGATCAGTCGTCCATTTGGTGACCATTTTTGGGGTTCAACCTGGGTGTAGCCCAGCCGAGATCTTGCACTGCCCAGGTGAGCCCGTTGAGACCTTTAAATAAATCCCTACTTTATCCTTTTGCTCTGTCTAGCCTCTGTTCCAGATAAACATTCTGAGGCATCATGGTGATCTGTGTGTATTGGAGGTGGAAAGACAGATTTTTGACTATGAGAATTACTTTCTATATTGATAAAAGACCATCTAAAACTGTTCAACATAGCAAGCAATTTAGGAAGGTAGTTGTAAGCTATTATTTACCACCTGTAACATGTGGTATGTCATCACATGATGTGGCATTAAAAGAAATTCCTTTTTAATTTCAAGTTAAATTGTATCTTCAATAGAAAGGAATAAAAATATTCAAGAAATATTAGGGTTTTTTCCTTCTTATGGCCTGATTAAATTATTTTTAGTGTACTTAATAAACTGAAGCTTTCACTAAGCCATTAGCAATTTGAGAATTCATAGAAGGAAAAAGAGGCCCAAGGGGGCTGCTGAAAAACTAACACCAAACCTACTTTAATTTTAAATAAATAAATAAATAAATAAATAAATAAATAAATAAAAGGATAAAAGAAAAAGAAAGAAAGAAAGAAAGTATACACACACACACCTATCAATAAAATAGACCTAGGAAAAAAGCCCAGGGAATTATGATCCAGTTGCTAAACACAGTGCTTGGAAGCAAAATAGAATAGGCTGGGTTTTTTTCAAAACATTGATTTAAAAGTATCCAGGGGATGTGAGGTGATAAGGGGGGTCACTGTGGATTCATTAAGAAGAAATGTCAAAGCAGTGTAATATCCTTTGTGACAGGATAATTGTCATTTGTTCTGAATTGTAGTATGTGGTGTTTAGGTTAGATAAAGAAATCTAACTTTAAAGATAACTAGACACTGTGTGGAATACTGTGGAGGCTGTAGCATCACAACCACTGGGAGACTGGGACAGATTATTTGCAGAGGATGGCTTTATTTTGGCTTGCCACAGTGGGATGAACTGAATAGCCATTACAGCTATCAGGCTTGAATTTGTCTGATCTTCCTAAAATTTCAGTGCACAAGTTTTGAACTGCTTGGTAAGATACTTGACAATGAAGCATTCCCTAATTTATTTTTTCTTGTTTGTGGTAGGAAAGCACAGCACTCTCGTTTTCTGCCATTTCCTGTGCAAATCAACTGATGCAGTTCTTAATAATTGTGTGATGGCTCTTCATCACAGGCCAGAGCACTGTTTTCAAATATCTTTATAAATCAGCAAACCTCAGAGTTCTTATGGAACCTGATGGGTGACAGTGAGATGAGTGGGGCTGTAGGAGGCCTGGTTATAAGGGTCATTTACTGGTTTAATCCATTTTTAACTGGATTAAAAAAACAAAAAAACAAAACCAACAACAACAACCCCACCTCTGTCAGTACTGCACATTTCATTTTGTCCAGCATTTGACCTGGAGGCCCCAAAGTACAAAACTACATTGTCACCAATTCCTGCAATTGGGAGTTGTGTTTTTAATGTCCTTTTTTCATTCATTCTGGAAGAAAAGAAAAAAATGAATTTTATCTATTGTATGCAGCTGAAATATAAACCCAAATTTTACTTTAATCTTCACTCCTACAATTACCTCATTACTCTCGTAAAATAAAGAGTGAATGCACCCCATTTTGCTTAAAGCAACAGATTTATATCCAGTTAATTTCTGGATAAATATGGGTTTCTGCTATTGATGTTTCTTGATCCACACAAAGTGGTTATATTAATACTGAAACATTATTAATCAATAGGTAGCTCTTTAAAAATACATCACTAAGACTAGCCAATTGCCTTTAAGTATATATCAAAGGCGACAGAACAATCTGAGTAACAATCATGGTCCATTAAGAGTTCCGAATGTTTTAATTATAAATATATTTTTATCTTCAGTGAAACTTAGCAAGGCAGTTTAAATATCTCATTCTGGCCTCAAAAAAAAATTAGAAAAACTCACCAAACTGTTTCTTTAGTTTTTCAGGTTTTGTTTAGGCAAACTACAAAAATATGCTTAGTCTCCTGAATTAAAACTATATAAACTTACGTATTAATTCACATTATTTGTAAAATAGTCTGCTCTGTAGGATCACAAAAGTGAGTTATAAAGACATGTCCTTGAAGGGTATGGTTCTGTTAGGTTTATAATGCTAATTAACTTTATTGACTTTCGCTGAATTGGAAATTCTGACCAAAGTATACAATCTATCTGTAGCCTCTCAAAAATATGTTCTTTATTCAAAGAATATAGGCTGTAATTTTGGGAAGCAAAAATTGTATTTTTTATATCTTGTTGAAAGTTTAAGTACCCATTTTAAATATACAACCTAGTCTGCCCTGCTTATGGAGTCACTGCTGCTGCTCCTCCTTTAGGAAAGGAATGCTATGGCTGGAGTATTGTGTTGTGTTTTAAAATCAGATGGTAAACTATATTTTCCTTTGAGATTATCAAACCATTCTTCACATAAATTTCCTTAGTTAAAAAGACTATTTCCCCTCTGGCTCCTCTCCCTCAGCAATTACCCAGCACAAGCAATCTATAGAGAATAGCACGAGGTGTAGCTGATTGTCATTCAAAGCAAGTGAAATCTTTAGGTGAACATTAGTCACTCTTTTAGACATGTTAGCTTGAAGTGGAAGCAGTCAATTACAGAGTAGAGGCTTTATGGCTACATTATTACCATCATACTATTAGATTTTCGTCAGCAGCATTCTGTTTGATCGATCTGTGCCAAGACATTGATGGATAGTTTTGTTCTTCAAATGTCAAATATGTGGGACTTTTGTGCTTTATTTATTTACTGGTATGCTGCTGTATTGTGGATATCGCGCTTTTCTACATCATTCTAGTTTCAACAGCTGATCATGATTCATTTTATTTGAAGTTTTGGTGTTGATTTCAATAGCATTCTTAATCATTCTTTCTTATGCTCTTGAATTACAGAGGAAACTGTGCTATTGTATTGGATGTGCACTTAGTTGGACGTGTGAAAGTTTTCCCAGTGGTAGGAGAGCCTTGGAGAGCAGGAGCTGCTGCTGATTGAGAAATGTGTGTGTATCCAGTGCGTAATGAATTTTGAGATTCTGTTCCCTCCTCAGTGCTTCTATATGTAGTGCTTTTTGTGGGATTGGGGTTCTATTATTTTATGCGTCTCTAGCACATGGCAACAGTATTAGAACATCACTAGCTTCAAGATGCAGGCTTAGTTTAGCTCTCAGGCTTTAACATGAGTACTATTTGTAACTGAATATGTGCACTTGTAAGTGTATTCAAAAGTAAAATAATGCTGTTGACACTAATTAGGTGTATAAACAAACTCTTTTGTGTTTTAGATGGGGATGAAGAAACGAGTAAATAAACACAAAGAGCAAATACCTATGTGGAATGGTGTTGAACTCCTGTCTCCAGCAGGGCTAAGAAACTCCTCATCAGCCTGTTTGTGAGGGACACTGGCTCTAAACACTTCAACCATCTCTCAGCAATTTCCTAGCAGTGTTACTGAATCAGTTCTTCAAGGGAAAGAGTAGGAGAAAACCGTGAAGCTGAAGGTTACCAAAGTTTTCTGCTCAGCTTCCTAAGCATCAAGGTTTGCAGGCAGAAATTAGCAATACAAGGGTTCTTCACCCACAGCCTCAATGACTCAGTCAGAGCTACAGTCATGAACTAGAGGGTGTTTATGCAAGGAGGGGCAGGAGCTGCAGTCTCCATGTCCCCACGTCACAGGATGACCAGTGGGCAGTGTCGTGTGCCAGAGGAATGGCACTGTTCAACTCCTGGGAGCTGCACTGCTGCTGCCTCTGCACTGCTGCATCGGCTGCACCCTCAGGAAGGGAATGTGTTAATACATTAATACTCTTAATACTAATGTTGTCTCCAAATGGGTTCTTCACTTACTGAGACATGTTAAACATAATTTGCCTATTTGGAAGCCATACATCACTAGTCAATTTCTATTTCAAGCCCATCCATTTTAGTCAATACTGTGCAAGCATCCTAGCAGGATGTAAGTTGGGATGTCAGTCTTGAGATATGAATTCCTGGCAGCAGTAACACTTTTTACCCGATCAGGCAGGAGTATGAACGTTGAAAAAAGAATTTTTAAGAAGTGTTATAATTTTGATTACAGGAGCATTATACACTCTTGATTCATCTCTTACCCATGTCCTTCCAGTGCCTCTTGGACAGTGCTGCTGGTGCTGTATAGTTATTATTCTCCACTGCAGAATTGGCTGTAGTTCAGTAGTGTGCATGTGTGTGAAGTGACTGAATAAAATAGACTATTTAAATGTAAATAGTGTTGTCATTTTACTTAGTGAGGCTCACTCCTCACTAATTAGGAAGACATTCATATGACTTAAGTATTTGAACACCAAAATAATCAATTTTGTCATAACACTGCTTTTCTCTTTCAGCTGTGTTTACTTTCATCCTGTGTACCTGTGCATTCACATATTTGCAAACGTGTATGCCAAATAAAACCCAATATATTCTATATGTATTTTGGAGTTAAAAATGGTGCCAAGGAGAGTATAAGCTGATGCCCAGTTCACTATAGCACTTAATCAAATGTTTAGTTGATTTAAGTGGGTGTCAAAGACAAGATAAATTTGGGCATAAAACCTGGATTCAGAATTTTTTTGAAGTAAATAGAAGTCAAAATATTGTGTTCAGTGAGCTTCAAACTGGGCACTACATGACAGCAGAAGCATAGGGGCAGCACCTAAAAAAGAGACACAAATGCTGTTAAATGTAGTTAAGAAGTCAAAATAATTTTATTTCCTCTTTGCCTTTTTTCAGAAAGAGCAACATTTTTACATCTGGAAGAAAAGAGATAATGGCCATTTATAAGAATTAAGGAAAAGTAACCAGATTAGCTCAGGAGAGGGATCTGGGGGGAACAGGAGAAAGTCAAGAACATTGAAGACAAAACAGAAAGAAGCTTTTTGCCACATGTTGTATGTGGCATAAATGAAAGTGACAGGTAATTTAGATTAGACAGCAGGAAGTGGTCTAATTGTTAGTGTGGTGTAATCTATTAAATATCATAATGATCTCAAGCTAACAAACCCCCAGTTGCACAGTAGGTAAGTGACATATATCATACACAGCTGCCCCCCCTTCATTTTGTAGTGCTTTATCTTCTGGGCCCATAGTAGGATGAGGACCATCATAATTATTATTAACTCTCCAGGGCAGTATCATGGAAGTTACTTATTTTCAAAGGATCTCGTTTCCATTGATCCATTAGGGGCACCTGCCTCAGTGCACACATCTCCTTGGTCAGTGGCTCTGGGGCTCAGCAGTGAGACTTCAGGTGGGGTCAGCAGCAGCACAGTGACTGAAGCTCACATAACCAAATCAATGAACAGACAAAAGTTACCACTGCTGTCCTCTTCACATTGTGGTGAATTTATTTGTATTCAACAGGATTTCATTGGGACCAACTGACAGAGAAAAGAAGAGCAGCTGGTGGTGGATTAATGGAATGAGGCTCATATTGTTTGGTTGATAGGCCAGATAATTGCCCCGAATGGTTTTTACTGGCAGCAGGGAAAGGGGGGCTGAGCTGGTGCCTCCCCAGCTGCTGTGGGTTTTGCTATTCTCTGTCACTATTGCTCTCTCCATGCCATGATGGCACCCGCTGTCCCACCCCTGCTGCTGCTGTCACTATTGGAGCATCTGCCCTGTGTCTGTCACTGCTGCTTTCACTGTGGTTTTAGCTCCTTCTCTCACTTGGGCTGGTGGACTTTTATCATGACCAACGAGACATATGTGATTCTCCCATCTAGGAATGGTGGGGCTTTCTCTTGTTATTCTGGAGAGAAGATCTTTCTCTTCTTTAACTGTTCCCTGAGTTATCCCATCAGCTGCTCTTGTCAGACTGGATTCACAATCACTTCTCCAGCCCACTGTCTTTTCGTAGTTTCCTTCTGAAAGAGTAATACTGCAGAATAAGCAGGATAATTTTTCTACTAAGGTTTTATGTACTTTGACTTTTTTTTCAGGTTATAGCCATCAGGAGCAAGCTGCTGTCAAAGATAAGCTAATATATACTCCTGCAGCAGGCAGTCAATGCGTGTAAACCATCCCTACCTGCACTGGTATTGCTTCAGGCTGGAGTGAGCTATGCTTCAGCAACTCTTGAATTAACAGGTTTTTGTCTGTCTGTAGCAATCTCCTGAGTACAACTTGTACCGAAACTCTTGGTCAATGATTTGGGATTTATTTTTTTTTTAACCTCTTGTTTTGTTTTTTCCTTTCTCCAAATCTGAGAATAAATAGCACAAGTTTAGATCTCCAGAAAACGTGATCTGGGTTGTGAAGAAAGAATATGAGGGGGATTAACTTAAAAGACAGGTAGAGTAATGGGAGAAGGAGAGTCTTCAAGAAATTAAAAAGTCATTGTTAAGAGGAAAGGAGTAAATTTAGGAAGAAAGAAGGGGAATTATGTTGTAGAAAGTGCTAGATAAGACAACATGAAAAAAATTTTAATGGGATACATTGGGAATACTGGATAGCTGTTATGAGAGGCTGTGGAGTTACTGGAAAATCTTGTGATACTGATATCAGATTTGAATACTTGCTTTATCGCATATAAGACCTTGTGTTTATAGAATTTCCTTCCTTCCCTGACAAGGTCACCTTCCTTGTCATCTCCTTTCTCTGTTTCAACCTAAATACTGCAAAATTTGGGGGGCTTTGGACAGATGTAACTGAGAAGCACAGAAAAATACAGCTCTACTGACATAGCAATTCTTGGCATGTAGTTGAAACATTAAAATATGTGTTGGAAATTAAAAAATATTAAACCTCAAAAGAGACAGTGTCTTCACATTGGATAGCAAATATTGTAGCTGAGACTGAACTAGGACAAGATGCAGAAAAGTAATAACAATTAGCTAAATATTTTGCGTAATCAAAAACATATAGTCACTTTGTTAAATAGTTCTAAAAATCCTTGTTACTATTTCAAAATCCAGTAAAAAATCTGAAATTTTTCTGAAAGAGGTTTGGATGTTTTGCTTGAACCTTCATGATAGTTTGTTTTCTTGGTTTCTTTTTAAGTTTTTTTTTCCTCCTTCCATCAGGCTTAGTGTTCATATCACGCTGAGCTCAAGTATCTTAGGATCAGCCTTAAATTAGACAAGAACATTCAATTTTTTTTTCTCAAGCTCTTGTGAAATGACACATAAAGCCAAATAGTACTGAAACGTTCCAGAACATACAGACATGTGTATACAAATGTGTCGGTATCCATCTCTGTGAGGAAGACCTAGGCCATTTTGAAGTAAAAATATTTTGTGCTGTCAGTGTATGTAATTGCAGAACTCCTCTGATTCTGGTCCACCAACGTAGAGAAAGCAAAAATCTCATATTGAATTTAGTTTCACCAGCTGTAAGGTAGTGTGGTTAGAAAAAAAAAAAAACAAGCCAAAAACCAAGCCAGAAATCACTTCTTGTGTAAAATCTGTGCCTGTTTCAGGTTTTGATGTCAGATAAGAGCGTATCTGGCCCTTCTTTTCTGTAGCTGGCATGGCTTCAGGAATAAAGCAGTTGTGAGTGAGCAGAGATGGGACTTTGGAATTTCCTGCAACCCTGCTGTGTAGATTCAAACTCTAAGTTTAAATAATGGATGAAGCTAAGATTATTATAATTGATCATTGTATGATTTATATGGAGTAATTATAACTAGGTTGAGAAAGAATTTTCAAAAGCTAGTTTCCTGTTAGCCAGAGTCATTAAATAACACTGTGCTGCCAAAACAAAAATTAGGTGGGAACGTAGCCACAGAGTTCAGAATGTCTGGCCTCCACCTGATTTATAACTACTCTGATGATGGCAGTATCAGTGGCATTTTCCTATTAAGAACTGTAAAGCTGTTTCAATTGTTTTTCTTATCTTTCTAACAGACCTCTGCATTGTTTTAAGTGTAGTCAAGCATAATAACTGGAAAACTGTAAAAATCTAATGCATAACAAAACGAAAAGGTGTAAGAGGTTGAAAAGGTTAATTAAAAGTGTAATGATCACATTTACTGAGACAGTCCAATTAATCACTTTATTCCAGTGGTCATGTGATACAAAAACCATTGCTCCAGAAAACTGATTCCTAGTACTAGGAATACATGGTCAGTGTTCATTTAAATGTGTATTTTTCTACAAATGGAAATGTAGCTTTTTATTTTAAGCTGCTTTTATTTATTTGAAATTATTTAAGTAGTAGCTAATGTTTAACCCTGTGTCCTCACATACTACACTACTCCAGCCATGCTCCCTCTGAACAGGATGGGAGCATTGCCCCCTTGATACTTGCAGAGCCCCACAGGAGGTTTGCTTACAGCTTAATGGGCTTGTAGGTATAGAAGAAATTAAGCACTAGAAATACATCATTATGTAATGTGATCTCTCTGAAACAGTGTATATGACCAACAAAGTGAATTCTCAAGTGTCAACAAGCATAGCTAAATGTGATTTTTACCACGTCAACTGGAAAAAAAAGGAAAAGAGAACCTTGAAAGATCAATTACAAGGGTCATAACCTTGTATTATCTGATTGGCTGTAATATTCACACAAGTTTTATTGGAATAGAACATAAATTTGAAAAATAGTGAGATTAGAAAGGATTGCAGTGCTAGAGCAAAGAGCTAGAAGCTTTCTCTTGGTTTATTTTGCTGGGGCAGCACTTTAGAGGGAGCCCATTATAAGCAGGAGAATAGTAGTTATGTTAACATGGTAATTAATCAAGTCTGAGGAAAAGAGGAAACAAGTTGTGAATTCAATTCTGTAGTAATAAAAAGAAATGCTGAAAGTTGCCCTGAAAATTGGCATGACTTTGGCGAAACAGTCCCTCACTGTGTCCTGAGAACTTGCGAGCAGTAAATCACTTCTCATGGCAACCGTGTAGGTTTGAATGTTTTCACAGGTTTATTCTCTATTTCCGTGTCTGCTGGTTCTTTCCTAATTCTGTTGACTTAGTATTTAGCTAATAATAAAATACTGAACTGTATAAGACAAGAGCATATGCAGTAACACGTTCGCAGTCTATTTTTAAGGGGAAATTAATTAGAAGAACTCAGCTGAAACTGTGGTGATAGCCTTCCACATCACAAACCTAGCCTCTCAGTACAGAGCATGGATTGTGTGTGGAATGACTGAATCCCTCACAAAAAAATTGTATGCTGTGCATGGCCCCAGTCATGCACAATCCCTCCCCGGTGTTAGTGTAGTGTGAATAGGTTAAAATGATCTTTACACCCTAAAACTCTTAAGGGTAGAACTGAAATCGTTGGTGCAGTAATGTGAGAAACAGTGACTGCAACTGTAGTTTCTTTGTTTAGCAAGTCTCTGACTTTATTAATGTGCTTCTGCCTCCTATTGAGATACTTTGGACAGAAGTAACAGTAGCTTTAAAGAGCCAAATTCATAACTTAAATTATTCAAAATTCAGAATAGCTCCAGTGAACGAAATATATTTAATTGTGCTGGCATGAATATAATGTACAACTAGTGTCCTCAATGTTGTGTGGAAAATTAGGGACCCTGGTGTAACCTGTCTTTAGATTTATAACAGAAATGAAAGGTGATAGATCAGGATATTTGTGAGTGGAGACAGAATTTCAGCAGTGTATTCCACAGTGTTGTTAACGCTGGGGAGAAGATTTCCTCTCCCTCTGTGCCCTCATGGCACTAAAATTTAAACCAGATGACTGTAGGTTTATAAGACTTTCCTCTTACATAATCTGTAAGTAGAGCAGATGTCCCTCAGCCAACCCACAGGGCTCAGCCACCTTGGAGTTCTCTGCTCAGCTTTTCCCCATTCCTCCCCAGTAAAGAATTGAAGCGTTAAAGGAAATCTTAAAGGTAAGATTTAATTGAAGTGTTAAAGGTAAGATACAATTTCCCCCTTTTTAATCAATGCATATGCAGCATAGGAGTTGCAATTTCACTGCAGCCTTTATTTGCAGTGTCTGTGAAATGCACCAGGTAATGGTCAGCTAAAGTAGGATCTAAGTCTAAATATAGGCAAGAGCCCTGTCGAGTATGAGAGCCCAGATCCAGTAGTGAACTTGGGCAATAAAAAATGCAGAATTTAGAGAATGTGGCCCCATTAGTAGAATTATGCTTCCTGGAAGAGACCAAGAGTTAAATCTATCCACCTGAAAGTCAGAAGACTCTGCTTTGAGGTGCTATCTAAAATCCTTAGCAAGATGCTCAGAATCTTTATAAAGTACACAGAGAACAGTTTTAACAAGCGAACAAATAAAAAAAGGAACAAGAAACTCTTTACTGTGAGGGTGGCGAGGCACTGGAACCAGATGCACCATCCCTGAACATGTTCAAGGCCAGGCTGGATGAAGTTTGAGCAGCCTGGTCTAGTGAAAGGTGTCTGGAAATACAGAAACAGAGCTTTGTTGGAAGACTTTGGATCTGAGGAGCCAGACTCCCAGCCTCAGGCAGATGCATCTGCCCACACAGCAGTCACTGTGTGCTCCTGGGATGGGCACCCAACACAAAGAGTTGTGGTGCTTCAGTCAGTAAGGTAGTGATCAGAACAGTCCTTGAAGAAGTGGGATGTCTTTGGTCTGTGCTCATCTCCAGGATTTCAGAAAGCCTGGGCAGGTACGCTGGGGTTTGGCAGTACCTTGGTCTGGAAGGAAGGGAGGGAGATGTTGTATAGAAAGGGTTACATATTTTTGGAAGGAATTGGAAGTAGGGAGTACAAGTGTGATCATGCAGAGGCAGGCTTACAAAGTCTTCTTCAGGGATGGTTTCCAGACATTACTCTTGTAAGAGAACTCTCTTTCCTGGGTGCAGGCCAGGACCCAGCAATCTGCCTCCCAGTGAGAGCTCTTATTCCTGGGCTGAAGCATCTTGCTCCCTCTTTGTTTTGCAATATGCACCATTTCCTTGTTGAGAACACTCCTCAGTGAGATGGTTTGAGAGCCCTTCTGGGAAACAAGAATGGTGTTACTGAGTCTCTCATGTCACAGAAGGCATTGAACCAAAGTCTGCAAGATCCCAGCTGATGATTCACCAGCAGAGTCTCATAAAAACAAAGGCCGGGGTGTGTTGGGAAAGACTTCAGACATAGCAGTGCTTAACACAGGAGCTGAACACATCCAAACATAACATGGTAGATGAACACTTCCAAACCATGCTTGTTGGATCATGCTAAGGAATGTGATTGTTCCCAATTTCTCAATGGCTTGGGCAGGAGACAGTGTTTACCTCCTCAAGTAAATTCATGAGGGTATTCAGAACAGAATTCTAGAGACCTAGGCAATCTGTGTGATCAAAGAATTCATGACTAACCAGGAATGTAAAATGTTCCACCTTGGTCTTAGGAAACTGAAGTCTCCTTTTAGGCAGTTTGTTTAGATCTTTTTGTTGCTGTCACTTCGATTGTACCCTTCACAGGTGTCACTCTCATCTTTGTCACCTGGTGCCATCATCTGTAATTTCAATACGTGTCTTGTTGTATGTGGTAGTATTCTGAAAGCCCTGATCATAGCTGACAATATATTAGCTTTAATTTAAAAACTAAGTCACCTGCTTATTAAGATTATGGAAAAGGTTTGAAATAGGCCAGGTGTTCTGTAAATGCTGAGCAGAAGAGAAGTAGAACGTCAGTATAACACTATCAGTCTCAGGATTTTTTGGGGGATAACTCATTTTTTTCTCTGCCATTTGGGATTAGAAATAATTTTTCCAGGAAAACGGTAGTTTATTTTGATCCATTAAAATGCAGATGACAATATTTGCTGTGCTTTCCTTATTTTTTAATCTGCTCTTCTTACAAAGCAAAAGTACTTTGGTGAACCCCACAGCAGCACTTTTGTCTAAGTGGGATCATGGCTCTCTTCTTAATTTTGGTCAGGTTTTGGTTTCTATATGCCATATTCTGCACCTGTGTTGGAGTAGATCCATACCCATGTGGTCACCTCTATCACTTTGTAATTTTGCCTTCCATCACATTAACATTTATTGCTCTCTTTACAGCATTCCCTTCACTATATCCACTAGAAAACCTACTAATGCTAATTACTTGCAAATAGTAATGGTAATTTTAATGACAACCTCAGAAAATTGCTTTTTATATGCTGTAAGAAAATTGAAAACTAAATGTCCATTTTGCTGTTTAAAAAGAATCTTGTAGAACAGCTAATATACCTTGTGCTCCTTCTGTCTGGTGGGAGCACAAATAAGAAGCTTCCATTGAGAATCCTTTTTTGAGTACCATGGGATGGGTTAACAATTGAGGAGACACAGCAGGTACAGAAATGAAATAGAAATGGAGGTGCAAGGAAAATGAAAGATGAAGATGGAGAGATTGTGAATGAGGGTGAAGCACAAGGAAGATCAAACAGGGTAGAGGAAGCCCTGTTAAGACTTTAGGAGCACCTCTGGAAGACAGGAGCTTTTGGCTGTCTTTTCTGTGGTCTGTGGGAGATTGAGTCCAGGACTGCTAGAGTCCAGGACAATGCTGGAGCAGTGTTGGGCCAGAGTGGAAGGATGCAGGAAATAACAAAACATCAAAGTGATCGCACAGTAGTACAAGGACTGCTTTTTCATCAGTAAAATTGGACAGAAAACATGTCACACATGTTACATGTGCAGTAGAAGAGCTGGGGGTGCAGATAAAGGCAAGTCAGTGTCAGTACCCAATGGTCCTGCCCAGAGTTTGTGTGTGTGGTGTGCAGCAGCTGCCTGCTTGGAGGGTGGGTTTAGGCATCCCAGTGCTGCTGCTTTCCCACCAAGGCACAGCTTCTGGCTCTGCCTGGCCTCTGCCATCCCTCTGTCTGCACCCCATCAGGGCAACATCCCCAGCTGCTGGCTGGAGACTCCTGCTGGAAGGCAGCAGCATCCTCGTGGTTCCAGCTCAGCTCTGCTGGGCCCTGTGCTGCAGACAGGACCCAACACCTTGCTCACAGCCATGAGGCATCACTTATCACCTGCCTGGAAGTGACTTCCCACATGTTCTGTGGTGATTTGGCAAGAGTGGAGGACTGTTTGGCAGAGATTTCCAGAATGGGCCCAGGCAAAGCAGATTTGGAAGAGAGGAAGGTCTGGGTTGGGAAATGGTGGTGCCAAGAAATCCTTACTTGTCCCATGCTCCTGTCCTGACTGCCCCAATGCATATCCTAATGCTTCAAAAGAGGGGAAAACTGAAAAAGGATCTCCTTACACAAACCTTTCCCAAAGGATTCTGGCATGAAAAGTAGCTCTGGATAAGATCCATTTGCTTTTAAAGTAGTCAGTACCTGGTAAGAGCCAAACTCTTGCCTGTCTTAATAATTTAAGCTTTGCAAAACAGAAGCTGGGTGAAATTTTGACCTTATAAATTACTGCTGCATAAGTAATCCTCAGGAACATTCCCAGTATTGTTAACTGTTTGTATCACTGGACATAGGAATAATTCTGCACTTTTGCAATAAAAATCTGTGTTGCAGATTGTCAATTTTGCATTAAAATATGATTTAAACCCTTAAGAGAAGTTGGCATTGATGATGAGAGTTGATTTAGACGGTCTGGTTTAATTCAGGTG
The DNA here is from genome assembly GCA_018697195.1 of Certhia americana. NCBI lineage: Eukaryota > Metazoa > Chordata > Aves > Passeriformes > Certhiidae > Certhia > Certhia americana. The sequence continues at coordinate 6,862,999 of CM031862.1, forward strand.
CAGTTGATGAACCTCTTCTACATTTAGTCTCAGTTTTAAAAGGTAAAAATAATTTGTATAATGTTACAACAAGTATGCCAGAAACAATAGCTAGAGACATATATCAAAACAGAAGAGTCAAGGGGCATGTTACAGCCAGAGCTAGTTTAGAAAACAACCCCCCCCCCCCCCCCCCCCCAAACCAGTCTGTATTCAGAATTGACATGTAGAGGAATGTGTGTTGGGCAGATATAAATTGAATGACAGGTATGAATATGCATAACTATTGTTTGTGAAGACTCTGCACCTAACTGAACTTTCACCCAAGATAACTTTCACTGCTGTTCACACTCAGTGTCTTGGCTTATGTTCTGCCTTCTAAAAAAGATTGATTAACCTGTCCCTTTTGATTTTTGAGGTGCTGGTATTCACAGTGCTTTTTAATTCTGTAGCAGCATATATCAATTCAGGAAGCTGAAGTCTGTTCATGTTGCAATATCCATTCGAAGCTGTTCCACAGAATTTTGTTTTAAAGAGTGGAATTCAGCAGTTGACTCCCAGGCACAAATAACCATGTAATTACTCTGCAATCACATAGTAATTAGCATATACTATTCATATATTGCATAATTATATGCCCTGCAGATTACATAGTAATTATATTTGTACTAAACATACAGTTCTATATATTGTATAAAAAAACTTTGAGACTTCGTAGTTAATATTATAGTTATATGCTAATGTAGTACAACATTTTATATAAAAATGTTACAATTTTATGAGAGGGTTGTATTTTGGGCATCTCATCTCTTCTGCATCTGGTGTTGCATAATCTGTTGTAGGCTGCTATTATAAGAAAGGCTCTTAATTTATAGTCAAATGTTGCATGTTTACAATTTTGTAATTTATGAAGATAAGATGCAAAAAGTTGCCATTTTATTTGTGCAAGCAGCTGAGATTGGGAAGGACTTGGAGTGTGATTGTTAAATTACAAAGGTTAAATGCACTAGTGCACTGAATATAGTTACAGCACACTGCTAGAGTGAAACACAGATCAAATGTTTTTGGGTAGATAAGATGCATGGGACAGTTGCAGGTGATCTATTTGAATAATGGTAAATATGTGCAAGCAGCCAAGGCCCATCTTGGGCACAGTGTGTTCCAACAAATGCAGCAGCTCAGGGCAGCATCTCAGCCAAGCAGCTTTGTGTTTTCCTGCTGTGGAGAAAGAGAAAAGGTTGATGTCCTGATCTGGGAATGGGAGCTAGAGTGGTAGGAGAATGGAGATGAGTGGCAGTGAGTGTTGAAGGACCTTGGACTGAGTTTCAGGGTAAAGGTGAAAGATCTAGGAAACAAAAAGCTTTTAGTAAGAGTAACTTAGAGCTTTTGATCTTTTAAAATGTTTTATCTTCAGCCACCCACCCCCCCCCCCCCCCAGCAGGTTGCAGCAGATTTTAGATATTTGCAAAATGCTTTGTTCAGCTTGCAAATTCTGTAGCAGTGGGAAATTAATGTGTTTTCTTGGATGTGTGATGTTGGCATTCCTAATGTCCAAAGCAGCTTTACAATTATTCCTAATTGAATGTTGTAATCAAATGCCAGTTACCTTAGTTTTCAAGTAAAACATCTATTGGGTTTTAATATCTGGATAATGTATTGAGAAATTAAATGTGTAATTATAGCCTTAACTTCTGAGTTCAATTTTTCCTATAATTTCTTGGGGGGAGGGGGCGGTGAGAGAGAGAGAGAAGGGGACATCCTTGTTCTAAAATGTTTCTTTCACAATCACTTTTTAATTTTATGTCAGCTTCTTCAAAGCTTGTAAAGTCCATAAATTTTCCAGGGCTCAGGTGGTATCTGTAGATATTATAACAGTGTTTTACCTAACCATGGAACTTGTGGGTGGCCTTAGAGAGCTCCCGGTTTTGGGACTGCACCTGATTTCCTTCCTATCTGGGTGGGCTGCCCTCAGACCTCAAAAAATGTTGTAATGGGCGTGTCTATTTTATTTTCTGCACGCTATACAGATTACTTTAAAATGTTGTCATCTGGGGTAAACATGGCAAGTCATTTAACTTGCTCAAGGGAAAAAAATGGAAATGTCAGAACTTTACAAAACCAGAGTTAGAAGCCCATGTTCTCATTGTGTTCTTATGCCAGACGCATGCTTTCCAATTTACTGGGGATTTTAAGAGCTGTTTAGTGAGACCAAGCCTTACCCAATACTGACCCTGCATGTCTGCTGTGAAGAAGATGAAGTATAGCCAGCCCAGAGTGTCATTTGTTCACCAGCATTGTGCCCTCACCTTGCTCAACCATTAAACCATTACCTCAAGAACCAGAAGGAGTGATCCCAGTTTCTGGCACTGAAAGCTTTGTATGTAACAAATATATGTATTCAGGAGCTCGTTAATAGTGAAATAACGGCAAAGCACAAAGTGTAAATGTGATGCGTTTCTCACTGCTGTTGTGTTGTTTTTTCTAGTGGAGCCAGTACTTTCAAAGGGGAACAATTGCTTGGATGCAGCCAAAGCTTGTAACCTAAATGATACCTGCAAGAGGTTCAGATCTGCTTACATAACCCCCTGCACCAGCAGCACGTCTAATGAGATCTGTAACAAGCGGAAGTGTCATAAGGCCCTCCGGCTATTTTTTGACAAAGTCCCCCCAAAGCACAGCTACGGGATGCTCTTCTGCTCCTGTCGAGATGTAGCCTGTACAGAAAGGAGGCGGCAGACTATTGTTCCTGTGTGTTCATATGAGGACAGGGAGAAACCAAACTGCCTGAATTTACAAGAGTCCTGCAAGAAGAATTACATCTGCAGGTAAGATAGCACACGGCAGGGGAGTGATTAATGAGGTACCAGAGAGTACTTCTTGGTGCTGATGGATTTGCCAGGACTAAGGGTCAGAATACCCGCTAAGGAAAAGGATGAGTCAGGGAAAAAAGCAAATGTCTCTGACATTCTTAACAGAGTAACAAAAGCACTCATTTGCTTGAAGTGTGTATCTTCTCCAAAACTGTTCACAGCTCCTCCCTTGCATTGTGGAGGAGTCATTAAATCCCCAGTTTGATTTTTACAGATTTTTGTTGGAAACATTGTGTGTCTCTATGAAATGATGTCTTAGTCTGATTTTATGTCCCATTAGTGACCAGGTAAAAATAGAATTTTTCATTATAATGGGATTTATTTTCATTGTACATGTGAATAATAATAATAATAATAATTGGGAATAAAAGCTTCATGTTGGACTTCATGAAGAGTCACAATGCAGACTACTCATGTGTTTTTAATTCATCGGAAAAAAAGGAGTCCACATTGTAGACAGACTCCCACTATCCTCATAGAGCTGGTTTAGCCTTGAATTGTTTCATCTCCCCTCCCCTGAGAAGAGTGCTGAGCTGATGCAACTGGGGGGTCATTGATTCCTGACCTAATTCCCAGCCTCTTTCCCTGAGTGCTGTGGCAGTGCAGAGCCCTGCTCCACAGGACAAACTGGGTCCCTTCCCTTTCCTGCAGGTTATCACACAGAGCTTATTCAGTGGCAAACAGAGACTCCTCTGCCCTCAGGAAATGCTTTGCTCCTACTTAGCATTGTGTATGTTTATATTAGAACATTGTTGTGCTAATGCCATATTTATGGAGTCGTGCCCCAGCATCCTGCTCATTTCTAATGTGTAAATTTCTTGTAGATTATCCAATTCTGTGAATTAGCAAACAAGGGAGATAAACACTATTGTAAAATGTCAAGGACACTGAAGATATGATCTAAATCTTAATAAGTACTTACTTATGCCTGGTAAAATATTTACTTTGAAGTTTGTTTATGAGATTTTCACTGCTGGTTTTAAGCGTTTTGCGGTAGCACTTCAGTTGTTCCTGAGTGTTGTTCAGAGGTGAGGTGAGCAATATCCTGCCCTCCGTGGCTTTGGGGGAATCTGCAGACACACCAGCAGTTTCCAGCTGACCACAACAGGAGCAGATTTAGATCAGAGCAGTCTGACTTGCATCCAAGCACCTTGATTGCTGATGCTGTTGCAGTTTATGAAAGCTGGGTACGTGGAGCCTTGCAGCAATTCATTTTCTATTTCCATGTTGTTCCATTAGTACTTTTGCTTCTATGTATTGCCTTCCCTATACACAGGTCCTGTTAATTAGTAGAGTTACAGTATCTTTACTGTGTTTCCTGTCAAACTGTCAGTGTGTTACAGTGCCAGTGAAATTGGAGAGAGGATTTTATAGAGAGACTTCTCCCTGTTATTTGGGTCGTAGTATTCTGGAATTAACTTGTTAAATTAACGCCATTACTTCTCTCATAGCTGTGTTTTTCTTTGGTCAGCTTTGATCTAACCTTGTCTCAGCAGTTAAGTTTTTAATGGCATTTTGTTTAATTTAACTTCACGGGTCTGGCATTTTCTCCCTTGCAGTGTTGCAGGGGAAAGCTTGGTACAATCTCTGCCTGAAGTTGCAGCCAGCACTGAGATGAAAATGGATTTATTTGTAAATGGACAATGGCTTCTTTTGCTTGAGAATGTCAAAATTAAAAAGTTTTGGCTCTTCCAAGGCTCAGTGAGACCTGGCTATGAGGGTGAGGGGCAACAGTGGTACAAGGGAATGGGTGGGAAAATGTCTGCAGGATCTGGGGCAGACTCAGTGTGGACAGCACTCAGGTCCTGTGGAGGTAAAGCAAGCTTGGTGTGTTGCTAAGAGTCACCTCACATTGGTGTTACAACCTCCGGGGCTTTCTAAACTGCTGTTGGTTTAATACCTTCCCTCATTGCTGTCATGGAGAGGAGGAATTGACACCAAAGCTATCTCAGCCTATCAGACAGTGAAAGACATTTTGTCTCTGTGACTTGTGCACTTAAAGGAAATTGGTGAGATTTGTTCTCCTAGTCCTGAAGGAAAACAGGGACTTGGACAGGGCAGGGAAGAAATGGGAGATCTCCTTGCTGTTGTAATTACTGGCACTGATAAATGTCAGTCCTTATATATTCCAGATATATTTAGAATGATTAAAAGCAGTAGTCAGTTGGTGTGTAATTCTAACTCTGATAACTTCTATTTCATTTTGAAATCAGAAAGAGTATCTAAATGGCAGAATAATTTGAAAATATGGTCTGCCTACTGTGAAACCAGGTAATTTAGAAACTGTTATTTGCATGCCTGTAATACCTGTTAAAGCCTTTTCATAATGCTGGTTTAGACAAGGGGTACAAGCTCTAAAGGTTTTCTGAAAGTATGTTCATAAAATGGATAATGAATGCTGCTTACTCAGAAATGCAAGATTTGAATCTGCCTGTACTCTGCATGAAATATCAGCTGGGCCTGTGTAAAGTATGTAAACATTCAGTTTTGAACTCTCTTTAGAAGCTTTATCCTGGTGTACATATCACCAAATCTCTTCTTGAAGCAGAGTTAAGAGCAGGGAAGCAATCTGGCCAAACTGGAGGTACCACTAACAGACATGGCAGGATGCTTTGCTTTTTTATTATTTTTTTTATTCAATTCATTAATCTATCTGTTATGTAAGAAATTCTCAATCGAGGGATAAAGAGACCTGAAATGTCAGGAAATGCAAACAAGTTCTTACTTATGTAAACAGTCCTAATTTTCAACTTCATCAGAATGCTGAATGGTTCGCTTTCATTATCATTTGTCTGCTGCCTCTGCTTGTATCCCAGTCCATATCCAGCTTTGAAATAACTGTAGTCTCTCAGGCATGTCTGTCAATGCTCAGTGAAAAGAAAAAAAAAAAAAAAGGGAAGAAACAAGAAGAAGCAATTAGAGTTCTTTTATATGTGAACATAAACAAATTTCTAAGAAAAGTCAGCGTACCATCGAAAACTTTCACCAGTGATGTCCTGGAATAGCACAAACCTCTAAAGAACTTCATGATCTGATCACTTCAGCTAACAATCTCCAGAAACTTGACTGGCATGTTTTAAGAATATCATCTTGCTGTAAATGCAAGGGTGCTTCATATTTGCCTCTATCACATTTGACAGTACTACAAATACTATTTTGCTTGAATCATGAAAGTGTGAGTCATTAGTTTGGTCTTTTTAATAATCTGTGTCTTGAATTTGCATACTTGGGGTTTTTTCCTGGATATGTTCAGAAGACACTGACCAGAATGATAATGATACAGACACATTATTTATTGAAATAAAGCTGTCAATCCATTAATGTGCTGCAAAGATCAGAAAAGAAGGGCAGCATTTTTTTGCTAATAAAAAAAGGTGGTAGGAGCATGATTCTTGTCCTTCACAATAATTCTACTCAAAATGACTGGTCAGATCACTGCGGTTTGTTTTTGAAGCTCAAATAGCCAGAAAGTAGTTCTCAACTAATTTCAGAGGACAGTTGTTTTCTTAATTTTTTTCCTTTAGTTCTGCAAAAGGTACATATTGCTGTCTGCAGCTGTTTGACTTTGAAAAAAACAAAAATACTAACATGTTTAAATAACTTCTTCTTGTGGGATAGCGGAAGGATAATTATGAAATATCCAATAAGTTTACAGTACATGGGTCATCTCCTTGAAAATACAGTGAAAATGTTTTCAGCACTATGTGTACAGAGAGCCAGATCTTTATAAATGTGCCTCCATTGGCATTTTTAACTCTTGACCAATTTTTGGTCACCTGTCCTATCCAATCTTTATTTAATTGCAACCACCCATTCAGCTCTGCACAAAGGATGTCTGCTTCTGCAGGTATCAGAACACACTGTAAAGATATCTTGTCAGTGCAGAGAAGAATTCGTCCCCTGGAAATGTTAGAACAGAAGCTCAGATGCTTGGTGCATTTCCTGAAAACATCAGAAACTTGGCAAGGAAATAATTTTCCTTCATGATATTCTGTTGGAACACTTCTAATGATAATGTACCTCGGAAAGGGAGTCACTGTGTCTGTGCTGTTTCTGTAAGGCATGTGAAAATCTGCAGGTGCTTCACACCTGGAACCTGTTGAGAAAAGCGGCTTCTCTGTGTGAGTCTTGTGGACTGTTCCTTCAGCAAAAGCCACTGCTGACTGCAAACACTGCACCCTCGTGCTTCAGCACTAGAGACAAGTCTGTAGTGAGATGTTACAAATGTGCAGGCAACCGGTTTTGTCCTGCTCCAGGATGGGGGGAGCCCACCACTTCTTCTAGGAGTGAGCAATCCTCAGTTACAGAATTAACAGGGAGCAGTGCCCTGGAGGGATGTGCAGGAGGAGATGAAAGGGGGGGAAAGGAAATTTGCCTTTTTCTTCACGTTTTCTATTCGTTATACTGCTCTTTCATTTTTCTCACTTTTTTCCCTTACTTTTTTTTTCCTCCTACTTCTTCCCCTCACTTAGTCTCCTTTCATCTCCTCTTCCCAGATCTTCCTGCAATTATCTGACTTTCACCGCCTCTCTGACACGTTTGAATTCCATTACAGCCACTTATGGTGCCTCCTCACCTGCTTCTCTGCATGTTGTGCTTTTCCTCCCTCAATATCCTGCCACGGTCCAGTGATCATCTGTAATTCAGCAAATGAGAGGGAAAACAGAGGTGCTGCCTCCCTTTCTGAGCCTTGTAGCTGATATTGGTGACAATTCAGTTGGTCAGATAAAAGCCTGAGCACTCACTCTCAGTCTGGCTCTAGTTTTGCATGTTAAAAAGGCACTTGGTGGGTATTTTCGTGAAGGACACAGTAGCATTGCAGAGTTCTGGATAACAGAGCTGGGTTTGAGTCCCTCCGGGGCATTTATATCAATTTGGCACTTGGAGCACTCTGGCAGCTCCTTGAGGTGATCGGTTTGCTGTGGTTATGCAGAACCAGGACAACAGTAGAGTTTCTGTAATGCTGTTAAGGACATTAAGAAAAGGGCACTCGATTTCTGGAGAAGTGCAGGGCATGCCCACATCCTGTGTTTCGAGGCTGAGTCAGGGAGTGGGTGCAAAACCTCTCGTGCCTGACTCACCCTGCAGTAGGTGTAGGCAGGATGCTTGCAGTGCAGTAGGGTGAGCCTGAGCTCTCTGCACCTGCACTCAGGATAGAATACCAAGTGGGGCAGAAAAAGTCGTGAGTCTACTTTGTGACCCATGCCCACAAGCTCACCTCACACAGCCTGAATTTGGAGACGGATTTTTCTACTTATTTGTGCATACATGCATGTAAATGTATGCATATATGTCTGTATTGCTAGGGGTTTATTTATTCAAGTGGAAAAAAAGACAAAACAGGTATACATTAATTTTAATGAACTAACAGTGAGGCATGGTGATAGTTACAAAATATCAAAAACTGGGGTCTGAGGGGAGGTGAGAAAGAAGCTGGTTTACTCTGGAGAGGAAACTGGATGGTGTAGTGGGCAGTGTGTGTGTGGGGAACTGCTAGCCTGGAAAAAAATATTAATACAGTCTCTGCAAAATAAGCAAAAACCTTTCAAGAAAAGCAAAGATAGAAAATGCTGAAGTATTATATTATTTTCTTTCCATTCAGTCCTTACATGATTCATTACTTTGATATCTTCTGTTAGCAGAGTAAATAGACATTATATTGCTCTCCCCTCCCCCTCAAAAACAAAGGTAATTTTAAATTTCTTCCATCTGAATAAAGTTCAAAATGAATCAAGCAGTTCCTCTTTATAAGGTATCTATAAATCCCTCTGGAATAAAAATATTCCAAATATCCAGCAAAACAAGACTGCTTTGTCCCTTTTGAAGTGTGGATGGATCTCGTTCTGCAGTGCCCAGATCTGCTTGGCTGGCCCTCATTTATACTCTCCCTAGTCAGCTTAGGAGGGGCTTGAAGATTAAAAGCTTGCTGGGTGATTGACATTTCTCCAAAAGCAGGAGAGACACAAGGATACAGTAATTAGAAGAATGGCTCAGCTTTAGTTCTGCACCCAACTTTTCCTTGGCTTTGTGCTGTACCAGTGAAGACAGTTCATGCTCCAAGAAGCAGTAACTAGACAGTATTTCATGCTGAGGTCCCTTGTCAGGCAAGCTCAAACTCTCCAGTCAGCATCCCCACAGCTGGGTAGATCTTCTGCTGATCAGGTTAAAAATAACCTGTGGTGCTGAATATTCCATGTTACCTGTCTACAGGGCTGAAGAAATGGAAGTGGGAATAAAGAGTGCATGTGTGAGTATACAACAATCACAAAATAAACTTGGATGCAAATGATTCAGGTTCTATAGGCTGTATTTGGATACCCTGCCTCCATGTCAGCCTCTTTCTCAGAAATTGGCTCAGTGAGCTGAGTGAGGTACTTGTGACCACTACATTTCAGCTCTAAAAACTTGGAGCACTTGTATCTAAATGTGATCCTTCAGAGAGTCCTTTATGTTGGAGAAAACCATTAAGAACATCAAGTCCAGCTATAAACCTAACCCTGCCAAGCCCACCCCTAAACCGTGTCCCCAAGTGCCACATCTGTAGGTCTGTTAACTGCTTCCAGTGGTGGTGACTCCACCACTTCCCTGGGCATCTGTTCCAATGCTTGAAAACTCGTTCCATGAAGCAAATTTTCCTAATATCCAATCTAAACCTTCTCTGGCACAACTTGAGGCCATTTCCTCTCATCCTGTCACTTGTTACTTGGAAAGAGACCTTGCTGCCACCTCCTCTCAGGCAGTTGTAGAGAGTGATAAGGTCTCCCCTGAGTATTCATTTTGTCTGAAAAGCCTTATTTCATTAATTTAAGTGGAAAAGAAAATTCTTATAATTTAAGAAGTAAGACTACAGATTAGGAACATGAGCCTAAGGGGAAGGGGTTACAGCAAGGCTTATGTCACCCATTTTGTTTTGTTGATCTATGGGGGGAGGGTGTGGAGAGAGAGATTAAACTACATATGTTAATTAATCAGTTTCACACATGTTTAGTCAAAAATATTGAAATCCAGGACAGTTAAATTTGGCATTAAACTTTAATAGAGATCTAAATTTGAAGCTACTCATGTCCTTACAGTTATGCAAGCACTTAATTGCTTTGCTGGATGGGGTTCCACTAGGACTACTGCTGTTGCTGATTTTTTGAATTGTTAGTTGAGAGATTTTTGTAGAAAGAAGTTTAGCATCCACTGCTTTGATGAGTAGCTTCCACCCCCTGTTCTATTAGATGTAGTGAAGAAAAGATCTGTTATGTACACCCTGTCAAATATGGCTAACTTGCTGTTTCTGGGGCAAAGAAAGGGTGTATATATCACACAATAGCATTTTCTTTAATAAATCAAAATGCTTTTTTCATTTACCTCAAGCCGTGTATATGCTACAGGCAAGAAGCTGTTCTGTGTTTAATGTAAATAACAGATCTATTCTGTCAAATATGTTCCCAGCGTACTTCCTCTGACATCAGTGACTTCACTGGATTTATTCCAGGGTGAATTTGGCTCTTCCTGTTCTGTGTAGGTAAATCTTCAGGCAGTGCTAATTAGGAGAATGTCAACTGGTTTTACCATTCCATTATGCTGGACTTTGTAAAGGTTATTTATATCATTCTACATCAGGGCCCAGTGAGAGAATATTTCTGGTGGCAGTTCATCTATTAAAATAGCTGCAAGAAAATGTAAGCATTGGAGCTAAAAATAAAATTTTGTTTCTCAACAGAGCAAGTGACAGCCACATGCATATTTTCAAATTTTATCATTCTCATGTTTACTGAATAGAAATTGCATTACTTTAATTATGTTAATAAACATTACCATGTTACTGGAGTATCTCCTGTTAAGTGGAAGCCAGATGTAAATGTAGCAGTGTCTGCAAAGTCTTCTTAGCAGAGGTGGTGGTTGTTTCCTATTCTTTAATGATCTGCTGGCTTTAAAACAAGTGACACAGAAAGGATCTTCTGGTGTGTGTTTACTGTTGATGATAGATTTTCTGTGTGAGCTGACTGTGACCCTTGTCTAAGATTATTAGTAGATGACCTTACATCAAAAGATAATGTTTGTGTTTACATTATATTTTTTCAAGCGCATTCTATAAACGATTAAAGAAAGCTTTTCTATGGTAAAGCACATACGACTAAGAACTCTGTTAAATTCAAGCTGCATTATTTGAATATTTAGTTCACTTCCTTTTGTTCCAGTTCAAGCATAAATCACAGTGGTTGGCCTCTCAGTTATGATGCTCCCTTTGCCAATTAGTCATTATGAAGTGCTGTAGGTACATCTCAGTAACTGGCCATCATGCAGCATTGCAAAATATATTTCAGAATGGACAGTTCGTTTCAGAACAACCTCTGTAAATGTCTGGGTGTATCACAGGCTGCCAACTCTCGGCCTCACATTTTTTTCTTGGCCTCATGTGTTTATGTGTTTTTGAGAGTGGAGTCAAAACCAGAAATGCTCTTGAGACAGCACATCATCCTTAACTGGTAAAAATGGTTTGTTTTCCAATCTTACACTACAAATCAGTGCTTTCTGTACTATCATTATATATCCATATTACTTCTAAAAGCAAGTAAAACATGCTGAATGAATAAGATCAATGCTCTCTTGCCTTGCTGCTTCCAGAACTTCTCTACTTGCTGTTTGGTGGGGCTGTTTTGTGCATGAAAAAAATGGGTTCACATAAAAGAGACTCTACTCTGCATTTATCTTCTGTGTTTCTGATTTTATATTCGTTGTCTTACTCCGAGGTCAGAGCAGTATTTAGAGTAGCTCCAGGATGGGTTTCAGCCATGCTGGCTGTCTACAGACCCTGCTCAGTTGAGTGCAAGGGCACACTGGACACCCTTTCTTTCCTTGAGCCATCTCTCTGACAAGGGGGCACAGAGATTTTTCCTTCAGGAATGTCACCACACATATCACTGAGAGATTTTCTTATGCAAAGAGCATCCCTTCATAACCTCAGGAAACCTGGTGTTCCAGTACATCTACCAACAGAAACTTTTCTGGTAAAGAGAGAACTTGTATTGGACTTTTTAGATTATTTTCCATCTCCAGCCTCCCATCAGTTTCATGCTTGAGCTAGTAATAGTCTATTATAGTTTATTCAAGTGGTTACAGGGAATATTATTGCCATGGATGTCTTTCTCAGGTACTTGGAACCACATCCTTTCAGTGTGCACTCAGGTTGTTGTTATTCATAAACACTGAAGCATCCAGTGGCATGTTCAAGGACTTGCAGTGGCACTACTTTTCCTTGGCTTGCTTTTTGAGACTGACAGTGATTTTCTTAGGTTACCAGTCTGTAATTCAAAGACTATTCTGCTTGCCCAGCTGATGAAGTGAGAACAACTCTCCCCATAATGCAGTAGGTCTTTCCTGAGTAACATCCTGTCAGGAGACACTGAGGTTTGGGCATATTTAAAATGCCAGTCATTTTCATTTAGAAGCTTCAAATTAAAAGGTGTAAAGGAAATTAAACAAAGAAACATACAAATTCATGATAGCTGGAAAGCAGCTGGTGGATTTGTTCATGTTATTGGAGAGCTTTGGTACAGAGACAGGTAGACTAAATAGAAATCTTACCAGCATGCCCTGATAAAATCACACACTGACAATTCAGCCTGTCATTTTGTAGAGGACTCTGACAGAAGTGTTTTCTTTGCAGCTGAGAAGACAGAAACACATTATGAATGCTTAAGGTCGATGCTAGGAAACAGAGCCCTGCAAAACATATTTAATATAGGTTTGATTTCCTGTGGAATGTTTTCCAGATGTTCTCTCAAACAGGCCTCTAAAAAATGATGTGAGGTAATTTTTTTTTTCTTTTTTTAAACAGAAAGAGAAAATGCTGTTTTGTGTCACAGCGTCTGAGAATCACTGTTCTGATTCTTTATTGCATTACCTTGTTCTCGGGATTTTCACCATATTTTTCAAAATTGTTTTTATTACACAAAAGGTCAGTAGTACATAAATATTTATATAACCCAATTTCAAATAAATCATACTTGTTTAGAATCACATTTGAGCTTAGTAGTTTCCCTTAAACCCAAAGGAGATCTAATATATTAAATTAAAATTACTCTCATGCATGATCTTGAGTCGCTTAGAGAATTTAATTAACATTGATAAACTATGACATTAGTGTTTTGTTAAGTTCTTTTGATTTTCTGTAGCAGATACTGTGTAAAAAGATCTAACTGGTTTCCAGCAGATAACATGAGCAAAGGGAGAGGATAATTAACAAAAAATAATACAGAACTTATTTTATTTTGCTTTCCACAAAGTGCAGTAAAAGAACATGGGTGCAGGGTATTAATTTGCTAATAGAAGGATAGAAATGCATTGTTTGTACTTTTAATTTTAAAATACAGATAGGTAAAGGTGGAAATGCTTTTCATTTTGCATGACTGAATTTCAGAGTTAGATCTCTGTTTTCTGGGGTATTAAATGTCCAGAAGGCCCCTGGTAAACAGAAAGCCAGAGCAGTAACATAAATGCTGGCAAACGTGGTGGGAACATGGTACAGGCAGAGAGCTGGGTCGAGTGGGAGTGCTCCTCTGGAGGTACCAGCCTTTGGGGGCTTTGTGCTGTGCCTGATGCTCTGAGCAAGCCCTTGTGCTGCTAGAAGGCATCTCAATGAATCTTGTGTGGTCCCTGGTGTTTGTTCTTGTGTCTAGTTACCCCACCATCCAGATAGGCTGCCTCTGTGCAATTGAGCATTGTCCATATTTTGCTTCCAGATGCACAACACAGTTTTGAGAGGTAAGTTGAATCCAGAGTCAAATTTTGCTTGGATTTAGGCTGCCAGACATTTAAAATAACAAAACAGCAGCAAAACCAGATAAAACCCAGCTTCTTTCAGTTAGTAGCTGGTATTTGGGGTCTAAAATCCTGTAATTGTTTCTGCCACTGTTGGAAGAGATTTGGATCAGCTCATGTGAGAAAAACTGCCTTCAGTATTCAGGTATTAGGAGGCAAATGGTTTACTAGCAGAAATGTTCTTTTTTACCCTTCCCACTCCCCAAAAGGTGCAAATGCTGAGCTGGATGTCAGGATGCAGCATGGGATGGGGGCTTCCTGGGGCTTCCTGAGGACTCCAGGGACTGGTAGGGCAGAACCTCATGGGCTGGGCTCATCCTACCACCCCAGCTCAGGAGCGGGACAGTCCCTGCATGGGGCATCTCCCTGGGGACAGGAGGGGACATCAGCACTGGCTGAGTGGGACCCATGGCTGGGCAGGGCAGGGGTGGGCAGGAACATCAGTGACCTCTGGGCCTGGACAGTGTCATTGTTTGAGGACGAGGGCAGCAACCAAACACAAACCAGCCTTTCCATTGGAAAAATGTAGTGGGGTTGCTGTTTAATAAATATGTGGGAAAGTGACCTTTTAAATAAAAACGTCAAAATTTGTAGTTGCTCACAGGTGCTCAACAGTGTATGTAGACAGCTAAGGAGGTGTAAGATTTATTAATATTACACAGCTCTAGTGTCTTTTAATGAAAAAAAAAAAAAAAAAGATGGATCAAAGCTACGTTACTATGTGCAGGGAGAATCACCCCTTGTTTGGAGCTCTTCTGAGGCTTTTTTCATCCCACTGGTTGATAGAGTTGCTTATGTGGCCTTTGCCTCATTTTCTCACTGTTTATGAAAGAAAGAGAAAATGAAATGCTCCTCCAACAGTGAAACCATTAGTCTGGCCACATACCAACCCTTGCAACCAACTCTTGCATCCCAGCAGAGACAGCACCAACCCCAGTGATACAGGAGCTATTTGTAGCCAGAGGAGGACACTGCAGTTGACCCCCACGAAAGAAGAACAAGCATTTTGACTTGTTGTTTTTTTCTGTAATGGTGCCATTTATCACTATGACACACATTCATTGACTTAGTCTGGCTTTTTTCAGTGTTGGATTTATACCTCTTTTCTGTTTTGAATATTGATGCAGCACTTCCCTTACGTGACTGCACTGCCAAATGGTGTCTAGACGCTAGAGCAGCTCTGACTAATTAGTGTAGTCACCTCAGTCTCTCAGCTCTGGCATTTACGTACTCTTTATGTTACTGCTATAAATAGGTGCCTAAACACAAGCAGAGCAGCAGTGTAGGGAGAGGTGGCAGTGAGCATGTCCACACCTCACCTGACATCCCTGAGGTGTGGCACAGGAGCACTGTCCCTGCATTCCTAACACACTTGGACATCACTACCTATGTGTGGGCAGCCAGCAGGAGACCTGAGTTCAGTGTCTTGCTTATTGTGAACATCACCAGTGCCAAGATGAGGCTGAGAGAGCTTTCTCTCCTCGAGGGCTCAGCCTTGTCTACCAACAATACAGTCAGAGAGAAAAAAAGAAGAGAAATCAACACCTGCCATCCCAGTGATGTGAGTGCTTCTTGAGGAGGAATCTGGTTCATTGTTGCTTTCTGATAGGTCATGATTTGCACCAGATCCGAACTAAAAATTGTACAAATTTTCTGCTACTTCACAATTTTTCATCATACTTTTAAATATTGCACCACTGCTAAAGCTGAATTCACCAACCTTAAAGAGGGAGAACTGATAAATATCAAAGATTACTTCAGGACATCAAAGAACTTCCACAAAACCTTGAGAACAAAAAGTAGTGAAAAACCTAATCAATGTTGCCTATGCAATGGGCTGTGCTAATATAAAATTAAATTGCTTCCAAAATTATATGCAGATTCAATACAATACTGCTATTAAAAAAGCTTATTTGTAAGCAAAATGTGAAACTTTTATATTTTCCAAGTATTTGAAGAGCCACTATCATAAGGAGAGCAAATTAACTTTCTTCCTTTGTATTTTTAACTGTTACAAATTATTTTACTGGTACTAATACAAAGCATTAGAGAATAGCAGGTTTGGGATTTTTTCTCTTCTTTTCAGAAAGGCTGTTTGTTGTTTGAGCAGATTTTCTTTGAATTTGCTGATGGGATTATTCTTACTTTTCCATCTAGTGGTATACAAAATATTTAAAGTAAGCTTTCCAGAACATCTACATGTTTTCCGGGGTTAAGATAGGACTAATTTAATTCGTGGGGCTTTTGACCTACAAAGAAATGATTTTTTTTCTTTTTTCCTCTCCCTGAGAGAGGAAGATTTCTGAGCAGTGCCCCTTATTTATGCAAGGAAAAGGGAACACATCATAAATGTGGCTGTGCACAATAAGGATTTTGTGACAGAAGAAGAAATTAGTAGTTCTTTTAAATGTGGTCCTGACACATGGTATGGACAATATAAAACTGCCTGTCTGTCTCTCTCCAGCAGTGAGATACATTTGTGTACACTGCATGTGTAAAACTATTCACACTTGACGTGGCAAGCTCTGTTTGGATAACAAAACTGCTCAGTTGTGAATTGGGAACCCTCAAGGTGCCTCCTGCTGAAGGAACACTGAGTTATCATAGTGCATATAGTTTGATAGGACTGCTATTAACAGATTGCTCTGATTCTGCATCCCTAAAAGAATTGTCTCTTTTACCCAAACAGTTCTTAATATTCATGTGCAATACTTGAGGATTAATGTTTCAGATAAGGCTAATTTGTCTCTCTCTCTAGATAAATAGCAGTACCACTGTTTTGGCGTTCACTGATGAGCACACTTTCATCACTGCCAGTCTACTGGAAATGTTTGGGGGTAAATCTTAAGTGAGTGTTAATCAGCAGATCTTCACTGAAAGTATTGGAGTATTTTATGGCAGATGGAGGTCTCTGTTTTTATTTTCTGGCCTTAACTTTATCTTCAGTGCAAATGAATCCACATAAGCATCAGGTGTAGTTAACAGCTCAGGAGAGGGTGAGAGCTTGGATTGTGTGAAGTTTGGATGACTGGCTAGGGAAGGGTTGTGTGATTATGTCCAGTAACACTCAGACCAGCGCTATCTGAACTACATTTGACTTATGAAAACTTAAATGTGCAATGTTGTCACATCATTACTTTTTATGACCACAAAAATTCTTCAGAAATTCACATGGAAATCAAGGTGTATGCAAAAGAGATCAGCAGAGCTATTTTTAGCCTCCTTTAGGGTTTACAACAAATAAGTTCTTCAAGCAGGCTGGGTAGTAAATGACTGGTTTTATTCCACAGTTGTCAGTCCTTAAAAACATTCAGAGAAGAGGAATGTATTAAATGATCTCTGGACCAATGCACCTAAGAACCTAAGGGAGAACTGGGCATTTAAGAATGATGAAATGATTGCAGGAAGTGTTTTCAGGATTATCAAGATGCTGATTGTATAATCCATTGCCAAAACGATTTATTTGTGGTCACATAAATAATGAAATTTAGATGAGGAGCTGCTTTGTTTTAGAAGTACAAGAATACTGTATATGCAGAAGTCTTGCCCTTTCTGCCATGGCAGAGGTTTTTCATATTAGCTGTAATAGGCTCTATTCTGTTCTAAACCTGACTTCATCCAGGTGTTAGTAGAATTAGAAAAATCCTTGGAAACTGTCAAGTCTCTTTGTTCCAAATTGATCCAAAAGCTGGATTTGAGCCACTATCTTAATTACTGACTGGGAAAGGAATCACTGCAGTGACAGAGGGTTTCCTTTCCCAGATTTTCTTCTTGGTGCTGCTATTTATCTCTTGCCATACCTTGAGATCCTTTTCTTCTCGGCCTGCGTCCTGATAGGTACATTATATATTCTCCAGCTAAATAGGGATTTTATGTAAATTCAGAAATATATTTATAAATACACATATATATATATACACACACACACACATACATGTATGTAGGTATGTATGTGTGTATGAAGGATTGCTAGAGAGGTTGACTTCTTAAATTTATTAAAGGCAACTGGGTACAAATTTCTGTGTCAAGGTTATGTGGTTAAATAAGGCAAGAGAGGGAGTGAAAAGCTTAGAGTTGACTGTGGCTTGAAGGCAGCCATGGATTTGCTGGTGTCAGTACAGTTAGCAAGAGGTGGAACTAAAATAAGGCCATGAGAACAGCTCTCATAAATGCAGATATTGCATGGAGTTTATTTATAGGATGCTTTCTCAGACTAAGCCTCTGAACCTTTTGATGTTTGCCCATCGTTACTTTCAGGCCAATTAATGATGTGTATCCAGTCCCATTCTGGGGTAGGTAAAACAATAAAGCAAACAAAGATAATTAGTCTCTGGAGCATGTAAACAAGTAAAGTAAATCACTTGCAAATCACTTGTTTCTGCTAACTTTTGTGGGGTTCTTGCAAAACTGAAAAAGAGCATTTATACTGCAAATCTGCATAATGCTGGAGCAGTAATGAAAATTCATAGATTATACTATTCTGATTTTAGGAGGGCTTTGCAAAGATTAAGCATCTGATCCTGAGACATTACTGTGGGTTGTCAGATGCAAAAGAACATTTTTATACCTTTTTCACAGAAGAGAAGATTGAAGTAGGGAGGTGATTGGGTTTTTTTTCATATATGAAAGTCTAAATAACACTTTGATAAACAAAAGTTGCTACTTCAAGGTTGTAAGGCTAAGATGGGCAGGGAGTGACTGTAGGATGTGTGACCTTGACCCACTTCATCAATGCCTTGCAAATTTTACAGACCTGAATGGGAGCATTACGTAACCTTTAAATCACAAATAACCAGAAGAGATCCTGTCTGTTAGTCCTTTTTAATTTCCAGCATGGTAGTAATTAGTTGATCACAATACAGCTTCACTCCTGGTCTTAAATGTAATCAGTGCTCTCCCCTCCTTGGTCATGGGCTGGCTGAGGTAAGTGAAGATAAAGTGGCCACTCAGCAGCAGAACTCAATGCAGAGCACACTCTCCTTTCATCTCAGCCCTGGACCCAGTACTCTGGAGTTCGGATAAATGGATGTTTTACAAGAACAAATTCTCAGTGCTGTGGCTCTGGGGGGTGAGGAGGCCATGCCAGCTGGTCCTGCCTGCTGCCCCAGCTGCTGCTGAGGCCAGAGCAGGGGTGAGCCCACTCTGGAATCGTGGGACACCACCAAAGCAGGTCCTGCATCAAGTCTTGCAACAAGAGTCTTGCTCTGTGAGCACGAACATACAGTTTTGTATAATCAGTAAAACAGCAGAAACTGTGTTATAAATAAAAAACTCCAGTTAGAGTTCAGATCCAGGCAAAATGACTCCTCATATGATAAAATCAGTCTTTGTCTTTTTTTCTTGGCATGAAAATGCAGAACGTTTCTTTTAGTAAAGGGCAGGCATTTCCCTGTTGTTCTGTTCCTTTTTACTGTTTTCTTACACGTTTTGTTTTGACTTCAAAAATAGACTCTGGAAAGAGATACATCTTAGAAAGAGGCTCTCAATGGCTGAAATGTGTCCAATATGCATTTAAGTTAAAGAATATTAAGCCTTGTCCAAAAACAGAGAGCGTGAAAGGTAAGAATGCCTTCAGGCTTTATTTTTAAAGATACGCATTTTTCTTCCTGTTGCAGATCTCGCCTTGCAGATTTCTTCACAAACTGCCAGCCTGAGTCACGCTCTGTTAGTAGCTGTCTGAAGGAGAACTATGCTGACTGCCTGCTCGCTTACTCGGGGCTCATTGGTAAGAGGACAGGGAAGGGTGGGGGATTGCTCATGAGAAAAAAACCCAAACTGCACTTTCAAGTCCTATCTGAAATAGAAACTGAAATATAATACTCCATACTATGATACTAGGCCAGTTTCTCCACCTACATGTACTGGCCCTGTTTTGCCTTTGAGAGATTTTTGGGGTGAGCTTGTATTTGGCAAGAAACTTAAGGATGGAAGATAAGGAGAGAAAGGTGCTTGAATTTGAAATAAATGTAAACTTAAACAATAAAGCTTATTAAGAGGGTTGAATGTAGGCAGTAGGAAGTTGACAAGTGGAAATGCAGCTTGGTTGATACTGCAGCTGTCATCACAAGTTTGGGCAAACACCTTCAGGGAAAGGTACCTGAATCTGAGGTGTATGAAACAATAGATCAATTCAGCCTTTTATCAATTCCAGCTGCTATTCTTTCCATTATATCCTTCTATCTACTCTAAGTGTTTTCAGAGATGCCTGTCAGTGAGATGAGCTGAGACCAAATCTGAAATCTTCCCTTCCCAATGTAGTTATTTTTGTTTGTTGTCACTTTCCTGAGTGTCAGCAGGCACAAGGATGCCTTTATGGAAGCCAGATTCCACATGCCACACTCAGCATTTGATTCCTGAAAGAGAGAGATCATGTCAAGAAGCTGAATGTGTTGTAGAAATATCATAGTTGGGCAATAAATAACAAGTGAATGTCAAAACTCTGAAACAACAAATTTGAAAGGCCACCAGATAAGATGTTTTTAAGCTTACAGCCTGCACCTGCTGCAGTGCAGTAATACCCCTTCTGTTGGGCATGAAGGAGCCAGCTGAGGCCCTGAAGCTGATCCTGCTGTTAAATAAGTGTCTCTGGAGATAAGATCAAAATGCATATATTTCTTGAATAGTTTTGGTTTGCTGAAAAATTACTGAAAACTATACTCAGTGGCTTATTACCATTCTTATTACTCTAGCAGCTAACAAGTGAGGTAAATCCATGTGGCAGTGGGTAAAATGAGATATGATGGCTTC
Organism: Certhia americana; assembly: GCA_018697195.1. NCBI lineage: Eukaryota > Metazoa > Chordata > Aves > Passeriformes > Certhiidae > Certhia > Certhia americana. Next base: position 6,883,407 of record CM031862.1, read on the forward strand.
AAAGGATATTCTTCTACCACTGAAGAGATTAAGACAGTATGCAAAGGGTATAACATCTGAACAGTTATGACAGATTGTCATTTGACTCTGAAACAGAATTGAGTAGCCTTGAAATCTGTTCTTGTGAATGAGATTTGGAAGTCTGGCTGCTGGCAAGGAGTAACTGTTACTAATAGATACTTCTGGGTAAGAGCTGCCAAGTTCTTGCTGGACCTAGAGAATTTTGCTGACAGTTTAGTTGGTTTCATTTTTCATCTTTCAACCCCAAAGATGACCTAGTTCCTCTTGTGAGGTGTTCTTGTGTTACTGGGGATGACCATGCTGCAAAATGCTGTCACATGTCAGAAATGTGGAATGGGTGTCTAAGGAGTTCAAATCAAAAGGAGATCTAGTCTTCAAAGAGAAAAATACACATTTTTCTTTCTTCCTGCTAACCCCTAGAGACATGCAAAAGAGGAACTGACTGGTGTTACAAGAGTTTTTTCTTCTTAGTAGTCAATCTGTTAAATCAAGAAATTACCAAAACGTTTCTTGTGCTAAAGCAGTAAATTCCTGCCTCTGATATGAATCTGATACGAAAGTGGAGTAAAGCAGAAACCATTAGTACAATCTTTCAAATGTCTTCTTAATAGATATAAAATACAAGAAGAGTTAGACTGTGGGTATGAAGCTGCTACAGATCCATTCATTCATCAGAGCTTCAGGATCTCCATTTAATTAAGATAAAATATTGTTCATTAAAATAAAATATTATTTTGTTTAGCCATTTCAGTAAGTGTAGCAAAAATTGCATCTCTACAGAGTTTGTTCAGGAAACTGAGGCTTCTCTATGGAAGATACAGTGGATGTGAGTCTTTCCTCAAACGCAGGGATATAAATGAGTTAACTTCACTGAAATTAGTGTTATCCCACCTAAAGTTAATGACTTTAAGTAGAAATAGAGACAGTCATATTTTGTATGAGGTGCTTTATCAATAAAATGGAGAACAGTCTGTAGAGGCTGCTTTAATGTTTGTATCCGGGAGTTATGCATATAATTTTAAATATATATATGCTTTACAGGAATTTGAAAAACCTCAGTTCATTTGCTTTAGGCACCTTGTGGTAGTATATGGATAAGTTAACTTTTTTTTAATTAACAGAAAAATATAAAAAATAATTAATGTAAAAGGAGGCTGCGGTTATCCTCGGGTTGAGTCAGTGCTTTGGTTACAACCTGGCTAAGTCACCTGGACCTTCTGCACTCCCATGTGAATTAAGTTTTGCTCTAAATCTTGACTTCAAGATCTGCTTTAGCATTCACTTTCTGACACATCTTCCCTTGTCTCGAGCAAAATCCATCCAAGTTCCCTAGTATTCCCAGGAATTCCATGGGATTTTGTGTGAATAAGCTGGAGTTGCTTTGGGCCAAAGAAACTTCAACCCCTTGTCCCTTCTCCTAGACTTACCATCCATCTCCTTATTAATTCACCCTAATCTGAGCAACCTCTTGGCTATGTTCAGGCCAACTCAGCTTTTGTCTAAAATGTGGAAGTCTGACTGCTGACTATTGAGACCATGCCAGAGCTGTTTGGTACCTAGAGCTCAGAAAACCAAGCATGTCCTATTTGACTGCCAGCCACTGTGGTTTGTCTGATCCCTTAGTGTCCATCAGCAGAATTTCCAAGATGCCAGCTCGTGGAGGCGGGGGAAGGGAAAGGCACACACGTTGCAGGGAAAAAAGAAAATCTACCCCAGGAAACCAAGCATATAATCCGCTTGGGTTCACATCTGCCCCCAGGTTTAAATGACAGACTGATTTTTTACTAGCTGCTCTTTCAGCCACGCTGTTTTTGCTGGATGCACAGTTTGTGTGCTGTGCACACACTTTCCTTGTCCTGTCTTTCCTGTATTCATCAACTCTAATTGTACCTTGGTATCTGTTACACTTTTAACCCCTGTCTTAACCCATTTTAATTACCTTATTACCTCTTTGTGATAAGAAAGTCTTACCTCCGTGACCTTTTTAATTTCCTCAGTACCTTTCTGGTTTTTTAACCCTTCAGCAAGCATTTGCTAATTAGAACTTTTTTTCAGCCTGCTATTTTCTTTCCATTTGCAAAATCCCCTTGATTTACACTTTCTCACACTTCTCTTCAGATCATAGTGCAAGTCTGAAATAGTGTTCTGAGCCATCACATGGATGAGGGAGAGACATTTTAATGTGTTTTATTTTAATTTAACATCATTCCTCTTCTTATTTATCTACTGACCAGTTTCCATTAACAATGCAAATTATATTTGCCCATTTTACTAAATTCTCTATCTCCATTTAATGAATTTTGAACCATGCTGTTTACTCATGTACTGATCTCATGTAGAATTCAAGCAATTATTAGTTCAACTATCTGTTAAAAGCTGCAGGAAGCAAAAGGTATGGGGTTATAGTCAAATTTAAGAACATCCCAAAACAAGAGAAAAGATGCTTTTTGTGAATTTCACAATGGGACTCCATTCATTTTCACATCCATTACTGTCTTTCTTAGGCCAGCCCTAGTGCTTCACGTCACATATGAAGCAGTTTGCATGTTGATTTGTTCATTTCCCAGCACTGCCTGGTGACTGAAAGGCTGTTAGACACCACTCTGTGATTTGTGTTAGTTCTAATGTTCCTTTTTTTAGCTTGGTGTTTGATAGCCCTTTCCAGGGCTATTGCAGACTGCTGGACCCTGGACCTATGGACCAAATTTTCTCTCCTAGTGTACACTTTGGGTCTCTAACATTTGTCCTTCATCTATTCCATCTTCTTAATGACTACTTGGATGTCAGTTTTGAGGAGATGTGATCACATTTCCTCATGATATATGACCTGTCCTAGAATTGCAAATTATCAAGTGAAGAACATGTTCCCTGAAGCAGCTGGCAGCTGTTCAGCTCTGGAATACCTTCCCCTTTCTATTTAATATTTTCCCTTTTGGTCAGACAAATAAAATAAAGATTCAAACTTCTCAATCGTTAGGAAAGTTTGAAATATCTGACCTGCTGGGGTTATGCATTCAGTGAGACTACTGGCTTGAGCAAGTGCTCATCATACAACAGTTTCCTGATCCAGATGAGTGATGAACAGGTGCTGTATATCTTTTAGGACACAAAATGCCTGCTTTGGTTTCATTTCATTCTTGGTTGCCTTGAGTTGGCATATAAATGGGAGAATATTTACACAAGAGTTAGTAACAGAGTTAGAATGACCCTGTGTTTGGGAAGCTGTTGACAATATTTAGGAAATAATCACTGTACTGAAGAAGCAGTGAGACAGCAGGATTAATAGTAATTTATTTCCTGCAAAGAATCTGCTGTCCCTTTCGATGCATGCTGGTTTTGCTCTGTTCATTGCCCTAACCCACTCTGCTGGCAGGTCCCTCCTGAGCACCCTGGGGATAACAATGCTCCAAGATGTAGTAGGGCTCCCCTCAGCATGACCAGTATTCTTCTCACTCATGCATTTCAGAAATGTTTCTTCAGTCTGGCTGCAGACTCAAGGAGGAAACACTGGTCTGGATAGCTGGTTTCAGCCATTTATTTGCAGCTAGAATTAAAATGAGAAAAAAACTCAAGGGAGGAGGAAAAATCAAATTTTCAAGTGCAGCTCTAAGGACACAGTCCATGTGTGTTTGATTTGGGAGCAAAGCCTTTCAAATAGGTGCTCGTCTTCTCCCAACCCTCCTTCTCCCTCCCTCTGCCATGGTTTTCTACCTGTCAGTTTTGCTGATGCAGCTCTCTGTGGGAATCCTTTTTGGAGGGAAGAAATGTGACATGAGTGTGTGAGTCATGTTACAATTCCTAAAGTGATTGCATGCAAACCACAGAGGGTGTGAAATATGGCACAGGGCTGGGTGTCAGAGACCAAGAGGAACTGTTAAACCTGCAGGTCAGAGCCCTGCTGTGGGTCTGTGTTGTGAATCCAGCCACGAATTCATGACTTCCCAAGGGCTGTTTGCCATCTTAGGGTGGAAGGAATGTTTCAGTGCAAAGGTTGCTCACAGTGCTGTGCTTCACTCTGGTGACAGGCACCGTGATGACACCAAACTACATCGACTCCAACAGCCTCAGCGTGGCCCCGTGGTGCGACTGCAGCAACAGTGGCAACGACATAGATGAATGCCAGAAATTTCTGAATTTCTTCCAGGACAACATATGCCTTAGTGAGTACAAAATTATGTGACTTCTAATGTGTTGTAGGGTGTTTTCTGGAATCCCTTTACTGCTTAAGTGTGTTATGACACATCGAGACTTTGCACGTCACTTTGCACTTCGTTGAGCGTGGTTCTGTTGTAAAAATTAAAAGAATGAGTAAATACTCCTGATACTGTGGTTTATGCCCAAGAGTGCAAACATGAGAAACTCTTCAAAAAACAAATCAAACCCCAAAGTTGTGTGGTATTGAAATATGTTTACATCACAGGTCATATTTGGAGCCTAACACTCAGACAGCATCTTTACCATTGAATTGTAACACCTGAGGGGTTTCTGTATAATTTAAGAACTTCATATAAAAAAAGACACGTAGTTCAGGATATGAAGGATTTGCTGCAAGTAAGTATAAATTGGATTGTGCTTGCAATTTACAGCCAACTTAATTTTTTTTAGGATATTTGATCTCAGATGCCTGACTGTAGCACAAGCCTGGATAGTAACTATTGTAAAGATTTTTGTTAAATTATTGATTTTATTTTTTTTTTGTCGGACTCACTTCCAAATTAGGGACTATTATAAATTTCAGAATGGCTCAGTGGAGTCGATTTTGGCAGGTTCTCTTTTCAAATTTCCTGTCTGCCTGGAGCAGCATAATTGGATGATGTGGAGTGTGCATCAGAGTTTTAATTTCAGATAAATGAGGAGACCAAAAGAGCTTGGCTTTCCTAGTCTAGCAGAACAGAAGTTGAAAGGATATGTGATTGTCCTCTGAAATTGCATTAGCGGGGCAAGCCCAGGGAGGGGAAGGGATTACTTCACCTGCAGGACAATGTTGGAATAAGATCAAAAAGACAGATATTTGCCATACATATTTAGGCTTGAAATGGGAAAATTTTTAACCATCAGACTGAAGTTAAGAAATAGGCTTCCAGCAGGTGTTTTGAGGGTAAAAGTGGTTTTAAAAGACCTATTTCATCAGCTTATGCAAAGAATCAACATCATTGCTTTTCTCAATGATCTCAGTGATCCAGACTGGCCTGTCCAGCCTGTCCTCCAGACTTGAGCTGATGCTAGTGCAGGGTTCAGTATTTTAGTAAAGGGTCTGAAAATCCCATTGGTAGCTTCTCAAGAGGCAGCATTGCAGTGAAGGCATAGGGAGTTCTGTGCACAAAAACCTGTGATATACCATTTATTAAGCTTTGGAAGAACGAATCAGTTGCTCAAGATCATTTAACAAAAGAAAAAAAGAGTTCAAACTTTATGAGGGGTAAAATTTAACAATATACCATTAGACCTTCTTCAAGCCTGATGGCAGATGCCATTTATATCTATTGCAATACCTCAGATTTTAGTCATTTGGGAATGTATTATTTTCTAGAGTGTTACAGATTTCTTTTAGAACTTAAAGACAGAGCAATTCCTTGTCCTTTCTTTTGCCATCAGTTCAAAAGCATTAATGAAGAGAAATCAAAGACATTGGAGGTTACTGTAAGACAAATTATGCCATCCTAGCTGCAAGATAACGTCTTCTTCAGGAAGAAATTAAAGGTGTTTGCGGATTTTATACGAAGTTTTGTCTTTCACATAGCATAGGAATTTAAAAAAAAATTATTTTCATTAGTGAGCCTTCCACTGCCTGGAGAAAACGTCATTAAAATCCTTCCCACTTCCTTTATACAACACAAAACCTTGTTTTTCCACTGTAGGAAGGAACTAGGAATTTCTTGCTAGTCTGTTTTTTAGTGTCTTTCCCCTTCAAAATGGAAAATCAGCCTGTTATTTGGGGCATTTACAACAGTGATCTAGTTGAAGTTGCTCATTGCAGGCGGGTTGGACTAGAAGACCTTGAAAGGTTCCTTGAACCTAAACAATTCTGTGATTCTGTCATAGAATCATAGGATATCTCAAGTTGGAAGAGACTCATAAGGAGCATCAAGTATGATGGTATGACTAATTGTAAAGGCCACTTGTTACTTTGAAAACTGGCAGGATTGCAGGTATTTCTGTGGCCATTCTTGAAACAGTGGAAACAAAGAGTTACTGTGATTTTAGGAAATACTGCTTTTGATATTGCCTTATTCAGGGAAACACAAGAAAACTTACATTCCTCTTCCCACTTTGTCTCCATTAATGCAACTCATTCTGGTGCTTTTTACAAGTTCTTCTCTTTGCATGTTGAAATTCTAAGAACTAATATCAGAATAAAATACATCTTTTTCAGAAGAAAATTACATGTAAATTATTTTATAAGGCAAGGAATGCCACTGAGAAGAAGTGTTAATAACTTCCACATATTAGTCCCCAGTGAAATTGTTTGATTTCTTGTACAAAGAATTTGAAATAAGAAATCCCCAAATCCTTGTTGAATCCCCAAAGACCTGATTAAGAACTGTTTTTCTGTTTGTTTATAAAAAACTCCAACCAATTTACTCTTGCTATAAACACACTCTTTAATCCTGTGAAACTGTGATAAGCTTTTTAACTTTTATATTTTAAAGTTTTAGTTTAACCATCTTTCCCTCACCCAATTATGCAGATTTTGATTGAAAATGGTAAGGAAAAGATTGCCTTAGTTAAACTATTTTGTAGTTATAGGCATATTGGTTTTACTACAACAAGCTGTAGTAATAAATATTTATCCTGTTCTCTGTTTTTAGTTTGATCTGTAACTTCACCTGCTTGAATTAGGACATGACATTCAAACTGTATTTTTAAATCTTGAAAGTAAATTTTTAAGTCTTTTGGATGGTGACAAATATGATTATGGTAAGTCCTAAAGCTTCTGTCAGGAATTACTGGAAACATTACAAAGAAGAAGCTGCATCAAATAATTATGTGACCTCAGATTTTCAGTTCCTGTTTTTGATAGGTTCAAAAATAAGACACATTTTTCAGCATAAAATTGAGTTTCTATAATACACATTTTAAAAGTAATAATAATAATAATGGCAATAAAAACAACTCAGTTCTGCTTTTTGCCTTTTTTTTTTTTCTTTTTTTTTTTTAGAAATAGAAAATTGCCTGTAATTTATTTTTACAGAAAATGCAATTCAGGCCTTTGGCAATGGCACTGATGTGAATGTCTGGCAGCCAATCTTACCAGTACAGACCACTACAGCCACAACTACGACAGCTTCCAGACTTAAAAACACAGGGTCAGAGACCACCAACAACGAAATACCCTCCCACAATGATTCACCAGCATGTGCAAACCTGCAGGTAAGAGTTTTGTACTTGTGCATAAATGAAAGTTTTCCATAGATACCAGTCGAGTGGTCTCCCACTGCCTAGCTAGCTGTCTGCCTAAATTGAGTATCTGTTTATTCCCATGGGGTAGTTGCAAGCTGCATCTGTGGTGAGCTAGCAGACACTCTTATTTTAAATCAGAAACTTGCATATCTCAAAGTGGACTTTATTGCCTCACTGACTCAGAAACGGGGGATGTTATTTAATTCTTATCACAGGTTTGAATATGAATGTGGCACTCTCCAAATCCTGCCAGGATATGTCAGATTAAATTAATCCCTTGAGTACTCCTAATTCAGAGGGAACCCTTAATGTGAGCTAGCATGTCCTGCTGCCTTCTTTCTTATGTTATTGGCATTAAACTCAAGAAGGTTTTTTGGCTGAGTAGGTCTGGATATTAGAGAACATGTGGTGCTATAAGCTACATGTTGAGGGAGTTGGACAAAGAGAAAACTATTTTGAATCAGGCACTCTCCTGAACTGAGGCTGAGGTCATGATGTGATTTTGGCCAATGGCTGTAGCAATTTTCTTTGACACTTAAATTAGGTTATGGATCATTGATTCTGGATTTAGAGGCTCACCACTTGCTGAAGACAATTTTTGCAGCTCATTGAAAGATTGAAGGACTTGGGGAGGAGACAACAGCAAAATCAAGGCAGGAAAAAGGTAGCTTGAAATGTAAAATGAAAACATCCTTAGGCCAGATTAGAATCGGGCTATAAAAATATCTGGTGGTTTAAATGCAAAATTAGGTCAGGCAGGGATAGATCAGCTTGTCCTGTTTATTTTTGTCTTTACAGAAGGAAAATTGCTATGTGACACAAATGTAAGTGTCAGAGCTTTAAGTTCTCAGCTGATATCAAGATACATTTTTATGGATTTCTGGATTTCGCTGTTAAAGCATTGATTTTTTATTTCCCTATAAAAAATTCATTTTGTTTTCTTAGTATAAAATGGTTTCATGTGCACTAAACCAGAAATATTTTATTTCTGAGAAATAACGTTTTGTTTATTTTTTCCTGCACCACACCCTCTCCTTCATCCTTTTCCAGTTCCTGCATTCGTTTTGCATTGGAAAATTGCATTTGCATCAACATAAGGAACATTACAGAGTCACAGAATATAGGGGGTTAGTGGTGCTGAGTTTAGGTCCTTCTGTTTTAATTCTGTTTTCCACATGTGTGCATTCATTATTATTTAAACTTTGTAAGTTATTGATAAGAGAGAGAGTTGAAGGCATATATTGCTATTTGCAATAGTCATTTAACCAAAGAGAATATGCTGAAAGAAATGCAGCCTTTTAAACCCAAAACTTGGAATATCTTGCACTTAGAACAAGACCTTGATGGGATATTATTGAGTCACTTCATGATATATTAAAACGTTGTGTTTTGGGAGAGATCACATTTTCCTTCAGTGTTTGTACAGTCCCCTGTAGAGTAAGGTCTCCAGATGCTACCAAAGTACACATAATAAATAAAGAATTTTGAATGAGGAAATGGCAAGTGGTCACAAGTCCCATTGGATTCACTTCAGTTTGCAAATGTTCCTTAAGACTGAATAGATGTTCCTGTGTTTTGAAAATTACTTAAATTCTTCCCTGTTCTTCCTCCTGTTACTCTGGCATTTTGAAATCACATCCCACATGAGTTTATCAGCCCTGCTTTAAAGCTGTGCTATGACTTCAAGTGTACCCCCTGATGTACTTGGCACAAGAAGTGAAGGTCTGTAGGGAAAATAGGTTCCTTTAAGTAAATGATCTCTGCTGTTTGGTAAAAACTGTAGATAAAGTCTGCACTAAAGGGTCACTGAAGTTATGTGAACCAAGCAGTTTTATTCCTGTGAAGCACAATATTCTGTGCCTACCACTTCCTTCTGTTAGAACTGAAGCACAAAGAACAAAGCTCTAATATTTTAATGCATTTTTCAAAGAGTAACTTAATGAACAGAGCCAAAACAAGCCCACAATTTTTAAAAAAGAAACCTATGTTTTTTGGACAGTATGGTGCCACTTTGCATGTGAGACTTAAACCCCGATGCAAATTTTATAAAAGAACTGGTATTCAAATTGCACTTGGAAAAGGGTATTCATTCCAAGCCTCTCCTCCCATGAAAATATACCTTTGTAGTATTTTCAAAACATGAACTGGTGCAGCCAGAAGCTTTTTTATATGCTTAGAAGCTGAGCTGAAAGGTTTCTAAAAGGCAATTTAACCTGAACGCTGTGAAAAGTCAAATTATATGCATCAGTCTCAGCATAAAAAGACAATGGCAGAGAGGGGCTAAGGAAATGGTCATTGAGATGCAACAGGGCTGCATATTCTGATGAGTTTAAAAATACAGCCAAGGAAGAAAGAGCAGGAAGTGATTGATTAGTATAAATTGCCATTGAAATAAATACAGCAAGGGAAGAAAGCAGGAAGTGATTGATTAGTATAATATGCCACAGAAATGAACAAATACCAATCTCCCGGGGCTGCAAAATACAGGGCACTAACCCAATCTGCCAAGAGCACCACTGACTGAGAAGTTCTTGATACATTTCTTTCTGACTTGTTCAGAATGGTCCTATGAAGAGCAGGAGTGCACTGATGGTTTTGTTGCTGTGCCATGTTCTCCTGCACAGGCAAACCTGGGAATCAGAAAGGTGGTGAATGCTTAAAGAAAATATGAGGTTCTCTTTGTTTACCTGCACTTAATATTTATTTCAAAAGCCTTTTAAAGATTTGGACTTTAAAATAATGTTTCTTTTAGTGATGCTGAACTTATCATTGCTTTGAGAATTTGCAGTTCATCCTATTATGGGGTATTTTCTTATTTCAAAATGCTTCTTTCTGATATCTGCTTACTTTATGTTTACATATGCACAGATTGTGTAAGATACTCTTTTTTTTCTGTCCCTCAATTAAATTAGCATTCTGTCTTTCCCAGGAAGATGCTTAATTTTGTCAAGAATCCTCTAAACTTTTTTTACAAACCTGACTTCTAACAGAATTTGCTAAACACAGTAAATAGTAGTTAGGTTTATATGAAATGCTAAATTTAAGTATATTTGAAGTGCTTGACATCTTGCAAAGGATCCTCAGCACCATATAAAAATAACACAAAATATTGTGAACAAAAAGGAACATGAGTCCCAACAGCATGTTCCTTATACAGGCAGATTTTATTAAGTAATTGCCAACCCTATCATTTTTTCTGGTAGCTTCACTCTAATGTGTTCTGTTTAAATGACATATATGTTAATCCTTCATTTTCAGTCATAACTTGCATTCAGTATGCCAGTCAAAAAATGGTTCTGGTTGTCCAGTCTCATGTTCTACCCCCACTGCCTGAACCATCATGATGGATTATTTGAAAGAGACAAAAGAATGAGTTTGGATGTGTACTCACACCATGTATTCTTCAAAAAAAGGCTGCCTTTGCATTTAGGAGAGATGGTTAGACCTAAAGGATGCTAATGAAATGAACCTCAAGTGATAGATTAGACCAGTTGTTCCTGGGTCATTGAGATAAATAAAAAACTAAGACTTTCACACGGGGTTTTCTGTAATATTTTGAAGGATGATTTGCAAAAGACAAAAATCATAGGAGTCAAGATGGTTAAGGACATTTAAGTAAATATATGCATCAAAGTCCTGCTAGCTAGCTCTCTAGTTGTTTTCCCATATTTATTATGTCTTGCTCTTGCTTTGGATGTTCAGCATTCAAAGAGAAATTAGGATTTTTGAGCTTTTAAAGAATGTAGCAATGGACAAATATAATTGAGATACATGACCCTTTGGACTGAAGACAAGTCCCGTATGTAAATGTTGCTGTGCTCTCAGCAGCAAAATTTAAAAACTATGAGATAGAAAATATCAAACATTTTGTGGGGAACATGGGAAAAGAGAAATCTGGGTACTTAAATATGTCAATTCTTTCTATTTGCGTGTAAGATTAGTGAGTGTTTATAGCAGATGTGGGTCATAATGCAAGCTGCTCTTCCACAAATTCATGTTATAATTGTGATTTTAAAAATAATGTGTGTAATGGTGACTCCTAGGACAAAAACAAGAGAGAGGGCTCACAGTACTCTGAGGAGAGCAGGACTTAGATGTGACTCAGACTGAAAATTACTCTGTTTTGCCATGTAGGTCTGTCTGTGCAGACCTTCAGCACTGTGCAGGGAGCTGCTAAGCTGGTGGTTTAAGTACCCTCTATAATTGCTTAATGTTGCTTCCCAGGTGCTAAACATCATTATTTAAAAGTGTTATGTAGATGTTTGGAGAAGGCTAAGTGCTCCAGTGTAACATTCAGAGGATCAGGACACAGCAGGTGTGGATCTCCATGGGCTGGTAAATTGGGTGGTGGGTGAACATAAGCAGGAAGCACGGGCAGTGTGTAGGTGAGGGAATGGCACAAACTGCTGAGATGGAGCACTGGGCTGGAGACAAAGCTTGTTTTATCCCCTGAGCACCAATACTAACTCACCCATACAACTGGCACCCTCTTTCCCCCAACCCTTCACAGTCTGTGAACTTTTTTTCTATTTGTGATAAACAAGAACTGATTTTTCAAATGCCCTGCCTGCTCTATCCCTTGGAAAAGTCCTGCTTGGACCCCTTCCTCTGGGCATTGCAACTACACAGAAAGATACAGTCTGGGGCAGAAGATGGACAACAATATAAAACTTTCAATGCTGTGCCAGAGCCAAAAGAAAAGAGAAAAAAAGGAAAAAAAAAAAAAGACAATGTTTTCTATGAAAAGATTTAAATCTACCTCCTGTATTTCCAGGATTAGCTGACATAATGGGGTCAGCCTGCTGGTACAAGTGATTTAGAAAACACCTATTGGCAGCTTTTCTGCTAAAAAAGCAATGTCTTTAATTTTCTTTAATGGCAATTCCCTTGTACCTAAAGAAGTCTTGAGTGCTTTTTGTACACAGATTAAGTTCTGATGGCTGGGGATAACTTAAAGTTTCATCCTTAATCTTACGCTTCTAATTTGGGGAGCACTAAATGAAATTCTGTTTTGCCACAACAGATGTTGCTTTGTCCATTGATTTTATTGACACTGGTGTCAGCGAGGTTAATCCTTGTTTTCCTGAGCACCGTGCTGGAGTGGGTCCTCAAAAAATGTGGATGTACAATTCCCTGAGAATGTAGTCATTTACTGCATGACTCTTGCAACATCCAGAAGAGGTGACCACAGTGGAGATGTGTTGGGGTTTTCAGTCTGTGTGGAACTCCTGGTGCTCTTAGGCAGGAAAGCAGCCCCAGCCCACCTGCCTTGCTGTGCCAGCAGTGGATCCCAGTGCCCCAGGCAGGTTTTCAGGGAATGTACATGTACTCGTGTGTATGGTCAAGTAGGGGCTCCCACTCCGAGCAAGACTGAGCTTTTCATCTTTGCCCAAGAATTTCAGGACCACGCAAGACAGGTTGTTTTCAAGTTTATTGAAATCCTGCTGAAGTTAAAGATGTGACTCATACAGCTGATGAATTTCTAAGTACAGGGAGTCCTTTGCCTCTCTTTTGAACAGAGTGAGGATGTAGCCAAGGATCAAACCCAATAGCATCATATCACTGTCAGTGTTGCTATGAGACATCAGCCATCAGTACTCAGGAAAAAATTGTTCTCATTTACCAGGCTTGGTTGAACTTCTGAGTTGAACATGAGGCCCCCTTATGAGATCAGTCATGATTTGTGGAGTGAAATACAGGCTAAAACTTTACAACAGAAAAGCCATCACATCTCTGTTGTTATCACCAGTGCTTAAGGCTCAGTCTCTTCAGCATGGAAATCTCTCTGTAAGACTGGGCCTTACATTTAATGATCAATACTCTGATTTTTAATGATTGAAGTTGGGTGTAATAAACTCCTGTTCCTGAAAGACAGTGACATGGTTTATGTTGCATATTAGAATTACAGTTTAAATTGTAGGTTTTTGATTAGTGTGGTTTTCACGAGACCAAAATATTGTGCATGTATACTGTGGAAGAGCATAATACTTCAGAATTATTTCATCAATGATAAAATATTTTATGGTTCATTTAAAAAAAAAAGTTTTAATAGTCTGAGCATCTTTAGTGTATTATAATAATACAGCACTTTATAGCAGACTGTAAAAATTCAGACTACAGTTTTAGGAATTGTGCAATTTTGTTTTATAGTTTAATAATTGTTCAATTGAAAATGAGTATGAGGTTACTAAAAACCAATTTAATGACTTACAAAAATACAGCTTGATGAAAATGCACTACACACTTTTACAGAAAATTGAAATTTCTATGGACAGATTATAGTTTTTATCCTCAGAAAGAATTCTGTAAATTATTGCTACTAAAAACAGATTTGCATTTGCAGTGTTCCCCTAAGCCACAGTTGTTTCTATGCTTCACATGAGTATCCTCTTATAAGAGTACCACAGAAATGCAAAGTACTAGAATAAACCAGAATCAGAAAATTGGATCACATCAGATAAGCCAAATCAAATTATTCATAGCCCTTGTTATTGCTTTATGTGGTTCTTCATCATATTGAAGGTATTACTAATGTAAGTCAGCTCTAGTTCTCAATCAAATACCTAGTCCATCATGTATTTCCCTTTTAAAACAGATAGCTCACTATAGTCTGCAAAAAACAGCCATAAAAAGGAGTACAGTATTATAAATTAATTTTTAGGCATAACTACTACCAATAAAAATTCTAGGTCATTGCATTGCGATGGTGCATGTTCAATCATATTGTCTTTGGAAGTAGAGTTCAGAATATATTGTGCCTTTATGGGACCTGACAAAGTGCTTTGTTTAAGACATATTGCTTGCTATTAGCAAATATTAGGTTTTAGTCATGGCTCTGCTCCCATCCCTACTTGCTGGAGTGAAAGAAGCTCTGGTAATGCCAGCAGGCTGACCCTGTTACCAAGCAAGAGTAGGCAGAAGTGATTGTGCCTCCAGGTTTCTACTGGAACAGAAATCAAGAGTAGAAGCCTTGAAATCTTTATAACAGGAATAACTTTCAGGGAGTCCTTATTATACACCAAAATTTCATCATACTAGTTATTCCAGAAACTCATCATGAAAAGGTACTTTTGGCCTTACAAACCCAGTAATTGCTGTTAAATTCAGTGAAGCTATTACCTTATAGCCACTATTTGTTCTGAAAACTGCATAGTGTACTTGAGTGCTTCAAAAACAATAATTTACTCTTACAAACCATGTTAATGCACTAGGTTATCCTCAAAAAATATATCCACAGAGATTCATAAGGAATACCAAAGTAAAAGACTGGTGCTATATCAAATAATGAATACAGTTGTCAATAGAGCGATGTTTCTTGCTAAGGCATGAAAACAGCAGTTGCCAGAATAGATTAAAATTTAACAAAAAATATCTTTATCAGTTCTGCCATTTTAGCAAAGAATTGTTCTTTCCTAGGTAAGCAGAAGGATTTCACAAGAGTTCTATAATTGAAATGTACTTTTAAACACTTTACTGAAGAGGTATTGACAATTCTGTTTTGTATTATGATGGCTTAGGACAAATGACAATTTAGAGGCTAAATAATTCTGGATAGTGGAGCATTTTATTCACAGATGCATAGAGTTTTATGAATTACCTGCCTTCTCTGTCTTGGAGTGGGGATGGTGCAGAAGGGATGAGAGTTTATGGGAGCAGGGCAGCCATTTGTTTTAAACCTTGTTCCCTGGAGGGGAAAGGCTCACTGACAGAGAGGGACCCTGATGAGCTGTGCACAGTCCAGGGGTACAGGGTTCAGGGGTTTGCCTTGTCTCTCGTTATGTTCCCTGAAATCCCCAGAGGTGGGAGAAATGTTCCTAGATCCTGGAGTAGGAGTGTGGGGCTGCCTGCCCCAGAGTCTTTTCCCAAAAGTGTTGTTCCCTGAGATTTCTGTGACTCCTTAGGAATATGAGCAGGTGGAGAAGAGCTCACAGATGGGAACTACATTCACATTGTGCTCTCATTTTCTCATTTACGGTCACCCTTGGTGGCTCTTGAAGACTTGCAGACACTGCTGGACAGTGTCTTCATGATCAGCATGTTGTTTCCATAGATGAGCTATCTATTTCCTAGAGCGCAGCAAACCTGTGCTCTTTTTTGGGACAAGTGGTTGATCATATGTTGTCTAATCCCACAGAAATTAGAGTTCATGGTCTTATGCTCACTGGCATATCTACATCTGAAACATCTGAAACCTCACTTCCAGTTAGCCATTAGTCTTCACTAGATCCTTTTCCTGTCTTTGTTTGGTTTGTTTGATTGTTTTGTTGTTCTTCCTTTTTGTGTGGTTTTTGTTTGTTTGTTTGTTTTCATTCCTTTTGGTTTGGGTTGTTTTGTCCTTTCTTCTTGCGGATCCATTCTGTAATGTTTGGACACCCAACTGCCTCATAGACTTAATCTGCTATGAAACATATTTATATTATTTTTCTCTATTTCCTCTCATGATTTAATGGCTAAATGGAGATCAGGGGAGAAAACCACCCAAATCTGCACCAGTCTGAGCTGGAAGGAGTTGAGCCTGTAAGGTGCTGGAGTAGTCTCCATGCCATCACTGGCTGGGCTGCCCTAGAAGGCACAGAAGAGAAGGGCAGGGAGGGCTGTGGCCATACTGGGGTGCAACTGAGATTGGAGTAAGTCTGCATTTTGATTTGGGTAAAATGTCTGAGTCAACCCTGCTTCCTTATCCTTGATTAAGGAGCCTTCTTCTGCCAACAGCAAACCCAAGTACCTGAGGTATGTTTATACATATAAAGTCATTTGATTTTAAAGAGGCAATCACACGACCTAATCAAATTCTGCTTTTGTTTATACACTTGTTAAAAGGGAATAACTCCACAGTTGTGTATATTGCAATTATCCTTAAGTGTACATTGTAATTATCCATTACCCCTCACATATATGCACACCATTCTTTAATATTTCTGTGTAACCCAGAGATCTAACAGTCTTAAAAAACAAACTCCCAGATTCTCAGTTGCCATGTGGCAGATATGAGCAAAACCATTTCAGGAATAATAAGACTTTTTAGGAATAGTTTATTCTGTGTTACCACCATCAGATGAAATACAGGAAAGCCCAGTGGAAATTAGAATGCAAAAATTAGTAATCATTCTAACCCATGCATTGCTGACAAGGCAGCATAGCTGCACAAATAGTACAATGTTGAAGAGCTACAATTTGAAACATTTTCCATAGCATTCATTAATTTTTTTAAGTAATAAAACCAAGTTTATAGGACAGAAAATTAAACACAATCTTTAACTAAATTGGCTAATCTATACTTTTAATAAAAAAAAAAGTTAAAACAGCTTAAGAGAAATTTTGTTCTGCTTTTAATTTCTGTGTTTCTGCTTTTAAATACTGGGAATAAATCACACCCTTTATCTCCTCCTTTTTATCCCCATGACTCCTAATCAGAAGTCCTTATCAGCTCTCTTACCTTAATAATAGATCTTTATGTTGCCTCAAACCATCTACTCTACAGCATTTTTCAATTTGCTGTTGAGTTCCAGAACATGAGACACTGTCACCCATTTCAGTTCTTTGCCGTCAAAATCAATGGGAGTTCAAAATGTTTATTTTAGTCACCTCTTTGGAGGAGAGCCTGACTATTTCACACCAAATCCTGTTCCAAATCAGTGAATTTGGCCTAATAATCTCACCTCAGGTTAAGCTCTCCTGCGTGTTTAGCTCTTTCTATGAGTGACAGGTAAACAGACTGATGTGCATAATGTAGAATATTTTTCATAGGTTCACTCAGCATGTTTACTAAAGAATTATAGGATTATCCTCCCTCATGTCTTTCGTAAAACGGAATTAGGTATTCAGGCAGTAATTTATTAAATACTGCATTACATGGTGCTATAGTTTTCCAGATTGACATTTTCAGAAGCCTCAAGAAACCTTTGATTCAAGGCAAGTTATACATTTCCACATGACCCTAAACATTTGGATGTTCTGAATTCATCCTGAGATTTGAAATGTGTGCATTTGAATTTGTAATGTGTGTGGCAGGTAAGACATGTACCAGGCAGGCTCTAAAGAGCTACTTGCAGCCCTAAGTACCTAATTTGTGCAGAGAGTTGGATAAATGGGCATATAAATCAGTTGTGCACGGACGAAAGCAAAGCAGTTACAAGAATCTGAGAAAACCCATTCCTAAATTTGTGCCTGCACAAATGTAAAAAAGATGGTTTGATTGGAATTGTTAGGATGAACAGTGTTCAGTATGGTTTTTACAAAGGCTTACCTTCTGTAGGAAAAGCCGTGCATCAACAGTTGCATGTATCTTGTCTGGTCTGTAATGATTTCTGTGTTGGAGTGCAGTTCTGCACACCTCAGTCACATACACACTGCAGTTGTCTGGTTCTCATGGCAAATTTAGGGGACTGCTCCTGCAGGGACCTAGCTGCTTGTATACAGTTTCAGAATTCAAATGTAAATTCAGTAGAAAATGATTATCCCTTTTTTCGTAGTGGTTTTGAACTTTGATAAATTCTTGCAACTGCTTGCAGAATCCTGCTCTCATGAAGAGTTCGCCCAGTCCCTGTTCATTTTGATTAAGATTTCCTGATTATTCCTAAGGATTCAGTCATGGGTATATGCAGAGAAGAAATTCAGATTTTTATAGGCACAACTAAACAGGCTTAGATGAAAAACACACTCTCTCTATACCCAGAGAACAGCTTAATGAGAATACTTTGGAATAATTAATTAGGCAGAGGCTTTTCACCTTCAGGCTGGTGGCTCATGTTATATTTAGTATCAGTGCAGCTCTTTGGTTAGTGCCCTCAGTGAGAGAGAGAGAGAGCTCTGATCTCTGGGAGCTGAACTGGGTCCATGTCACAGGGACAGTCCTAAAATTCCAGTCATGCTGGCTTATGATCCCTGTAACAGGAGACTGGACTCTGGTGTTCCACGGACATTTAAAGAGAGCAACTGGCACAGCTTCAGCTCCAATAATCTCCATGCCAGTGAGACACATCTGCTCATATGTGCTCTGCAAGTCCTTGTTCATCATCTGCTGCCCTTTGTTGTGTGCAGAGCCTGCTGGAGTGCAGTTCCATTCATCTGTGCACAGCATCTCAGCAAGGGGATCTCGTGCAGCACTGAGTGGGAGCAGCACAGTGATACCTGAAATCCTTTCTAAGGGTGCTGCTCTCAAACACCAGAGAGGCTTAGCCTTGTGTTGGCCACTGAACGAGGCATCTCTTAAGCCCATTTAATTCACTTCTGACTGGGGCAGCTCAATAGTGCAGTGTCAGCACTGGTGTCCATGTACAGTAGTGTCTGTTAATATACAGTAAGTACTATCTGCATCACACCCATCCCTCATTTCTACCAACACTGTCATCCTTGTGGCTTTCCACCCTCTGATCTGTAGGTAGGAGTAACACAAGCAGCCAGATTGCTGCTACAATTGGCACACACACACAGTTGGGTTGGGTTTTTTGTTTGTTTGTTTTTTGTTTTTTTGGTGCTTCCTCTCTAGATACTTGATGGCAATGTATTGACACTCAAACTTGCTAGGAAGACAAAGCTGATGCTAGTGAGGGATTAGATGTGTCTGAGTAGGTAGATCACAAGAAAACACCCCTCACTTGGTCTGTTTTCTACTTGCTTCAGCTCAGTCCAGAACTATTAATAAAACCATTATGCACTCAGGGAAATATTTGCTGCCAACCATCATCAATTAAGATTCTTTTCAGATAGTACTCCTAAGATGCTTTTCTAGGTGAAAATTTATAATCTCTCCCTTGAGTTCCACCAAAGGATATTAAAATTTGGTAACACCTTCAAGATTTTCTTGTAGGGCTTTGCAGTATTTTTAGAAAAATCTGAGCTAGAGTAGGACTATCCCTTTTTAACACAGCAGCTCATCTCACAGAAAGGGAAGTGGAAGGCATAGGAAAACATCCTACATGCTTTGCAACATTATAAACCTATACCCCATTAATTCCTCAGTCTCTGATGAAGTGCACTGCCTGAGGTTCAAATTAGTGCCACTTTTGTGCATTGAAGCTGTCCTCCTAAGAGAAGAAGTGCTTTAGAACCACCTCCTCATTTCAAAACTACAATTCTGTTGTCAGTATTGACCTGAGCTAGATTAAACAAGCTACCTTGGAATTTAAGTCTGTATGTCCCATTAATAATCCCCTGAACTATCCAGTCTACTATAATATAATTCTTAAAAATGTAGGCAAACTAGTCACAACTAAGCTTCCAAAGCTACTTCCAGTTTAGTATGGAAATGTTTTGAAATATACCCGAAGTGATATTGATCTGCATTACTGACATTATTAGCATTCATCTGTTTTTATTTTCCAGTATTAAACATAAACATAAATTTGAGCCTTCTGTCCTTCTTTGAAAAACTTGTGGGATGAAACAAAGAAGGATTATATCTTGTGAATACAACTTTGCATAATCTGGTAATTATTTGCATAATCTGGTCATTATAGGCACAGTTTTGTTTCAGTAAGGTTATAATTGTTAAACATCTAATACTCACAGTACTTCTTTGTGTCTAAGAAATTGTTTCAGTGATGAAAAAAAAATCCTCAATACTTCTTACTTCTCAAATTTCAGGCCATGCATGCAGATATTAGAAAATCAATTTTGATTTCCAGTTGGTACTGCCTGACAAGGGGAGAAATTCCTGTTGGTGTGGTGGGATCAGGGCAGTAAAAATAAGGCACTTTTCAAATAGTGTCATGACTCTGCAGAGATCTCTTACAAGAGTTTCTGTGCTTTTTTGAATAGCTTCATTAATTACAGTGTGGCTGTTTGTGAGAGCATCATTCATGTGTAAATCAGGGATATGAGGAAGGCCACTCTAATACCATCCATTAAAGTATGGTCCACTGTAGGATAGCCCATTAAAGAGAATTACTGTCAGGGTTTCACTGATAGTATTTCTGAGAAGGGGTGATTTTTCATTCCTTCACTCACTTCAGCAAGGGGAGAATGAATGTTGGATGCTACATCAAAGTCTCTCACAAGTATTGAGTTTTAAGATCCATTTTGCTGGGGCCTTTTAATAACATTTAGGAAGCTGACAGGACAAACCAAGGTCTAGCTTAGCTAATGGAGATCTGTGGATATGACCAATGGGGTTTTGGTTTTTTTCGGCCATGACTTAAATCTGTTAAAAAATATGCTTGTCTTAAAAAATAAAATGCCAGTAATCCAAATTGTATGATACTAATTCACTTTTTTTTTTTTTTTTTAAGAAATTAAAATGCCATCAGAATTTATTAAACAGGAGTGCTAGTAGTGAATGTGAACACCTTTTTACAGACTTCTAAAGGCTTTTATTCTATTGAAAATAAAAATAGGTTGTCATAGACATTGCTAGCAGCTATGCTTAAAGTTGAAGTAGTCTTACATTTAATATAAAAAAAAATCCAAAACATTAATTATTTAGGTGAAAATGTTCATATTATGTATGTGGTTCTAGCTAAATTCTTGATGAATAGCTGCCTATCAAAGCCACAATACACCATAACCTGTGGGGTTTTTTTTTAATATTCACCTCGATAGGTTTGATTCCACTATTTTAAAAAAAGTTTTCTGTATTTTTATTCTAAATGGTATTGTTAGAGCTAGAAAGGAACTGAGACAAGTACTGCAGCAAGTTCACTACAATTGAAACAAATCCTGCCAGTACTGAGGATACATCTGTGCTCCTGCAAAATTCAACTACAGGATTAGAGAACGGAGTGAATAAAAACGAAAGCATTTTTTTATTTCAGTGGCACTTCTGGAGGACAGATTCTGCCAATAATGCAAAATTCACTAATTAATCCAAATCACAGCTGTTCAAGAGTGGATTATTTTAAAAGAAAAGAACTACCCTCTGAATCATGCCATGATTTAGCGGGACTTGGGTACACCACCACACAACTGTGGAAATTAATATATTGGGCTTGAAATGTGCAAACTAAACAGAGGCAGGGAGGGCATGGCTGCAGGGTGGATGCTCAGCTAACTGTTTTCTTTTACCTTTCTGTGCAAGGTTACTTCATTGTTATTTTATTGTAGCCTTTGCTTTTTGCCTTCTGTAATGGCAGGAAGAATAATTTTTTACCTGAAGTGTTTTCACCCTTTTAAGGCTTTCTGTGTTTTTTTCCTCTGTGTAACCATGCCAGCACTCACAGTGCACACGTGCATACACGTATTGTTAATAGAAAGTCCTGAACATTTTTAGGTACTTAACAAAGAGCAGATGCTCATGGTCATTCCCTTGCCTTCCCTTTTAAAATGTATGAGTGAGTGCAGTGCTCAGAAAAGCAGCAGTAATGCCAGTTGCTCAAGGTTGGATGGCAGGAAGGGAAGCCTCCTGTCGTGCTGAGCGCTCAGGGCCCTTTGCAGACTGGTGTTCAAGCAAGCTTGCCTGATGTTCCCTTCCAGCTGCAGAACCACAGAGCAGCACCTCTGGTCCCGCTGCCGGAGCACAGAGGCAGCGCCTGACCTTGTTTGCTCCATCCCTTCCACTCCCACAGCTCCAAACTGGGGGTGTCCTGAGGCTGAGCGATGTGCTGAGCATCCCTGCTGAGCTGTCCTGCTGCAGCTCTGCTTTTGGCTATGGAGGCTCCCCTAGCAGAGTCCTGCTGTGTGACTGCAGTGAAGGGAAGTCTCCAGAGAAGAGCAGGCACAGGGAATTCTGCCTGGCCTGGAGCACTTGGACAGCAGCCCCTGCCCAGGCTCACCTGGAGGTGTTGCTGCCCTGGAGAAGCCTTGCAGCCACACGAGTGTGGTGCCTCTTTTCAAGGTTCAGGAGCACAGGGCAGGCCTGTGCTGTTCTGTTCTGTGGTCCTGCAGTAGCTGTGGCTGACAGCTGCTCAGGGGTGTTCCCACCACACTCCAGTGCTCCACAGCCTAATCCAGGAGGCAGCAGCTTCACCTGCTGCCAAGCTGAACAACTTTGTGTATTTGGACACGTGAGGCCACGCGCTCCAGCCTGGAGAAGGGTTGTGGGATCTCTAGTGCTTCAATTAATGGCATTTTCTCAAAACTAAAGCTGTGTCTTTTAACTGGGTGTGCAATGGCTTTGTGTTTTCTGCTGGTTTTCTTCTGGTTCAGTGTGCAGTAGCCAGATGCTACCTGTACCTGCTGTCCATGGCGTGGGGTTGATCTCTGTGGTGAATCATTTGGGAAATGCATTTGGAAAATAAAATCCAAAACAACTCAACTTTGGATTACATGGATGTTTAGTTTTATAACTAGAGAAAAAACCCAACAACCTAGGCAGCTCAAGATGTTGAGATATTAACCTAATAAAACCTATTCAGTCTCTGCTTTTTAGTATTCTGTTTCCTCCTCTGCCCTTCTTGATGCAAAAATATTTGCTTGCGGCAACTCCATAAAAAGTCCATATTAGGAGAATTGCATAATATCCCCTAAAAATAGGAAGGAAGAATCTGGGACTATAGAAATTCATTTTACTCAGCTAAATGAATGACTGAACACGAAAACAAAATTGTTAGCAAGTTACTGTACTGCCATGAAAGGTAAGTCAGTTCAGTTGTCTTGGCTGGGTGTCATATTTTGTGCTGTGCTCACTGGGAAACTAATTGCTTGAAATAAATATTTGAAGATCTCCGTGTCTGGTCCTTGTAAGCTGTTTGATCAGTTTGGTGTTTCTGATAGGATCTGTTTTTTATAAAACCTTTAAGATTGCTGTTAGGCAATTTTTGTGCCATGTTATCCCAGCCATATAAGCTCAGTGAGAGATGGAGCTTAATGAGGTCTCATGTTTATTAACATAAGGATCTGGGAATGGTCCAGCAGTAATTAATATCATATAGGTCATCTTTCTTTCCTTCCACACTCTTTTCAGCTCCTTTTGGGAGGATTATTTCCAGTTCTTATCCCTTCAATCAAATTTCCTAACAATTTGCAAATTGAAGAGGTTGAAGGGAGTTTTTCTTCTATCCATGTCAGACTTTATCAACTCTTCAGCCCATTTCTTAGATTTCTGAAGTGGTGTCTGCTGCTATGTGTGTTTCCACCTGCATCTGTCAGGAGCCCCAAGTGTCTGCAGTGTCTGTTGGACCAGAGCTGATTTGCTTCATTGTTCCTCAGCAGTGTGGGAAGGAGATGCTGTTCCCAGCCCACCTGGCCCCATCCAGAAGGATTGGGCAGTGCTCCCTCCTTGGTGACTGCAGAGCTGGACATCTGGCTTTAGCACAACAAGAACCTACCTTTGTTCCAGTCCCTCTTCCCAGAGGATTCCTCTGGACTGCTCTGAGGTGAACCCACTGCTCTGAGGTTCAATCACTTTCCTCCTGGGGGAAGCCACAAAAATAATCTTAGGAGGCCCACCATCGCTTTTTCTCTTTCCTGGCCAGAAAACAAACTTCCCTGCTTTAAGGTTGCTCTCTGTTTCTTGTTTCTTATGTTTAAGTCCTCAAATCCAGCAAGAATTTATTAATGTTGAGGGATAAGGGGAATGCTGTAAAAAACCCCTCAGTGTGTGTTTTCCCAGTGCATATTTGGGCACCAGGGGATGCTTGGTTTACTTTATTTAATGTGTCTCAGCTGAAAAATGTGTGATTTGCTTCTTTCAGTGCTGGGTGTTATCTGTGTAGCTCTGGAGCACAATGCCAGTAATGTCTTCATGATGATTGTTTCTAGAAGATATTTTCTTTTCTCCACAAAGTATCATGACAAAACTGTAGTACTTTTATGCAGAATGACGACTGATAATTCCATGCCCTGAGCTTGTATCTTGAGGGTTGATTCAGCAGAGAGGGGAAAAAAAACAAAGCAGAAAAAAGATCTGGCTGCTTTGTTATAGGACAGTGCAGAACTGGTTGTTTTTATAGTTTAAATAGCTCTGCACTCTGGCTGGATCATATGGGTTTCAGAATTACCCTGTCCTGAATTGGATCCTTATTTCAGTGGCCTGTGTCTCTGACCCACACTTTTCTTATCTTCTCTGTTGAAAGTAATTATACTCTAGTGTGGCATAGTACTCCTGTGCTAATAAGAGAATACTGTTGTCAATTGTGATAGATGCACCATCCACTTAGTGAGCACAGAAGAGTTAAACTGATGGCATTTTTACAGTCTGTATATTTCTCTGCTTATTGTTTGTGTCCTGCTGTTGGGGAAAGCAGGTTAGCTGCATAGTAAATCTCTCTAATCAACACAAAAGAAGAACAAAAAGAACGAACACCCTCATTTGTTATAGCTACTTTAGAAGCGTGGTCATTTGAAGGATGCATTCTGGGAGGTTTGTCCCTCTTCTTCAGAAAGACTTGTTAATATGGGCATAACTAACCAGGATCTCAGGAGAGGACAAGGGCTCACTCATTAAAATCAGCTGTATAAACAGCCTACCTAGCAGAGCTCTGCCCTAATGATGCTTCTGTTGCCTTTCTCTGTCCAAGCAATTCGTTCCATAAAACTCATAATGCCCAAGGTGTGTTGCATCCTTCTCCTTCCCTTCCCTCCCTCACATTAACGCTCACCTTCATTTGGAGACATCCTCAGTCAGAACTTTTCCTTGCTTTGAGTAACAGAAATTGATGCTGTAGTGGACATATAAAAATACTGCTGGGTGACAAGCCATAGGTGTATGTACTGACTTCTGGTGAGACACTGCTGCAGTGTTTAATGCGTTTATCAACCATGCAAGCGCTGTGAGCCGCAAAAAGCTGGATGCATAATTGCAAAATTGCATTTCTGGGCATAAATTCAGGGCTGTAGTGTTGGCAGAGGATGGATCCAGAGGGATTTGGGGGATGGAAGGCAGGGAGTTATTTTAGGAGGATCTTATGATAATTATTAGGTGCAGGGCAAGAGAAGAGTAATTAGGGGCATACAGTTTAACTCATCTAGGGATGCATTGGGATCAGAAGGAAATGGAGTTCCACAGAATCTTCTGTAGGAGAAACATCTCTCTATAAGCAATATTCCTTTCTTTTTTTCATAAAACCACTAGCTTGTCTGCTGGTCCTGATTTAACTCTCTTTCTAGGAGAGAAAGAAGTAAAATTTTGCTTCTCATAATGAGAATTTTTTTTTCCTGGACGTGTTATTGGTTGCTCTACCAGCCCCTGACCAAATCCAATATTTTAGTTCTAACAGTGAAAGCTAAGGGTTTTGAGACGAAAACAGGGTTTGCATGTGACTAACAGACATGATAATGAAGCTCATCAGGAGGAGCTTAAATACAATTATCTCTAAATATCATCTATTGCTTGTGCTGCTACAGTGAGAGCTTCTCTGGGAAAGGAGGTATTCATTTTTAGAAAACTGAAAACTATATTTTTTTAATAAAAGCTGAAGTGAGGGCTAGCCTGTTGGCTGTATGGATGCACCTTCCTCAGAGCAGCTCCCATTAATGAATTGCAGTTCCCTGCAAAGCTGGAGTAAGTGTCATCCCATCTTATGTAAACTTGTTTTACAGACTGAGATATGTCACAGCTCAGCATGTCATTAAGTCATTAGTAAATGCTATTTTTCCTCAGTAGCAAAGAACTCCTACATCTTCGTTAGCCACTTATTTTAAGCTGATTTTCCTTCATTGTTTTTTAAAACTATTATTTTTATCAGCCCAGTGCTGCTTGGTTTTTTATTTAATGATGGAATTCCCATAGATCTTTTTGTCACCAGATAAACAGCTTTATATTAAAATTTTGAAAGAATACAAATGTGAATGCAGACGACTTAGCCATTTGTGTGTGCTCTTTGTGTGCTGTACTTCTAGAACATTTGAAAGCACCTTCTTGCCTGTTCGGTAGGCAAGCCAGATACCTGAGATGGGATTGGCAGTGAATCTTTGGCATCTTGCATAATGAAAAACTCTCAATTCCCAAATTAACTGATGGTGCAGTTATTCCAGCATTGTCTGCAGCTGTACGTGATGGACACTCATTTCTCTTGTTTAAATTTTTAGTATAATGGAAGATGTTAGAAAGTTAATGTCTGACAGCAGAGGGTAACCTCTTTAACTCAAATGCATGTCTCCCAGTCTGGGTTTATTTCCACCAGGGCTATCAGCATAACTGCCAAACCCTGACACATTTTTTTTTTTTAATCTCTGATAAGTGTTCACTCACTGTAGCACAAAGAAAGAGTTCTGCTAGTTGTAGAGCTGTTTGTGCCCAAGACAGGGCAGGAAGAATTTTCTCCTTCAGTTGTAAGTAAAGGACATTCACTAAAGCACTCTCTTCAACGTGTAAGTTTGGGGGTTTTATCCCATTATTTGTGATTTAGTGATGCACTGTTGTATTCCAGTAGTGCAGCCTATGCCAGTATTTCCATTATAACCCATTCTCACAGGTTTATAACTCAACACTAAAAATGTACTCTTCCAGTTTGAAACTTGGCGTATAATGTCTCATCTCATCCTCAAAATGACAGTTTTTTCTTTCCCTTTGCCTTCCTCCCAATAAAAGGTTCCATTTTTGTTGTATTTTTAAATAAAAGATACTGTCCTTTCTGTTTTCATAAGGGAAAAGCCTGCCTGATTATTAAAATTGCTTTTCAGTGCTAAGAGAGGAGAACATTATAATAGAGGATGCATGTGAATAAGTGTTGTTGATGTTACAGTGTCTACAATAAGTATAAGGATGCAGAGAAGTATCACCTTCCAAATGAACACCAGCGAATGTTTATCAAAATGATTTAAAAGTGCTTTTTTATGGTTTTTTTTTTCCCCCTAGCTATTGGTTGTACCCTTAAATAGTGTTCTCAAGGGTAAATATGTTTTAGCTGCTGCACTCTATTGTTTTTCAGGCTGAATGAAGTAAAGAAGGACTTCACTGCATATAGGCAAAATAATGATGTTTTTCTCTTTACTCATTTGATAAACACAGTACAAAAGGCATATAAATTCTGACTTTGTTGTTGAGTACAACTACCAGGTGTAGACCTGTAGTTAGCACAGTGCTATCAATCCACAGCAGGTGTAAGCAGCAAAGCACAGTGTTTCAAATAAGCAAACACTCGTGGGAATAGGAAAGTTAGCAATAAGTGACAAGCTAAGAAATAAGAGGCTTATATGATCCTTAAAGCCAAATTGTCAGGAACTGAACCTCTGATCCAGAAGCTTTTTCTGAAGCCTCACATTCCAATTCAAGGTACTATGGGTGTCATGGACATAGGAAAATCAAGATTTAAATCTAGTTTCTCCTTCTTTACCTGGTCCTTGGAACCAGCTATTTAGGAATTGAAAGCTACCCTTTAAAAGAAGTTTCCTATTCTCTACAATCGTGGCATGAAGACTTCAATGTGATGTTTCTTTTTGTTGTAAATTTACTCCTAGGCATTTCTTTTTCCATTTAGACACTTCAATTTATGCTTACCATAACCATTTTAATGATACTAATTAGTAGAAAGGTTATGTAAGAAGGAAATTTTACAGAGGATGTTTATTAATAAATTGAGCTATTATTTTGTCATATATATGAAAACTATCAACATATATTCAGTATGTATTCTTAGTATAGCTAAGCTGTCTTTCTCTTAAATCCCAGCTGGTCCACTTTTACAGTTGTTTGTAATATGTTCATATATCATCAAAAGTAGAGAATATGTTTCCTAATAAGAAGTTCAGTTTCTTCATTTGAATTCTAAAATCAGTAATTAGGTCAAAGACTATTTTGTATCCGTTGGCAGAACCAGTAGCTCTGAGATATGAAATAAAATAGCTGTATGTGAAACTGAATTTTTGGGGGCATAAAATCAGACTGCTCAGCACTTTCTGACATCAGCTTTAGTCCAGGCCATCACTGCCTAAACCAGTGAGATTCTGCAGTAAAATGAATGCAACACTCTGCGAATCAGATCTTTTGTTTTTTGCAGGAACAGAACTTCCAGGTGGGAGCACCAGATGTGCCCAGTGCAGTCAGTAGTTTTGTAAACCCCTCTTCTCTTACAAGAACTGATTTATTTTAGCACAGTTGCCTCCTATGAAAAGGTGCTTGGTTTGTTTCTGGAGTATAGAAAGAAAGAACTGATACTGAGAATCACTGAAGTGCTCAAGTCAGCCACAGCACTGTTTATTGAGAGCACCTTCCACACCATGGGGATTAGTACTGCTCCTGTAGAAAAGCAGAAAACACCCAGCCCAGAATTGTTCGTTTGAGGAATGGAAATATTAAACACCTCCTGCTGCTGGGCAGAGTGCAGGCTGCTGCTTCCATTTTGGATGATGTCACCTGAAATGCTTCTTGCTTGAGTCAGTGTTTTTTCTGCAGCTTTGTAGAAGAGATTCTCTGGCAGCCATGAAGCATATTAAAATAATATTTTTATCATAATAGTTGGGAAAATTGCAAGAATCATTTAGGATAGAATACTCCTGTGTTGTATATTTTTCTAAAACTGAGATATATAATAGATTATTTGTTAATATGCAGTGGTATTACAGTAATTATTAACTGTCATATTTCATTTCTTCTCATGAACATCCAGGACCATTTTTAAGGGGCCATAGAAGATAACATGTTCTTTGCAGCTGATGGCACTCATCACTGTAATTACTAAGTACCCTTAGTTGAATGTTTGAAATTTTGGTGTAAATTCAAATGAGAATGTGAATGTTATTGGAAAACATGCAGTTACATTTGGAGTTTATTTGCTAATCATGTGCAAATCGCTGTCAAAATTATAGGATTATGACAACCAATGCAAATTTATCTAAGTGCTTTGTGCTGCTGGAAGTATAAATTGTACAGGGAATAATATTTTTATTTTTTATAGGCACAGAAGAAGCGAAAATCCAATGAATCTGTAGATACAGAGCTTTGTCTTAACGAGGTAAGTGTGGATCTTGGATATTTCACAGCAAAGGTACTTCCCCATAAGAAAAGATATTCCAAGTCTGTCAAGATTATCATGGGCTATCTCACATTTGTCTTGTCAGTTTTGTTATGTTTGGATATCACAATGCTTTAAGGAATGATATCACTTAGAAGTTCAGAGCTGGGCTCAAAGTGTCCTCTGCTGATTTTATATTTCAGTAGCTGTATGGTACATATTTAGGCATAGTAAACACCATTGCACCTAGAAAGGATACTTATTTAATAATCTGCACCCACAGATTAAATTTTATTTATTGATATCCAGAAATAACTTGTCAAACAGACTTGTTCTGTTGACTGTCTAGAAGGTGCAGTTTCTCTGGGGGCTCTGCTTTTTCTGGCATGATAAACACAGATCCCTAAAAAGAGTACCATACTTTCACACATGGAAGCATTGCTAAAGTAAGAACTTTTTAATACTCTTCTCTTTTTTGAAGTGTGCAGTACTGGTGTTAACTAATTCCCAAATATTGTCATTGTGACATCTGGTTTAATGCCCCTTTTATCATTCAGTTCATGAGATTGATGTACAGGAATCAGTGGAGGGCGGGACATGGACAAACAAAAGATGAATTTCATGATGTGGGTTTAAATGTTTTGCAAAGAAGATGCTGTGATGGTGACCAAGGAAGGTGTTGTGTCTTGCAGAACGCTCTTGGGAAGGACAACACAGCGGGAGTCTCCACCAGTCACATATCTGCAGAGAATTCCCTGGCTCCTCCTACCAGCTTCTATCTAAGCACACAGCTCACCCTGATGGCACTTGCACTCTCACTCTCTTTGTCCCTAAGCTCATCAGTCGTCTTGTAGCCGCATTACAAAAGGACGTGTTACCAAAAAAAAAAAAAAATTCTGTTTGCTGTCCTCTGTTGTTTATCTGGAATTCCAGGTCTGGGAGCTAAGCTGAGGCACTCCTGCTAGAACAGTCTCAGTCAGCTGGAATTTTATTTTTTTTTCTCTCTAAAAAAAAAAGCTTCTTGTGATATTTAGAGGCTTTGTGAAATTCTTGGTGCAGTGCTACATTCCAAACCCAAAAGGCTTTTGGGCATGCAGTGTTTTAAAGAGACAGTGTGTAAATTTGCCTGTAAAGCGACTTGGTTGGATTACTTTAATAATTATTATTTTAATTCTGGCTTTTACCTGAGAAAGAAGATGACAGTTTTCTTAAAATCTTGTTTATCTCATTGAATGGTTTTGGTTTTCAAATTGATTGAACTTCAGACTATCAAGGATGCCAGGCTTTTGACTAATGGTGAATGTTCTCCCAGAGAGTGGACTTTATGAAACTTCTTCATTTGATAAATCGCTACTGATGTTAAACTCTTTCAGTGTGTTAGCATTTTCCTCTTTAAATGTTTACGTACTGTAAGTGATTCTGCGTTCCCTGCTGAGAAGCCATTATAATTCACATACAGGTATAATGTATGTCTTCAGTTAAATTCTCATAAAAATAGAGTGTGGCGTAGAACCTTCTAACAGTACATTTATCTTTTAATTATAATCATCTAGCCTTAACAAGAGTGAAGATTCTTTACATTAGCAAGATGCAGCCATTGTGAAAGCTTGATAAAGATACCTTTCTTTAAATATGAGGAACAAATTTCGCCACAGGGTTTCAGCTGTACAGTCTATGGTCTTCTATGCTTCCATTGTGATAATATAGTCCAGTTATTATACTCTTTGTTTAATAAAAAAATGACATACAATTTATTTGCTCTGCTAAAACATCTGTTTATACATACCTGATAACGTCAGATCAAACAGCTACAGGAACTTCATGCCTTACTTCTCTTCTCAAAACATTGTAGAGGGACAAGAGGTAGTAGGATATCATTTAAACTGTGTTTTATTTCTTAGAACTGCTAAAATGAACACAAAAGGATGGTTAGTCCAATTCAAAGGCAGCATCATGCACCATGTGATAGGCTTTTCTTACCCTGGTAGTTCCTACCACAGACCTTGGCATTGCTGACATGATGAACTGTTTGCAAGACCAGCTCCGTAAATCAGTTTAATAGTTTGGATGGCAGTGTTACCAGTATACATGATTAAATCATTTGGTTCTCACTCAGTGACATTGGCAGCCTGCGCTGGCTCATGATGATTTCCTGCAGTATCTAGAAGGAATTCTTTAAAGCTTTAAATGCCATCAGATAGGCAGCATTTCTCTAAGGGCTGTCTTTATACCTTACTGTGATGGCTTGTTGACTGTTACAAGCAGTTATGTCTAAGTGATCAACAGTAATCAGTTTTTGGTCCTATTGGAAGTAGAAGATAACTTCTGCAAGCAAGGAGTTCATCATGTTGAATGTACAGATTTACTCTGAGACTTACACAATTATGCCCTGTCCTGCTCAGAAATGTCCAGATCAGTTATTTGCAATACAACTATAAAGTACAAATCACTATTTTATAAACTGCACTGAGGTTTGAGTGTGCAAAATACACATCTTGCTAAGAGACTATTAAACCTATTGACAAGTTCACCTTTTGAGAATTTTCTTGGCTAGTAATAAACACTTTCATAAGTTTTAAAATTCATTTATGTACTCTTGATTATGGTCACATAATATAGGTTTCAAAGCGATTTGTATGTGATAGAATTCTACAATACTCTGTGCCACTGAACATAACAAATTAGACAATATTATTTTTTAATTCTGTGTTGATAAGAAACTGCAAATTACTTTCAAAGGCAGAGCTGCTTTCGGAGAAGAGATATATATACCATCATTACCAGCAAAGCCCATGTGGTTCCTGTTGCTCTTCTTGTAGAAGATAATCAAATTATTGAAAACTAGTGGCTGCAGAAAAAAGATTATGAGATCCATGATTTTAAAAATGAATCAAGTTCTTTTATGTCAAAGGAGTTGATAGTATAACCTATTGAAATGCTAATAACATAGCATTGTAATTCACAAGTCTGACATTATCCAATTAAAAATATTTTCTAAACAAATTCCTAGACATTATGATTATTAAATCCATCTTTGATCCACAAATCTTTCTTTAAAATATAATTTGTATTCAGCACATTAAACATTTTAGCCAGTATCGGGAATTTTAATAATCTCCCAGTATAGTATATACTTTTTGAAGATTTTTTAATGTTTGCTTTGGTTACAGTATCTCTCTTACATTTAATATCAATTACTAGAGCTTTGACACTGATCCAGAATAAAAACTATTGATCACTTATACTGTAAATAACAATCTAATAAGCTTCTAATTACAAAAGAAACTGCTGGTTATCTGAGTCAATGCAAGTTACCTTTGGAAATAAAATTTATATGTAGCAGAGGAAAAAATGGTGGTTTTTACAGGTAGCCAAAATAGCTTAACACAGTTCTTAAGCTTTTTGCCCTGTAAATGAAAAGTATATTGAAGTCCTAATATAAAAAATAAAATAGCTTATTAAACAGGCAGAAAAGAAAAAAATATCCTTAGGAGTCTGACACTTTACAGGCATCACCATGCAAATATTGGAGAATTTTTCAAAGTTGGATGTTGTGTGGATGTTGTCATTTTAACATGGTGACCTTGTCAGTGCAGTCACTTGCTACAGCACTGAATTACACAAACTGCTTAATTTTTTTCCCCTTTCAGTCACTAAAATATCATGTGTTGAGTGCTTAATGAACAAGCGTATGCTGGGCTTTATATAGTCCTTCAAAAAGATTAATTTTATCCATGTAACAATAATATAGGGACTATCCAAACAAAGATGTACATAGAGATGATCTACTGTTCCAGTTGTAAATCTCAGCAGTTCAGTTGTGAGTAAATTAAATCATGGGCTACCATAAATATATCCAAACCATCTTGTATTGGAACAGACACTGTCATTAGTATTATTAATAGCATGTTTATGCTTCCTTTTAAAAGTAGTGCACACAGAGGTAAAATTGAGACTGAACTGAAATATATGGCTGAGGTTTTGCAGTAGTCAGCGTAACTCTTAATTCCACACGCTGCTCCTGTGAAAGAGGCACTGAAGGTGAACCTTTCAGATATTTGCAAAAATAACAGCAGCTGAGGGTTTCCCTTGTCCCAGTGTGGTGGTGACACCACCAGCAGGCAGCAGCCCCAAGGAGTGACCATGCAGTGGTCAGTAGTGAGGGGTGCAGCCCTTGCTTCACTGGCTGGGCTCCCCGAGATCCAGCTCCTTCAGGAGGATGGGGATGAGGTGCTGAGCCCTGAGCAGGAGCTGTCCATCTGTCCATCTGCCCATCTGTCTCCACCAGGGAGCTGCTCAAACTTACCATTGAGCAGCTTTATTCCCACTGTGTCCGTAGGAAGAATTAGGGGGAACTGAATTCTTAATCTTTTCAAAACATGCATAGACAGATTCTTGTCTGGAGATCTATTCCCAGGCTTTTTTCTTTTTTTCTTTTTTTTTTTTTTTTTTTCCAATGAGATTATACCATTCTTAAGACCCAGCCTTTTGAATATGACTGGTCACAATTTGTTACAGTAGACTGAAAACACAAAATTATCTACTTTTGCTAAGCCTGTGCAACTAGGCTGGAGATCAAGAAAACAAAGCAGGAATCACCTTGAAATCTCAATTTAATTAAAATTTGAAATTGTTGGCTAATCACTATGATATTTCCATGGAGTAAAGATGGTGAGAAACCAGTGAAGTAGAAGAGCAAAACTCAGAACAGCTCCCTGAAGGGACATAAATCTTATGTATGTCAAGTGACAGGAGTATCTCATATTTAGCTTCTAATAAAAGAGCTGGATTCTGCTGCAACAGCAGCTCCTTCAGAGCAAGCAGTAAAAGATGGAAGCACAAGCAGTTATTCATACAATTATAACTTTCTTTCATAAAATGCAATTCTTTGTCTACAATACCAAGGTGGATCTACCTCACTGAAAAATATATGTTCACTGACATTTCTTTCTGCATTAAACTGTTCTGCATTCTGCATGTTCTGTATTAAAACTGTTCTGAGCTAAAGAGGCCTCTGGGGTTGTTTTATGCCCGTAAGGTTAGTCAGATTGTACCTGATGTCCCTGACATCAAACAGAAATATATTTGGTTCTGATGAACTTAGCAGAGAAATTAATCCAGTGACTTGTTAAATATTTCTCATCTTTAAATATTTGCTTTTTCTCAGCAGCCAGTTCCTCCTGTGACATTTCAATTATTGGCTATTTCAGCTTCTCTTTAACTTCGGAAGGTCATTTTTTCCAACTCCACAGTACTCAACTTCATAGATTTGCTTCAGTGCTGGTTTTCTGGTTTTCTTTTTTAATTACAGCCTTCACTTTTGAGGAAAAAAAAATGTGATCTGGAATATGTCTCCACTGAACTAAGAACACCTCTAACAGGGAGGAAATTGAAAGTTCCCATTTTATCTCTTCAGCACTGGTTTGACTTGAATAATCTAAAACATTATGTCGTTATTCCCCAGATAGAATTTAAAATTTAGTTTGGTACTGAGTAGGATTGAAAACTTTCAAACTCTTTGCAAGCTATTAGAAATATTTAAATACTTATAATGTATTTTCCAGTACAAATTTCAGTCAAATAGATAAAAGTCTCACTAAGTAGTAAATTCTTACAAGAGTAAGAATTCTCTTTGGGAAATTTTGATGGCTCTGTTCTTAAGGTAAAAATCAGGGAGAATGATGAATTCCTATTTCTAACTCAATATTATCTCAACTTTTATACATCCTTGCTTCATGTTCTCTTCTTATATTTGCCTCCAGGCAAATGTTTATACTTAATAGATGCATATTAGATGTGGGCACCTCAATAGTCGGAAGCCAATTCCAGCAACTCCTACAAGATGTTCCATCTCGTTTTTATCATTCATAAAAGCATGAGCAACAAATTCAAGATGTGGCCTGAAAATTACTTGAATTTTAAAGGAGCACAGAATCAACAAATTTCTCAGTAGCGTTTCTTACAGACTCTGATATTCTAAGCTGGTACTGTCTAGACTACTCAGAAGAGTTCTCTGAGCACATTCAATCAGACTTTAAACCACATTCTGTTTTAT
The DNA here is from genome assembly GCA_018697195.1 of Certhia americana. Classification (NCBI taxonomy): domain Eukaryota; kingdom Metazoa; phylum Chordata; class Aves; order Passeriformes; family Certhiidae; genus Certhia; species Certhia americana. The sequence goes on from CM031862.1 coordinate 6,918,651, forward strand.
CTTATTCAGTGCCAATAGCTGTTGCCATGCACAGAATTAGAGCTAATTGTTGCCTAGATTAAAACATCCAAATCTTTGCCCCTTTTTACCTGCTTGTAGTGATTCCTACATTATAATTCTTTTGCACTGGTTTTTTATCTATGAAAAGGAGAACTTCCTAGAATCCAAAAGAAAATAAGTCATAGATTTAAGGGCAATTTTCTTCAAATTCTTCTTTCTAAAATACAAAAATATTCAAATTCTTACAAACCTCTGTCCTCCAAAGCCTTTGTGTCTGCTCCATCACTCAGACCTGTCCTGCTGGGCCAAAGCTTATCCCACACTCACCAACCTGTCAGAGCCACATGCTGACAAAAAAGTCATGGCAGTCTTGCTAGCTGCAGCTCCTCAGCTGAATAAGGAGTTAATTTTGACCACTGCACTTGTCCTTAGGTCAAAGCTTAAATGCTACAAAAGCTAAACCCCACAGATGTAGTGAGCCACAGGGAGACACAAACCCCTTCAAGCACAGAAGCCAGCAAATCTACTGAAACTCTGGAGAAATTTTCAAAATAAGATTGAAACAATATGGTCCTCTCATGGTAATGTTTAGAGAATGGGATATATATGACAGAAGGAAGCTGGAGAAACAGGAGAAAGCCTGAAGATGCAAAAATTACTGTTTAGAGAACCACCATTGATTTTAGCAGGAGATACTGCAGAAAGAACACTGCTGAGAGGGAAATGCGTGTCCCACTGAGGATAAAACAGAGAAATCACAGGTTTTCTTTTTCCTTGTGGATTAGCCCATGGAAACTGTTCCCCCTTTGAGAAGTGAAGCAATTTTTTTGGGAGTATGGTAACCTAAATGCTGGGATCACAGGATCTCCCTCTCACATCCCCAGACCAGGTTGTTAGCAATGACATCCTCTGCCTGCTTTGGGGTGAGACAAAGGCTTTAATATGTGAGTGAAAGTTAAGACAGAAGAAATGTTTGTAAGGGTTATTAGAGGTGGAACAAAGCCTCGCAGGGGATTGTATCTGGCAGTTGGGAGTGCACAACCCAGTCTGAGCTGAGTCACACATTGCTTGCAAAGAAAACTAAGTGGAGGTAAAAATTGAAAGAAAAATAGGATCTTGATTTTTATATTACTGCTTTTCTGGGAAGCGATGCATAAAATCAACCTCTTACCTCTTCCCAATACCCTACATTGTTTCTGGATAAGAGCAAAAAATAAATCCCGAATGCAGTCAGTGGGAGAAATTGCTTCAAAGCACTCCAACATGTAGGAAACTTAACTGGTGGCCGTTATTAATCTCCCCTCCCCCAAAATTATTGCTACTGAGTTTGCTCTGACAGAGTTTGTGTGATTTTTTTTGTGCAGCATTACCTAGCACTGAAATGATTAGCTGTGATTAGTACTGCGCAGGCTGGGAAGGTGTATCTGTCTTTCACCTGAGGGGATGCTGAATTTTGCACTTTCTGTGTAAACTACAAGTCGATGAGAGCTGCAGCAAAAAGGAAATAGCAGGGGAAGGCTCACATAAAAATATTTTTTCTTACATCATGATAATAAAGCAATTAATTGAGGGTAAGCAGAAGTGGTGAAGGTAAAGGTAACAGGTAGCATTTGTATCCAGGAAGACTGGCATTCACTGTGATCTGAGGATAGCCAATGTTAGTATTTTCCTGCACTTTTTTTCAACTTTTTTTTTTCTCTTTGTCTTTTTCCAAAACTCTTTGGAGCATGGTTCCATTTTCTGGAGGAAATTCTTACACTAACATTTACCTTCTTGTGTAAATTCTGTGTCATCTTACGGATTTCTGTACATCTCACTGTGGATTATTACGTGGCAGGTCTTCAGTCGCAATGGCTGGTAATTTGTTGTAAAAAAATCCCCAAAACCACTGTTCACTTGTTCCTGTTGACTTACTTGCTCTGAGGACATTGCTCTTTGGACTGTCCACACTTTGAAAGTCAATCCATGATGTTTGGCATTTTCTGTTAGCATAATTCTCCTGCATTAATATTGTACATATCCAGAAAACAATCCCTCTCAATAAACATTATTCTCTTTTTTTATTAAAAAGCATGTTTTTGTGAGAAAAAATTCCTGGTTGTTTCTCTTCTGTTTGGATTTATTATTTAAAAAAAAAAAAAAAAAAAAAAGATAAAATAAAGAAAAAAATAAAAGAGGGAAGCTTTGACTGGAAAAAAATGAAATAAAAAAAAAAAGGACAACAAGTTTTGATCTCATTTTTTCCCTGTTGTGTGCGGTCTACCATGGATCTCAAGGGGGTAAAATAAGAAATAAAGCTTTTTCCCTTTAAATATCTGTTCATTTGCTTGCTCCCTAGTCTTTTTGTGTTAGTGAATGTGGCCTGCAAAATTACAATGAGCAGGCAGTATCAGATGGAGATGATGGGAAGACGGGCACGAGAGTGGCCAGCTGGCCCTATTCATGCTTGTTCACTCTCTGGCACGCACAGACGCCTCCACACCCATCCCACCCCTTCATCCTGCCAGGCCAGAAAGAAAGGGCTCGCTCCTATTTTCACACAATGGCAGCAGAAGAGCTGCAGAGGCTTTGAAGACAAAAGTGCTTGCAGGAGGATATTTTAGGAAATGCAGAGTGTGCTGGGAGAGGAAAGGGAAGGTGGATAAACAAGCTTTCACGATGCCTCTCCTCATGTTGATGACTAAAATCCAGGAAAATTATTTCAGCATATACTCATCTTCAAACTAAGATTTTAAAAAATGAATATATTATGAGCAAAGAGCAATCACACACCTGTGAAAAAGCTGCTGCTCAGCAAAGGGCCAGAGCTTCCCACCATTTTAAGGCCAGACAGTTTCAATTGCTGTTGATCAGAGAGAGAAGCAAGGTATGGGGGCAGGGTGCGAGAAGGAGTGGTAGAGATGCACAAAATCCAAGGTAAAAGGTCTGCTCAGCTTGGGCTGAAAACACTTTTCCAGCTAAATCTTCATTGTGCTTTGGCAGCTCCAGGAGGGTCTAGAGTTGCAGGGGTGATGCAAGTAGGAGATGTTTAGCTGTCCTGGCATCGTTTGCTACCCAGATGATCTGTGTTTCAGGAGGCGGGAGGGGAAGGCAGCACATTCTGTTTGGCAGTATCCAACACTCAGCTTGGGATCCTGGGCCAGCTATTGAGGTTGCTTGGATTTAGGAGTCATTCTGCTGCTATTAAGTCCTTTGCATAAAGTGCTCCAGGTTCTTCAGCTCCTGCAGTGCTATCTTCCAAACATTTAACCGTTTCAAAAATGTGTTTGGAGAAAAGCAATCAAAGTGTTCGCCAGTATGAGTTATCACTGGGCTTTCCTTCTACCCTTCCCTCATTCTCTGCACTGCCACAGCTCCAGTGCTGTGAAAGAGGAGGAAGAGGATGGAGGAAGAGCAGTGAAGCCTCCACTCAAGAGGTACAGCTCCATGACAGCCTTGCTGAGCAGCCTCTCCTAGGACAGGTGAAACCAAACTGTTTGACATCACTAAGCAGCCAATTACACACAACCAGATGGATTCCTCAGTGTGCCTCATCTGTGGGTTTTATTTTTAGGTTGAGTCTTGTTGATCTAGGGTTGGTGAGGTTTTTGCTTTTAATTGTTGCTGTTCACAATTTCCCCGTGGGCTGAGACCATGGCAGTTAGGGCTGCTGGACAAAGGCTGGGTGAGTCAGTACCAAGGGACTGCCTAGAAGGTGCACAAACATGAGCCTTGTATCACATTGCCCTTGTCCTACATGTAGAGGCTTTGCTGTTGATAAAGAATGATGCCTCATAGCATCCACCTATTGTCATGACAGAAGGCACCAGCATCCTCACAAAGAAACTGAGTCCTCTCTCCACTGTCCTGGCTGCCACGTGTAAAACAGTGCTCATCACACTTTGACTTCCTTTAGGAATGTTGGTAAGGTCTAGTGATGCCTGGATAAGTGGGGTTATCTACTTTACATGGCATTTATAGAATAATTTCAGTTAAATGGGTTGGGTTGTGCAGAGGCATTTTAAATGACACCCTGCTGAGCAGATGAATGGTTTGACAAATTCAAAGCAGATGGACAAAGATGGACAAGTTCGAGGGGGCAAATTTGACACCTTCCCACTTGGAGTTTTCTTGGAGATGCGTTTCCAGTGTGCCATTAAATCAACAGAATTCTAAGCTGCACAGGAAAGGGATTTTGAAAGGTGATCCTAACCATTTTCCAGGCATGCTCCTGGAGCTCTCCAAAACACTCTGCCCAAGCAATCAGCCTGCCCTGACACTTGCACCACTCCTGCATGTTGGCAAAAAACCCTGTCTCTGTTACTGTCTGCTTCATGCTGAGTTCTGGTTTGTGTTCAGACACAGAAGTATGATTTCCTGAAACAATTTTTTGGTAACAATAAACTCAGTTGTTCTGGTGAGATGCATGTCTTTTTTGGCTCTGAATACAAATTACACCCCCTAATTCTGCATTGCCAAATTTTTTTATCTGTATTAATTACAGAAAACTGCAGAGCCACAGCAAGGAAAAAGCCAAAATAGGGACTGGGAAATGTTGTTCCATAGTAATTTTGCAGAAGGCTTTTTAGATTGGTTGGCTTTTTTTTTTCCCCAAAGAGGATGCTAGAAAATCTTTTGCTCTGAGGTAGAAAGGGTAGTTTACAGAGTCTTTAATAAAAAATACATTTATGCTTGTAGCATTATAAAATAGAGTCTTATAGTCAATTGCTTTGGAAGGACCTGCAATTCAAGTCTCTGAATTGCTCTTGTATATGTGTTTTTAAAAATGAACAACATTCCACCAATATTCTCAGTGAGGTTAACTAAACAGATGGTATTTATCTCCAGGTTTGCAAGTGTGTCACATCCCTTTGCTTTTAAAAGAGATGTTAACACAAAAATCTTCAAGAGAAGCAGTTGGAAAGTCTCCCACAAAGCACATACACAGATATAAAAACAAAAATCTAAAAATAAATCTGCATTTACCAATCCACTGCTGGCTTCATTCCGGTTTGGAGAGGCTCAAAGGTGGCATTAACCCGGCTGTGCAGTAATTTGCTTGTTTGTCAGAGGTCAGAATCTGGTGGATATAAATACAGTTTAGCTTTTATTTGTCTCCAAAACAGTATTTGTCAATACTTCAGTGCTGTTTTGAGCAGATCAATGGCTGCACATAACTCACTGCCTGAGGGCTTTATTATTAATACAAATGTAGGTAGGCTAAATATTGAGTGACATTATTAGAGAGGGATTGTCCTTCCCTCTGTGACTTTGACTGATGTCAAATAAAAATAAAGCTCCCCAACACGTAGCCAGGTTTCTACTCATACTTGGAAGAAACTGTACCATCATGGGAGCTGTAGAATAATTTAGAGAAGATTATTCAAACTGAGTTTTAGAGTGCTCACAACCTGAGTTAGCATCTAGAAAGAAGTTTGTCTTCCCAGATGAAAGGCTGAGGCATCTCCATTCAACCTTTTCAGTCGGACAGGATTAGGCCAACATGAGAGAGGCTCCACACCCTTCATCTTGAAATGTTGCACACAGGCTTGTGGCATAATTGGGAACAAGTACATCCTGGGGATCCTGCTTTCCATCAACATCTCATTTCAAAAAAACCAAGAAAGAGCACACATGAAAAATATTTACAGCTGAAGTAGAAGTCATTTCCATTTACAACCTAGTACCTGAGTTACCTCAGGGACTGGTACCCTTGCACAGATGTTCCACTGCCACATCTGGCCTGAGGTTGGCCACGAGACCTCCTGGTTCCAGTGCCTGCTGCACCCCAAATGCCACCACTTGCAAGAGCCCCAGTGGGCATTGGACACAGCCAGATGCAAAGCTGAGGCCGATGCTTTCCAGGCACACAGCTGGCTGCAAGGACAGTCATCCTGTCAGCTCCACTGGGGCCCAAGCTTCTGATGTGTGATGAGGCAACCTGCTGGTCAGCTGGGCTGTTATTCTCTTTAAAAAATACTTAATCTAAGCTCATAAAAGAAATACAGATAAAAAAAAAAAAAAAAAAAAAAAAAAAAAAAGAGAGATAAAATGGCTACATGTAGCGCTTCTGCTTGATTTAGTCTGGCCAGCATGTTAAGTATTTCTGTAAGAACTTCTCCTGAAGTGATGGTATATATGTATGTATCTTCCTTTTTTAAACTGATTTTTCTAACAAAAGGGTCAATCTTGCTATTTGTAATATGGCAGTGAGATTTTTTAAAATGCCACGGAGTATAGAAAAGCAATAGTTTTCTCATGAAGAACACAAAATTTGTGAAGTTGTGGGGTTTCTCTTTTGATTAGAGGCTATCTACACTTGACAATAACTTAACTTTCAACACCCAGTGACATTAATTTCACTTGACTTCCCGTCTTAAGGTCAAAAACATTAATCAACACTTCTATCATTAGCTGAGTTTCCTTTTCTATTAAGCGATTATGATCACTTACTATTAATGAGTCGTGAAGTTTTAATAAATTTTTGCTAGTGTGAAATTGCTAAACAGTAATTATGGCATATACTGTATGGATGGTTTGTTCCACAATGTACATTTTACTTAATGTTGGTTAGAAACATCTACAAAAAACAACAGAAAATAATTAACTAGTTACGGCTGAGGATGCAGAATGGCCTTTTTCACCACAGTTATAGTCAATAAAAAGACAAAGCAGGTCATTTTTTTTTTGCCATTCCTGGAATTACTGTATTTTTGGACCTTGTGACTTTGCAGTTCTTTATATAAAATGACACTGCCAAGGCTGCTTACTAAACAGGGGATGAAAGAAAATATCACATCTTTTAAGAGCTATTGTTCTAACTTGGGTTATATTTCTACTGTTCTGGCATTGAAACAACAAGGTTAAAAAACAAAAGCCAGGCCCTCTCCGTTAATACAGAAGATAAATAACACAACAAGTCCCATTTCCAAAAACTGATGTCTGAATACTGGCTTGGCTTTCCTGTAGCTTGGCATCACTCACAGACACATCCAAACAACCACAGCCAGATGCTCTTTCAGAGCTTGGCCCAGGTTTTTGTTCGGTAAGTGACTTTTTCAAACACCCAACAACGAGGAGCTGGACTAATGGTGACTGACGAACTGGAAGGTAGCTCTGCACACAGAACAGATCAAGAGGGTACATTAAAGAAAACAAAGGAGGTTTCAGTGATAACAGTTACTCTACTAACTTCCCTGTGTTCCCAATTCTTTTGTTTACTGCTATCTGAGAAAGCTGTATCTGGCACAGTACTGCAAATGTACTCCCTTTTGTGCTGGACTATATTTTCTGGACCAACCATATGGAGGAATAGGGTCAACTTAGGCATACTGGCTTTTCTAAGCACTACTTCTGTGGTATTGCACCCATCTCACAGCAATCAGGTACTTAAAAATACAAGATTAAATCATTTAAAATGTTTGTTGCTGTATTTATAGTAACACACATGGAACTGTTGCCACTTTTGAATACACTGGGTGGGAAGCCATCTGGGTCTGTACTGTCCTTTTTCAGTAAATCTTATCAAATTGATGCTGAAAAATTGGAGATGGTTCCAAGAAGACCCAGAAGGGTGACACTAAGTGTCTGTGAAAAGCATGGCTAATAGCACATCCCTAACAGTGCAATCTCATCACAAAACCACTGTGTACTGTCATGAACACTGACTGTGGAAACCTAACAAGGAACAGAAAATTAGAAAATAAATAGAAAGTTTTCCATCCATAGACAAAGCTTTAACAATGCTGGCTGGCTGTTAAATCTAGACCAGTTCAGCATAGAAAAGTGTCGTATTTTTAGCAGAGAATGTAAGTAAACATAGGAGCAAGTAAACAAGATTTGTACTGTGTTCTCCACCATTGAACAAAATCTTTAAAACCAGACAAGGTGTTTTTCCCAGAGAAAAGCTGTGTTCAAGAAATGATTCAGGCAAGTCCAACACCTTGCACAGTGCCAGAAGATAGCCTCTTAATGTATTAAACCTATTTCTCTAGGATATAGCTCTGTAGTGTTTGGGGGTTCTGCTTTGAGATGTTAAAACAGAGGCTTCGCACTGTCATTGGAATTGCTCTGTATTCTAAAATGCAAGAACAAGACACTGTTCTGGTTCTGGTTATTTCAACCATGTAAGAATCCCAGCAGATCTTGACTGGCAGCACACATGGCTGTGTGGGAAGGCTGGCATTGTGCAGGTCTGCAGAACGTCTCATATTGGTTGGCTCCTGTACTGGAGAAGGAACACCAGCATGCTGCAGTGAGAGATGCTGCTGCCACAGGTTTCCTGTCCTGGCCCTGTAGAACCAAGTGGCATGATTCACAGCTGTGTTTCAATTCAAATCTTGTGTTAGTCTGAAATGGAGCAGGTCTTCGCTTTCCATTATAAAAGTGGTGGATGCCCTGGATCAGAAAGAAAGAATGTCTTGCATAGCCTAGGATTAAACAGAAGTAAAAATAAATGAATGAGCTTCCTATGGCTCCAGCAAAAGCTGTGGCACTGTAAACAGCAGTTCTGTTCAAAGTACACAGTGGCACACCATGGTGCTGGGACAAGGTCAAAGCTCTATTGGTGACTGAGTGTCCATCTGTCTCTGCAGACATCTCCTGGGAGCTGCACAGCAATATCAGACTATACTGGAGCAGCTGCATTGCTCACCAGCAGTTACTGGGATCCTTGCCTGTATGACTTGTACTGATCTGAGGAAGATTATTAAAACATTAATTCATACCTCTTGTCTTCATCTTCCTGGCCTGACTCTCACAATGTTCATTACTAGGTAATGTGCAGTTATAACATCTTAGTTTTACAACTCTCTGAGGATACTTTGGGTCAAAAATGAGCTTGAGATTCCAGGGCACAAGAGAAATATAATTTTTATCTGAAGAAACAACATAGTGTAGAGAGAATTATGACCAGCAAAAGTCATCATAGCCAAGTACCAACTGAAAGCAATTTTACTTTAATTGCACCTGAAACTGACAATTCCAGAATATGTAGAAAGGACAGTAATTGCTTTTCAGGGATTTGCAAGAAGCCACTGAATGGTGCCTTGGATACTGAGTAGGATTACTGGGAAAGCCCAGCCACGCATAAAAGTTAACTTAAAACATGTAGTAACTCCTATAATAAAATTTGTTGTATAATCATTACACAATCTCAAGGATGAGCAGCTGATTGGATCATTAATATCTGTCTTTCATTTGTGAAGGGTGCCAGGACTAGGTAAGTGGGACTGGTGCTGTCACAATGCAGTGGGTTCCTTGCTCTGTAGTTGAGATGCATGACACAACATTGCCATTTGTGTGGCTGTGCTTTGAAATTGCCCCTTGCAGAAGTACACAGTGACATTTTCAGCACTGTCAAGAGTTGAGCCCTAAGCTGCTCCAAAACCCACCCTCAGCACCCAGGGACTGCTGGAAATGCAGGCTCAATCCAGTTTTCGGAACTGGCAGTGGCTGAACAAAGGTCCATAACACTAAAACTGGGCTTGGAAACTTACAACACCAAGATGGGGATGAGTCTTGGCACACATATCTTTTAAAGAAGGAGCACAATCCTCTTGGGTGCAATGGGCAGGTCACAGGACTGCTTTTTATCCATATGTAAAAGGAGATGATAAACACCATAGGCCTTTAATTGAAAGTTGTCACCAGCCATATGGTGACATCTGGCTGGGGGGTGAGATTATTCCATCAAGCAAGTGGTGCTGAGGCAAAGTCAGAGCTTGTTTCAAAGCTCATTCCTCACATTTGACAAGGGTTTGTGTTGCCAGCTTCATTGTTTCCTCTCTGTACCTTCATTTCTTTCTACTATTTTCATGCCTTTGTACTCAATTACTGGATGGCACAGTATCTCTAGCTTTAAAATAACAGTATATAAATGCTGTAAAATCATATTTTAGAACAGATTTCAAGTTATAATATTCCCTACACTTACTCAGAGAAAAAGCTCTATATTTTAATCCCCTTCAGTTTTGAAACACTTTCAGTCCATTAGAGGCACATAAATACAAGGCACAAAACAATAACAGGCTACAAATCAATACATTTGCACAGCGAGCTCTAAATAAATATGATCCAATTGCTGACTTGGAAAACTGAGAATAGTCTAAAGTTTTCAGAGTGAAATGCTGGTGGGGAAATAACATTCAACTGCATACAGGAAACCCTGACCCTCTTGTCAGGTGGTGCACTCAGTCCAAGGTATAAGAAGGTATTTACCAACAAGGACCAGCCCTCTGATAAAATAATGGAGCAGTTAAAGTATGCCCTATTGGGAAGTGTGTTCAGCATTACTGAGGACAGTGTGCTGATAAAGTGGGTTGTTAAGTGGAATGAGACAAGTTCAGCTCAAATATTCAACAGTGATCTCTCTTGAACCAAGCATTAGGCCTAGCAGGAACTTTATAAATAATACAAAATAAAATCAGAGTCTTCAGCTTGGAAATTGGTGCTAAGCATCCAGACATAATCATACTCACTATAATCACACAGGATTGGTATCTCTGCAAGGGAAGCTCAGAAATCCTGCAGGAAGAGACCAGCAAGGAAGGATGACAATCTCTATTCGTTTCGCCTTGTACATCTCATGTTTCAGCTCTGCAGCTGGTTTTGTGATAAACAGCAGAGGATGCTCCAAAAGATCTCATTTCAAAAACCTGAGGAAAAAACCAAACAAAACCCAAAACAACAAAACAACAACAACAACAACAAAAATCCCCGAAAAACCAAACCAACCAAACAAACAAAAAAATAAAAACAAAATAAAAGAAACAAAACAAAAACTAGCCCAAGAAAAGAGAGTGCTATGTTCAATTTCTAATTTCAAGCAATAAAATCCATTGGATTCAAGCCTAAGTAACAATTTAAAGTTCAAGTCATTTTACTTCTCTCGTTCTTGGAGTTAGGGCTTTCTGATCCTGCCACAAATGAGGAATTTATTCCTGTAACCAGGCACATGTACCAGGCACAAGCATACCAAGGGACACACAGGAGTAAAGGGCAAAAGAGCAAAAGACAAAGCAGGTGTGAGAGGAATGACTCCTCTGTACCTCTGCTCTTACACATGCAGCTCAAACTCATGCTTGCCTCTTCTTCTGTACAAAAAATGTATTCTGTCCAAAAAGTAGATATTGCCATGTTTCACATTAGTCAAAAATCTACAACCACATATCATTATGCAATAATTGGTGGATTTGGATTAAATAATCTGTATACAAAACACGATATTTTTTTCTTCTTTCACTGAACCTTCTGTTTCTGGGGAACTATTCCATCACTATTGGAGTCCAAAGTCCAAAGACAGCAATCTGAGGTATCAGATCTCTCCCTAGTGCAGCTGACTTTACTAGACAGTTCTTGCTGTGAAAAAAAATGAAATATGAAATAAATCAAAATAAAATATAATAAAATATTTTATACAGTATTTCCTTAGGGTGAAAATATTGGACTGCTCTATGCATATTTATGCATGCACTTATACATGTGATAGACTCTGGCCCCACACTTTCCTACACAAAATTTAAAGGTTTCCCCTGAATAAAGCCCCTCATAAGTGACCTTAGAGATTCAGTTATTTTCAGCAAAGTAAAGAAAAGCCCCTGTATCATTTTAATCTAGATGGTTCTCATTTACAGTACTCATAAGAGCTCATTAGTGCTAAGGCACATATCTTTGTGTGCTTACCCAGCTGCCTTGAAAGGCAGGAAAATGCTGTTAAATCCATTTTATGGATGAGAACATAAAGATTCAAGCAGTTTAAATAGGGATTAAATTGAAGTTAGGAGCCAGCCACTCAGATGGTGATGTACAGTATTTACTCTCCACACTGCGTAGTCCCAAAGATGATTTAATTCAGTGAGCACCTTCATCCTGGGCTCCAGAGCTCATTAAGCACTTTTGCATGCTGGAAAATCTCCCTGGGTGGAGCAGAAGGGCGCCTGTCTCCAACCTAAAGTGTACTCCACTCCAGGAGCAGATGGGAAAACACCTCAGCTCTGCCCAGGCTCTTGGTGGGAAACAGTGCTGGGCTGGGGCACTGAGCTCCTGCTGCCTCCATTGACAAACTTCCATTTCTTGAAGGCATCTGCAAAATGTGGGAAACCCAGAGATCAGGCCCTGCTTGGCCCCACAGGGTTCAGATTCATACTGTGCCCTGCAGAGGAGTACAAACCACAGGGCTGTAGCCAAAGCCAGGCTGGGCCAGGTTGTGTTTCTGTGCTGAAGCAATGCTGCATGAGCTCGTTGTCCTTTCCTTGTAGCGGGTAACCCTCCATGAATTCCTCATCTAACAGTTTCAGAATTCCCAGAAGCCCCATGGAATTTCCACTGAAATCAGGCAGAACGTGAACAAGTGTTAATCAGTGTTGTAAATGTTGTACAATCTACAGCAAGATTAGAATCCACTGCCTTTTTGCCTTCTCCTGGGAGAAAGAATTCAGATACATTTAAAGTCAACTGACGCCTTCATTCTTACCTTGTTTTATTTCACTTTGCATGACTACACATAAGAGATGGTTTGTCTGCTTTGAATTGTGTCTCTAAAAGATTCCCAGAGTGGCTATATCCTACAGAGGATGTAGTTAAAGTGTGTTCTGAAATGATAGTCCAGACAAAGAGCACAACTATCTTTGGTGCACACAGCAACCACTTTAGGAAAATTATCTGGTAGCACATAACTCATGTTACATGACAGCATTTTGAAAGGGACAAGATAAAAGGTTAACTCATGAAAATCCATTATTAACATCCCTCTGAGAGTCTGGCACAGTGACAGATAGGTTCTCTCCTTTCTTCTGAGCTTTATACACCCCAGTTTGTTTCTCCCAGTTTGGTCTTACCTTTTTGATACAGTAGAATTAATCTGTGCCTACCTAAATAATAATTTGAAAATCTCCACAAGACTACACGTCTTTCATCAAGACAATGGCTGATGACATTAGAGGCTGAGGAAGTCCCACTGTGTTAATTGATTGGGGTACAGCTACAATTCCCCAGTAATCTTGGAAGAAACTGTATTGGATGCTCAACAACTAAAATGCATGAAAACATTGCATTTTCTTGTACAAATAATCTCTTAATGAATCTCTTAGGCTTGAGATGCACTAAAATTCTGACTCTATATCTATGATCTTTGTGAAGAAATTGTCCCATTTGTAGTGAACCATTGTTACCACATTGCAAAATCCCCTCTGTGAACAGGGAAAGACACTGTGTTCAGTAGTGGAGCTCATCTTAATCTCAGCAAAGAGGTGTGGCAAAATGTCCAAACCATCCACTTAATTCTACAGAAAACAATGCAGTGCAGTTCTGGGAAGTTCTCCATGTTGTGTGAGGCTGTACTTTATTTTACTATCCCTCTTTTCTCCAACACAGAAGGTTTTTAGAACAATTTCCTTTCTGTTCTATTAATGAAACCACTCATCAGGAATAATTTGCTACAAATCCATACTTTGAACTCTCAAATTAGCGAAAAGAAAGGAACTCCAAGTAGTTTAGCACTCTCAGGAAATGAGGCGAGATGAAAGGAGCACAGACACGATAGGGAAATGCATTGTTAAAGGACCTGTGGGACAAATGAAGGCACCAGCCCAAAGAGAAGAGAACAGTCAATGAGCAAACTTCAGACTGAAGATAATTTTGGCTCTGGTTTGAGACATCTTAAATGCTTCTAAATCTTCAGAGGTTTGACATTCAAAGCCAGCTGAAAGCCAGATCTTCTTCTAGGCCCCTCTTATCATTAGTCCGTTCTGAGATTCCAGCCTTGTTCTGCTCTTTTCTCCTGGGCTTTGATTCTGTCACTTTAGGTCCCCGTGTTCCACCTGTGAGATTGAAGCTGGATGTTATGCACACCATTTGTCAGAAAGTTGAGCAATTTTTCTGCTCAAAAAAGCATGGATACGTACGTTTTCAAATAGATTCTGGAAGTTACTCTATTCACAATAGTCAAATCAAGCCTAGAAGCCCAGGATTAATGACATAACTGACAAAAAGTTCTTTCTACCCTTGCTAAGGGAAGGAACTAGACAAATAGGCATAAAATTCTACATAATTTGTAAGAGATTAAATGCTCTCCTAAATTTTCGGCTAAGAAAGAGAAAATTAATACAAAGAGAACCAGTAACAGAAGGTTGCTAATTGGCTAATCTCCCCAATTTTTGTTGGGAAGAATAAATTTATCAGTATTCTCCTTGAGAAGTTACTTCCTTCCTCCCTCTGACGGTAATTTTCATAGCATGTATCCCCAGGCAAGGCTTTTTTTCCTGAGTAAATAACTGCTTTCTGGCATTGGCCAATCTGTTGATCAATAGGTGTATCCTTAGTGTCTCACAGACTTTTCCTGTGTGGAAACTGAGGTTCCATTATTCATTGTCCATTCATTTTGATTCCAAGCTGCCCCAGATCTCAACCAGTTTGTCTGTGGATACAAAACAAATTGATCTAAAAAGATGTCACCTTCATATATCAAAACAACTGCCATCTGGAGACCATAAATGCTCTGCTTCTACCTAGCATAAGCTTCTGCACAAGCATGCAAATTGAAGTCAATTTTTGGTAACTTGGGCAAAATGAGGTTCAACAATGTTTTAGTAAGGTAACTGTTAAAATTATATCCTACAAGCCAGAAATTGAGCTGCCATCCCCGTTCATTCACCCTATAAAAAAGAACAAAAAACCAAACCAAACCAAAAAAATCACAAAAAGTCACCTCATATAGTTTTTCTCGTTTGATTCCTCTGACTATGATTTCTCAATGGTCTGTGCTAAATGCCCCCATTATCACAGTGTGTCACAAGTTTTATATTCCCCAGCATTGACTCCAACTCCTACATACTGTGAGATGAACGTTCGAATTAGCACATTCCCCCCAGGAATGCTGTGCCATGAGTAACCTCAGGAATTCCCTGTGCACCCAGCTCCTTAGGAAAGCACACACACTCACTCCCAGGCAGGGAACAGGACACCAGGCTGCCCACAGTGAGACCTGGGTCACTGCACAAGCCTGCACAGCAGCAAACCCAGCCTCTGGAGCCCCTGCTCCCAGCTGCACATCCCAGCCCAGCCCCATGTCCGACACGCCTCGCTTATGCCACCAGCACTGTGGGGCTGATTCCTGGCCTGGATTCCTGAAGTGAACCGTCTGAAAATAATGCTAATAATAAACTGTTGTATCAACACAGCTGAGGGGTGATGAACTGCAAGAAAGAGGTGGGATTTGGCCGGGGGAAAACACGTCTTTGGCCAGCTTTGCTGTGGAAATCCGCGTCTCTCTGACTGCTCCTCTCAGTTACAGCAGGGGTGTGAGAGAAGTGGCATTGGCAGGATATTAAGAAGTTGGTTCGTGGGGACATTTAAACATTTTACTGCTGTTACTGCTGTTAATTTAAATAGCATACCCTTTTCTGCTACATTTTCTTACAGTACCTTTGAGGATGATAGGGAATGCGATGCTAGCTCAGCCTGTGAGCCCTGTAGTCCAGTGCCTTGTTGTGAATGTTGCCCAGCAAGAATTTCCCAAAGAAACTCCTTACACAAAGCTGCACTTGGAAGTGAACCTGCTGCTGGGAAGTTTCTTCCCATCTTCAGTGGTCTGAAAGTACTTTAAAATTATCACAAATTCCTGATCTATACTAATGAGCTCATAGCTACTTTGCTGTTTAAAAACCACAGTTTTTAATGGATAAAGAAGGATACAGATAAGAAAAACAATCAGTAACAGAGAACAGATATACTGTGCTGATTTTAAAGCTCAGGTACAGTCTTACATATTTGCATTCCTGTCATTGTGCTTTGAGAGCCATAGGTGTGGGTGTGTTTGCATCCACACCTAACACCAAGGCTTAAAGAGCTGACAAACAGATTTGAAAAAGGAATAGGAAATAAACTTACCCTTATTTTACAGACAGAGATCTAAGACAGAGAGAAATGAGGGACCTACCTCAGGTCATACAGGGAGTCAATAGCAGAAATTGAAAAAGGTTGTCTGAATCCTGCCCAGTGCACTAATACCTTGACCTTTATACCAAGGCATTTCCACTTCCAAGGGAAAGAGCTGTACAGATGGCTGAGGGAAAGCAGTGCACGGACAATTAATTACGTTTTACCTGCCATTTCTTTCCTTCCCCCCAGTTACCTCCCGGCCCTACAGCCTGAATCATGAATTCTTGAGGACTTTTGTTCATTCAGGGAATCTATACATAGATGATAAATAGAAGCTGGAGGAAAAATACAGAGATGATAGAGTAGGTGGAGGAGGTTTTCTGTGTTACTAATGTATTTCAATATACTTTTCCCTGAACTCTCTGCAGCTACTCTGTAGAAAGAGAGAAAAAGCCTGAATACTTGGCTTTTTACTCTAGGTGACAACTGCAGACAGTAGGTGTGAGAGAGTATCTCAGCTCTTTAAAGAATGACTGATAAAGAGTTTTGTTGAAAATAACAGGAGAAAAAATACCCTCAGCTTTATTTCTTGCCCTGAGAAGTTCTAGGCATTCCCTGTAGGTGCAAAATATTCCAGGTGACACTGGCAGTGGTGACTGCAATGGTTGAGGGGGCCAGTGAGGATTTTTGTTAAAGCACTGATAAGTGCATAAGTCCCACTGACAGGTATTACATTCCTTAGCTTTGCCTGAAATGCCACACCACAAATAACACTCGGAACAGCAGATTTTCAGCATTATCCTTTATAACTGCAGGTGATGTTGGGTTAGATCTAATTTTTTTTATTATACTAAGAGTCTTTTTACTTCTGCTGAGAATGAAGTTCTGCTTGGTCACCTCTTCAGAGTCCCGGCCTCCTGGGCTCTGAAACAAGTTGCTTGAACTGTTCTGTCACAAGAAACTCACACTTCCATCCTTCTTCTGTATTTTCTCTCCTTGATGATACCATCACTCTAATGTCTCCTCCAAAGACATTGAACTGAACAATAACATATTTCACCCTTAGTACTCAGTGTGCTGAATTTTGTTGGGTGCTGCTTTTTGATTTACAACTTTGTGTAAAGAAATTCAGCACAGTTTTTAGCTTGTGTGTGCTCTCACTTGTGTGGATGGAAAGCAGGAGATATACAAAGGCAGTCACCAGTGCCATTGGCTTAAATAGCTTGTTAGAAAGTTTACATCTGGCACAAAGGCACACGTGCAAACTGTGCTCTGTGCTCCTCGTATAAAGCACATTTGGGAACAGAAATGACTGAAACAGAAGAATGAGTGCTTAGTCAGTATCTTGCCCTTCCCATAGGGAGCCACGTCTCCTTCCTGCCAGCAGTCATCTGTATACACTGGAGAAAGCTTTGAACAGCTCCAACTCAGACACTGATCCTGCTAATCCTGCTAATCCCATGCCCTGGTGTGCTCCACTAGCCTGTGAAAGACAAACTCGAACTTCCCCAGCTAGTGGCACTCTACACTTCAGAAAGTGGCTCACACATCTCCTCAGGCCCAGCCAAAAGGGGAGCAGTAAACACAGCAGCCAAAGGACGTGCACAGCCATTGTGCCAAACAAAAAAAACAACTCCTTGGAGAACCATGAAAGATGGTCTGGTTTGTATCCACACACCAAAAGTCACTGATGGTCTCAGTACCTCAGATCTGGCCTTCACTTAATCCCACTGGCCTCAGCAACAGCTTTTACACACAGCCAAAGAGAACCAGGTACAGCAGCTAAAGTAATGAAGTGAGGAAAACATTTTCATTTCCCTTTCGACCCTCAATCAGCACTGCCAAGCAGAAGTATGTATCATTTTAGCCCACAAATCCTGCAAGCTTTCAATTAAAGATGGCAACATCCATGTGGGAATAGTAACGGAAAGAATCCTCTAATCCTACAGAAACTTGTAGGTAGCTAAAAAAAGTGAAAAGATGCTGTGTGTGGATGCACATGTGTATGTCTAAGGAAAGGCACCCTTTATACCAATAAACTTTAAAATATGATTTATGCTGTGTAGGCAGCAGCCTCAGACATCAAAGCTTCAGACTTAGTGCAATGTCAAAAAACCATGAAGCTTTAAGGCTCGACCAAGCATCAACCCCAAGCTGAGGCAGAAGCTTTTACTCTTGAGACCGCTGACTGAATGGATTAGAGTTAAATAAAAAAAAAAAAAAAAAAAATTTAAAAAAACCTCACAAACCCCACAGCTCTCTAAAGCTGCTGGTAGAAAAATAAATTACTAAGTGTATGTTTGCTCAAGTATGTCTTTATTTATCCTGCTGTGTTCTACACGTAATGCTTAAACTCCCTGCATTTTAAACGGAGGCTAAAACCAGCTGTATATGCACTAGCCAATGAACTAGCAATAACAAATGCATCCAGCAGAGACAAAGGTTTGCTTTTAATCAGAGAAATGAAAAAGAGACTGAGGTAATACTGTATCAAGCATTTTGTCTCGTGCTGCAGAGTGGGTTGGCCTAGAGCCATGCAGAAAGGTTCAGCTCTTTCCTTCATGCATGCATTTTTACAGAGCCACAGGAGATCCACCCAGGGTTATTGGACCAGATGTGTGATCAGGAATGCACCCAAAAGCTGGGCAGAGAGAGAAAGTGATCTGCTGCCAGTGCTGTGGTAGATCCTGCTGACTCAAGGACTACAGACTGCTTTGGCCTTTCTGTCCAGGGAGCAGAGCTGTGCCTAAAGCTACTGTGGTGCCCAAAGATGGGATCTCCTTACACTGGAAAAAGCTCATTCAGCAAGGAACAGATCTAAAGAAGAGATCTAAACAGGGAAAAAACCCAAAGTTTTATCATTTCTCTTTTATATATCCAAAAATACATCATGACAGAGCTCCTAAGAGGTTATTTGAGGCCTCTCCCCTAATTTCAGGGGGTATTCCAAACCCAACTGTCTCACAGATACCCACCCAAGTCTTTCACACAGTCTGTGAGAGAGGGGAAATTACTATAAAATCCTCTAGTGGGATTAAGGTCATATATTCCCCTAAAAGCCTTGCAGTTTCATCCTTAGATTTTGCCATGCTTTGCCAACTAAATAGTTCAGCTTTTTGAACTTGCCTCTGCTCCTACTGTTTCTGTCAAAAAGGCATGAAGTCAGTCATCTGGATTCCATGCTCTTGCATGAGCAGGTGACTGAACTGCTAATGGGGGGACACTGCCTGGCTTTCCACAGTGCACTCAGATTTACAAATAGCCTGCACCAGCTGGTGGGCTGCAGCTGAAATGATAGTTGGCATTAACACTGCTTGCACAGCTTATCTACAGGTCTACTCTGAGAGGATTTCATTATTTGGACTAGTATCAGGCTCCTAGTGTTCTGCACAGAAAAGGATTTCCTTCTCTCCATCAAGATTTCACAGGCTGATTTCATGTTAAGGGATGCTGGTTACTGTTTCCCACAGTTTCATTCCCCTCTCCATGTGCTCACAGACAACCTCTTCCTGTGTATTTTTGTGGCAGATTTGCACACTTCAGAGCTCCTCACCTCCACGCTGCCTAGGGCAAATTGGCAAAAAGAATAAAAGGCAAACAACAAAAACAGCAGTTGTTTTGCTCCAATACAAAAAACCCCCCTGACTCTCTTCCTGTTGGTAGCTAAGCCCTGCTGCTGACAAACAAGATGGAAGGAAAAACAAAGAGAAAGATGGAGGATAGAGTGAAGATCCCAGGTAGGAGGCTGAGGATCTGCAAGACGCCCTCTCCTCTGCCACTTATAAACACTAAGACCATTTAAGAATCACTGCATTGTAATTTCTGTAACAAGGCATCAAACCATGTTTAGTGACATGGAACAAGTTGTCAATAGGCCTATAGATCTGCAGGAGGACTTTAATTAGGTTAGAACATCTGGGGAGGGGGGGGAGGCCAAATTCTTTTCATTAGCAAAAGATGTTACTAGACATGGTAGCTTTTGAGAAGGAAAAAACTTTTATTCCTTTTGTCTCTTTCATCATAAAAATCTACTAAACCACAAACAGTTCAGCTTTGCAATGAGAGTGCCTTTTGTGTCATTTATATTACCCTACTGTGCTCTTATTATTTAAAGTCTTATGCTTAAGAACAGCTCTTGGAAAAACATGTTCTTAAGAGCCTGAAAACCCTCCCTGCAATGCTTTCTTCCTCTACTCCCACCCCAGAATCCCAATCAACAAGTGAATTTTGTATTCAGGCTTCCCCCTCCACCCACTCAAACACTTTTGTGAAATATTAATTCCTCCTCAGGTTCCAAAAAAAAGAAACCCAACAAACCAAAACCAAAAAAATCAACCTATTGAAAAACAGCTTGAGACACTTTACTCCCTCCAGGAAATGCCATCCAAGACCCTTTGGGTGTCTGAAGAGCAGGAAAGTTACAAGATGAGAGGTAGGGAAAGCTATTGCCCTTTATAAAGGAATGATGAATCTGAAAGACAGTCAAGAAAAACCTGTCAGGACATGCAAATCTGTCTCAGTACACTGAAGTTTCTGAGAGCTGTGGTGACTATGGCAATCCTGATTGTCTTTAGGAGAAGAGGAGGTGCCTGAGCCTGTGTGGTGTTTGAGTTCACAGATTCCATGCAGCTGAGCAGGGTAAATTATCACAAGCTCTAGACCAGAGCAGACATCAGAGCACTATCCTGCTACATGCAATAATAAGCATCTCTTCTCTGCTTTTCTTTTTTTTTTTCACTCTAATTTATATTATGGCCATCAGTGAAAAGTGCTGGACTACCTGAGCATTGTGGGAGAGACCAAATTTGGGAGATCTACCCTAGCCCAAGAAACAGAAAGGGAAGAAGGACCGGAACTGGCAAGTGATGATTTCTACTCAGTTAAGATACAAGTAATAACAGTAGAAAGTTTTCCAATAGCATCCTACAAAGTACACCTTAAAGAACTCCTTTGTTCAGTAAAGCAGGGCAGTTCAGTGCTGCTTCAGTCTGTGGAGAAGTTTTGGTGCATGAAAGCTCCAGATCTTTTGGAGGCAGCTAAACCTGAGACTCTGGTCCAGTCATGGACCAGATGTGACCACCACTGAAGGTGTCATGGTCTGCA
This sequence comes from Certhia americana, assembly GCA_018697195.1. Lineage (NCBI taxonomy): Eukaryota > Metazoa > Chordata > Aves > Passeriformes > Certhiidae > Certhia > Certhia americana. Next base: position 6,939,609 of record CM031862.1, read on the forward strand.
TCAGCAACAAGGCCTGTGGAGAGCTTTTAGCAATGTTTTTGGTGGTTATTCCAACAGAAAACATCCAAAGCAAGGCCCACAAGCAGCATACTGTGTAAAGCTCTTGGCTCGCCTGACTTACAGTCTGCTTGACAAATCCTCTGACTGATCTGCCCTAAGGATGCTGAATTAATATTGTACCCCAGGCCACAACTCCCCTTTACCAGAAAGGAAGCCTGAAAAAGAGGCTATATAGAGGGTTACATAGTCCCCATGGGGTTTTCAGACTACAGATGGACAAGTCAGATGCCTCCTGTGACACTTGAGATACTGAGGAACAGTGGGTCTTGCCATGGTCTCCTCAGAGGACTGACAGAATTTCTGATCTGCCAGAAATGAGTGGAAACATATGAAAGCAGGATGAGCTAAAACAGCTGCAATGAAAAGAGAATGGGCAAAGGATTGATGTCTTGGGGATCTCTCTCCTCTGATACTGTCCATCTTTCACTAAGAGTTTCATAGCAAATGATTTTTAATTTCCCAGACGTACATTCATTTCCCCCGAGAGTATCTTTTCAGAGACTCAGATAATGCAAGCTCCTGTGTATCTCTGGGTAATATTTTGCCCTTTTTAAAAAGGACTTTGGACATGCAGATCTGAAGTCAAAATTGCATGCAACTGATCAATGTTCATGGTCAAATATAATCAAATAAGACATTTCTCCTCTGATTAATTTCAAGTGCATTGTCAAAGGTGGTACAGATAATATCAAATTCATGTTGCAAGTCAAAGGAGGCAGCACAATGTCTCCATACTTTTCAGCTGTCTGGTTTGATGAGAGGGGAAAGATTGCTCCCCTCTTGGCAGGGAGGAGCACATCTCACAAACCCAAAAAAAAGGAGGTGGTTTTCTTCATGGTTCACCAATAGGGGACAGCCTTTTGCATATTCGTCAAATTAACATATTCTCGGATGGCATTTCCCAGGGGGAATAAAGTGTCTCAAGTTGTTTTTCAAGCTCCTGTGCACTGTCTGAACAGATAGCTATGAAATTGCATTGCTAATGCTTGCAGTGGAGAGGCTTCCTATTCTCTGCTACAATGAAAACATTCAAGACATTGCTACACATACTCTGCTGCCTGTGAAGGTAGAGAGCAGCTTGCTGTGTCCTAAGTAGAATGCTGTGCAGTTAAATGATGGGGCAGCAACCAGAGAATATTTCATGTGATGGAGAAGCCAAATTTCATTGTGAAAGCACATGCCAGCTCACCTCAGCCGAACTGGTTTATGGTGCACTTTACTTACAGCACATCAGCAATGTATCTGCTCTGTCTCTTCTAGAAATTTTCAAATCACAATCTCTATTCCCCTGTCAGCTCATCTTCATTGTTTTCTTCCTCCCTCTCTCCCTCAAATGCTGATACCCAGCCTTTTGCCAAGTATTGCAGTTCTGTACCAGGAAAACCAGAAACATTTTAGTCTCTCTGAAACCATCCCCTCTCCTCCTGCTGCTTTTCCCTTTCCCTCCATCCTATTGGTATTTATGAAAAGGGGGGAGGGCAAGGATCTAAGGCAGTGATATTAAAACATGTATACTTGGGCAGATAGGTTGCACGCCTTTAATCTGGCCCAAACTCAGAACCTAATAGGGGGACAAAGATATACTTACCAGACCAAGCTACTCACAGGACAATTTCTTCTTCCCCATTCCTCCAGCAGCACAGATCTGTTCAAATTTCCTGTTTGTCATTCCCTGGTAACATGGCTCTTTCATTACAGCCATCAGTTTCTATTTCTAAGTCAGTTTGTTCTGAGATCTGTTTACAAGCTCAACATGAATATAAAGGGACAAGGCTTAGTGCTCTAGTTTAGTATATATTTTTATGACACCTATATGTCAGTAACAGCTGTTGCTTTGACTGATTAGACAATGTCTAAATAAAATGATTAAATATGAATAACACAGGATACTTATTCAGACTTAATCTCCCTCTCTCAATCCTCTAGACATTATCTGTTGAGAGTTGCTAATGCAGAAAATGTTGCTCCTATCATCCAGATAGCAATATGAGCTATCCCATGTACAATTTGATGGATATACTTCCTCACTGTGAGGTGGGAGGTGGGCAGAAGGCAGGGTTTCCAAAGAGCAGGCTGGAAACCCCATGCATCAGATTTGTCAGCTAACTGCATATCAGATTTACTAACAAGCCTTACCAGGGCAGGGATTTCTAATTTATCACTGTCTCACACTGGAAGGAATGCTTAAAATACATGACTATTTTAGGTAAGACCTGCAAATTAGTCTCCATCTTCTTGCATCCCCCAGATCTCTACAGTGAAAACACTTGCAATGTCTGAGGGTGACAAAAAGCTGCCTGCTTCAGATCTGCAAATAGTAACATCCCACTCCATTAGTTCAAACCTATCTTAATTTCATAATAAAAAATGGCCTGTGTTTTGGACAATAAGTATCCACAGCCATGACAGGTGCCCATTACACTTTCCAATGTAGTTCAGTTCAGCACCCACCATTCTGTTTCTCAGACAAGAATGTTTACAAATCTCTTTGCCTAAAGGCTTCTTACAGCAGGGTGGAAACAGTTACCCAGAAAGTTCCTGGCCAGAATTTTTGTCCCATCTGTAAAAAGTTGATTTCACAACTCCTCACTGACCCTCCTTCCTCAGAAACCAGGGGTGGCTGATGTGCATTTAGGGTTTTGCAGACACTTGCTTCCTTCCAGCCCCCAAACACATCCAGCAGAATATGCACTGATAGAAACACAGGAAAGAGTGCCCCTAAACACACAAAATGCCTTTAAGTTATATTCCAATTCATCCCCTGAGGGTATTAGCTGAGACTCAAGCTCTAAGTACAGCACAAGAGCCAGGTCTCCTGCTCCTTCTCACTGTGTTTCAGCAGCAGATCTTGGTGTTTGATCTCCTGGTGAGTGACTGAAGGCAGAAACAGTGTGGTCACCCTCATTATTTAATGCTGTTTTTCCTCAGTTAAGCAATTAGCACAGTCGCTGAGCTGTTTTACAGCAGGTGTTACTACTCTGAATTGTTCCAAAGCTGTGCAGGATCAAAGAGTCACAAAGGGAGCCCAGTGTGAAGATCTGCCACAAGTTCCTTTAACACGGCATTGCTTTGTATTAATAGTTCTGACTGTGGTCATTAACTCTCTTTCTCTATAAGATTTTTTTATTTCTTGCAACATATCTGAGAGCTTTGTTCCAGACTAGCAAGCCATGACAGTGAGCCAGGGAAGATGAGACTGATGGAACATAGCCAAGGCTGTGGCACTGTCCTGCAGAAATATTTTAGCCAAGAAAGGAAAGATCTCTTGCTGCTTCACTTAACATTATCACTAGTGTACTTAAGAGCCCTTAAGGATGTGTTGCTTGTTTTCAAAAGCCTAAATATGACTACATAGCTAGGGAGCCCTAAGAATTATAGTATATCCTAAGGAAGCATTAACAGAATTGGCCCACTAAGGAGAAAACAAGTCAAAACTGGAAATGTCAGCTGAGAAAAATAATAAAAGCCTCCTCCTTCCTCACAAAAATATTATAGCCGTAGTTGCTCCCATGTTCCTCAAGTTTAAAATTTCCTCTTGTAATAAAGGTTTTGCATCAATAGCGCTATCTCAAATTGGTGTAAATTTCAAAGCCACCAATGATAGATATGACATCCCAAAAGCTTTGGCAAAGGGCTTGCCAGAGCTTTATGAGCAGGTGCTGCTGCTGGTCTCTCAGAACCAGGGCTCCAAAACATAACACACTCCACAGTCTGTGGTGAGAGACAGGGAGGAACAGAAGGCAATGCTGAGGGGAGAGAGAGGGGAAGGAGAGTAAAAGAGTGTCTCCAGTTACTAAAGGACCAGAAAAGTGGGAGAGAGGTGGTTTGACAGCACCAATACTCAGGGAGGATAAAGAAAACACAGTAAAGTTGTGTAAGACAATATGCAGCAGATAGTGTTATGAGTACAGCCATGAGCTATGGCTTTAATTGTTTTGTCAACATAAAAATGAATACATATTTTACCCACTTAAGTGGCACTATTAAGACTTCACAGAGTTCAGGCCTTCCTCAATTAACCCCATCAGGCAGTATGCATTTCAACAGCAGTTTCAAAGGTATGGATTTCCACTCTATTAAACTCTATTAAGCTTGTACAGATCATAAAACGGTAAACCTGACAACCGGATGATAGTTTGTTTTATTTTTCTCTTTCCCCTAAGCCACAATTCCTTTGCTCCTGTGTTTTTCCACTTGACATGATAGGCTTTGTTCTCTTCCTTTAAGGCCTGACTTACTTTTTAGAGACACTCTATTGTCCTGAACATTTTGATAGGATTGGGAAGTCCAAAGTCTGTGGCTGGTATTCAAAGTCAGAAAGTTCCTCCTTGCAGTCTGTCTTCTCATGCAGCTCGAGAGGCATCTTTCACTGAGAAACAGTTTCTTTAAACCTGAACAGTAATGAGCACAAAAAAGGGTTGAGGGTTTTCTGGGAGTCGTGTAAAATTCTCCCAGCAGTAAGGCAGAGTGTAAATTAGAAATTGTAGGGGTAAATATTCTTTGATTTAGGAAGGTTCATTCTTGTTTCTGTTGCTTTCCACTATTTCTCCCACAGAACACACTTACAGTGAGTCTCATGCCTTCCTTGGGGATAGCTTGTCAAAGAGGATATGGATATGGATTCTATCATTTTGCTTCACTGTAAGGACAGATGTTTGCTCTGACTGGCAGATCTAAAGAATGAATTATTTTTCTCTCTGCTGAGATAGATATACTCCCTAGATAAATTTGAGCATGATCAACAGATATCTTCTTTAGAAGACTGACACAAAACTTGAAAAATGATGAACATGTCCCCTGGCAGGAACATCCTCTCTGCAAAGCAGCGACATAGAACTGGAAAAAAATGATCTATGTTCCTTTCCCATTCCATCATTTTATTCTGTGCTCTACACCTCTATCAAGGCAATCATAAGACAAAGGCTTGAGACAAAGTAAAAACATGGTGTATTGCCAAATAGTTTTTAATCGTATTTTTGGCTTCTCCATTGTCCATTATTCCTTAGGAAGAACTTTGTTCCCTGGCAACTGGATGTTGAGTGTTACTTCCATGCTGTACAGACAATTAAGACTTTTGTTTGTAACCTCTTCTTAACTCCACAGATTCAAGGCAGCTCAGAGAATAATGTTTCTTACATTGCAGAAATACCAGAGGAAGATAAAAAGTGGGCCAAATCCTGCTACCTGTGAGCCACGAGACGTTGCCAGAGCTCCACAGCCTGCCTGGGTTCTGCTCCTGAAGAGAAGAAATCAGCTGTGATAGGAACTAACCCAGGGGTTCCTCCACAGTCACCATCCTCCACTGAAGAGGAGATGGCCAAAAAATTACATTGGAAATGTCACTTCAGCCATTCAACCTCCAGCACCTCCTTCCTGAATAGGACAGAACTTCCCCCTCCCATCACTAAAGGAAAGAAGGAAAGGTATTGAATGAAACCCCAAACAACCAAAACCAAGACATAGCAAAGACTCCACCAAATACCCTCAAGGCTATGACAGTGGACAAAATTATAAACCCTAAAAACAAAGAGGGAGAGAGAGAGGAAAACCCAGTCAGATAATGGGCTGATAATGGGCTGATAATTCTCCTACTCTAAAAAATGTGTACCATCTTGTTATTCAGTCCCCATTTTTTCTCCAGACTTTTAATGACTTGCCAGATGGAGCATCCACTGTGCAAGTGACTATATCAGCAGCTAGAGTTCCTTTGAAATGTCATTTGAATATTTTTAAATATTGACTTAATTTCTTGTCTGCATTGTGCTAGCCCCATTTCTATCCTAAATGCATGTGGAAAAGACTGCCTAGCATTTAGACACAGAACCCTCCTTAAACTGAGTTCAGTACTGGATACTGAGCACTGTTTAACCACTTCTTGTGTTCCTCTGCTGCTTGAAGCAGGAGTCTTCTTGGGGTTTAAACAGTTTTAAAACGAGTCTGGTTTTGTGACAAATCACAGATGAGGCACGGGATGCAGTACTTACACTGTCTGGATATAGCTGTGATCAAGCACTGTTCAGCACCAAAACTTCCCCAGGACCTCATCTAGCGGTCAAAATCCTCCATCCCAGAAGTTAAACACAATGAATAACTCACCCAGGGAGCCCTCAGCTCAGCTATTCAGGAAATCCTCCACGGAATTGCCTCCTCCTCCTCTTGAGCCAGCAGGGAACTCAGCAGAGCCACATCCACCACAGTGGCTCCCAAAAGGAGCTGGAGCACTCCTGGTGCTGCCTGACAGGCATTCCTCCTACCAGGTAGATTCCAGCCATCTGAAGTGCCCTCAAGGATCTGCTTGTCTGCAGCTGTCCTAACTTGGTGGCCAATGAGAGGGAAATCAGGCACTCAAGAGACACAGGAAAAGATGAGGAGGGTGCATTGGACTGGGTGGATGAGGAGAGTTATTGATGGGAATCAACCACAAAAGGCTTTTGAAGAAACTTGTTCTGTGACAGGGTGTGTGTACCCTGAATTCATTGTGGCCTAAGAGATTAAGTTAGATCAGTCAGCTTGAAGATTTGAAATCATGGTATTATTATGGTTTATGTGACTCTTCCTGAATTTCATACCCTTGAAATGTTATGAGGAGAAGTCTTGGGTGCTGCCCTTATAAAGCTGCATTGTGGAGAAGGGATAGAATCATATGATCACAGAATCATACAATCATTGAAGTTGGAAAAGACCTCCAAGATCATGAAGTCCAGCCTTTGGCTGAGTACCACCAAAATAGCAAAGTTGCATCTCTAAGGGCCATGTCCAGTTATTTCTCCAAAATACCCATGGATGGTGACTGCACCACCTACCTGGCAGCCTGTTCCTATGCTTAACCCCACTTTCAGTAAAGAAATTCTTCCTGATGTCCCAACTGCATCTCCCCTGGTGCAGCTTGAGACTGTGTCCTCTTGTCCTGTTGCAGGTTTCCTGGGAGAAGAGACCAACCCCCACATTTCTGCACCCTCCTGTCAGGGTGTTGTAAAGAGTGACCAGTTCACCCTGAGAGCATCCTTTACTCCAGAATGAACACTTCCCTCAACCACCTCTCATATGACTGACTCTTTAGATCCTTCTCCAGTTTTTCTGCCTTTCCCTGGACTTGCTCCAGCACCCAAATCTCCTTCCAGAATTGAGGAGCCCAAAACAAGACACAGGATTCCAGGTGCAGCCTCGGCAGTGCCGAGTACAGGGGGAGAATCCCTTCCCTGGTCCTGCTGGCCACTCTATCCCTGGTACAGGCCAGGAGCCACTGGCCTCCTTGGCCATCTGAGCACATGCCTGAGCTCATGTTCAGCTGCTGTTGACCAGCACCCCCAAGTCCTTTTCTGTTGGGGCCACTGAAGAAGTGATGCAGCAATGCCACAGCAACCTGCACACTTACAGCAGCCTCACTGAAGCACTGGAGTGCCACCTAAACCCTGACTTAACAATCTCTCTCTTGTGTTTTATTTGGTCATCATTTCCACTCACTTTGCTCTATTTCAATTAATACTGAAGATAGTTCTGAGCATAAACTCACTTTATTTGTTTCTAACACTCACTAGGTGCCCAGCAATAATGATCATCACAGCCATTAATGACTCAGAGGATTCTGAGTTCTGGCTGTACTTAAAAGAACTTCAAATATCTCAAAGCATGGAAATTGATAGCTGGGGCTTTCAAAATATTAATTAATATCTATCCCACTGCTAACCCCTAACTTCCCATATTTGTCTATCCCCACCATTACCTCTTAAGGTGTGTTTATTCTCTCCAATAAGTTACTTTGCTCTGGTTGTGTTGGAAGGCTGCAGCAATACACCAAGGATAAATTCCACACAGAAAAGCCACTGTACTTGTACCAATTATTTGTGCACCACAGAGCTTCCCTTTTATAATTGACTTCATACATTCATGTCTTCAATGCTAAGTGTGCAGCTTCATCACTGCACTAAGCTTTGTTCTGCTCAGAAAGCAAGTGCAATAATTTCCTGATCTGGGCCTGGGAGGTTTATTTGTGCAGGCATACTGAGTCCTAAAGCTAATGACATTTGTGTGACTGGGGGCCAAGCAGAGGGAGCATTAGAGCTGCTGGAGCTCGAGCTCCTCTCTGCCTCAAACTCACTGTTTGCATGGCTTCCCAACTCAGTGTGCTGATTCCAATTCTTCTTTCTCCATGACTAGAAAGCCTCAGGAGTCACCCCAATCTCTCCTCTCATTCTGTTCTGTACAGAGTCTGGCAGGGAAGGAAATCTTGCTGAGCCCCCTATTTCACTGATAGTGAATGTGGAGTATATAGCACCTATTTTTCTTTGTTCTGCATCTGCCCATAAAGAAAATGAAGGTTGGCAGAACTCTACTACAAGATTTAAAGTAAGTCACTGGTAAAACAAACCTGTTTGTAATGGAAATATGAGATTTAAAGTACATCACTGATAGATAAAATAAGTATGTTTGTAATGGAGATAAAAGCTATTTATATTGCTGTGGTAGAGGGTAAACATATTTTTTTCAGTCAACAGTAAACTCACCAAGAAATGCATTTTCTCTTGTCCAGAAGCTATTCCTGAATTCAGGTCAAATTTCCTGATGGTTCCATCTGAGGTCTAAAAAAAAAATAAAAAAATCCAGGACTCTCAGAAGAGCTGTAGATCCTTTGACCTAACAGTTTCATGCAGACCTACTTAATTAATTTTTACTGAGGTCCACTTCCTCTATGCAGAAAGCATGGAACTAAATAAATTACTGCATTTTGTAAATTTTGATGACTTCTCACATCATTTGGTTCAATGTTTCAATTTTGATTTCTTCTGCCTGAAACAGCCCTACATTGCTCTCATCTTGACTTACTACTTCAATTTATACAGGGCTAGATGTGTTACAGAGATGCTTTTAATAGCAGTTTTCACACTTCCAGTGTCTAAATTTTGGAACTATTTCCAATAATTAGCCTTACCTTTGAATTTTCTCATCTTACTGTTAGCTGGATTCTTAAAAAACCCAAACCATATTAAATCTGAGAAAGGTTTTTAAAACAAGCTTGTCAGAAGGAATATAATTTTCTAGAGGGAATGCCAGGACAAGCTGCAGGATTATGGCTTCTCAGTCTCTGTGAGTTAGCTGGGATTCCTCTCACTTGTTCTCCAGTTCCATAACCAGCTGTTGCAAAGATAACAATTCAAGGAGAGTTTGAAATACTACTAATAAAGAAAAATACGCCAACAAAATCCACTCTCCTGTGCTGATCAAACTCATATCAAAGTTTGGTCTCCCTTTTCAGTGAATTTTTCCAAAGTCTGTTTACTTGAAACATTTCTCCCAGGTTTTATTAAATGCCTGGAAAAGGGAGAGGCTGAGAACTGAGACAGGCCAGGAGATCTCAAGAATGCCTAACTTTGGCTTTGCAGGTTTAAGTAGTATTAAGTGAGGACATTTCTGGAGAGCTCAAGTGGTCACCTGAGATCTAAGGCTGGGCTGAACAGCAGCCACACAACTAAACTCTATGAGACTATTAGCCTGAAGCTGTGAATGAAGAATGCACTCAGTGCACTGAGTGCTCAAAACACTGAGCTCAGTGAAATGGGAGGGAAAGTCCCTTTTTCCTCTGAAGGGGAATGGGCAGGTTGCAGGAGTTCACCTGGGATACTGTGTTGCCTGTGGTTTTGGGATGGGAGGCCTTTTTTTTTTTTTTTTTTTAAATAAGAACAATGTGCAATAGTTGAAATTGAGCTGGCAGAACCAGCCTGGGGAACAAACTCACCTTTTATTAAAACAAAAGAAAACTTGCCAGAACTGCTAGGCTCAACACAGCTTGATTAAAGACATTGGGGAATTTACCAATTGAGGAAAGGGCACAGCACGGAAAAAATCAGGAGTTCTAGATCAGTTAAAAGTAGCCAGGGAAAACCCTGAGGGTCTGCAGCTGGTCATTACTGATGCAAGAGATAGACTGCCTTGTGGAGAAGGGATGTAATAGGAGAAGAGGAACACATTAATCTGCAGAGCTCAGCATTAGGGCTGACTAATCTCACGCAGCACTAGCAGCTGTAGGGCACAGACCCCCTTCTCAGAGCAGGGGCTTTGCTTCAGATCCCTGTCCACCTTGGGAACACGTGTTACCATGTCTGTAAGCCTCAAGCAATGCAGCTCGCTCCCACCCTGCCGTGTCAGAGGAGACTGGTGTGAAAAGTGACTGCAGAATGTGTCCACAGCAGCTGCAACCTGCAGGTACTTCATGGACTGCACTGGTGGAAGCAGCTCTTCATCCTCCGGCAGCAGGTTATCACCAGCCCTGCTGGGAGTCAGCCCTGCTGGAAATCATTATCACTGCAGAGGCTTCAGCTAAGAAATCCCTTCTAAAGGCACTTTAGTGCGACAATATTAATTGCTGATTGTGATTCCCTGCCTCGTACAAGACAGCGGGAGAGTGAAGGTAAGGGGAGGATGCATGAAGTGAGCTCCCTGAGGCAGGTGAGAAACAGGTGTGTGTATTTACCTAGACATAGATAAAGGCATAAAACATATCCAAGTTCTTTTCACACTCTCATCAGTAGCACTGGGATAAGGGATCCAAGGTGTCACCGCACAGAATCCATTCCTGCCTCGCTGAAGAGCTGCCTGACTCACATTCAGCCCAAGAAGGAACTGATTAATAACAGGACTTTGAGCCATGTGGCTGCACACCAGGCCAGACCAGAGTTCCACCAGGCTCCTGTGCTTGCTGTATGAGAAAGAAAGAATTGAGGTTCACTGGGGTCTCATATAACTCAGTCACTGTCCATGCCTCTCATGAAGACAGCTGTACAATCTGTAGGTGTGTTTTCAGGCCGGATCTCTGTTGCCAGAAAGAACGTGCACCAAGCTCAGCATAACCTGCCTCCTACTCACAGCCAAGAAACCCTATGCCTGTGTTAGAAAGCAATTAATTGATATTTTCCACAATACAAAAGAATGGCGACAAATCTCCCATGCCCTGCTGCATTTCAGAGCTTTGTACAAAAGTTTCTCCCCCTCCACCTCTCCTCCTGTCTGCCATGAGAAGTGACAGAAAACATCAGATTCCAATGCCCAAATTAAATGTAGTAATCTGATCAGAATGAAATGCCAAATGAGTCACCTCCTGCAGCAGTCTCTGCCACCTGTCCTTTGCTCTGCCTCTTAGCTTTCCTAGTTTGCTGCTCAATACAGTGGCCAAAATAATATAAAATGGCCCTGATAAAGCAGGAGCTAATGGATAAAAACACCATGTGAGCTTTCAGGTGGAAGACTGCACTATTAGCAGAAATAAGTGATGACATTTGTGGGGAACCTGCCCTACACTCTTCCTTTTCAAAGGAAAAAGTGATGTTGATAGAGTAATTCTGAATTTTTCACCTCTCTTCTAAATGGCACATCAGTGAGACAGTGACAATGTTCTCACCATTAAACCTGACAGAGGAATGTGTGTTCCCTGATTCCAGAGGGCCACAATAATGTAAAAAGTGGTATGAATCTTAAACAGATGGCCAGACAGAGACCTGGACACAGAACACACAGAATGTGGCACCAATAGTTTTTAATACACTTGCTGAATTTGGTACCAGTTCTTGTTCCTGAAAATTAAAGAAGAAACTGATTTAAAGAAGTTTGCTGTGTTTTGGGGGTTTTTTGGGTTTTGTTTTGTTTTGTTTTATTGTTTTGTTTTGTTTTGTTTTGTTTTTTGTGGGTTTTTTTGGTTGTTGTTGTAGGGTTTTGTTGTTGTTGTTGTTTTTGGTTTTGCTTCTTAAGAAAAGGTAACATAACCCATGAACTCTGAGATTGTGTCCTAATTGGGGAACAGAAGGAAAACTGCAGTAAAGGGCCATCTATAATTCCCTCTCATTCCCAGTCCATCAGCAAGCCAAAAGAAAGAGTTCTCCACAAAAATTGAAGAAAACTCAAAAATAGGCTCCACCCCACCCGCTGTACAACTACCTTTTCTCTTTATATAGGTTCAGTGTAACTCACTGCTTAGGCTTTTTAAAGTATGACACTTCAATAAGATACTACCATGCCTCCCAACCCTCCCAAATAAGCAGATCTCTGTTGGGAGGTTCTTCTTCTAAAGCAAGATATATCCAAAATAAAGTAACCAAAACAAGCTCCCAGTTCCCCCCTCTTAAACACTGGGGCTTTTCTGCTTGACATACCTGTTCCCCATGACTCAAGCCCTCAAGTCACATGGTCAACACCTTCCATGCCAATCAGATTTTATCAGCAATAATTTTGCTGCTACCAAGGCTAAGAAAAAAAAAGGCAAAACAAGAGGACAAAATGATGTGAAATCCTGTTGAAAGAAAAGATGGACCCAGTAGAACAATGGGCTGTGTTAGGGCAAGATGGGCTGTTAACACTGCATACAGCAGCTTAAATTCTCTGTATTCTTTGCCCTTTTCCTGTATCTGGCTGGTTTCCTAAAGCTTGAAACATCTGATAGCACGGAGGTAAAACTGTCTTAAATGTCTCCAGAAATCTGCTTGCATATTAGTAATTCCCTAGAGAAAACGTAAAGAAAATCAAACTCCAGACTTCACATCCTGAGCAAGCCTGGTTATGCATATTTAATAAAAGGAAATATACATTAAGATAAAAATGTGTGTCCATGGAAACTGCATATCTATCTTAAAAAAAACCCCCAACAAACCTCAAACCAAACAGCACCCCATATTAAATTTTACATATGATTTTTTTTTTTTGTTTTAACGTTAGAGTCTCCCTCTACCACTTTTGGTGTTATGTATTGGCTGTCAGAGATCCTCACTGTCTGCCTGTTACTTTGGCATCTCCAGGATGATCTCAGCACTGTGCAGCTCTGAGATCTGTCATGTGCCATACACAGCTCAGGCTGCACACAGGCAGACATAGGCTGCAGCAAAACACTGAGCAGGATGCCTTGCCCCAGGACTAAGAGCTCTTCAGTAACTTCTTTTGTAGGGGGTTAGAGGAGGGGAAAAAAACCCCAAAATGAAACAAAATGGCAGCCTGAGCTCAGCAAAGTGAGAAGGTGAAGCTGTGCTCTGAGCTCTCACTGGTCCCTGTCCTCACACTCTGCAGGTACAGGGGATAGATAAGGAATATGGATATATGTCATGGGGACATGAAGATCGTTCACAGGTTATTTAAAGCAATACCCTATGCCCACAGGGCTGTAGCAGTTCAATGCTACAACCAGCAGCTGTCCTGGTGCTTCATGCGGGGTGCAGCTCTGAAAGCTGGGGATCATGCTCAGGACAGAGCATCAAGCATTTGCATGTGGGAGATCAACAAACACTGAATCATCTTGTGGCTCTCTCAGCTCCCAGGGCAGTGCTGAGCACCAAGCAGTGCTCAATGAGCCTCTTTGTTCCCAGCACCAGCTGCTGGGCAATGTGAGGAGAGCTGCAGCAAGCAGAGGTTTGCAGGAGATGCGTGCGTGGAGACAGACAGCAAAGGAACAGTGTTACAATCAGCACAGGGTGTACAATCAACCTTCTATCAAAATGAAATCAAAAGTTGGCTTCTTCAACATTTTACCTTTAACAAGTCTCTCATCTGGCACTAGTGCAGCTCTGGGAAAACAGTGAGTTGTACACACTGGGACATACTGAGGGATACTCAAAGGCACCACCTAATTTGTGGTGGCAGCAAAGGTCACCATGGTATACTTGACCCTTTCTAACCTGTTTCATGTGGATCCTACTGTATAAATTGCCATAGGACTCAGCAGCTTTGAGGATCAAGACCTTACCATAGAAAAGCAGTATCCTGAGCTATCACCTTATTACCAGTGTTTCCAATAGAGTCGTGATTTTCTCCTCTTCAGTAACTAGGAAATTAAATACAGTCCCTACTGCATTTTTAATGGTAGTAAGAATTTCCACAGTGGACCCAGACATTTAAACAAAGAGCATCAGTTTCCCACCTCACTGCACAGAGTACTGGCAAATCCAACCTTTACCCTCCTCATCTTCCTCTTCAAGCCTCTGCACACATTCTTTCTGTAGCTTCTGCCTTTCATATAACTTGCTCTTAAAGAAAGACATCCCAATTACTAGACACACACACAGCTAAACAATGCAAACAGATTTCCTTCTTCATCCAGTACACTTCCTGCAGGCTTCACCATGCATTCATGAACACATTTTGTTTCCTCCCTGCTTCTCTTCTGTGTTCATTTTGAACGAGAGAAAAGTTTTATCCTGTTCCCCTTATCATGCCAAGCATCCATAAATTCATTCCATGGCTCGATTCTCCTTACATTCCTGAAACTAGGAACCTGCATGTTGAAGCTCCACTGTTGCAGGTGGAGCCATTCAGCAGCAGACCTGCAAGCTCAAGCAGCAAGCAGAGCCTACCTGGCATTGTCCATATCATCCTGCTGTAGCACTCCCACTTGTGCTGCTCAGATCTCTGACCTCCCACACTCTTTTTCTACACTACCCTTAAGCTTTTCTGGGAAGTACTCTGGCCTGTATGCCCGTGGTAGAAAAGATGACCTGGCTGAGATAATTGCATGGGAAATCTGCGTGTTCCACACTCCAAGGATTTCATGTCTGGCATTCTGTCCATCATAGATGGACAAGGCTGATTGATAAGGGCTGCACAGTCAAAGCATAAACTTGTAGGGTGGTCCCATGCCTCAGGTGTGGGATCACCCACAGATCAGACACACTGGCCTGTTCCAGGAGCTGATGAGTCCTGGCAGCCTGTGGAAAACGGGATCAAAACTCTTCAATGCAGCAGTACCAGGTATGCTCCAGTGAACGTGTCAGTCGAAGAGGATGGGTGGCAGGAGGAAGAGAAGAACTGTGCTATGTGGCCAGCAGCAATGACACAATGACACACAGGAAGCTGCTGGGAGTCCAGAACACTGAGCTATGGGCTGGCAGGCACCTTATTCCACTTATTATTCCATCTGCAATTTTTTTTGTCGCCTGTTTTGTTCCCAGCACTGAGTTCTTTCTGTGTGACTTGCCAAGGATACATTGTAAATATATTTCTTCCTGTCAGGGTAAGAAATGGGTTAAGTGAGCTTAGAAGTAGGTTTATTCTCCAACCAGCATCTGTATACCATAATAAAGTCAGATAACTGTATTACTGGGGTGGCTTGAAAACAGATAAAATCTGCTTTCTGTTTTTGCTAAATCCACAGCTAAATGATTTTTGAGGGGGATGTTTTCATGGGAGATAAAAGACTAAAATCAATGATAGGACTGTCTGAAGACTGAAGTTTCATTTTATCTCCACAAAAAATCAGGAGTCAGCTATTCCAGTCACTCTCTATTAAGTTTTGGTTCAAAAATGTCACTTGTACTCACAGCAGTGCTGAAAAGACTATTTATCTGAATCCAACTGTAGCATAAAGATTCTCTTGGAATCTTTTGTTTATTGAATGAGATAAGCATACATAAGTAATGCCATTTATTGCAAAAAAAGGGACTTGTAGGTGATATGAAACTGAAACTGTGATATGTGACAAAAATTAATAACAGTAATCATAAATGGCTATGAGAATGGTGTGAGGTCTAAAGATAACACAGGCATGCACTTAGATATCAATCTGTGATTTAGGGAATTTAGGAGAAAAGTGCCTGACAGTTCAAAAAAGGAAAATTATCATCTCTTCCAAACACTTTTCAAGAATGGCAACCAGAGTTTAATGCTCTAAATTATGAACTTTGCTGTCATAGTGTGGTGACGGGTCTGTAGCACAGCTAAATCTGAGTAAGAACCCTGAGAAGTGGGAGAGCCATACAAGATGAAAGTTATTTAAAGGTTTCACAATCTAAAGGGATGCATATTACATAGTTTCACCTTCCTGATTTCACAATACTATGACATTTTTTTCCAGAAATACAGATGCCCCCAAGGACTTTGTTTTGGCTCAGGTAGCCAGTGAGAAGTTCCTCAGTTCTGTATCCATGTGGCCACTGTACCCCGAGAAGAGTTAACAAGGGTGAGGCAACATTGCTGCCTACAGTAACTAGGTGACTGGAATAGACAGTCCTTGATGTGCTAGTCATAAAATCCTGTTTTTCCAATCAGTCTTCCTTTGCATCTGGCTCTGTCTAGAAGCTCCTGAGAGAGGAATTAGGATTAAATTTTTCTTTCTAGACACCATTCTCTTTAAACACAGATCTAGCTGTAAAGCACAACTAAGTAGAAATGAGCCCTTGCTCATTTTCTCTTTGCAAGTAACTTCTTTTATAAAGAGCTTAGTCTCCAGTTCAGCTAAGCCCTTAATTGTGTGCTTAACTTTAAGTATGTGCTTAATGTCAACGGGACATATGGGTAAGTATGAAACTGTGTGTTTCATTGAATAGACTAACTTACCTCAAACACTTTAATGTTTTTGCTGAACTGAGGCCCTGGCAAACAGAATAAGAAAAAGCATTTAATGGGATATTGAAAAGTTTCTTAGTATCAGTTGGTAAAACCAGTATTTAAAGTTTTTTTCTCCTGAGCAGTATAATTACATCAATAACTCATTTCAGTTCAGCCTAGAAGGAAAGATTTCTTTGAACGTTAATTGAAATGTGGGAGCTTAAACTAAGTAACTGAACTCTGCTTTTGGGTGTCTTTGATCAGAATGTCAAAGATTTTTGGATAGTTATTGCTATTACATCAGTGCTCATGACCTTGCCATTAAGACATATATACATATCCTCTCTCATTCACTGCATTTCTAGGATTACTCAATTCCTGTAGGTATTCAGCCAGAAAAGTGATTGAGTGAGTATCACAGATAAGAACTCCATGAACCCAAGACATGCACTCACCAGGATTCCAGGGCTGCTGTGATGGCATCCTGCTGAGATCCTCACCCCTGGTTTATGCACACTCTCCTCACTGAGCAGTGCTAATCATCGCTCTAAAGTAAAGGAGAGGCATGAAATGATGAACACCCTCTCATTGCTGCTTCTGTTCTTGAGTTTGGGAAATTTATCTTTCACCAGTTTCTGTCCTTAAGTACTTTCTTTCACAAGTAGTTCAGTCATTGCATTTAGCATCATTTGCTCTGAAACCGACACTACCCTGAATCAACTGAGGTGAGCAGTTTTTGAAAAGCTCTACCTGGCAGACAAAAGCATTCTGCCTCCTGGCAGCTCTCTTTCCTTTCCTGTCCCTGAGCTCACCCTGAAGCAGAATGAGGTGTTACCCTGTAAAAAAGAATAAATGCTATATGCAGGAAGAGTGTTTCTCTTCCCTCTTGCCTTATCCAAATATGTCCTGCTCTTGTCTGTCCTATAGCTATTGCATCACATTCAGCCTTTACTTGTCCTCTAAATCTTGCCAGAATCTACATTTTGCTCTTCAACTAAAATTAATGGCCACACCTATTCATCCTTCTGACACGTCTGTTCTCATTACTCCTTCATCCTTTGACCCTTCCTGGTGTTATTACCATACTAATATCTTTTACCTTGTGTGTCTTCAGCAATGGGAGCCACTCCTGCTCATGACTTAGTACAGAGCAGTGCTAGAGAGTCAAACATTTTCTAATGGCTCACTAATATTTTTCTTCATTTCTTTCCCATGACAGGCCACAGAAATATAGAGAAATTATACCAATATTTCAAAAAAGTCTCAGCAAAACTCTTTTATCTAATGGCTCTGGTTTTACTTTACAATCTAGGCTACATTTCAGTGAAAAGAGAAAGTCAGTGGCAAGTTAAAAAGGACAATAAAAAAGACTTATAAGCAATATGCCAATAATTATGCTATTACTGCCTTCAGTTTTTAGTGCCATGCCTTCCCAGTTTGTTTTCTTCAGCATTTTGGGACAGCTTAGGCAGTTAGCAGAAACTCATGCCACTGCTCCTCTGTTTTCCCTTTTAAATTCTGATACATAATATCTGTATTGCAGTTCTCGCTAGAGGTTTCTTGGTTCTTTTAAACACTTCTCTTGGAGATTTAAAATTGAATGAAGCACATATTCCTATAGGTCTTTCATTTTGTAAACATTTTCTTCTTCAAACAAAAATCTGCATTCTGGGTCATATTTGGAGATTTGTAACGTCTCTTTAATGGATTGTAAAACCAAAGGGATCATTACGATAATCTATTTTAAATTAACTTCTGTTTAAACAATTGTATATTTTTCAAAAAGATATTCAGAGGGGGAAAGTACATTCTGATACTAGATAAATTGTTCTGGTAATCAATTATCTTGACTTTTAAAACACTGTGGTTTTTAAAATCCTGTATTTGTTTAGCTCCAGCTTCTATCTACAAGATACGGTTAATCCTTTTAGTGATGTGTTCAGACATATTCAGAATTGTGAAACAGGTATTTTTGGTAGATATTGAAGACTGGTATCAATTCACGTATTAACCCACTCTTTGATAAATTGGATAGATTAATTTTCTTAAGTCACAAGTTATTGGAATTTCTTTTCTACAGGCTTAGAATCATTCTTTTGTTCCTCTCTGAACCTTTCATCCTTTTGTTTTTTTTTTTTTTTTTTTTTTTTCTTCAGGTTTTTTCTTCATGTGAGCAAACAAGATCTGGACAGAGAATGCTAGCAATTATCTCAGTCATGCCATGAACTCATCTCCCTCCTGCTTGACATTCACTGCTTACCCATTCAAAGCTAATGTTTTTCTCTCAGCCATTATATTGCACAGGGAGCTCACATTCAGCCACAACCTATCACAAACTCTAAATCTTCATCACTATCACTGTATTTCAAGGGTACTTCTCTGTTACTCTGTACATGTGACTGGAATTTTTTGTTCCCAGGCATATGACTTTGTATTTGTCTGTATTAAAATGCATATTGTTCAGATGAGCTCGCCTTACGAAATGATGCAAATTCAGAATCCAGAAATGATCTTTTCTGTCATTATTTACCTCTCCACTAATTTTTATGTCATCTGCAATATTTACTAGCAGAGATTTTGTACTTTCTTCCAGATTAGTGCTAAAGAATAACTAGCATTAGGCCAGAAACAGATTACTGCAATAGGATGCAGATTTTCAATCACAGTACTTTTGAAATCCATCTATTAAATACATCTTTCAGCCAAAGCATAAAATGATTTGGAATGAGCTCTATATACTCCATAAAATGGTAGGGAAAGGTTAAGCTGTTTTAAACAATAAAAATCCAGCTGACCAGGCAATAGATTGCAAGCTATTGTTGCCATCTAATAACTTTTTAGACTATCCAGTCATAAAGTTTGAATATCATCATGGGAATAAAGACAAAACCACATTGTGCAGCTAGAAGAAATCCAGTCCCTTAGAAACAATGCAAGACAGCTTTCTGCTTCAAATGCATTAATCTGAGTAGCTCTGTGATAAACGTGACATGGTAATATTCAGTTAAAAAACTTAAAGTCCAATTTATTGGGTAGAGAGAGGCACCTGCCTACTTTGACCCCAAAATTAAAACAAAACTTGGAGAGTGTTTTCACTCTGGAAAGGATGCTCAGAGGCAGCACCACATATGCATCTCTCATCTCAGGAATGGCCTCACATATATGGTAGTATCACAATAACCTAATTCTGTCCTTTCTTTTTCTTAGTCAGCACAGCACACAGTAATCTCACATGAGCCTGCATCTTGCAAGTTATGCAGGGTTTTGGCAGAACTGTCACTTCCCTTACAATACAATGCACTGGGGCTTGCGTTCATTATTAAAGAAATAGCATTTGTCCAGGATTAGTCAGTCCAAATGCAACACTTTGGGTTTAAATTTTAGTGATATATCTGGGTCACATATCATTACCTGATATATAACAAAACTGTATATTTATCTAATCTTGTAGTAGGAGGGATCCAATTATTGTGATATCAGAATAACTCTTAGAAACTGTGTTTCCTCTGGCTTGGACACAACTATTTAGGATGAAAAATCAGTTGAAAAAAATAATTGCCAGAGGTTTTGTATGGATTTCAGAGCTGCTTGCCAAGAAACTCCTCTATTTCCACTCCTTCAGCCTTTCAGGTCCCCCAGTCTTATTTTATTGTCCAAGAAAGTCAAATACCCTGTATTCTTATTGCCTTCTATTTTAGTCACTTTAAATGGACAAATAAATATTATTTTCCTTTTTGGCTTTTCAGCAATTTAGTCAAATAGCTGTGGTCTTCCTTGCTTATTACTGCAATCCACATGCCACAATCCAGACAAATCAATCTGCTCCCATGGTACTGCTACAAGAGAGGTCACAACTTGCTCTTTGTTTTAGTCATCTGCATTGATGTAGGACCTGTCATAATGCATTTTAAACAGGGATTGAAGACCTAAGCCTTTGTACCTTAACACCATGGTTCTGTTTACAGACTCCTGAAATCTTAACAGGCTAGATACATGCAATATTTCATCTCTCTTCTATTTTTAGTTGGTGATACAGGATTCAGCCAGTAATCTATATGCTAAAAGGGGAAATACAACACTTGCAACAACTCTTTCCTTCCCATATAATACACATTTAAAGAAAATTAGTATCATGAATAAAAATATTTGAAATATGACTTCAGAGTCTCTTAAATATTACAGACTTTCTTATTGCCAGTACCACGATGTAGGTATTTAAATATTCTTCAACTTTACAAGCTTTTACTGTGTTAAATAATTTTGCTTAAGGCATAATATATGTTTTAACAACTCCAGCAAGTGCAAACCATTTTATAGCCCAGAACTTCACAAAAGTAATAGAAGTTTAAAGGTAATAAGTCTCGTCTATTTTATGAAGAGGGAGAACTACCTTGACACACTCACATTTTGTAGGTACTAGGGTTTCCAGGTGCAAACAGAATTAGACAGATGGGGTGGAACTGTTAAGAAAACTGACTGAGTTTAGTCACATGAATTGGATTTTCTAAAAGGGGAAACATAAAATCACTCTTTCATTATCCTTGCATCTGACAAAATGCATTATCATATGCTTTTGCTTGAACAGTGTAAAGACCGTTCAAAACAGATACAATTGCAAATCAGGAAAGATCACACTTATGTGGAGCCCTGACAACGTGATCTCATCAAGCTAGAACTTGAAATTGCAAGTGTCACTTCAGATAAGATCAGAGAACATTTCCTGTCCCAATGATGTGACATTATCAGGTTTGAGACTGTAGCAAAGGCACATGCACAATTTTGTGAACTAACAAGGCAGATTGAGAACACACTGGTTGGCAGGATATTTTAGATCCTGAGATTGCCTTGAGCTGGGCATAATTACAGCTCATTTTTTGCACATGGGAGAGCCATCTCGAAGACGAAAAGAGCAGGGTATTCACTGAGGAAAGAAAAATGTTGATCTTTCAATTAACATAAGTTCAAACATCTGAACTGTGTTTTACAGTGTACAGACAGCTTTTTGGTGGAAAAAAAACATCTTTTCTAAGGCAGCTCTTCAGTGGCTGTGCTTCCATTTGTATGGGAGTCATTTAACATATAGAGTTCTACTTTTAACTGTTATATATTTAAGTTTGCTTGCAAGAAAAAACACAAACAAACCAACCTCTGCTGCTATTAAACTATTTAAAGTTCACCCTTAAGATAGGTCATTAGGAATTTGTTAGAAGAACTTTACTGTCATTTCAACTTCTCAACTTCAAAATAAACACACTGTTCACAGCCATAAAGAAATGAGGGCAAGGAAGCCAGTTAGATTTCTTGTCTCTCTATTTTTGGCACAGTTTAGAGCTGAGTAGACAGGTACTACGAAGGTAGGTACCAGTCCAAAACAGGTTTCATGCATTAAATGCAGTGATAGGGAAGATGCTGGAGGTCACACAAGAATCAGTAATGTGAAAATGTTTCCCTGCTCTAAAAACCTCAAAGCCATTAAATGCCTCTCCTGATCTGGAAATTTCTCAGCACTTAAAATTTACTTTTAATTGAACCGTTGCTAAAATACTGCTTGTTCAGGATGATTCACTTTTTGGATTTAAGTGTCCTTCATGGCTTTAAATCCATCACATGGCTAAAGATCCCTGGAAGTCACAGCTTGGGAGGTTCTCCACTCTGTTGACGCCATTGGATTAAAATACACACATTGGTATTTCCATGATGGAAGACACAAAGTCTATCGTGGTAAAGCAGCTGGAAGAGACAGAACTGTGAAATGCTTTTGCCTCAAAGCTATAAATAAATGTACTTAGGAATAAAACATTATTTTATCGAGCATACACATAGTCTCCTCAGAAACCATGTGATTTCATGTTGCATGGGCTGCAGCATTTGAAGTACTAATTCCATGGGCAGAAGTTTACAGTAGGTTATTTTACCCAATGTATGCACATAGTGTGATACCAAAATAATTAAAAAATTAACATTTAAATGGAGATCATCCAATCCCCCACAAAAACAGCATTTTTTTTTCCAGTGACTCCCCAGCATATTAAGACCACAATGATTGACAACTTCCTATATAGTGTTTGACAAAACAGAAAACTGTACTTCAGTGCATAACTAAAAAACCATGGTGAATGTGTTTTAACATCATGGCTCTTGTTTCAGCTCCTCATTTTTGCACAAATGTTCACGTCAGATGAAGAAAAAAACACCGTGCATTCTTCATATTTACAAACTTTCTTGCATTGATTAACACAACATTTTATGAGACCTGAAAGAACAAAGTTAAATGAACAAGAAGTGAAAACTTATGATGGATGTGTCCCTCACAGCATTTAGATCTTTTCCACTTGATTAAAAATTCCTAGTTCCTCTTCACTGAATTGTTTAGTTTTTTAGCAGTCTCTGTCCTGATTAAAACAAATTAGCATCAAAGATCCCCAGCTGAATGAGGAATCATTAATTGAGAAACATGCAATGCTCCTTAATTACCTTAGAACAGTCAGAGAACAAATAATCTTGGGTTTCAAAGGGGTTTGCATGCACTGTGCACCGTGGGCTTATTCTCTGTGTCTGCTGGAATAAAAGTAGACTTGCCTATACCATTGAGGGATATCAGTACAAGCCTCAGTAAACACATTGTAGATTGTTTATCTAAAGTGGAGAAAAAACATAGTGAGGCAATGGCTGACTGGAAGAGATAGATGTTTCAGTTTATTATGGTTACATAGCTTTTGATTTGCTTTGCATATTCCAGCATTGAGTGGGAAAGAATGAAAGCTGTTATCGATACAAACTGAAGTAACGTGAGATCTGAGCTTCACTCAGAAGCACCTAACAAAATGTCAGACATGGAGGTGCAGAGGGTAACCACACACTTTGAAACAGCAGGGAAAAAAGGCAAAACCAAATTTATAGAAGCTAGCTCAAAAGTAATCTAAGAATTATTTGCTATGCTTTAGTCACTTGTTCTTTGTTGCACAGTTCTGATTGGTTTTTGAAGCTCTGACTAAGGACAGGTAGTGCCAGCCTTCATAGGAGGAGGAGGAGGAGTAACTGAATTTTTTGAGGGCAAAATATACTTACTAATATGAATATCTTAACATTTGTTTCACCAGCTCATAGAAGAAACCCTGCAGGAAAATGTCATTCAATGGCACTGAGCATACTCCTGAAGTCGGGCTGTTATTTACATTGCTTTGGCACTGAGGCTAATCTAGCAAGTGTTACTAACCTCAAAACTGGACAGGAAAATTAAATGCTGTGCAGAGCTACCTGAGCTCACTGGGAACAAGCTGGCTTGTCCCAGTGCCAGGCTCCTGTGCTCTCTCATGGAGCTAATTAGCTCTGCAGAGCAGTAAGCTGTCAGCAGGGGTGCAGGACAGTGCTGATGCAGCCATGTCCATCTGGTACCCAGACTAACTCACCTACAATTAGCTGGAGAGATTTGCACCATACTTCTGATGGCGTGTAAGGGTATCCCCTCAGTCAAAGGGAAAACAAAAAGCAAAGGGAAACAAAACTCTGATGCAATTGAATATATTTTCAGCTGACATAACAATAAACACCACAGTAATAAATTGGAAAAAAAAAAAAAAAAAAAGATTCCCTACAGCACAGGAAAGGTCTGGTCTTGCTCTCAGTTTCTATTAATCTGTGCCATTACTCTGGATTTTACAATGGCATTTTTCTGATATGGATACCTCATTTTTAGGCAATTTTAAGACTGAATAAAGAACTTGATGTAAATATCATCCTGACATTAGTAGACTAGAACCTGAGGGGCTGGGATGGGATATCCAGCCACTTATGCTAAAACCACTTTGCTTGATCTCTTTTCAGTCTATAGCCATGAAATTCCTGTTTAACTGGAAGCCTGAAGGTCTCAGAGATTTCACTGGGGCTCATTCTTCTCCCTGATAAGGATAGTATCCACTCATAAAGCACAACCCCTTTTAGCTATTCGAAGTAAAACTAGAAATGAAAGGAAAGCTGGAAAACTCCTGGAGTCTGTAGAAGATACCACACTCTTTATGCATTTTACACATTTGCAAGCAAGACCACTGACCTTGAACCAAACTAATACTCCTGTAGGTGAGATCCATGTATATATTTATGGGTGTGTTCTTGTGTGTGAGCACAAATGTACCATTTGGAGTAAATATGAATTAGATAAGCACTTTATTTTGTCTCTTCGCCTGTGTATATCACACTCCTAATAGCCAAGGGAGAAATCAGAAAGCTGAATATCCTGTTGTTCCCTGGTTTAACTTTTACTTATTTATAATTAAGTGATGCTGGTTTTGTTGTTGAAGTTATAATCTTAATGGGTACATACAATGATGCCCTTCCTGTTGGCCTTCATTTTTAGAGAGTATAAACTGAACAAGTTGATATTCCCAGACAGCAAAACTATTGCTTGCACATTGCACTGTTACAGAACACAAATAAAGAAACCTTTGCAATCCTCTGTTTGCCATCAAAGAAAGGTTTTGCAAAGCAGGCAAAAGCCACCCAGGCCTCAAAGCACTCCTTTTGGGTTGGTAATTCTTATAAAAAAGGTAGTTTGTTGTTACAGAAGATTGAACAATGACAAGGTAAATGGCAAATTCTGAGTGCTTCAATTTTGAGCTACCATTAAGGTGCACTATTTTAAAGACTTCTTTTGAAAAATGAGTTAGTTTATTAAATAAACTAAATGATAACATAGTCTACCCTTAGAAAATTCAGTGTCTTAGTCATGAAGAGAATATAAAGTTGTATGTTTTCCTTTTTATGGGACTGGGAGAGGCACAGTGAGAGGCAAACCCTATGAAATGGCAATCTGGTTAAGCAATAAAAGAATACATTTACAGTAATATGAATCATTGGCTTAAAATACTTAGATTTCTCAAACATTCCCCTCTAACCCTCCAAATATTGCACAAAACAACCCCCAGATCTATTGCACCACAGAAATTAGTCAATGACTTAGCACATCAGCTCTAAGGTTGCTTGGACCTTGGCATAAAACAATCCCTTGGACACATATTTGACTCCTAAAGCTCTGCTGACTGTAAAAACCTGGGCAGGCTAAAGGAATGGGGTCATATTAAACCAATATTACTTGGAATTCAAGGCCTTTTCTTCATAACGAAGAACAAATCCTTAGAAAACATTTGACTAAATTTCAGAAGGCAGATAATTGAGAGGTCTAAGGAAAGGATGGACCCTGAGGTCATGGAACATTTTGAGCGCATATAGTACAAGAAAAGCCCCAAAAATGGGAACAGCTGGCGAGATATTAAAACTGTAAATGCCTCTACAGGAGACAGCCTTGTCCCAGCAGAGACAAACACATATGCAACGAGTAAAAGTTACATTCTCTGAGCAATTAGAGAACTCTGAGTAGCAACTAAGGGCAGGTTTGAAGCTTTGGAAGATTTCAATTTGAAATGTGCAAATGATGCTAAGTTTAAGATAATTGGAGATGCTTTAGGGAAACTGCTGAAGAAACCAACAGTATACTCCCAAGAGGAAAGATCAAAGATTTTGGAAGGGAATCAGAATGTGGCAAGGACTGCATGCCTTCAGAACCTGGATCAGGTTCATGATGAGATTGAATCAAAAGAAAATGCCAAGAGACAAAGTCACTTCATAACATTTGAAGGGCATGATGGAGAGGATGGGGCAGAGAAGTAACATTAATGCTTGAAAAGAAATCAGAATCTTCACCTGGAGGAAAGAGCATCATTCTTTTGCCAATCTGATGAACAAGGAAAATAATTTCTTTTCATAGAAGAAGTTACAAGGGGATGGAACTAAGCTGCTGGTGGATCTCAGCTCTGAAGGGATCCAAGAGGCAATCACAAGCCTTTGGGGAGAACTTGGCACCATGTGTTGACAGTGTTGCCATTAAATTATTAAAAGCAGAAGGAGGTAAACAAAGCCAAAGACTGTACAGAACAATTCTGTTGATTTCAGATAGCTGAAAATATTTCAGAGCCATGGAAGGTGGTTTTCAGAAATGCAATGTAAAAGCCAGAGGAGAGAGTGCCTGTGTTCTTTCTGAAAGCCTGAAAAGCTTTCTCAGGAGAGTTTACATTTTGGAGGGGGTTGTTTTTTGGAGGGGGTTGTTTGTTTGTTCGTTAATAAAGCTGGAACATTTCAGTAACACCAATTTGGATCCTAGAAAAAGAATTCTCCCAAATATTAAATAATCTCTATATATTTGAAGATATATAACACTGTAGTCAGAATGAATACACACAATTCTAGATTTTAAGAAATCTTACAGCACTATGTTGTGGCCTTTGAGCCACACTGGAGGAATTTATAACTCCATAAGACATTTTTTAACAGGCATAGTCACAATTTGTAATGAAGAAGATGGAGCATGAAGAAGGTGTAAAATCTCTGGCCCATTTAATATAAGTGACAGATTAAGGCATGGAAATGCATTATCCCTGATATTCCTCAACATGGTTAAAATGTTACCTACACTGATATTTCCAGACTACAGTGGACAAAATAGTGGAGCACCTTTGGGATCCTATGGTCTGGGCAACTGAGAATGAAGGAGAAGGTACTGATGAAAAACAGCTACTTGAATGAGAAAAACAAAGAAGAAACACTATAAAATCAGACATCGACTAAGCCCAAATAATAAAAAACACCAGCAACTTGAATGTACTAGTAAAACATTTACCAAGAACAGGAAAATTACTTCAATAAGCAGAATCAAGAGAAAATTCTGTGACCATTCTTATATGAAAGTCACAGAGTTTGAATATCTGCCAGCAAATAATTTGGTTTGGTTGTTCTTTCAAATTGTGTCTTAAGTTATGGTATAAAAAAATAACACTTTGCACTGTGAAATGAACCTGATACTAAATAATCTAGTAACTAAAATATACCCAGCACTCTTACAGTGACTGTTTTTTAAGATCAGTAAAGAGCTCTGAGTACTCTCTATACATTAATTAATTAATCTTATATATTCCCATGTTCTTAGTAAGGCTAATATTATCATGCCTAAGTACTCACTTAGGAAACTTTTTTTTGGCCATATCTATTTAGAAGCAGAACCAAAATTACCTGTATTAATATATTTAAAAGATTTTTATACCTGACCATTTGGCTCTTAGTGCTTCGGAAAGGGATGAGGAAGAGGAGTCTTGCAGGAGTATTGACAAGTTTCATGTCTGAGAGGAAGGTTTAGGAAACAGACAATTTGTGTAGAGTTCTTTCATGAAAACGTCCATACTGGTTATCCTAAACATTGTTCCAAAACTATATTTATTTTTTCTCAATTATATTTTATAACTGAATGTCTTAAGAGACCATCAAGACTTCACACAAAAAAATATATTTTGCTTCATGTTAACGCCTAAAAGTAATATAATAAAAATGAAATATAATTGTTAAAAAGACACAGACCCTCAGCAGAATGTTTCTGATACCTTTTAGATCTTGAAGTGTATTTGAAGAGCTCCATCTTACTTTTTTATTGCTTCTTGTCTAATGAAAGGTCTTTTAGAAAAAGGAATTTGCTAAAATTGGAAAATAGCATAGCTAAGCATTATTTTGATAATATCATAGAAACAGTTATGGTTAAGTGAGTAGTAATTCTGCCAACATTCATATTCTTTCTGTATTATTAACTCTGATCTTAGCATGTAAGAATTGCTACAGGAAAATATACTAGAAAAGGAAGGATATGAAAGGTCAGGAGATGCCTCACCTTCTACACTCAGTCTTGGACGTGTTGAAAGTACTGATGCCCATATTGATAATAATTGATAACAACTGGTATTTGAAAACATTTTATATACAGTGTTTCAGGCACACTTCTATATCCTCACTCAGGACATACATATTTAAGATTTTATTTCTGTAGAAATGGCTGTTTTTATGTACATAACCAGTCATTGAGTTAGCCTTCATATTATTCAATATAATATGTGAGAATATGTGAGGAAACTGAGAGAATGTTCTGATTTAGATCAGCTGTGAAACCAATTACATAATCAATTTTATATATATATGTATACACACACACACACACACACACACACACACACACACACACACACACACACACATGTAGGCACACACACACATACATAAAGATATATGCTTTAAAAATAATTGCTTGGTTTGCTCATTGGTCCTACTCTTGCTTTCTCATTTTAGAAAAAGGTAGTTTTTAACATATCAGCAAGGGCACAGAAATGTTGTTTCATGACACAAACAGGTTTCAGCATACATGACCAAGCCTGGGGTGATATCAATCCCTATTCAGCCTCACAATAACTTTTAGAGAGCCACTAGAATTCCAGATATATGTACAAGATGATGATTTTCCGAACCAGAAATACCTGTAGTGATAGAAATGTGGCCATAATAGGCAATCATATAGAAATATAAACAATCTTTATGAAAGTAAAATTGCATTAAATAAAGAAAAGCTGAAACAACATATGTATGGCCCTGAGTTATACAAGCCTAGATTCTGCAAGGACTTTTCTTGCCATCTTTGTCCTTTGTTGTTAGCATTTAATGAGGAAATACAACTGAAGACAGCATGGGAAGTTCTGGCCACCTGCAGACATCACTGGGCCTGTTATTATTTGTCATAAGCATCTAAAATAGCCTTGCACATTCCATACTTTATTCTAGATCTGAAATAAGTATCAGCAAACTACAGTTTTTCAGGCAATGCTGTACCTTAGAGAGCATAAAAAATACAGTTAATTTATTAATTTTCCCCAGTAATGTCAAACATTTTGAAAAGGACAACTTTGTTTTTATAAAAAAGAGGGATTATAAATTACCTTTAACAGAGAATTTTTCTTTATTGTCAAGATACCTTTCAGATGCTTTTTAAAAAACTGGTAATGAAATTAGGTACATAATGATTTTATAATTTATATGAATACTAGGATAGCTATTATGCATGAAGATTGAACATCTGTTAAAGTGATCCCAAACTAAAATTCTTACCATCAGGATTCCAGCCTCTACATTAAATTATTTAGAAAATAATTATTGCTGCAGATTTTGCACATAACAAATTCTATACCCCAATCTCAAATTGTCAAAATCTTTTTGATTTGGGAAGATGAGAGGAAACTCTATGTATAAAAAGAGCAGTCAGCTATGAAAATTCTCAAATCAGATGAATTTCAATGTTTCTTAATGGTAAATTTATGCCTTAACATGCCAAGAATTTGACCTTTTTTTAAAAATAATTTTAAGAGTGGCAACATACTGATAACCTATTTTTTTTTTTTTTTTTTGTACAGGTGAACAAACATTTCATTACATTTCATAGGAATGTAATGAATGGAAGCAAATATCCTGAAGTGTGCAAATTCGATTTAAGTAGTTTCAGGATTTTATATAAATATAGAAATACGAAGAGAAACTGAAGTACTAAACCCATGTTACCATGGACAGGCTATCTCATATTTGGAACAGTAATTCATAGCTGCTGGATTTCCCTCAGCAGAATTCACAGACTGAGGAGGGGGAGGTTGAATCCTGACAATCAGAACTTCACTGGGGCTTACTGACCAGAACAGCTCTTACTCATTTATTTTTCATCCAATATAAATCACATTAAGAGTAATTAAAGAGTAAAAGGCCATTCAACATTTTCTGACTCTAAGAAAGGGTTCCAAAGTTAAACTGGAGAACAGGGTATAAAAAAAATATGGCCTTTTCTTGACACAATCATAATGGGACCATTCATAAAACACCTCATCTGATGTACAGTGGCTGTTACCAAAAAGTTTGCACTTGTCAACAACTAACAAAATGTAGTTATCAGACATTTATGCTATTTATACCTTCCAAAAAGAAAGCTTTGGTATAAAATGTGTTTGCAAACTTCTTGGTTTTAAGTGTGGCCATTATAAAATTATTTTTATTTACTTCATTATTACATGAATTTACTAATTTGCATGCAATCAGGGATCCTGGGAGAAGAAAAATACTTCAGGAAAAAAATTCTCAGAATGAAGGGAAATGCTGAATGATCCCACGACAAACATGCTTTTTTTGTACAGTAAAATAACATTTTTACCTGAAAACACAGTAAATGGCTGATCGCTATTTGCCTATCTTCAGTGTTGCAATAAAATATTTTAATCCCTTTAAAACTCACACCTGATTTTCAAGTACTTTCCAAACTCTGGTTGAGATACAGAGGAATGTAATCCTGTAGGAGTGAGCAGAGTCAAAACTCTCCTACAGGACTGGATGGCCTTTCTGTGGATGGGGTTTCCAGTACATTCACAAAACTCACACTGTATATTTCTTATGTGAAATGCCCGGAATAAATTCCAGACAAGTGTCTCTTTCTTTTTCCTATGTATGCATCACATAAACCAGTCCCATCAGTTTATATTCACTTGAACAGATTAACTTTGAAACTGGCAGGAAGGGTTTTTTTCAAAGGACAATTTTTTCACTAGGCTAAGTAGCACTGGTTCAAAGTTCCCAACAGAACCTTTAAAAATGAATTTTTAAAGTTTTAGGTTACATGAGGTCAGAATAGGCAATAAAAGTCAAAAGATTGTGATGGCATTATTTTAAGATAATAATCTTATTTTAAGATATGAAAATACCGAAACAATCATGCCAGTATAAGAAATAACTATACCATAATTCATAAGTGCATAATTTATCAAAACAATAGAGCAGTCATGGTTAGATGGAACCTAATACTCCTGTATAAGATATAACTACATACTGTACAATTGTTCCTTTTTAATAATTATTTTTACATTTAGTCCTCATCCAAATTAAGCTGAGTACTTCTATGTACGAATGGCTTTAGGAAATAAACACAACTCACAACAGGGCTTTATTACTGCTACTGCACCACCATGGCATGCAAGTAACTATGTAGTCAACTATAAACAGTAAAATGTCATCATCTTTCTGAAATAAAAAGAACATAAAAAATACAGATATAGTAGTAAACATCAATTATCTTTTTATACCTTTCATATTTACCAAAAGTCTATCATTACATGAGACATTTATACCTCTGTATCACTCTCCTGTACTAGGATGGTGGCAAATTCGGATTTCAGAAACTATACTTTCAACAAGCTTGTACAAAACTACAGGTTTCATATTACACTCTGTCAGGGTGTAATGCATAAATGAGAATATGACACATCTGCTACCTGCCTCTTAGCATTCTCTTACCCTTTTCTATGTTCATGAACTCAGAGTAAATAAAAGGACCGAGGCCCATTAAAGCTGGTTGCCAGGTTATCTGTTGTGGTTACTGAGCCCCCAAAAGACTAAAGTCCTTCACAAAGGAAATTATTTCATCTGCTTTTTGTTGTTGAGAACTGATTGTGTGATGTTCCATACTGGTTGTGGGATTTGACAGCTAATGTTGGAAGCAAGTTGGATTTTTAAACATTAATTTATTTATTTATATAGGATAATTCCTCAGCGGGTGCTAAAGTGACAATGAGATGAAATTCTGCAGTTATGAGGGGGAAAAAAAAATCCATACTTTATTAAAAAAACAAGAGCCAAAGTGCAGACTGGGATGAATTTCTTCTGCTTACAGGTCAGGACAATATATAGATACTAGCAAATTTCAATATTGAAACGGGAGCAAGTTGAATAACAGCCTGTTCAACTCTCCTTAGATTTGCAGTCCTGGAGAGTGTTTTGTCTTGGGAAAAAATATTGAAAGCAGCTTTTCCATGCCCAGTTAATTTTGCTGATCATTTAGCTGGCATTGAGGACCCTCTTTGTAAAATATCCCTAATTCAAATCTCTCAACTCTGAGGTACAGAAAAGAAAGCACAACCATCACTCTTCTGTGGCCCAAATTATGTTTATGAGGGTTTTTTTCCAATGTAAAGAAAAATAATTATTAAATGCTCAAGTCATAGTATTTAATAGAATTATCTTTCAAATATTATATATGGTGTTCTTGGAATACACCTTTGCTAAATTCAAAAGCTGCCTACCTCTTCTGGGCAATGATAAAAAAACACCTAAATCCAAAAAACTCTCTTTAGTTCCTGCTTGCTTAAAAGAAATCTTAATGCCAATTACAAGGAAAGAACTGTACAATTCCCATTGTTACATTAAGCTATACAAAAATTTCCTTTAGTTTCTTGGAATTTGCTCAGTTTTCAATTACACAATTTGCTTCTACATTACAAAAAAAAGTAAAGCTTTTCCTAGTTCTGTCCAAGGATTTTCTCTGCTTTGATATGTTCAGGGTTAAGAATACTCAGTATTTTATTTTGTATTTTGTTGATATCCACTCTTTTTATTAAAGCTCATCAAGCATACTCATACCTACCTCAAGTTTGTTCTGCTATGGGGGATAGCAGGCTGTGTGACTATAACAGAGCACAGTACCTCATGTGTTCATTCATAGATCTGCCTCCATAAAAACTGAGGCTGTAGTATAGCTTTCAATGGAAGCCATTTAAAAGGAAAACATTACAGAATATACAATTGTAGTTTTTGACTCTCAGACACAAGTTCCTTGACGTGTGGAAAGGTGATGTTTCCGATTTCTGACTCCTGAACTCTTATCTTTACAGTCCGCAGGCTTCTGTTGTGAAATGTCTATCAGAGCACTTGCAATTGCAAGACCTGTAAGAAAAATAAAGGAAAAACAAAGTTAAATGCTCAGCTTTCCTGAGGAGAATTCCAGAGCAGCGGGATGGTTTCTTTCCAGCCAAGTTCATGTACCTTCCCAGAAGCGATCAGTTTTATTTCAAAGTCAGATAACAAGTTCTCACTCTCTTAAATGCTACTTGGTAACAGAGAAAAAAAAAAAATGGAAGAAAAAATGCAGTTAAAAACAAATAAGAAGAACTGAGTTCCATTTGTGTCTCTTAATTGATTTGCTGTGTGATCTTACCATGACCTCTCTTTACAACCATTTTCCTGGTTATGTGGACCAGAAGCTTCCTGACATGAATTTACTTATATTAAAGTTTGTGCAATGCATTTAGAAATTGATAAAACCATCAAATCAGAAAATAAGAGAGAAACAGAAATGCAGTTAGGATAACATTGTACCCCTGAATATTTGCCTTTACAAAAATATAATAATAATGAAAAAAAATATATGTATATGTACACATATATGCCCCTTTAATTGGGGAATATTCAGAGGTTAATATTTGCCACAAAAAGATATGAAAATATCTTTCTAGAAAGCACAGATCTGTAAATAAATACCAAACCATGATGGCCTGGGTAAATTCTAAATGTTTTCAACTCACCAAATCTCTTCTGTTTTGGATTCTGGTAAGTTTGTTGGTATTTCATGGCCTGTTGTAACCCTAACAGGGTATTGCCAAGGGAATAGACTGGCATGCTTAGGAATCATAGAAACACAGAATATTCTGAGTCGGAAAGGACCCACAACAATCATCAAGTTCTGCTTCTGGCCCTTAACAGGATAATACCAAGAATCCCACCACATGCATTGTCCACACCCTTCTTGAACTCTGTCAGTGCTGTGACCACTGCCCTGGAGAGCCTGTTCTAGTGCCAACCACACACCAAAAAAGAATTTTTTTCGAATATCCAACCTAAACCTCTCCTGACACAACTTAAGGCTGCTCCCTTGGCTCCTGTCACTGATCAGCACAGAGCCAAGATCAGTGTCTGCCCCTGCTCTTCCCCTTCTGAGGAAGTTTTAACTCCAGTGAGGTTTCCCATCAGTCTCCTCTTCTCCAGGCTGAACAAAGCAACCTCAGACACTCCTCATTCAGCTTCTCTTCTAGAACTATGAAGCTAATATTTTAAGAATTTACTCTTCAACTTGCTTGCTACTGCATCCTTTCTAGAAATTAGTGACTTCTAAAATGCTGTGATTAACAACACACAATACATGTTAGTTCTAGGCTCTTAAACTCACACAGGTGATATTGCAATCAAATGGATTAGGAGCATTCACATCATTTAAATGTTCTACTGCAAACAAACCACAAAAAACACATCCACATATACACAAAATGTAGGTAAAGGATGGTGCTGGTTCCCCATGCTGCCCAAAACATTTCACTCTCCAACCAGTATCACCACCACTCTCTAAGGAAACCTTTGAAAATACTTTTCACCATGTTTAACAGGCAGCCTCTATTTCTTATCTCAAGCCAGTATCAAACTCAATTCATCTACTACACAGAATTCAATTTTGCAATACTTTACATGAAATCCTTCATTACAGTACTTAGCTATTAAGAAACTGCAACAATTGTTTTTCACTAACAAGTGTTGCTACAGTCTTCTTTCATAAGATAAGATATATGGTCAGATTCAGTTCAGGTTTCCAATATCCTGAAAAAATCTATGCTATTCCACACTGGTAACATTACCTCTCTTATGTCAGAAAAAAAGTTGCAATAATTGATTAATGTGCATCCAGCTTTTTAAGAATACATGATACTGTAAAACACTAAGTACAATTATCATTGATACATTCTAGGATATGTAAGAGCCAAGATTAATCAAGTTGTTTTTTCTCACATACACAAATATTTCTTGGCATGAGCCAGTGATGCTTAAAATTGGACTTTGACAAATTACATTGTTGAAATCTTTGAGGCACCTTTGAAGTTTAAGCAGTATCTGGTATTAGCAAATTCAGGGATAAAACCCAGATAATATTTTGATGATTGCTTACATGTCATCCCATCTTCAGCAGCTAGGCTTAGGGACTATGCTAAACAGAAGAAGTATTATTAGTAGACAGATTTTTTAATTTAATAAGCTATTTTAAAATATATTTTGATGTATTAAGCTAACATCACTTAATATAACAACTAACAAAAAGGAATCCTTAGGTCTAACATCGCAAACTGGGATGTACTGTCATGTTGATAGAATTCCATTAAAATCAGGCCACTACAGAAGATCATTTTTCTAAACGTCACACAAATCATCTGATGAAATACATTTATTATGTTCTCTACGCCCAGCATAGTTCCTTGTTATCAAAGCAATATAATTAACTGGGGGAACAATTCATTATTTCAGACTGGCAGTCTAAAGGAATTTCATTTACCAAGTCAAGCTTGTGCACAGACACTTTGAGCAAGGAGAATTTACATCAAAATAAAACAGAAGAAAATGCTGTTGCCTAAATATTCATTAAAAAGCACCACCAATACCAAAACATTCCCTTGATGTTACAGGATTTTTATCTAAATAACAAATGTGAATACATTTACAGTCATTGAAGTCGGAACTCTAAATTGTAGAGCGCTCTAGATGTGTTACCTCAACTCCTAAGTTATTACATTTACCTGCCTTCTCTGAATGCTGCTGTTTAAATATCCTACCTAACATCCAAACTGCTATTTTCCAAATCAGTACATGGTCTCAGGTTGCTTCTGACTCTTGAGAGCATGGCAGAAAGAGAACAGTGGAATCCGTAAGGATCCCATATGGAGACTCAATGGGTCACCTCTAATTTCTGGAAATTCAATCTTAGTTGCAGGACCAGCCCTATTTTTAAATTTAGTTTGGTTTTCCACTAAATGTTATAGAAATAACCTGGCCTAGTTCTATGCAGCTCAAACAACCTCTAGCTTGTTTTAAGGGTATGTATGCATAATTCCTTAAGAAGTGAGCCCTGTCAAATCATAAGTACAAAGTTTATTTTTGTAAGAGATAATTGCTTCCACAATGAGAAAAACACCAAAGCAAGCAAT
Source organism: Certhia americana (assembly GCA_018697195.1). Taxonomy (NCBI): domain Eukaryota; kingdom Metazoa; phylum Chordata; class Aves; order Passeriformes; family Certhiidae; genus Certhia; species Certhia americana. The sequence goes on from CM031862.1 coordinate 6,975,647, forward strand.
ATAAACTTGGTTATCTTTAGCAGAACTATTGTCTTTCCTAATGGAAATTAAATGGTAACAGTTTATTTTCAGGAAGCCTCTGATCATAAAATTACTGGGGTGTGAATTTTTTCCTTTTTAATTTTTTTTTTTTACAATAGTGCAAAACTATTAATAAGCAGAGGGATAAAATACAGCAAATAAATGGGATTACCTTGAAAAGTGTATTCATGTTTATATACAAACAGCCTGCATTCCAACAAGAGCATCTGAAAAAGTCATTCATTCTGAGATGCTCTCCTCCCAGTCTCTGAAAAAACAGGCAGTACTATATATTTTAATTTTGCAGCAAAACAGCTTCATTAGGCGTGAAAGGTTAATTGCAGGTTTAAGTGCAGTTCGGGGAACAGTGCACGGGTCTGTGGTGAATAGCACAGTCTGCTACAGGAAAGCTGAGCACCATAAACTGTTTGCCCTGCTGAAATGTTTTACTACCTCATTTACTAACTGTCTTCTTTTACTGCTTGTATTTGTAGTTCTTCTAAACCTTTAATAGCTACAGTTTTATTTCACTGTAATCAGATTTAAATGGAAATACCCATGCTGGGATGTTTAAACATTTTTCCTCTGATTGTATACAACTACATTTGAACGGATGTAAGGCTACACTATCTCTAAAAGTAGGAGAAAAAAACTCCTACATTGAAAAAATTAGTCTTACATAATTGTGTGCATATTTAAAATCGTTTTTTTCCTCCTCTATTGTTCATTTTAATGAGAAATGCATGGAATTATTCCTATCTCTTAACAAAAGTACGGGAACAAAGAATGACCTCAGATTCGTGGTTAGGTGGGTAACTGGAAATGTTTCCTTTCAATTTGAATATGCATTATTCAGACATAACATTTGGAAAGATGTCTTCACTTGATTAAATTTCTACACATCATTGTTATGCAGAATCAGAACACTCAGAAACTTGAAGACAATAAAATAACTACGAGTCAGGTAGATCAATTAGATTTGTTTGACATTTTAACCAAAATTATAGTCATTGTTTAAGGTGACTTTAAGCAACGAAAATAAAATGCCAGCTGGCATACAGACTTAACAGAAAAGACTGGGTAAACACTATATTATTAAAGTCACAGCTTCACCCTTCAGTGCCCACAAGTCTTTGTGTCTCTTCCATCTGTTGATTCTTTAAAGGCTGGCATTACTGTACATGTTCACCCCATAGTGGACAGACTCCTTTTATCATAAAGGATCTCTTACTCGAAGTACTTCCATTGTGGAAGACCTATTGCCCACGGAAATCTGTAGAAGTGCATCTGAGTTGTCTGAAGATAGACTAAGTGAAAAGAATCACAGACTGTGGTGCCTCATGAAAGTCACCATAGCACACAGCGAAGCCAACGAAGGCAATTTCATGTTCATCAATAAACTACCAGTCATAATACAGGGAATTTTAATGAATCCTGTAATTTATCAATATTTGAAGCCTACAAAAATACTGTTTGGTAAGTACACAATCTATATTGTGTGATTTAATGGTATATGCATATATATACAAAAAAACATGTAATAAAGTATCATAAATATGCCCTTATATAACAATTATAGATATACACACAAATTATATACAAGCCCCTGGTTAATAATGAAGTTATGCATTACCTATTTCTTAATTTGAAGAAACAGATCACATTCACCATAATGTTTATGGAATGCACATATTTATTCTTCATAGAAATAAATAGGTTCATTATAATGTCTATAATAGTGGGGAACATAGCATTATAGAAGATTGCTACTAGGCAGGGTTTCTGAGTACCCATGGAAAAAGATTATTTCACTTTCTTTGAGATACTGTGCTAGAAACAGTCACATTCAATTTAGTTGTTTAGCAATAGTTTCACGATTTTCTGGTTGCTTCCATGTACTCAACCAAACTGTCTCCAAGCAGACCAACTCAGGCTTAATTTTCATGGCTGAAAAGGTCAGCCTGTTCTTTGTGCTGCATACTCCTCTGCTATGGATCATGTTGGGAGATATCCAAAAGGCACATAAAACAGAACCAGAACAAATTTGGTATTTAAAAATATGATGCACAGAGCCCCCTCCTAAGCAAGTACAAACCTGATACTCCAGTACGTTCCAGGAGAAAAATTAAGAGTCATCTGAAGTTCAAGACTGTATATGGCTAGAAGAACACAACAGATCTAAGTTCATTTCAAAGTCAGAAAATAGTCAAATCCTTCATGTGTATCTGAGTTTCCTGATCTGGCAGGTGTGCCTAGACAGTATCCAGAGATCGCAGACTTAGTCACAGAGAAAAATAATCATAAGCATCTGCCAAGAACAATAAGTGTCTTCATAGCCTGTCATGTTGAATGCTTTTTTTTATTTGAATTACATTATTTTTAAAAGGACAAGCTGACAGCACCTCAAATTCACAGTCTTTTTATGGGCTTCTCTTCCTGTTTGGTGCATGAATGTGTATTTTAAGTTGACACCACTCTTACTTTCAGAAAGATATATTAAACAAACTAAACTAACTAGGAAATTACTTTGGGCTAGTAACCCCATCATTTCTTTTCAGTGATAATTTTTGCAAGATGGGAAGTCAGCCAAGAGGACAGGAGGTATGTTTTCCTTTTCTTTTGCATATAACTTAATTAAATCAGTAAAATACGAGACAGAGCTTAAACTATAACAATAATAAACTAAATAATGATAGTGTGGAATTAAATAGCCACACACTAGTAGAGGGAAGATGTCATGCTCCTTTTTATTACACCTTTGCTATTTAGTAATAAGGACTATCTATAAGTGACTAAGAAATTCTTATTCCCAGAATAGACTTATAAATTACCTGCTGTCAGTTTGTGGGAAATGCAGACTATACAATAAAGGCCCTTTGAAGAAATGTTCAGCCTTTCCCAAATTTTCTCATGGTGAAAAGGAAATGGCCCTACATATTTGCATGAAATATTTGTATTCCATGGGGCCAGTAGTAATTTTTTTTTTTTTTTTTAATGTGGTATGGGAGTTCTTCCCTTTCAGAGTGGGATATCTGCTGAAGTCTGGTCTGAAATCCAGGTCTGTACATCATCTGGTGCCTTTCAACTATCCAGCCTGCCAGTGACTAAGAGACAGCATGGGCTGTTTGGCCTCTCTGGATATGGAGAAGGAGAAGTTGACAATGCACTCTGGGATGCTTCAAATGGTGTCCTGGTGAAAGGGACCCAGTGGGGAGCTGGAGACTCTACAGTAATGGAATGGGGCAATCTAACACTGATTACCTGAAGCTTTTTTCTCCCACCCTCTTTCCTCAACTCAAGCCCGCCTGGAACACAAGAACCATAGAATCATTTATTTTTTTAGGTTGGAAAAGATCCTTAAGACCATGGTGGTCCAACCATTAAGTTAACAGTGCAAAATCCACCAATAAAAATGTCCCTGAGTGCCACATACACCCATGTTTTTAACACCAATGGTGATTTCACCTCTTCCCAGCAGAGTTCCCTGATTTCACCTCTTCCCTTGGAATAGGGCAGCCTATTCCAAGGCCTGACAACTGTTTTGGTGAAGAAGTTTTTCCTAATAACCTATCTAAACCTCCCTTGGTGCAACCTGAGGCCAAATCCTCTTGTCATATTGTTTTTAATGGAATGATAATAAAAACACCTAAAAAGGAATCATCTATTTAGAATATGTGCAAATCTCATGCAGATTAATTCCTTGCTGCTCTGCCACAGTATATTACACATCATGCATTAAAATGCAAGTAATTACACATTTTTCTACAATGGACAGTAATATTTGAAACATTTGGATTACATTTTCAGTTTGATTACATCTCAATTCCATTGAATCATTTATCCGTATGTTATGAAAAACATCTCTATTCTTGTGATGTTGTGCAGCCGTTTTAATTTGTTTTCAAGAAAATCACTATAAACTAATTTGCTACTCTGCAAGAATTTGGTGAGATGCATTAATCATTCCAGAATCTAATTTAGTCTTGTAAACCTATTTCTGTAAAAGAGAAAGAAGTCTACTCAGAGTACTGAAGAAGCGCTATTTTCACTTACTTTTAGCAATACCTGGTTTAATACAAACAAAATCATAATTGTTTTTTTTAGAAGTCAGTATCACAGTTATGGCCCAGGTGGGGTTAGTTTATGATCCCCTCTACAGTAATTAGACACCTCTGGATTGCAAGTCTCCTCCAGCCTGGCACACTCAAGGTTGCTGTACAGCATTATTTTACTCTTTATCTTCAGCAAACTCTTTTTACTTAGACCATGGATGCAAATCAGAGCAAAATGAAGATATTAAAGCTGTAAAAAACTGTGAGCTTGAGTTACAACATTTTAAAAGCTTTTTACCCAAATCCATTCATGCAATTGGATGCTTTAACCACTGTGATGAAAGTTAAAGCCTTACTATAAATCATGAGAGGGACGAACACCTGTGGGACAGAGATTTATTATCCATATAAACAGAGTGTGATTGGCCATTATTACAGAGCTGAATTATATTTCATGCAATTCAGCAATCAGAATATCTGTGCGTGTGTGAATCTCCGTGTGTGAGTATCTGGGAAACAGAGCAGGCTGGAACACAACTGAGCAATCAGGAGAACACTCAGAGGGAGAAAAGGCAGCAGTAGTCACTGGGGTTTGCTTCCCTCCAGAGGGGCCTTTCTGGCAGGGGGTGATTTAAAGCAGATCTCTTTCTGTCTGAAGAGGAAATCTGGGGTGATAAACCTCGCCAGGTGAAATTCAGTTTTTATGAATACCTTCCTAATGTTCCATCTGGGTGATAACATACACTGTCAGATTTGCAGCTTTACTACTCTCCTCCTCAAGACAAAACACACCACCTTAAAGACAATAGGTTTAAGGGCCCAAAAGGGGCCAATTCTGCCCATGCTGGAGATAAAACAATACTACTTACATTGCCATTTACTTTTAAGGAAGAAGATTAGAACAATAATCCTCTAAGATCCTTTTTCTGTCTCTTGCACCCTTTATGTTGCAGGTGCCAGGGGTTTTTTTCCCTTGTCAAAAATTTTATTTAAACCAGAAAGTATTGAATAGGTTCATGCAAAGAAATTACTGCAGTTCACCAGAAATTCAATAGGATTACAGCTTAATCTGCAGTAGGCATGATATCTGCAATGCTTTTCCATACAGAATTCTCATTTTAAAGTTTTACTTTTGAAGGTTTACAAAGTACTGGACTTGTTTTCCATTTTCAATGTGTTGGTGCAATCACTCTAACCACTGCTTTGATACTAATTTTGTTCTGGCCAAATAGCAATGCCAGTTTTTCAGTATTCTGCTGATGTCCAATTAGACCTTTAGAACATCTCCAGCTACATAACCAGAAGTCACTCTGACAAAACAAACGATCTTGGGAGGGTAACACAGAATTAAGTCCATGGAACAGAAAGTGCTGAGAATTTTGAACATATTTTGAATATCACTAAAGTGACAACTTCAGAGTCCTCAGGATCTCTAACAAGGGTGTTTGAAGTTTCAGTAATATTCATGTTTGAGAACCGTGAAAAAGAAAAGAAAAAAGAAAGATAAAGTCACAAATGCCCTGATGTTGGTATTAGTGGCTCCATCAAATCTAGCATCAGCTTACATAGGAAACTGATTTTTGGTAAAAGGGTGAAAAGCTCACACCATAAAAGAACCATTTTAACCCCCAAAGATTTTGTACAAATATCCCTACCACAATTATGGTCTGCACTGAAAGAGAATAATTCTGTTTGGACTCCAGCATAGACAAGTAAGCTACACAGCTACACATTTATTCTTTACTGAATCTTCTATTTTCCATTGAAAACACCATGTTCTGACTATAACAGGCAAAATTACACACTTAGATCTGTCAAATTGTATGGAAATAGCTTTCCATTTTAAACACTTCAGTACATACACTTACTTGATCCTGAGCAGTCAGTATAGATAAATATCAGTAAAATGAGAGTAGAAGAGCCCTGTTTCTGCTTGTGTGACACATTCAGATACAGCAAATGCCTGAAACTGAGAGATAGCAATACAATGGCTGCATATTACTGTAAATATATGTTCTAGGCATGTGTCCTAGTTTGGAGAGGAAAAACTGGAAAACTGACAGTCCATAGTCACAGATTGCCACCTACCTCTGTGTGTACTCACAATCCAACAAATAGCACTCATTGCCTCATTTACCCATTAAATCAAAAAAAGTTTTGGAAAAAAACAACCCACAACACCAAAACCCCAAAAATTCTTGCAAAAAAAGTTAATCAAATTGTAACTTTTGCCATTTAAAACATTTCTCTAAATGCCTGTGGGAAAAAAATGAGAAGGATTCTTCTGGCACACCAAATTCAGATACCACATTTCTCCTTTTAGGATCAACATCCTTCAAACATACAGGAGCTAGGAAATATTCCTCTCAGGATGTGTTTTGGCATAAATCTCAGCCTGATTTGCACACCTCCTTTTGATACAACAAAGTAAGATCTCTAACTCAACAGAACTCACACTACCTAAATGGATGTGGAAAAAAAAGGCAGAAACCAAGTGAAAGGTACAGCCAAGAAAATCTCACTAAGTCCATTTCCCAACAATGTCAGCTCCCTGAAGACGCACACAATGAAAATATACTTTCTGACACTACAGAGTTACTGCAGCTGCCCATTCTCATCAATATTCATGTGAGTAAGAAGTGTCTGAAATTAAACCATGGACAAGAAGATGTGGTAAGAGATACATAGAGCTTGGAGTTTTCCAGTGTCAGGATGGTTCTTTTAGACAACAGGCAAAATTCAGAGCAATTCCATGCATTGTTCCCAATATTTTCATCAAAAATGGCTGTGCTGTACAAAGCATCATGCTGTCTTTGTATTTCAAGGACGTGATTAGGTGCTAGTTTCCATTTAAGCATTTTCAAAAAAGCTTTTACTATGTGATGAAGGAGAAACGAACCTTCAGCAGGACGTTAGAACTCCCTCACTGCAATTGTGCTAAATCTCCCATCTGTTTCTTAAAAGCAGAAATTGCATTGAGGCTTCTATTTGCTATTTAACTGCTGACCTTCTCCCCCCTCTATTTTTTCCCATATGCTATTTGATCACATGTGAAAAAATTAGCTTTGGTTCTCTTATTTCCTGATTTTCTATATTTCAATTAGACTTTAATGGCTATATATACAGTGATAATGATCCAAGAGTGTTTTGAATGAAATCTTTTTTGTATTTCCCAGCTTCTGAGAACTGCCACAATTTGAGAAACTTTCTTCTGAAGTCCCTGAAGTGCCTTCTATAAGATAATAACATAATAAACCATGAATCTGCTTTCCCTTTGCTGTGCAATACACCACTCTGTTTCCTTCAGTCTGCTGCAGTATGATTTGCAACTATAAATAATTATCCTAAGTTATAAAGATGTAATATAAAACTATAAAGCAATACCATTAGACACCATACACTCGAGACTCTGAAGAAGCCATAAGAAAACATTGATTTTCATAAAGAATAGGAAAAAGAGGTGACAATGAAAATCATGGTTCATGCTTAGAATTAGTTCATTAACAGCTTGCTGCAATTTTGGGTGCAAAGAATAAGGTATAAGTAATACAAGGTATTATCCCCCAAAAGGGGAAGAGCCAGACTCAAGAGTGATTCATATAAATCTCTGTAAGATTTGTGTCCAGATGTGTGACTCTGTGAGTTGGTTTTTGTTTGTTCTGTCTGGTCTGGACAATACAACAAGAGGAATATTTCTGGCTTCTTCCTACACTACTTTCCAATGCCTGCCTTCCAAATAGGCCTTTATTTTCCATTCTTATTTTTGCTGGGTTTTTTTTCTGTTGAGCTTCAGTCAGCACACCATTTAAGTGCCTTTACAAACTATTTAGTATATAGACTTCCAATAATCAGGAATTTTCTTTGTGAATCTTGTGTTAGCTACTAAGACTACTCTAATTCCTTTTGACTTTCTTTCATCTCTTTGCATTGTACTAGTGTAAAAGGTTGTATGGTTGTTCTAAAAGTTGCAAACATCCTAAAAATCATTTATATTATTTGTCCTTCTCATGACTTCTCATTTTATTGGGCAATTCTTTTCTAAGAAAGATACACACACATTATTTGCAAAAAGAGATAAAAACAGATGTTCACATTTGAACTATGACCTAATTATTTCTTTAAGCAATTAAGTAGATTGTGAACAATGTAAATGCAGCCAGCTTTATTTCATTATTTGAGTCCCACTTGTGCTTTAAGAAGAATATTTACATTCAATATTTTAAAACCCGTGTGCTAACTAGTACACATTTCTCATGCAACTCTTCATCTTTGATGTGCTTAACGGTGCTTTCTCTACTCACACTTCAAAAGGGACAAAAATGTGGTTTCCTCACTGGGGTGGCCTCAAGGATACAGCTATCCTTTGTGCCAGTGTAAGCTGTGCACGGAGCTGCTAAATATCCACAGAGGCTGAGGCAGTGGGGTTTAAATCCTCTCCAGATCCACTGGGATGGGTTTCAAGGGGAGGGAAGCAGGGCCAGGCGCCTCCTCAAAGGCAAACAGCCTCCAGAGTGAGGTATGTAATTTCTGAGACTTTAAAGAGATCTAAAGCTTGGTAGGGGAAATCTGAGCCCCAAAATTCATGGTCTGACTTAAACAAGTTGAATTTTCACACTTTTTTTCCTCCCCCCAAACATTAGCTCTTTCAAGTCCTATTTCAGAGCTTTCATTTACAAAATCAATGTTTAGTGACCTTTTCATAGTGGTTTAAAAATGAAGACAAGATATGTGTCCAGGGAAGAGAAACTGTATTAAAATATCGAGCTTGTTATCTCCAAAGTGCTACACACAAATTAACTAATACATGCTAATATAGTAATTAGATAATCTGTTTGTCTAGGTTTAGTGCAACAACTGTGTTTCCTAAAGCCACCACTGAATGAGAGATGGGCTGGCATCACACCATAGCCAACAGCTCTCCTTAAAACTTAATGTGCGTAACCTTTGTGTATTTCTGTCTGAAAACAATGTAAGTCTATTTAGACTACTAACATGATTTGCAAAAATCACATTTTGAAATCAAGGTATGTTTTGAGTTATTGAAATACTGCAATACTAGACAAAACCTGTTGTTGGCTGGCTGGGATGAGGATGGAGCTACACACATTTCACCTGGAATGACTCCTGTGTTCTGTAAAAATGTCACAGGGGTGACCCCTCACAGCCTCTTCTCAAGAGCAAATGGCACAGAAAATACTTGAAAGCGTTAGAGGGAAGGGCCAGCCCCTCCACAGGGCTGAACATAGGCTCTCTCCTCCTTTGTGGAAAACAGTAAGAGACCAAACAGACTTTGCCTGTGGATTCCCAGGGGATCACCCTCCATGGACACTTGACTTGCATGTCCAGGCTAGAGTAGGTACATGTTTGTACATTTCTCAGTGTAATGAAGTCCCAGACACAGTGAGGACTCTAAAACCTTGAGAACAGAAATGACAAAAAAAACCAGTCACAAGCAGAAATCAAACTGGTAGCATCACAGGTACCTGTGGAGTTTTGGAGTAACCATAAGAAAGCTAGCACAGTATCACTGGCATGATATATTCTGAACCAGATTGGAAAAAGCAACCTGGAAAAAACCCAGTATGATTATAATGAATGAGCCTTTATTCCACATATGAAAGTGCTTCTGATGCTGACAAAAGGAGGAATAATATTTATCATTCTAGGATCTAAGGGGACAAAACAACAATATTAAATCCTGAAAGGTTTTGTTTGTGAATTGGCATTGTTTTCTGTCCCTTGTGTTACTAGAATGATAAATGCTTGCCTTTGTATAGTAAAGAAAAGATATGCATGTTTGTTATACATATATTTATGACATAATTTTTGAGTTGCTTGGTTAGATTCTCATTGATACAAATATTTATATTAAAGGTGCTAATAAACATTTGGGGGTGTGGGGCTTTCTCCCTCTACAGTTTTATTTGAGACTCTCCTTCATGATATTTTAGTTTCTAGGACAGATGAAACAAGATTCAGATATCACAGTTCTTAGGATAACTGGTGGGAATATTCCAGAAGCACAATGTGATCAAAGTGGATGTAAAACCAATATCCAAATGACTAAAGGCAAAATTGTGCCAGTCCCAGAATTACAGGAAGAGCTGATATGTATGAGACATACTAAACACTTGCATTTGAATTTTTAATATACAAAATAAATGTCACAGCATTTTCATGAAGAATCTATTAGTTTTAAATACAGCTCATCTGCTACTCATTGCTATGGTTTATACCTTATACTTTTTATCCATCTTTAACTCCTGCTGAACACTCAAGCAATTGCAATGTCTGACAGGAGGTTATGGATTTTTTCGTATTATCATATTTTTCTTATATTTTATGTTTTCAAAGGCTAGCACAGAGCATTTCAGTGAGCACATAATAGTTAACACATTTTGTTGCCAATAATTTCAAATGCAAGCAGTATCTCCTGGTTTGCACAGTTCAGGATGAATATGGTGCATCACTGTGCCATCTAAAGTGACTCAGCTCTGAGAGCTTCAGGGCTTGGCTCTGCCTTCAGTGTCCTGAGAACACAGGGCTGAATTTTTTAGATGGTAAATATGGAACACATAAATAAATATAGAACTAGTAATCTGGTCTCCAAAGATATATATATATATATATATATATATATATATATCTATATATCTATATAGATATATAGATATATAGATATATATATAGATAGATATATAGATAGATAGATATATATATTTATATATGAGCATGAGTCCAAGAAAGGATTAATTTTAAATGGTATAATTCTGTGCATGCTCTGAGTGCTGGGCGAAAGTTCCTAGAGCACAGCCAATTTTCCTGCACAGATTTCAATTGCTAGGTTAGATGCACTTCAGAATAATATTTAAAATCGCAGAGAAATGTGCTCTATGTCTGTTAGCTATTACAGTGTGCATGGATAGAATGGCTCTTCAGAAGAGCATGACGGTTTTCATTTGCTTTTTAGGTGTAATTGTTGTTCCTGTTACTCAGCCACCACCCTGTAACCTCCATCAGGGACAGCTTCACTGCCTTGTGTGTAATGTGTGAGCACTGCACCACAGAGCTTGCAGCACAAACACCTTTGCACTGCACTTAAACTCTCATGGGAATAGAAACATCCTCTCAGACCTCCTTGACCCACAGACTTTTAAATTCAGGCTGAACATGAAAATTCAGCTGGACTTTTCTTTTATGCAATAATGGACTAAGCAATGACAGTTCTGCAAACTTCACTACCAGCTCTTAGTTATGCTGTGTAGTTCTGAGGCTTCAGGTGATATTTCTGACACCCTGTTCCACAGCAGCCCTTTGTGAAAGGCTATATTAATGGTGTGTAAGAAAGAACACCATCTACTTCACTCCTGTCTACATTGGCCTAGCACCTCTAACACAAGTAAAAAAGATACTGCTTGATATTAAGAACTGCCAATATAGATCTACGGAGCAATAAGACAGCATTAATCAACTGGTTTGGATTGTTTGGGGATTTTTTGACAGAAACAACTGGGCTAAATTATTTTCAAAACTAATACATGGTAAGCTGCAAAATTCAATTACTTGAATTAGCACAAAATTTCCAGAGAATTTTCAGCACATGTGCAAAGTTTTGTGTTGAAAATGACATGTACAGACGTTACAATGAAAAGTCAGGAAGTTTCCAGATTTTGATAGATTTCAGGTTGGATGTGTCAAAAGATAAGCCTTGATGCTGGCAGGCAGTCTCCCTTGAAAATTTATATTCCATATACAGAGATCTTCAGGTAAACCAATTTTTCCTTTCACCTCTGCCTCCAAGTGCTGGTCTCAAAGGACTTCATTTCAGCCAAGACCTGTCAAACCCCCAAATGCTTTTCATAACTGAATTCCTTCTGTATGTTCTGTCAGCTGTGTTAAAATAATAAATTCACACGCAATTGGTTTTTGAAAAGGGTGAGAACCACTTGAACTAATCTCCTGACTCTGTTATTTCGGCATGTAAATTTTTTTCTCTACATATTTAAAATTTTAGTTTGAAGTCTTTCTTTTTATGCCCTTTATGGGGTTTAAAGTAGCAACAGGTTCAGAGAATTTGTAATAAAAACCTTCTTGGTACAGTGACTCTGAGACATGAGGGGTGTACTCCAGTCAGTGCATACCCTCTCAAATCATTAATATTAATGATAATTCACTCACAAACATCCAGCACATATTAGGTGCCCAGGTGATCTTAATTGGTGCTATAAAATAATAAAATTATTTCTTACATTCTGATGTATGTAGGGAGAAGATCAGGTTATTTCTGAAATTTCTTGCAGAGGTGATTTTGTACAGTTTTTGTCATTACCAAGGGAGGATAATACACAAAAGCCATAGTGATGGCTTAAGAAAGCAACAATGGTTGTTTCATGTAAAAAGTTGAAGAGTCTTTTCAAATTGTGTGTGTGTGGAAAGGGAGCTTAGTTTGGATGAAGCAGTTGCAAGAACACCTTAATGGGGGACAAGAAAGCAATTAACAATGAAAAGTCAATGATGCAAAAGATAGAGCTAGAGATTAAAATCTTATTGAAACAAATGCTTCTCCATTTGATCATAATGAATTGAGCTGAAAGATCTGCAAAACCAGTTCACTGAACAAGAGAAGAAAATAATAATTTGTTACCCAATTATAGTAAAGATTTCTGCCCAACATACTGCTCTACAGCATCAGTTAAATAGAAATAAACTGAACAACACCACAGTAGAATTAGACATAATATTATTTGAAACTGCAATGTGATAATTAAGAAGAAAAATATACACAGATACATCAGTTTTTACAGGACTCTAAAAACACAAGAATATGCTTTATCCCAATAGAAAACCAAAATATTCAAGGGAACAAGAGATGAAATGGGCACAGAAGGGATAGATGAAGCAAATAGTGCAGGGAAGAAAGGGGCAGTGGCAGAGCTAAGCTGAACATGGGGCAACAGGGGAATAGACTGAGATGAGATAAATTGCAGAGATGCAAGTGAGAAAGGAAGAGAGAGAACATTAAGAAATGAATATTGAGAGAAGGACATTACAGTGCAGGAACAGATTGCTTAAATTAGTGAAATCCATCAGATCAAGGTAGATTGGGGTTTTGTGATGGGGATGAAGATCTCACATTCATCCCACATCACTTTAGGCACTTAGCTGAGACATTCAAATCTGGAAGGGCTCCTGTCAAAATTAAAATAATTAGCAGAGAGGCCTGTCCAAAGAGGAATCAAGGCTCCAAGGGGGCTCAACTGCCCTTTGACAGAAGTGTTAAGAAAGGATAGGAGCGATCACATTAGTAACACATTTCAAATAATATGCACAGATTACATGCAACATTTGGATTCGATGGGATTACTATGAAAGAGATAAAAGGACGACAAAATAAACATAAACAACTCTCACAGGAATTTTTATTGGACGGGTTTTTTACAGGTTCCATATTTTTCAATCTTGCCATTGTGGCAAAATGTGGCAGTGACAGGGCTAGGCACAACAGAACAGCCAGCAGTGGTGAGGATGGCACCCATAAGAAAAAAAAAAAAATCTCCTAAATTTTCATTTTCTTACCAGTTGCTTTGCCACTGGAACAAAATACGAAGTCACATGTCTGGGATAACAATGTGGATATACCAAAATCAAAGCAATGGCTTCAGAAAGACTCTCCACTTTATACTCAGGGAAGAGGAAAGGATTTGATTACATTTTAGAAGTTCATGTGCTAAAAAGGCTCTTTCACCCTTTCAGCAAGACAGGTTTAACACACATATCTAAAGCCTAAACTCAGAAAACCTAAAGGACAGGAGCTTAAAGGAACTGTGATAAATCATCCGAGTAGGAAAATTAAATTTGCATCTTGAAATCTGTGAAAATAAGGAATAGAGCAGACAACCTGGAAAGACAACCAAGCTGGAGTCAGTTTGTCAGAAAATCCAGCATGACAGAAAGGCACTGGAAGGAACATACATAGGTGTGAGCAATTACAAGAACAAATCATCTGAAAATATGGATTTCTTCACTGTCTAGTAAATAAAGTAATTTTAGCAAATGAATAAAGCTTCTAGATGAGAAAAACAAAACTGAAATCATCAAACTGTCTATGTATTTTGGGTCTGTGGCTCTGTAAAGAACAACACAAATTCCATCTGAAATTAAGCTGTAAATATCATATTTTTAAGATCATCTACTTGAATTTCAGTACGAAAAACTTTGAAGAAATTCAGTTGCATGTTCCCAACAATGTTTTCTAATACTCCCAGTGATGTTCTGAAAGCTGTGTGTAATTAGGCCTGATGAACCTTGTCCCTTAATAGGGACAAACCCAATGCCTGAAATTTAAATATGAACAAATGACAGGGTAAAAGGAAGCAGAAAATTTATTGCCTACAATAGGTCTTCCTAGATTTAAAATTATGGAGCAAAGCTTAAATATGCTGAAAGATGTATTAAAAAAAAAAGTTGCAATTCTTGTTTAAAAGAAAAATACCTACAGGACTGCAGCCCTTCTGAGATCCCTCACCTTACTGAGTGTTCTGCTGTGAGAAAAGCAGTGTTCTGCTGTTCTCATGCCAGGACTGTACAAACCCTGCACAGGAACCAGACTGAACATACAGTCGGACACCGTGGTTCTTACTGTCATAATGAAATTATGCTTTAGTCGTTTTCTGCATGACTAATCTCTCCTGATTACATTTTGAAGCTTTGCAGTGAATCCTGAATTATGCACGTACAAGGTCTCCTCTTTGTGGTTCTGCTGTCTCTGGTACAGAAGGGTCACTGGACTTTGGTGCACAACTTCTGCTGTCTCCACTCACCGCTGTTAGACTGTTCCGAGTGTTCCCTGGAGGGATATGGCAGATCCAGAGACCCTCCACACTGGGCTCAGTGCCCTGTGGAGCCCTCCCCACAGGAGGTGAGCTCCATTGCTACCCTTGAACACAAGCTTTGAGGGGAACTGGTGCTGTCCCAGGGTAAGACCAGCCCCAACCAGATCAAACACGGAAGAGTTTTCAGCACTGAAGGAAAGGACAGGTCTCTGTAGATTTCCTATCTCTCAGACTTTTCCCTTTTGATTTCCAAAATATTCCTCATACTGCTAAGCTCTTCCTAAGGTATCTACACACATGCCAACCCTCACATCAATGCACCCACTGCACACTTCAATTTCTAATCACGTGTCCAGACTAGAACTTTACAGAGACTCATCCTGTCAATAGGGAAGGCTCTACCCCTTAATTGAAGCATCTAGTAACACTCTTAGGAGCTTCATGTGATTTTTTTTTTTTTTTTTCTCTCCCCATAGTCGTCTTCCACAAAAGTATTTGTGGAAAGAAAAGATGTGCCCGCAGGTTTCAGGACACTTAACACCAGAACTGCAGGAAGGCTCTCAAACAGAGTAGGCATTGCTTCAAACCAATTTTCCATCAGCCTTAATGCAACCATGCACATGAACATTCTCTTTGCAAATCTCTTTCACAATCTGAGGATAATACCTGTAGCATCTAGACCAGAGATGTGCGACAGGGATGTGAAGCTCTTTATAAAATCTGACTGATGGGAAATCAATATTACAAACAAACCCATTACCAGGGATCCATTACTGCTACAATATATAAACCAGCCCTGTGCTATTCAGCAAACACTTGCAAAGTATGTGCCAGCAGTGGGAAATCCTTTTTTCAGCTCTCTGGGAATATACAGTGACACAATATCCCTTAAACTAGGAAATATTGTAAACAAACCCATAGGCTCATAACCTTAAACAAGAGCATAACATAACAGAGTTATCCACTACAATATATTCTCCTGTGCTTTGGGGTCCCATCTTGCTTCAGCCTTTTAATTTGATCATGCATACCCTGAATTGTTTAAACTATAATTATTGATGTAAAGTTGTTTTGCCTTCTACAAAAAAATGTGCTTTGGAGAGACCAAAACAGAAATTAAATGCATGGAAAATGATAGAACTATTTCAATAGCACTAATTGCAAAGCAGTTTAAGAAAGCATCTTTTGATTAAATAATTGTTTTAATTATACAGTATACTTAGGTTTACCAACTATAAGCACTTCAGCTTTTAACATTAGGAAAATTTCACATATACTGTTTTGCTCCACTTTATTTCAGAGCATGAATAAACTAGAAATAGAAATCACTGTAAAAATGCATCCAAACAGAAGGAAAAATGGTTATTTCTCTATAAATAATAAATGTCTATCATAGTACATTGTTAAAGGATATAGCTAAATGCAAATAGTCAATTCATGAATTGCCAAGGAGAAATCTTTCTATGGGGCAGTAGTAGGGAAGACCAAACCTTCTGTCATTCAGAAATGGTCTCTGCCCAGGGAGGGCTGTGAGCAGAGCTCAGCAATGTCCCTCTCACTGCTGGACTGCACCAAGGCACCTCTCTGCCAGGGCATTTTCCAAGTGGAAGTCTTTGCAAAGGACGAGGTTTCCATGGCTTCCTGCCTTAAACTCACAGATTCATAGAGGGTTCCTTTCATAACCAAAATGAGAAGCTTCTTGACTGCACACTGTGACATACCATGAATTCACCATGGTACATTATCCACCATCCCAAGAAAAAATAAATTCAATAATTCTTATCTAAATGGCAGCAATTTTCCACTGTGTTAGCATTAAAGCTTTCTTTGAGAGTAAGACACCTACAAAAGGTGTTAAAAATCAAATACTGTTGTAGGGAAAATTTACTCAAAACAATTACTATTAAAGGTAATTATATTATATCCTCATACAAAACCGTCAAGTTTGCTACTGTTTTTATTGTCAAGGGGACACAGACAGAGCAAATATATTCTGACATTTGGTAGGAAGGGGAGGAGAGGTATTTGTGATACAGAATGGATGAGGAAAGGAGATGTTAGTGAGGCATTGCACATGTAGACATGCTCTGACAGAATTGCACAGATTTTTACAGCTATAAAATACTCAAATCTCTCCTCAGTTTAAAAATATGCCTGTAAACAAGTATTTTATATCATTCTGTGAAACAATGACAGTAACAACTGCTTGTATTCTGCCTGCAGTGAAGGGGTTCCTGCTTCAGTAAAAATCACAGTATTACCCTTATGAAATTTCAGAATTATTGGTCCTTCACAAGACAAAGAAAAATCCTTGCGTGCGCTGACTGCAGGATCAGTGCAAATAGAACAAAACCAGCAGAACTGCTTGGCAGGAGTTTAAGTAGTCTCTTATCTCTACACTGCAGTTCTGCTTGTACTGCACCTCAGTACATGCACAAGACTTTTGTGTTGGTCTTGCTCTCACCTTGTAATCCACCAATCAAACTGGTTGAAGGCTGCCAGAAACTTAACACATCTGTTTAAACTCTTCTACCTGGTAATTGCAATTCAATTTTTTTCTAGCTTAAAAATCCATCACATTGATGCTATTTTAAATAGCATTATTGATTCATTTCTATTTTCAACACAATGAATTTCCACACTGCTCTCCAAATTTCTTTGATTAGGAGGAAACATATTTTATTTTGAAAGATAATGTTGAAGACTTCAGAAGAGCTGTGTGTCACATCTTCAGCTGGTGTTAATGAATAGTTTCTTCCACATGCAATGGGTTAATCAAACATTTGGCTGTCTGGGGTTCTGGTTCTCCTTCTGCCTGGCTAGCAAATTACGCAAGTCCAATTGACAATACTTACAGTATGTTGGTATTAGAATTATATATATACATATATATGGACTAAACTTTGCTAAGAAAATGTATCATTGCTGTCTTTCACTTGTTTTCTTCAAGGATTATAATCCCAGAGAATTTGTGCCCCAAAACTTTTTGACCTTCCTTCTGCTGTTTGTCAAATATTCCTTTTCTGGAATTATGTAACGCTGGTCAAAAACACACAACAGAAATTTTGAAAAAGAAAAATGTCATAAGGTTGCTACAATGTCTTTGCATAGACAAAGGCATCTGATCATTATGGGGCATATTTTCCCCACTAATGAAAGTTGATTGGCTGTATCTTTAAAACTTACAGTGTCTTTCAGGATCTATCAAATGTTTCATAACATAAGCTATCAAAATAAATAAAATATAAAGTGCATACATCTTACAGACATAATTTCCAAGTACATAAACTTTTATCTTACTTTTGAAAAAATGTCAAATCACTCGGAGCAGCACTTTAAAAACTATGATTTATGGAAAAGGCTTCTTTTACAGGCTCTGAGAACTCTATAAAAAGTCTTTCAAACAGCAGGGCTACCAGAACTTTTAACAGAGAAAGTTATAAAGCAGATTATGGATGAGAGCAGGTGAGACAGAATCATGGTCGCTGCACTCAATCAAATGTATCTGCATCTGGCAAGTAGCTCTAAGGATTAAGTATGTTACAGCTGAAGAAAGACTCCTGCAAGTTCTCAGTTTGCATTCCCCAGATTTGCTCTTTGCAGCACAATAGATGCTGCCATGCTGCACAGTCAGCAGTAACCTCAAGCACAGAAGATGATTTGGGTACTCAGGTGAGGACCTCATGGATGAAGCCAAGAGGTTGATATGATAACAGTCCAGTCATGGACAAAACCCACTGCTCTTTTAAATACAGCCTCTTTATGTCAGAATCACAGTGTGGGAGACTATTAATTATTTACACAGCACTCAATACACAACATTGGGGTTACCTCACACCAAACATTAGAGCTTCTCAAGGTGATTTCCTGTTACAGCCCATGGACAGCCTGGGAGCTGTGAACCTGCCAGGTTAACTGATGCAGCTATTCTGTCCTGGCTCTGTACAGACTCTCATTCTCCCCAGGCTTGCTGAGCAGAGATATGTCTGTGAACTGCTGCACCGTGCTACATTTGACAGCCTGAAATAAAAGGCAGTTCAGCTCAGTTTCAAAGGTTGTTTTTAATCTCCTCCAGCCCCAGCTGCCTAGACTGAGGTGAGGAGACTAAGCTAATCACCTAGGCTCCCTCTGTAGAAGAGGAACAGAGATACCTCAAGAGTGAGATTTAAAGACAATTTTATTTCGAAGTCATGTAATAGAACAGAACAAGATGTCCTGTCCAAGTGCTTCATTCTTTCTGTTGACTCTCAAGGAAACTTAGATTAATACAGATTAGAAATCTAACTTCTAGATGAATGTGACACAGCTCCTGGTTATTTTGATATTGAATTGCTTAAGAGCAGCTCTGGGAGCAGCCTTGTACAGACAGCATTAAGGATAATTCTTGCTTCTGGCAATTCACAAATTAAGCTAAACTAAAATCCTATCCCAGCTACAAAACTATTTTAAAAGATGCTTTTTGGGTTCATATTATACATTTTAATGGGAGAAGGGTGCCATATGGAGGGATTTCATTTTGTTAAGAGATACTCATTGGTCTTATCTTCTTTATGTACTGCACAGAAATTGAAAGCAAACAATGATTATATATTTTTTGCAAACAATTTTCATTTTAAATACAGAAAACTTTATTAATAAAGCAATGGGATACTAAAATGAGAGATCTGAGAGTAAAGGCTCTTTTAACTCAGTTAACACTATCTAGCTGTATGTAGTTATCTTGCATTTATTCATTTGCATATATGGACCATGGCACTTTAAAATGTCATGTATTATTTTCCAAGGATCATTTTCAAAAGGAAATTGTAATTTGCCAAATCCAACTGCCATATAAAATAATAGCTAGTGTAACCATAAGATGAAACTGCTGTCAAGTTGTTTACCAACTGTCCAGTACAATCAAACATGGTCTTGTGATTATTTTTCTGTTATGTCTGAGAAAAAAAAAAAAATTGACTTCCAAATCCAGGCTTTTGTTTCAGTAGTCTTTGAATTGTGGGAGTTCAGATGTGTTTTGTAGTCTCTATGTCTAAACAAAGGATTTTACGTGCTCAAAAGTGAATCTCCTCAAATTCTCCATGGCCAAGAAGTGTCTGCTGATACAATAGGGGAGAAATCCTTCAGTGAGGATGAGAGGAAGGAGCATTCTTCACATTCTTCCTCACTTACAAAGTGGATCAAAGGCACACAGCTTTAGCTCAGTCCCACCTATACAGAATGCTATTTCAAAAAACCCCATGTACTTATCTAATATTTTTGGCGATATCACCACTATCTGAGTGTTTTCTGCTTTGTTTCCCTCTTTCTATGCCCTAAACTACAAAATGTTTGTCTTTACTTCCCCACCAAACTGCCTCATTCTTAGAAGGAGTTCCCTACTGCCATCTGCAAAGCTGTCTTAATTATCTCATTTCAGGTCCTGTCTTTGATATGGTGCTTATAGAAAACTCATAGCTGGCCTGCTGCTCTCCCTCCAACACTGACTTCTTGGCTGCCCAGTACTGTCACATTGTTTCCTTATGCTCCCCCGTCTGTCTAGACCCATCTGTTGTCTCTTGTTTTGTACTTAGATTATAAACTCCGTGGAAGCAGAGCTGCCTCTTTGTTCTGAATTCATTTAGTGCCTAAAACAATGCAGGCTTGACCCATGATTAAAGCTTCCCAGCACTAGAAGAGAACCCACAGAATAGCAAACATTCTAACAAATAACCCAGCTGGAGTGCCGGAAACAGACACTGCCTTGCAAACATCACAGCACAGAGAAATCAAATTCCACCAAAACTGAATTACTCAGCAATATTGGTCCATTTGATCATCATTGAAAAATAGCCCACGTGTTTCTCTTGCTTTTCAATCTAGCTCACAGTTGTGGCTTTTAGCTACATAATGTCTTCTCTGAATAAAACTTGTCAAACTATTGCATTGTGTTCTTTGGGTACTGGGGCTCACTTACTTTGTCTTGGCTTCTCTAAAGTAAGCAGGTTCTTAACCTCTGTTTCTCTCTTACCATAAAAGTTGGAGTTTGAAGCCAGTTTCCTTGAAGCCAACCTGGGTGCAAGGAGATGCTCACTCACAGCTTCCCTGTTTTAAGCATTACAGGCTCCTGGTGTGTTTTACTGCACTGTGATCCATAGCTCATTCAAGAATCACGGAATATGCTGAGTTGAAAGGGACCCACAAGGACCATTGAGTCCAACTCCTGGCCCTGCACACCTACAAGAATCACACGATGTGCCCATGAGCATGGTCCAAATGCTCTTTGAGTTCTGTCAGGCTTGGTGCTGTCACCCCTCTCCCTTGGGACACTGTCCCAGTTCCCAACCACCCTCTGGGACAAAAACCTCCTTAGGAAGGAGCAACCTCAGCATTGCCTGGGGTCCTGCTCTGCCTGCTCCAGCTCATGCAGTGGTTTCTGCCCACCTCTGGCCAGCCTAGCTCCTCAGGATCCTCTGTCCAAATCCCCACACCAGTGCAAAGAATGCTCATGATCACCCAGCCAGCTCTCCGCAGGGTGAGAGGGGACATAAGGACTAAGAAACCAGTGTGGGCACATCCCAGAGGAAAACAAATCACCACACATGCCTCTGAATACAGAAAATAATGAATCCTACAACATCTCCAAGGCCCCACGGATGAAGAATCTGAGTCCATTGGGACTGACCATCACAACAGGGAAGGGTCACAATGCTCACTGCACCCTCACATGTCCCTTGAGATTCTGGCAAGGGACATAGCGTGGTTATGTCCTCATTCCCATTTCAAGGCTGTCTGTATACAGAATTTGGGCCAGGATTTCTCTTGTGGTTCTTGAAGTGCAGATTAGTTTAATTAACTTTTTCATGAAAGTAAAATAGGGCATAAATTTTTGCTGTATTCCTATGAGATTACTAACAGACTTCTTCAAGCACCTCTCTTTCATATTGTCAGGATTTTTGCTGATTTGATTGCATAGAAGAGGTGGCAGCATGATGACTGCTAATTAGAATTGTCAACTTATTATCAGTCCACATTTTTCATATTAGCAGATCAATACAAAACCATAATGTGTGTACAGCTGGATTTACCTCTAAAACTCAAATCACTGTAGTTCATACATGTCATCTTTAAAATCTTTTTGTCTGAATAATCGCTATGAAAAAAGGAAAAATGAATGTAAGAGAAAATCCAAAATTTCAGCTCAAAAGGGAAGTTTTACCACACCTAAAGTTTTATAACTCTAGTGATCAGGAATGTCCTTGAGATGGGAATTTTTGATGACATCATTAACAAGCAGTGGCATTACTTCTATGCAGGCATCAGTTATAAATTATGCTTTACATACAGTCATTGTATATTTCCCAGGGATTCAGGACCTCATCTAGGAGGTTCTGGAGATACTCAGCACCAAAGGACTTCAGAATGAGCTGAGAATACTCAGCACTCTGCACTACTATGACCACAAACCATAACTGTGCTGAGCATGCTGAAATAATCATGAGGTAAGTACCTGGTAATTTGTCTTTTCTAGCCAAAGTGCACATTACACGTTAATTACAGTTAAGGCACCTAAGCATAATTGTCAAGTATTCTACAGAAACATGCAATTTCTATGCAGATTGCATTTGGCTGAAAACTCCATGAATCTACTGTGTTATTCTATCTTGCCATGTATATGTGGACAATGCAAACCAAGCTATTAACAAACCAAATAACCCTGACAGAACATTTAATTTTTATTGCTGCCACAGACTCACCTTTTAAGAATGCCAAAGTAGCTTAAAGCACAGAAAAGAGTAGATTATGAACGACATAAAGATATATTTCTTTATCTGACAAGCACATTGCTTAAAGAAGCCAGCTCCAATACTCTGGTTTCCCATCAGTTATTTCTGAATATTATAATAAAATGGTAATGATATATCCAGGTGGCAAAAATTCTGTTTTAACAGCTGCATTAACTGTAAAAAACTCAAAAGCAGCATCTTAACAGATTAACAGCTCTCCATAATATTATCTTTGTAGCATGCAATTTGTTCCTAGTGATAATTAGGTATTTAGAGACACAACAAATTAGAGAGAAATGACTGGATGATTTTTCATTTGCTCAGAAATCTCTACAGTCAGAAATGAAGATCCACTATGGAGACTAATGTAATTCTGGTGCTAGAATTAGTGTCAGAAAGATAAGAGAAAATGTGGTTTAAACTATGTAGATGGTAAAATAATGTACCTACACAGACCTCCACACTGTTAATATGTGCATAGGTTGACTCTTCTTCAAATGGAATGATTTTATTCCCAATATGCATTTCATAAGTGTGGGTGCTGAGGATGGGAATGCACAAGATTTAGTGAAAGACAGTGCAGAATAGTTTTTTTCCATTAAATAGATGTTTCCCAGTCTAATTTGGGATAACAGATAAAAGATTCAAGGGATCATTAGTTCTTGAAGGCATTTGTTTCCTCTTATTTTCACGTACTAACTGCAGGACTCTATCTCTGTTTGCCTTTGCTGCTGCATTACCTGTCACTAAAATACATCTTTAACTGTATATTACTTTTTCCTCTGGATTTTATTTACTATGTCACTCACCAGCTAGATTCATATAAGTATACCTCAAGCTACTGGAAAAGAGCATTCTCCACATTCACTACTAATATCATTCCACAGATGGAGTGGAGTGCTTTATGAGAGATGCTGCTATCATCCAAAGACAAATCACATCTATGACATATTCAGCCAGCTTTCACCCAGGGCTTTAAGTCATACATCTACAGCACTAAAATGTTTAAACTGGCCCTACAGCATTCTTCTTCTGGGAAACTGATAGTTCTCATTGTGCAGCAACAGAAAGCTCCTCATTTCCTCAGTTCTAGGTGTACATGCATGTCTGCTCACACACATCCTCCCACCCTTAAATGTGCATCCAACAGCATTCACATTCAGAAGAAAACCTTATGATATATGTGAGTGGCAAGAGCAAACACTCAAACATTGCAGCTGTTTGTTCTAACATAATTTTGTCCTTTCCTGTGGTCCAGCCTGTGCAATGAACATTGCAGGTGTTCTGCAGAAACACACAACAATATCACACTACAGAAGGCTCTGTCACAATGCACTCACCCAGGGGAAGGGAATAAGACAAGTCTGGCAAACCATTACTTGCAAAAAGTTGGCTTTCTAGTTTCATTTATTTCCTCTTAAAATAACCCTTGAAGCAATTCTCTTCCCCACACACATTTTTCTGTTTGTTTGCTTTAATGAATTGACTTTAAAGGTTTGCTAGCTCAACTGCAATGTTCTCCCCAGTGCCCTACTGCTTGATATTGGACAAATCATCTGCATCATACAACTCTTCAACTTTATGTTCAGGACCAAACATATGAATTGTCAGCAATAATCCCATGGGTGAAAATTATCTTTTCTATGCCTCTCAGATGTGGCAAAGGGATAATGCTCCATGACAGGTCTGGAGAGTGTGGCTGAGGAGCAGAACCTTGACTGTTCCTCCTCTTTCCCCACTGCTCCAGCAGCACCAGTGCAGCTGCTCTGGTTACTGGTTAGCAGCCTGGACCTGAATCATTAAATCTGTTTGAGTTCAGCTATTATTTTGGCCTATCACCAGTTTTTCCCACGAAATGAAAGTAGAAGAAAGAAAATGTTCTACCATTTATGAGTACACCGAACTGGATTGAATTCAGGGAACAAAGAAATAGCACTTCTTCAGCTCATGGTTGGTTTTTTTTTTTTTTTTTTTTTTTTTTTTAACATGACCAGATTTAAAACTGTGCTGTAAATAACAGAAGTGTTATAAATTGCCCTGGAATGTAAACATATTTTTCTGCAAAAATCTTTCATTCCACTGTGCTGGGAAACTTAGCAGATAGACCTAAGTTTGTCTGAATATATGTTTCATATCTAACTACAGAAACACTTCAAAAACAAGTTTATAAATAGGACAAAATGGCCACCCATATGACAGCAGTTACATTTAAAGTTGTTAATTGCTTGAAATAGCTGCAGACACAGACAACTTTATGTGTAGGTACTAATGCCTGATACACAGCCTGACTGAATCATTAATAGTATTAGAGAATCAACGTCTGCTTGTTATCTAAGCAATCAGAATTTTGGTATAAATAAACTAGATCTTATATTTTAAATAACATGATAATTCCACAGCAGGTTTAGAGCAGCAAAGTTCACAGCCAAGGTGTTTCTGACCACTTATTCTGAGCATTTCTCCAGAGTCTGTAAATTGCACTGTTGCATATCTCCAATTTCATTTCCACCTAACTCCCCTTTAAAAGACCAGCATCACAAAGCATTTCTATCCTTTCTTCACACTGTGGAAAATTATTGGCCAAGTTTCACAAGTCTTTTTATACAGTGAACAAAACTGAATCCTGCAGCACTTACATAATCAATGCTCAATATTTAATGATGCATTGCAGTGATACACCATTGAATGACATTGGGGAAGGATTTGTACAGAGATGGCATTGACCAGTAGATAAATTTGAAAAAAATAAAGAATTTCTCAAACAGCACCATTTCTAAAAACTTGAGCTTTCTAAAGAGAGGGTTCTCAAGCATGTTATATTCAGCTGACAAAAAAACATGAAATTTTATGCTCACACAGGTACATAGAAACATTTAAAATACAATTAAATGTCTCAACATTTCTAAAATGTATCAAGTTATTTTGGGGGTAGCAAAAAAACATAGAAGGAATAGCACAATGATGTGGAAATAATTTCTAAAGCATCTGCTTAAGAGCTCTTAAAACTTCATAGCTTATTTTCTAGGGCTGCATTTTTCTATCACGTCCTCAAAAACATGCATATGCAGTTATATGCAAAAGAAAGCTGAATATGTGGGAAGAACAGCTAACTCACTAATACCAAGTAGAACTGTAAGAATCTTGCCTTTCCATTTAAATAATAAAAATAACAGCTTCCACAAGCATAATGTAGTAAATTACATTTTCCTATTTGTTTACATGCAGTAGCATCTACCTCCTCAGAGGAGCAGTCATTTTCTTGTCATTTTCAAGTAATATGTCATGCAGAACTTGCACAATCTCTTGAATACTTTCCATAATCACACCTTGAAGTGTCCTAAAAGTCTGGGAGAAGTGAGAATATTCTGTGCTGTCATATCAGCACACCACTCTATATGCAGACAATGAACAAATAAATCTGCTCATAAAGGAATGGTACATATTGTTAGGGTTGACTTCATTTCCCATTTATGCTTCTGGTTTTGTTGTTAAGAAATAGGAGAGGCATTAGCTTGAAAAATATTTGTGAGTGCAGGACAGCATCAGAAGTTTCTCTCCAATTAAATATTTCTCAATACAACTGTCACAGTGAATTTGAAAAAAAAACAAAACCATAACAACGTACTACTTTTGATTGCACTGCTACACTCATGGACAACCTCACAGCTGAAAAAGCTGTCTGCTCTAACAGTTTGATCCCATTACCTTTAAATGGGGTGTTTGTCTTTCCAGCCTCATCTAACAACCCCCTCTCACTGAAACAAGGACAGATCCAGGAAATCAAAGTGTAGCATATCTGTCTGTCTTTGTGGAGTTGGTGTATGTGAGACTGCAGGCTTTTTTTAATCTTGACTAATAGGAAATAAAATTGGCTCCAACTGTATCTAGAATGAAACAAGCTACAAGCAGACCTGCAACTTCAATCAGGTTTGTTTCTTTCCATTTCAACCTCACCAGTCTGGAACAAGAAAACGTTATTACAGCATGCTCAGTCACAGTTTACAAGAAAGGCACATAACTATGGAGACAAAATCAGCCAGCTCTTTCATTCATGGCTGGTCAGGTCATAAAATGAGTACAATTCACAGCCTTGCTTCCAAAACAAAGAACATGCTAAAGTAGGATTCCAGATAATGAATAGTCTGCTCTTATTTCTTTAAAGAGAGAGCTATTCCTCTACACAAAATTGTTTGGCTTGAAATGCTGAAAATGTTTCAGACAGGAAAAAATGCTTCCTTTTCAAGCTCTGGCAAAACAGCATTCCAGTTTGTAGGAAGATGGTATAAGTGGCATCCAAGAGCCAAGATCAGAATGCACTTTATGAAGCATTGCCAATAAGGTAACATCCCCACCTTTTAAAAGTTGTTTCATTTCCTAATAGTTGATTTCTTGAGAAATCAGTATTCCCTTCTGTTCCCTATAATTTGGAGAGTGCTTACAACTACTGACTTGAAGTTGAGGCTTCTATTCACTACTGATTTTTCAATGAGCCCCTTGTATTGCAATCCAAAAGACATAAATAATACCAAAAGGAAAACAAAAGACAGTTAAGAGCTCATATCTTGAAGTCATGGTCAGTTCAATCTCACAAACACAAAGCAGGTTACGTGCTTGGACATGGATCTCTTCTTCATCTACAGATCTTTACCATCTGATTATGAGCTTGGTGCTCTCTGATATGAATGTAGCATTTTTTAAAATTTCATTCTAATAGAAAATATATTACAAGAACCACAACAGCCCTCACCAACATCCGTATTTGTTAGCATTTTCTCTAGGAGCATTAAGGAACAAGAGGAAACAGCTCCCTTCAAAGGGAGCAGGCACTTCAGTGAGCCCTGCTGGGAAAACTGCACCAGTCCTGCCAGTGCTCAGCTGAGAAAACAAAGTTTCAGCTCCCAGAGCAAAAAATGCAGCATTAAAATTCAAGCATGCAATTTGATATCAAAAGGAAAATAATTCGGGGAAGCAAAGTGTCTCAACTTTTGCTTTTCAAACTGCAAAAGAAAATGTATACAGAGGCTACTGTGATTAGGTAGGGAACTTGGAAGAGGCGAAGGTAACAACTGCTTTTATTGAAAGTGCTCAAGCAACAAGGTAACCCAGTCAGATACTGGGAAAAAAAGGATGTATTGAAGACATGGAGCAAACACCAGGAGGAACAGACAGAAATAATTTGCTTTATGAAGTTTCTTGAGACTTTTTTAAGATTTTTCTGTCTCAATGGCACAGGCATCACTGTAGTGATTCCTCACATGGAATAGGATCTGGAGGTGTATCCACAGATTTAAGTGTGGCCATGGCACAATGTTTTACTTCTGAAAAAGAAAGCTAATAATTTTTCTCAGTATATGGTGCATTTGCACACTTTAACTGTTCATACAAACAGCACTGCAACTGGCAAGCAAAGATATTTTGATTGGAATTAATATTTTCTATAATAATTGCTTTGTTAATTTATTGACAGTGTCCCTGCTCAGCTTTCATTTACGTTATTTTTCTACCATTGGTGAATGTGAAAATAAACAATTTTCTTGTAACTATTTTCCATCTCTTAGTCAGCTACAGGAGTTATGACTAAAGGGACATCAGCTTTCACTAGAACTCCTGAAACAGGCTAAAAACACTCACAAGTACATCCATAAAGTGTGTTTAGAAGATGTGCTTGGGAACTAACTTCATAATTTTCAGGTGTCTAGACATCTTTCATCTACTGAAAGCACTGATCTGATCTGAGAACTACCTTTTTTATTTGGACAAACTCACATTAACTTTATTCAGGAATGAGAACAAGAATTTGTAATAGATTGTATATTATTTTATTGGTAGCTGGGAATTTCTGTCCTTTGTGGATTTTAAGTTTATTCTGCTGCACTGAGGTGCTTGAGTTGCACCTTCATGTATCTATACAAATAAATGCTCTCAGAACATTTGAGGATATAAAAGCATAGAACACATGGAATGCAATGACATGGAGTAGGGCACTCGCTGAAGTGAAATATTTAATGTTGACTGTGCCTCCTAGCAATTTACTGTCCTTGTATCAGTGTCCAGCTTGATGACTAAGTGACAGCTACAGGCTTTGTGCAGAGACTCCAGATTAAATTTCCATGCTTCCACACTGGCATTTGCTAGCACGTCCACGTTTGGACATTTTGGGTAGGATCTAATGGGGGAATTGCTGCCCAGCACCCCTCAGAGCTGTTGAGTGGGATTTGACAGTGTAATTGCTCTGGTACAAAGGATGGAGCTGCCTCTTCCTAGAGCTTTGTGTCAGGATGTCCTGTGCTATCAGCGGATGTAAACTCTCCCTGGGAGTTGGGCTACACAATCTGAGTGGGAAAGGCTGTGACCATGGTTCTTGATTGCTACAACCTTCACACTCTAATCTTGCTGTAGCCATTTTTCTCATTTGGGATATAAAATCCTGCATGTCTTGAATTTTTCATAGGGTCTGCCACAGGCCAGAACTGCAAAGTAGCCTCCCAGAAGTGTAGAAAAATTACCTATGCTGAAGATGGTAAAACAAAATTCTGTATCCATTGGAAAAACCTGAATCTTAAATGCTTGACATGGTTTCTGGAATATTTTCATGTACTGACCATCAAAGAAAAAAACCAATAATTTATGATGAGAAGATGCAGGAGAATGGTGCTCTCTAAAAATCTGTTTTCATATCACTATTGATCAATGGAGAAGAATCTGAAAAAGCATCACTGAAGCATAATATCAGGGAAACAGCATTTGAATAAAGCTCTGGTTGCCCAATAACAAGTAGTGAAAGTTTATTGCAGAATTTCTTAGTATTATCATGACACAATAAATTATCAGATTATAAATTTATGATGAGCTTCTTAGGAGACAATATTTATCCCACAGGTAAGGATTACTTGAATAATTTACAAATTCCCTTGTGAAAGAATTATGCATCCTTGTAAGCAAAACGTACATCACAGACCCTAAATTGCCACGCACCACTTCTGCTGGAATGCAAGCCACACTCACTTCCTAAGAGAAATTCCTCTTCATTAAAAGGAATGTCCACTGCAGCTTGCTACAAAGTGCCACAACCCTACAGGAAGAAATAACTGATCCGTGCTGCCTGAGTGTATCAGACGTGAATCATTGACTCCACTGTGGATGGAAAGAGATGGGCATGTGAGTGGGAAGAAGGAATTAAAGCTCAGGGCCAAGATCTCTGCAGGAAATTCTAAAAATAGCCAAAACTTAGAAGAAGCATAGAGTAAGCTTTCTGGTTTCAGTGTCAAGTCACTTAGTAAAATTAAGATCTGTGAAGGAGAAAATCTGAATCAAGCACAGGTTTGATTTTCCTGTTACTCTACAGATCCTGCATATTGCCCAAGTTCAGAATTACAGTGTCCCATATCACACACCTCTCATTTAAGGCATGCCAGCCTTTGACTGTAGACACAGCAGTAATAAACAGTAGGAAGGATGGATATTGTTTATATATAAATGGCAAACTGAAGAAGAGGCTGAAAGATAAGGTAGTACTCTTAAAAAAAAAAAAAAAAAAAAAAAAGCTGCTGAATGATTGGTATAATTTCAGTAACATTTTCCTGTAAAATTCTTAGTTTCCCCCTCCATCCCTCAGTATTCTACCTCTCTGCTGTACTTGGCTTTACACAGGCATAATCTAGGGGACTAACACAAAGCTATCAGGTCTAAAAAACATGGCCTTGGCCAGTTTGGATAAACTGGGATTATTTTGATATAGAGAAAAGTGATAGAGTATAAACAGAAAAATATAAATGTCTGCAGAGAAAAGGAAGGAAGGAAATAATCTTTTTTCCACGCTCATTTTGGGCATGATAAAAAGTAATGGGCTTAAACCATAGGAGAGGAAACTTAGATTAACCATTAGGAAAGATTTTAAAACAGGAATGTATGAGGGAAAAAATTTCCTAGGTAAGAAAAAGAAAGTCCATTTTTGTACACTTTCATGAACAGGTTAGACAAACATCTGCCAGAAATAGTTTACATGCAGCTGATACTGCCATGAACATGGGAGATGGGAGTAAATGCTCTCTAAAAGTCCTTTCCAGCCTTATTTTTTTTTTATGATTCTGTAATCAACTTTGAAAGGAGCTTGGCATCACTCCTGTTGAAAATAATGGGAGCTTGCAGAGTGTTCTGTAATGGCATTCCAGATTTCCTCCAGTACAAACCAAGGTGGAACTTGGTGCATTTCAGTGGAGGGAAGTGGGACCTTGAGCTCCAGTAGCTGCAAGAAGGGTGGTCATTTCTACTTAACTGCATTTGTCACACTCAGTATCTTGCATTGCCAAGGTCTTTAAAAAGCAGAAGAAATTTGATACCTCTTTCAGGCCATTCTTCATTCTGCTCTGTATTGAAGCTGATGAGTGGCTGATAATGTTTCTTAGGTGGATGAGTAACTGCTTTTAATGCACTGTTTCACATAAATTAGAGCTTTCTCTACTCTAAAATATTATTCCAAGCATATATTCTTAAATCATCAGAAAACAGTGAATTAAATGATAGATTTTAATTTTAATCTAAGGCACCATTTAAAGCTACACATAATTCTTCTCCCATACCAGTCAGACCAATGCTCTGACACAGCTCAGGATGTGGCTCCCTGTGCTGCCAGCCATGGTTTGCTGTTTTCTAAAAAACAACCCCCCAATATTTTCATCCTCTACATATACAAATGCAAATAGAATTTATTCAAAGGTTATTTCTTCAACATTCAAATCTGACATTTAATAATTACAATCTCCAGAAATTGTGAAAAAAATTTTATATGAAGTTCACATTTATACTTAGGAATTTTTTTTCTTTGTGACCAGCATTCTTTGGTTGCTTCCCCAGAAATTGATGCAACCTATTCTTGAATTTAATGTGTTTTGCTATAATAGTTTGTAGTATAATTTTTTATGCCTTTTGCATATTGATACATTTTCAGGTAGTCAAAATATCTCTACAAAAACCTCATTGTGTACTCCCAGCTGCAATGTGCTATCAAAGATTCTTTATC
The DNA here is from genome assembly GCA_018697195.1 of Certhia americana. Classification (NCBI taxonomy): domain Eukaryota; kingdom Metazoa; phylum Chordata; class Aves; order Passeriformes; family Certhiidae; genus Certhia; species Certhia americana. Next base: position 7,007,334 of record CM031862.1, read on the forward strand.
TATTCCATCATGATGACTAATCAGTTTTTCTCTATTGTGGACAAAGATTACTGCATGAGTAGCTTTGACAGGAGTCATTTATCTGCAGAAAGAATAACAGATTAATCTGCTCTTCCCTGAGAAAAAAAAAACAAACAACAAAACAGAACAACAGAGTATCTTACATATTTAGATACTGATCTGAAATTTCATCAACAAATAGTAAAGGAGAGTCCTCATCCTAGACTCAAACATTTGTGCTGAGGCAATGCAGGGAGCTGGAAATTAATGAATGGTACTATGCACTAAACCATGCTATGAACTATTTCCTGGATTTTTTTTCTATTACACTTACAACAATGAATCTGAGAACAACTTAAACATAGTTCATTTATTCCCACAACATCCTCACAAAGTAGCATTCCCATTTTACAAACAGCATAGAGAAAGACCACCTAAACGCACAGGGATCTGGTTAGCAAGGCAAGGGGTAAAAGCTACTCTGGATGTAAATTCCAGTAGATGCAAGTCCCCACAAGAATTTTCTCACTTTGAGACCTACAATCAGCCACCTAAAGCTTCCACCTGCAGCCAGTAAAATCGTTTCACTACAGAGCAAGTTCTGCTGAATCCACTGCTGTGTGAATTTGAGCCTAAGGAGGCAGGTACATCTGCAAACACTCAGGAAGGGGAAGGGCTGTGGGAGAATGGACAACACAAGCCTGAAGCAGTTTTGTACCTGGAAAAGTGCCCTGAATGATTCTCCCAGGGACAAGTCTGAAAGCCTTGAACTGCAGTTATGGGTTTCATGCTGCTACATCACTGTCAGAGGGCGAGGATAAGGAAGGTTACCCTTTGATCACTGCAATCCAACTATTCTGCCTTCCAGGGTTTGCCCTGTGGCAAGGCACCAGATATTTTACATCCCACTTACAGTCAGATGCACTCAAAAGAAGCTGAGGACACTGATACTTGATAGGAGACACTTCAGACTGTGTATTACTGAATCATGAATTATAAGTAATAAATATATATATATATATATATATAGTACAAATTAAGATAGATAAATACATTGTCATTCTGAACTTTGCTTGATCATTTCATGTTGAGTCACTCTCAACCCTAAATATAGTTTGCCATTGTCATTTTCTTTGTAATTTTTCCCTTACACCCTAGCATGGTTTGAGCACTCACGACAACTTGAAATGAAAGAATAAAGTGCCAAGAGTCTTTTTCAGCCACAGTTCAGATTCATACTTCCTGTTTAGAAATTTGAAGGATTCACTTAATACTAACATTTTTCAGACCCAAACACTTTAGAAATAGTAGGTTTATAAAGAGGGATTCTTTAAGAAGTGGTTCACATCAAGTTTAAAGCATCCTTCTTTTAGATGGATTATTTTGTCTGCCATTTTCCATATTAACTACCTATCAGTCCTTTTCAAGCTCATTTTCTCCAGTATGAAACATATATGTAGTTCAGTATGTCACTCACTTGCTAGGCCAAATAACACTCACAGAAGCCTAGTTTCATTTCATGTTTTATATTACTTATTTTCCTTTTTAAAATAGATTAAACTGATCCTTGAATTTTTAGTTTGGAATTATTTTAGAATAACTTTTTTTCAACAGCCTGGTTTTATTTTATGAACCTGTTAATTCTGTATGTCCAAACTTATTCCTTCTCATTGTTTCTGCAGCCCTTAATATTTACTGTATTTTATAAGAAAGAGCAAAAAAATCAGTTTTTCCAAACTTTTTTTTGGTTGTTGTTATTATTATTTTTATTTTTTAATCTAAGGAATTGCAGATGTGATATGAGAGAAACCCACCCATCTAGTGCTAGTACAGAGTAGTGCAACCTGCAGTAATTTTCGAAGTAGCTCTGCAGACAGGCATGATTCACCAGGCTGTACAAGTTCTGACAGCCTTGCTAGGCTCCAAATCATTCCCAAAACAGCATTTGGTGGTTTCCACACTGTTCCCCATTTCATGTCCCACAAAGACTTAGTCATCTGGATGCACCATTTAGCTGGTGCCGTGTGTAGGCACAGTGCCATACTTAGATGCCAAAGGATGGTGCAGGGAGATGCAGAACTCAGCCCTGGGCTTGTGCAGGCAGCACTGACCTGGATCTACTGTATCCCTACAGGACAGAAGCTGACATGTGGATCTCTCTGGAATATATTTCCTATACCTCTCAGTTCCAAAATGATGAAGCAGAACTATGCAAGGCATACAAACAAGAGAAGTTGAGAATTTATCACAGTAAGAGATTTGTCATAACAAGCAACAATCCTTCTCTAACAATCGTGACCTAATTAACACAAGGCCAGGTCTCTCAGCCACCTGTGGGTGCTCTGAGTTACTATTTTTGCTGGGTTCAGACTAGTTCCTTCAAAAGGACCTTTCCAGTGATGCCTCTGTTACAGAGAAGTTCATCCACAAGCAGAAAGGACGTGGGCAATAATTGAGTTCACTGTTGCAAACTCACACTTGCTACAGGAATTAAAGTATCCCTTTAAGATGTATTTCCTCATTTTGCTATTCAGTTTTACTAACAGAAATATTTGATCTTTAAATCTTATTTCTTTTCGTTTGTACTTACAACAGTAATTGAATACATAGTGCATGAGAGGAGTTCATTCCCCATCCCTCATCTTAAAAGTGTTTTATAATTACTAATAATATTAGTTCATTTGTGCCCAGAAGCTTTAAAGCTTTCTACAATAGTTGTGCAATACTGATTGAAAGGGGTTAGATCAAATTATTCCAGAAATTGAGCAGCTCCAAACTTTTAAGAGCTACTTTTAAGAAAGAACCGTCCCTATCATGCTTTCAAACTGCTAACAACAGAAAGCCCTGACATTCTTCTGTCAACATTTTCCTGAACCACAAATTGCTCATGCATTAGAAATTCACTTGAAATGGCATAAAAAGGCTGTGAAGTAAATGTATTCCTGAAGCCTGGGTCTACAAGCCAGTGTAATTTCAGAAAACACCATACAGGCTGTAAAGGCAGCAGATGCAAAGACTGAATTTAACTACATATGATAACTCAATTTATTTTCTCTGTAGTCTAGTAACTCAATAAGTCTTTAGCAGTTTTGTAAATAAACAGATGGATGCCATCAAACGCCAAAGAATGATAAATCTGATTGCTCTCTCTATAATTTTGGACAGCTTTATCCCAAAAATAGGCAGCAGAAGCATCTTACTCCACGAGTGTGATAAAATAAATAAGGGAAGGTAGATTATGGGCAATTGCATTGTCCCAGTATAGAATGAAACTTTCCATGATGCCAGGACTAAGAATCAGGACAGATCTCAATGTAATTCTTTTTAGTTGAAGATTGACTTCTGTTGATTTAAGGAAAAAAATCTGCTTTTCCAGGTATTCAATGTTATAGTAAAGAGAAATAGGTGATGGGACCCCTGCTGAAAGATTTAATTCATATATAACTTTAACTTTGAAAGGTTTATGATTTTAATTCAGCTGTAAGCCATCTGCTCCACATAGTCTGTGTTGACTGAATATAAAACCAGACCACCAATTTCACACAGGAAGGACACTTATGATCCAGTGTGTCACTTGCACGGGGATTTGTTCACTTCACCTAATTTTGCACCCCTAACTAGCCATCTGTTGGATCCTCGAAGTTTAACAGCACAAAATTAAAAAGGTGCTCTGTTAGGCTGAGGTGTACATTCACATGAGCCCTACTGCTGCCTATTTTCCATGTAAGAAGCACTGTCTTTGTGCTAGAAGGAGAACAAGATGCTGCTTCATAGAATTATCTGATCATCAATGTTTCCACTTGTGTAAAATAAATCACACTATTAAAAGATTTTCTTTCCCATGAGATTTCCATTAAAAACTACGTAAGTATTGTAGAACTCCTCTCAGCAAAATTCTGAAGTGAGAACTTCCCATGTTTGTTGCCTTTGTAATTTTTTTTTTCTTTTCCTTTCCTTTGTCAATGCCTGTATCATTCATGTCAGAAGAAGAAAAGCGCACTATGATTTCTTTCAGCCAGGGAAAGCTTAGTCTTGCAAAGGGCCTAAGGCTCTTCCTGGGAGACAATCAAATTTGAAGACCTAAGTTTACAGCTTTTTAAATTCAGAAAGCATATGAAAATGGCTAAAAAGCATCAAGCAACAAAGTAGGCTGTCGTTTGCAGGCAAAGACATGTAAGAGCCAAATAAGAATTGTCAAAAGTCAAGATGAGTTAGATCTTGCGAAGTTTCAGTAAAACAAACACCCAAAAATTTTCACTGCATATAACTAAGATACTAAAACAGGACAAAGTCATTATGTAGAAAGAATGAAGCAGAGATCAGGTATTTTCTAGATATTGTCCCAGGAGTGAATTTGAAGGTTTTCAAGGAGGGAGATAATGTTTATCAAAGACAGTACCATCAATATGGATAATGGAATGAGGATATGGAAACAGAAGAAACAGAAGTTTTATGGAATGACATTAGGGTAATCAGAACACTAATTCTGTAAGAATACCAGAAAACAAAGGCTGGTAACAGAGAAATTTAATAATCTGTCATGTCAGATGCATATAAATTGAGAACAGTAACTGCTGTCTCTTTCAAACTAAATATTGTCTAGATCCAAGGAAAAATATATTCAGTTATTTACCAATCTATTAATCAGACCCTGCTATGAGGTACTTTGCTAGAAGGAATAATTAAAGACAGGTTAATGGAAAACAGGTCAAAATGCAACAACATTTCATCAAATATTGTGCCAAAATCCCCTGATAGTTTTCTGCAATAAGTTAGATTATTTTCTGGGGAAGAACATATAGAATATTTTCTAGATTTCTGAAATCTTATAATGTGAGAATTTTTCAACAGATAATTTATCACAAGAGAAGATAGAGGAGTTATGAAGAGCAAGTAATGGCATGAAGGAGAGAAAACATGGAATAGTTTTGAAGAGAAAGAATGCTGATGAAGGTATAACATGGAAACAAGAGTCATACTTTTTACTGTTCATTTTTGTTTTCATTAAAGAGCTTGGCATTAATGCAATTAAATTAAATCATGGCAAACATCACAATGTATCATCAATACAGAGAAGGCTTAGAATGTAATTCAGAAAGAGATGCATGACCTCAAGAAATTGATGAATATACATGTACACAGACTGAAAAGCAAAATTCAAAGTCATGTATTTTGGAAACAAAGAGAAACTTATACTCTAAAGTTGACAGTTCAAGGAAGAAGATAAGTTGGATGCAGAAGTATCAAGTTGGAAAGTGAGGAAAAATGTTTTTAAAAAGTAAATGTTAAAAGGAACACAGCAACAAAATTTTAGTGCCATTGGGCAATGCCAGATGGGCCTTCACATGGCACTTGGAGTACAAACCTGGTCATGCAAGGTAAAAAGAGATGAACTGAGGCTAAAACTGGGACAAAGCACTACAAAGGTGTTCAGAAGACTGAAGAATAGGTTTAGAGCTGACCTGATTTGCCTTGGCAAAATGAAGGTGGAGACAAGGTCTCATTGCTGTGTTAAAACACTGTGGGTGATGGATGAAAATAGCCGAGCCCCAAGTACTGCAGGTGATGGTGAGCTGGCAAGTATGGTGGAGGGATGGTGTTTCTTTCCAGGTTAGAGCCTTTGATCTGAAGGTTTGGATTCTAGTTCATCTGTTTGTGGCCACAACCTTTGGATCATCAGCATTCATCATTGCTTCTCCATTCCCATGACAACAGGAGAGAGGAAACCACCAAATTGTCACCAGGATGTAACCTGGCAATAACTCAGGGGAACTGATAGACATGGCTGCACACACAATTTTACACCCTCCTCAGACATTCTTTCAGTTCCCTTTATGCAACTAAAGCTGCAAAAATCCCCAAAGAAAAAACTATTTCTAATGCTCTGGAGAAACAGTGACAGTTTTGGATTGAAAAATGAATAACTAGTTGTCAAAGAAATGTTCACAGTACTTAACAGTTTTTATTAAAATGTTTCATTTTATTGAGTCCCTCTAGGGCAGCAAATCCAGTGACAAAGTTCTAAAACAATCATCTCTACCTCCTCTATTCTCCTGCTCTCTCTTTTTTAATTCTTCTCTTTTTACTTTTTTTCGGCTGATGGCTCCACAGCATGCAGGTTTTACTGTCCAATCAATAAGTTACTTTTGCCAAGATGTGTGGAAGACACATTGCTAACATTATACTGCATGTTCTTCATATTAAAATGCTTATGTCCTTTCCAAGTATATAATTCAGAATTTAAAGGAATCAAGTTTCTACGGCTAGAATGATGTGAAAGCTAATTCATTACAGAACCACCTAAAATTCTGTAAAAGAGCAGACAAAATCAATACCTCACTCTTCATCACTTACGAAGTGTTGTAAGTGCTAAGAACTTCTGGACTTTTCAAGTAGACTTTATCCTACACATTGCAGAAGTAACTCCTCTGGGTTTGGGCTGGAGTTGGGGTGGTGATGGCTAGCAGGTCTTATTATCTACTTTGTTTTTGCTATTGCCATAAATATTTTTTAAGTAATCATCGGCACCATCTGCCACTTACCACGGTGTTCTTTTCACAGTGTCAATACTATAAACACAGTCTGCTCCCTCATTTGATGCAGTGCAGAAGGATGGAATTAGGCAGAAAATAGTCACTCCAAAAATAGGCCTTACTGCTCAAAAGGAAGAAACTCCTTCAGTAAATGATCTTGGGAAAAGATAATTTTAGTTTACACCAAGTCTTAGAGCTATTTTGTTAAGCATCTCCAACTAACTGAAAAGAGCCCTGGATTTTACAGTCTCTCAGTGTCAGTAAATTGAAGTTGCTGCTTAATATACTAATTAGGAGTTTAGCATTAGTTGTAGTCATTAAAACTCTTACAAAGACCATTTTGACTTTCTCCCACAATGTTAAAGCTTTCTACTTCTTTTGAGCATTTAACTGACATCATATGTCCATAATATGGAGTATCCCTCAACATAATTACCAAAATCTCATTTCTATACAAAATGCTCTAGTCATGCCTTAGGTTAGAGAGAAAGATTAAATCCAGACTTCACACAGTCTAAACAGTAAAAGGAAACTCAAATATTTCTGTTCCCTGCTGAGCCCTTTATAATAGTCCAGCTTATCTGTAGAGCTTCTGGTCAAATGAACACGACTGTGCAACTTCGCATAATAAATAAAATGTCTGGCTCACCCCTGTATTTTGACACAAGTTCTACACACAAACTGTTTTTGTGTAATATACAGATTCACTTATTTCCAGTTGCATGTTGGGACTTCAGAGGAAATAACAGAACTGAGATTTTTTGGTTTGATCTTTCATTATTTGAAAGATTTTGTTATTCATGATGGGGAGAGGTGTCTCTTCTAGGGGTGTTGTACAGTGAGTTTTGCTCAATTTTTCACCATGTTTTCTCTGTTTACATGCCACTTGATCCTACCTAAATAGTACTGTTAAATTATAATTATAAAATATGCTTTGGTGAATCATTGTCAATAAAACAGCAAATAATGAAAGTAAGCCAATATTCTGCCTCTACAGAGGCAGAGAATATTACAAAGGAGAGACAACATTCAATCTAGAGAAGTGGATTGCTACAGAACAGGATGATGCACAGAAATACATTTGCTTAAATAAAAAGTAGGATGTTGCTTTGTAGGGCCAGCTGGGAAAACCAGAATGCAGAACTATGTTTGTACTTATCTAGACATCTATAATTTTTCAGAGTTCCTTTTTTCTTCTGCGATATCAATTTTAGGTTTCTTTTTTAGATGTTTAGTAATCTAAATAATCAGTTGTGAATATCTTCCTATTTCTATGTCTACCCTCACTTTTCTTCCCCCCCCCCTTTCATAGTTTTTCTATATTCATAGCTTTTCTTCACTAAAGCAGAGATTCAACCTTCCTTTGTGTGTCTTAATGACAGTGTATTTTCTGCTACATCTTTTACTTATATTTTTCTACAGTAAAATCTATACTCGTCCTTGTAGCACTACTGACTTTATTGGGTTATTTTGCAAGTATGAAAGGACTGTGCAAAGGAATGTGTCTGTAGCAGGTAGAAATTCGTAAGGCTTACATGCCCCAGTGTATGTCTGCAACCAGTTCTGCACTGAGATAGGTACACATATGAAACCATTCTACAAATGAAAAGCCATAAGCTGTGGTTTTGTTTCCAAGGGTCAAAAAAATTGAGCAATATAATTAAACATAATACTCTATAAAAACTATTAGTTAATTCGTATTTATGTTAATGTGCCTCTCATGATATGCATTAGGTTTTTTGTATTTTAATCAGAGAAAATTATAAATACAATCAAGAAAGCCTTGTTACTGTTTTCAACCAGAGCTAATTGTCTTGTAGAACACTTAATGAGTCATTATTCATTATGATGGTGAGGACAGGGAAGGCAGATGGCATGGTAGTTTTATTGATTCTGTGATCCTACTGTAGCTTGCTGATTAAGTAGGATTGAACACCACAGTTAGCACGGCCAGAATTACACAAAATTTTGTTTTGAAACAAGGATATCAGACAGGAACTTTCAGATATCACTGTTCAGAGGCCTGCCATCCTAATTTGTACTTATAACAATGGAATATTGCACGCAGTCTTCCATTTCAGCTTCCATTTAATTTCCAAGTGTTATTTTATGTGTTAAGTTAGATTCACCTCATCCAGTCATAGCCATAGAGGTGTTAAAGGTCTGCTAGGGTTTAACAGAGACTCATTTGTGCACATCTGCAGATACTGTTCAGCTTGCTATCTCAATAGGGAATTTCCTCTACTGGGTGCTCTATCACTTTTACCCTCTTGGGAGAGAGGCAAATGCTGCTGTGTGAAAGTTAAATAGCCTGTAAATAATTCAGAAATTACACCCCTTGATTCTGAATTATTTTGAAATGGTTTAATATTCTCATTTCTCTTTGTGCTTTACAACACAAAGTGGTCTTATCCCAGAATGATGCAAACATTGTTTTATAAACTTATTGTACAATAACTCAATACCTCAAAGCATGGGATTTAGTTGGCTTTAGTCATAATGAAGACTTGGCCACAGTTCTTTTAACAGAATTTATCACATTACCAAGCTATTCTTTCTGTATTGCCCAATATATCACCAGAGCTGTATGAAGACCTTGAAGGAGTTATTCTTGGGCCTTCCACTGCTGATAATTCATAGGCACCTTTTTCTGAATTAAGTTATATATTATCTCTTTTTTCTGGTCTAACTTGTTTTGTTCAATCCCCTTTGCAATGTATAATTTAGTTCTTTCTAGAGAACTGGTTGCAGCTGCTCTCATTATTAGATCTGCTTTGATATTAAGAAGAGTTTAAGCTATTTAAATCATGGGGTCATACACTATAGCAATAAAAGATGATCTCTAGCTTCCAGTGTATCATAAAACTTGTAAGCCACATAAGCACTACACTGATGCATTTGTACTGATAGACATGTGAACCCTACAGACAACTGCTATTTTTTTGGACCCTCTAATTTTGTTCTGATTACACAGGTACAAGGCAGTGAATGAGATAACTGAAGAATGAAGAAAGCACGTGTTCTATCGGTCAATCCAAACTGAGATATTTAACTTAATGTTTTGCATTGAACATTCTAATTTATACTATGTCTCTAATTTTTTTCACTTAAAAACAGTTATTTCAGAGAGGTATAACTGAATTGCTAGCTTACACCTGAAAGAAAATATAAGGTCTGCTGTGAAATATCTAACCTAGCATGATGGTAACAATTTGTGACTTTCCATATTTTCAGGATATATAATTCTACAAATAGCTACTTCATTGAAAAAAATCCCTTTTTAAAACACGAATCACAATGACTAGTGTTTCTTTTTTTTCATTTTTATCAATATTTTGACTGAATCTATGTGATCAATCTGCATAAAATCTATCTTAAATCACAGATTAATTTTAAATGGTTTAACTGGTCAATTTACAGAATTAGGATTGACTGCTAAACAATGTTGTTGAAAGTCTGTGAAGTTGTGAGTATTTTCTGCAGGAAGCAGAGAACACAGAGATCTGTACTGGGACATATGGTCTCTCCTAGAGAAGTTTTTTTGCCATTCATAGCCTTTGGCCAAAGCCCACCATCTGTAGCTTCAACTTTTCTTCCAGCTGCCAGTAAAGGTGAAGTATAGAACATATGCTGCAAAAAAAGTAACCTTTACATTAGGGTTTAGTTTATTCCTTGGTTTGTTGGGTTGTTTGGTTTTTGGTTTTGTTTTGGTTTTCTCTAATATTCAGAGACATTTTTCAACAAAATATTTGTAAATGTAAAACGCAGAAAAGTAAAACTCAAATTCAGAGCTTAAAATATTAGGTATACAAATAAGAACTCCAGTGGAGCATAGATTAGTTATTAATGTAAAGAATTTGCTTCCTCAGTTTTGGAGAAAATGCAGGGCAATAAAAACACAGGCATTCCCTTCTTATGTTTAGGATGTATGTATAGAATGACTGAAACCCACACTCCCCAATGTGAACTGGGAATGAGTATGATTGACCTATCACTTAAACAAAGATGCTTGACACACTGTCAGTTTTATCCTAGGGCGATCCCAATGAGCTGGAAAATGGCTGTGTGCAAGCAATAGAGGATTCTAATATTGCTTGGCAAGACATGATTACTGAACACACGACTTCCACCTCAATATCACTGTTTTTTGTCTAACACAGGTTGTAAGGGAAACCAACTGCATAGAGAACGTGTGTGATGCACAAAGTTTCCACATCATTTCAAAAAACTTGGCAGTGCCCACAGCATTGCTCCCAGGAAGCCCAGGGTGCTGCAGGACAGGAATGGAGGGAATTAGCAGAGCTACAGGTATGCCAACAAACTTGCTTAGTAGCTCTGGCTAAAATTATAAAAATAAAATGCCTCACCTAGGCATTGTTACATAGAGCAATCCATGAGCAATCCATGCACAATAAAAAATGATTATAGTAATCTAATACACTCTAATGGTTGAGCCAGCATGGCTGAACACCTCTAGCATTTCTATTCACTTTTGACGCTGAACAAAGTGAAAGTTGTAGGACTAAATCATTTATATATGATATATATTTATATATATATATTGAAACACTAAGTGGCTGGCAGGTGCCATAATAACAAATGGAAGAATAGCATTCCAAATATATGCCTGCTAAGCTGGTGGAAGGTAAAGCAATGAGAAGACAGAACATAACAGGAGGAAAAAACATGTTTAAAAAAGAGGTGCATTCTTTCACAGGTTGAGAAACTCGCAGAGCGACACATGCGTTGTTGAACCCAAGTCCTGTTTCAAAACATGTTTATCATCTGTGCTTTACACACAGCAAAGATCACCAATTACTCCTTTTTAAACAGAAGCTGATTATGAAAAAACTAAATGAATACATTTTTACTGTCAAGATATACATCGTAGGTAAACTTGAAAGCAACAAAAAAACTCCCTCCAAAAACATTTTAAGCTTCAATGTCAACAATTACTTTTAATTTCCTTTCATAATGTTTTTTCTTGTTGCAAGGCTATAAACACCTTCATTTCTTTTTCATTTCCTTAAAACATGAACAGGGAATAAGCTAAGCATCCCTTCTCTCTCATTGCTCTCTTCAGAGCACTTACATTTATATATTTCTTCCAGGAAATGTATTTGACAAAGCATTAGTAACACTTTTATTTTCATAGCACTTCCAAAAATGATATTCCAAGCTATAAACAGCATTTTAAGAACTAAGTCCTCATCTCAGAACTCATAGGAAAAAAAATATAACACCCCTCACACTCAAAAAATGAACTAAAACTCCCAAATAAATAACAGATAGTGATCAGGCCAAAAGAAGAACACCCAGCTGAGCTTATTTCCTACATAAGTCAACTGAGTTTGCCCTCATCATTACTCAATACTTTTTAATCTCTTAAATGGATTTTTGAAGGTTAAAAGGATATCTTTTTTGGCTCTTAATGATAAAAGTTAGCCTGAAAGCATATTTTCTGGTTTATTCCTGCATTTTGGGCACATACCATGCAGTCTAGTATTTCTTACAAAGGTGTTCCTTTTGACTCCAGCTCCAGGGAATTCTGAATGAGTAAACTGGTCACATGTGCAGTGTCACATTCCTGTCTACACTTTCTTGTCATGGCTCTTTCATATCACATCATTGTAGGCAGTTATTTAAAGGGTTTTAGAGGTGCAGGTAGGTACCTCCTGTTTAGGAAGTGTTTTATGAGAATGTTTTTGTACAATGATATAGCAGAGAAGGTAGGTCAGCACAAGAAGTGCTTCCACATACTGCAAGTGCTACTTTAAATGAGCTGGGATCACTTCCAAAGTGAACACCTCCCTACAGAAGCATTCACTCACACAATTCCAGGTTTTATCTGACAGGCATTCTGGGAAATACTAGTATTTTAATTGAGTCCTAGCCAACAAGTATTGGGATTTATGGTGCAAACTAGACTGCACTAAATTTTAGCTTGAAGTGAAAATACTCCCTGTACAACCTCATTTACAGCAGCTTGAACTGAAACCATGGAAGTGGCTGCATATGAAACTTGTTTTCCTAAGAGACAATGTTGAAGCATAATGACACGCACAGGTATTGCTTCAGGAAGTCCTAATGAAACATGGCTGCCTTAATCACTGCGCTTTTTATTCTGACATGACACCAAATTCCCAAGAAAAATGAAACATTGGGGCAAAACCTAACACCAGCTTGACCGAGCAGCTCCTCATATCCATCTGCTGTGCCAGTGTTTTGGATCTGTGAGGTTGATTTTGCCCAGGCAGAGAGTGTAGAAGGAGACAGACACCACACCCAGCACGGCAGCCTTACCTGACTGCCCGGGTGGTGGAACTCCTGACGCTCCCCTGGGCAGACACAAAAACACCGTCAGGACAGCAGCTCTGTTCCCTGAGCACGGCTCGATGGCAATCGGCTTGGGAGCACCCTGCAAAAGGAAGACACCCAGGTTAACCTCTGAGATTTCCATTCCATTTTTACTCGTGCACCTTTAGTTTATTTTAAGGCATAGTGCAATGGGGAGAAGATATTTTTTCCTAATTAGATCTTGGCATTCAAACAGATTGTCCGAACCGTGCTAATCAACTTAAAAATGGGCTCTGACAGCCCACACTGCAGATCTAACCAAGCAAAAACATAAATTATCATAAATGCAAGAAAATTTTACTGAATTTTATAGCTTGCTATATGTAGTAATTTAAATTAAAGCTTTGAAAACAGGAAAACCTTTTGATATACACATTGGTATCTGAGAATAGCCAACTTCCCCATCTCTATTGTCATCTGAATATTGAAGAATTCTGCTTCAACAGCATCCATTACCTATCCTGCATAATGCCAGAACTATAAAATGAGAGCAAATCTATATTATATACCAATAGCTAAAGATAGTCAATCCCTCTTGAGATTCCCAGACCAGGAATTCTGCCTTTGCTCTGTCTGTCCTGCTAAGGAAATGATTTCTCTAAGGCAGGACCTTCCTGGTTCTTTTTGCATATGCAAAAAATAGATGCAGTGCTACCATATTTATATATGCTTAGAAACTCTCTGAAAAATGTTCCTTGTGTGGTAATCACCTTGCTTTATCTTATATAAAGCTATGATAGCAGTGGTGTTGATGGCAGGGGGTTTGTGCTGTTACCAAACTCCCATTAACTATATAGATAATTTAATTTGCAGTTAGCTTTCAACTAAATGGTTGCTACCATGTTGTTCTTGATTTACCAAGGACAGTAGGAGCTAGGAAAAAAAGCAAAGCAGTCCACAAAGGCATAGAATAATAAGCTTTTAGGATGAAAATTTACAATGTATGCACATTTCCATGTTTCCAAGGTTTGTGTTCACTCAGAGATAGGCATTTTGCTTTTGAGAGCTAAAACATTTAGTCAAGCACTAAAGATATTTCTAAAAACATTAGGTCAAAATCAGCATAAGAATTTCTTTCTTTTTCTGTTTGTAAATTTTCTAAATGTCTGTCATGTTCCAAGGCAAAATATGAATACGACATTTTGATTCACAATTCAAAGCCAGAAAACTTTCTATTTATATAAAAAAATGCAATGTATACATAAATGTCAACTTATTTCAGTATTCTAAGAAAAAATGATAGTTTAGCCAAGTTAAAATACACTGCAAAGTACTTGATATAAGGAAAACAAAGGCACTTCCATCATGTAAAGCAATAATCATTTTCTATTTTTCTAACTCCAAGTAACCAACATTTATTGCTGCTCAGTGAAAAATAGATACTTTTTTTTATACTTCATGGTCATACTTAAAAGGAGTTTCTGTAGACTCTTCTAAAGCAACAGCATTAAAGAACTTGGGTAAACAATGACATCTAATTTAAAATTGCCATGACATAGGGAATGACAACTTACATTCACCAAAACCTTTACCAAATGATGAAATAGAAAACTAAAACCCCAAAAGCTCCAGCTGGTAATTAATAAGTAATTAATGCAATTAATAGAGCATTTAAGCCAATATTCCTGACTTGTCACAACAGCAAATCAAGCAACTATTTGAAAAACAAAGAAAATGAAATCTTCATTTTAAAATGTAATTCAGACCACCTTATGCAGACACACAACTGAAAGGAACGAATTTACCAGTATGACTTCTAATTTGGTGATTACTTTTTTATAAATCCAAATGATGATATTTTCTTTTGCTGTATAATATAATATAAATATAAACCCTTTGATCAACAGGCCCCATCCTTCTCTGTTTGAAGTTTGTACTAATGCTCTTCAAAACACAATTGGACGGAATGATTTCTGATAAATACGCTTTCAAAGGACCTCATCCAAAAATAAAATACAGTAAGAATTATATGCTTATTTATTCTTTATAAAAAAATTATGACTGCAAAAGCAAGATGCCTTATCTTACCTCACATCATTCAGGTTCCCTCACAAAATAACACAGTAGCATATAGGAAATGATAATAATTTAGATAGCCTAAGGTTTGTCAGTTGTTTAAAGATAAATACATAACCATGAATCAAAGTTATTTCACAGGGACATAACATGTTCTCTGAAATGTGCCATTTATCATGCATTTTCCATGGGTTTTTGGAAGAGATAAGGAACAAGTCTGTTTGCCCAAAGCAGTAAGCTACCATGATTTACTTGCTATAATTATCTGTTTTTTTCTTTTCCCCTTGTACAGAAAGTGACTTACATTTTTTGCCAAAACCTCAAATGACAATCACAGATAAATAAAACTTTATCAGTGGAAGACATAATAAATGAACACTTCTTTGATAAACTTTTACTCCTATATCCCCTTTTTTACACACACTATGACAGAAGTGTGTCAGCTGGGAAGGTGAAAAAGAAAAGAGCAGAAAACTATGAAGGAATAAAAGGATCAAAGAATATACATTATTATTGATAAGTGAAAAAGAAGAGTAACCAAGAGGATACAGAAAGAAGAAAGAAGTAAAGATGGTAGGGATTAAATCAGGCAATAAAATTAATATAAAATGTGTGTATTAATGCATTTATTCACAGAAAATAAGTATCAGGAGTCATCTTCATGGGTTCCTGGATTTTTATTAGAGAAAAGGTTCTACATCCTCCCAATCTTTTCCTGAAAGTCCTAAAAAGCCAAAGTTCAGCTACCTGGTGAGTTTATGAGGAAGTACCAAGCTTTGGGAAGATTCTTTTGGATCTGTTTCTGTAAGAAATAGATTTGGGCCAACTTTTTTTTTTTTCCTTCACCGGACAGATGACAATATTAGCATTGCTGGCAGAAAAACATACAGCAGTGTACACCATGTTCAGCCTTTATAAAAGAAAAAAAGAGGTAAGTATATTTATATAAGTAACCAAAACCCCTGCAAATCTTGCATTATTGTCATTGTCTGTTTGGGAAGAAAAGAGCTGATCAGCTTTAAGAGTGCAGACCAAGGAGAAGCTGGGAAGTGGATTCTGTCCCCCTTGGTGGCTAGGATGGGCAGCAGAGAGCAGTGGCCTGAAGAGGTGAGAATAGCAGAACAATTACTCAGGGAATGTTCATGGAATTGCTCAATGTGTGTCCAGCATCTCCTTGGGCAAAATGCACTGAAACTTCAGCACCAATCTGGTATCTGTGAAAATATTTAATAATGTGAATACGGGAAGATGAAAAGTATAAAGTGTTTTGGTTCTATCTGTATTCCAAGAAGTGGTGCCTCTCAGAAGTGCTATAAAACTTCTTGATTTTCAGACCGAGTAATATCCCTCTATATATTTTCTACAACATTCTAAGTTAGGTGCATCCAATTTTTAAAAGTGCATTATTATACCATAAGACAAATACTTCATATAAGACTAAATGGCTCCAAACTCATGCCAAAAAAGCAATTAGAAAATTGAATCAAGGAATTAAGGATTAATGTGAGCATGTTACACCTGTCAGAAGCAATAAGTATTTTGACAAGAACAGAATAAAGTTTGACAGTGTGCACAAATACAGAACTGATATATAAATCAAGTATTAAAATGCAAACTGCTATGCATTAATCACTCTAATGTTTCCTAACCAAAATGGTCTTTGTAGCACTTACAAGAATTCATTATAAATAAAACTTCAGTTCTTCTTAAAAAACAGCTTGAATTATACTTTTTATTGTATTAATTATGTCAATTTAAACTTAGTTTTTAATCATCTTATTAAAACAATGTTAATCTGGTGAATTCCACATAAACTAAGCTAGATACATTGGCAAATAAACAATCAAATCTGTTGTCACAACAAGATTAGGACCAGACTCAGAATGTGAACAGCTGCTTTTCCGGATTTTTAACCTGCAAGACTTCAGAGGAGGGGAAAAATGAAAAGACTGTCCTCTGAAGAGGTAAGAGATTCAGGAAAGAAGGAAACATAAAATTCAGTCTGTTATATTACAAGTACTCACATCTCTATTTGGTCTCTCTATTTTCTAAGTTATTTGATTTATTTAGGATACACAAGTCTCAGATTCCAAAATGCACTTGAGTACCAGGTTGGATTTTGGTGAAATTAAGATGCCTACATGCATATTCAAAAGCCTCAAAAACCTCTTAGTCTTCCTACTAGTAGTAAACATTTCCTAAGACTTGAAAGTCATCTCTACCTGCCAGGCACATTTTGGTCTCTTCAATGCCCACTCAGAGTTCACAGGCATTCCTGCAGCTGTCCTGGATGTAGACCTTGATCAAGGTAGCTGTTCCCAAAACATCCTTATCAAATTAGGTTTTTGCACTGAAGTTGTGGCCACTTTCATTTAAAACACAGTTGAAAGCAGAGATTAACTCTGTTTTATGGTAAGAGGATGAACCCTGGATACCCTGTCCTCCTTTTACTAAATGCTTGTTTGAGGTGAAATTCTCTGACCTACAATTAGAGATGAAAGTCAAATGCTGTGATTGTTCTGACCATTTTCAGTGCAGTAAAGGCAGGCTTCACAGCAGTGCTAGGAAAGAAAATTCACCCTCTCAAAATCACAGAATTCCACTGATGTCATTTGGCTGGGCTTTTTTGACCACTTTCCTGAAGAAACTCCAACTCTCCCTTGTGCAGCTATCCTTCCAGGAGAAGGAGATGGCAGACTCCCATCTGTAGACAACCTCCATCTTATTTCCACCTGATTCTTCCCATGATCATTCACATGAGACTCAAACCCAGCACTAATGTCTGAGGAAAGAAGCAGCACTGTCTATTCCTTCCCACAAAATCCCACCACTTTCCCAGCACCTGCTGCTGCCCCAAGGAGAACCTTACACTTCCAGAGCTAAGGCAAAGCATTATTCACAAACAAAGTCTGACATCAGCACTGCTGGTTCTGCAGATTGTCAGTGCTACACTACACTACCGTTCTAAGTGTTGGGTGAACTAATGAACTAATGCTCATTAACATACTTCTGAGTATGAGCTTCCCACCCACTCACCCACAAGTTTTGACAATTTTCTCCACAGATTTATTCAATGAGTAATGAGCTTTAATGATAGTGCAACACACACACACACACACACACACAAAAGTCTTTTACAAAACATCAGTTGTGTGAGGAAGAAATATACTTCAGGAAGCACAAAGAATAAATAAACAAGGCTGGGGTACTGAATATTGCTTGTGGCTGGTGGAGGAAACACCAGTTCTTCATTTGACTCCAGGGTTTTACAGAAATTCTGAGCATCTGCTGAAGACTTTCATTTAATACATCACATAGAGCTCCTCTCTTGCAATTAGTGAGTGGAAAGTTGCACCTCATTTAAACCTGCCCAGAGCCCAAGTGTCCTCAGCACTTTGAGCTTCTACACTGCACATTCTTTTGCCTGAGGATTTCTAAGTGATCTCCAGTTTTGGCTAATGAGGTCCCACTAACCTATGGGAGCAGCAAAAGCTGGTGAACTTTTTGTTGTATCTCATAATTCTTCTACCTATACTGGAAGAGACTCGAGGCAACTGCCTTGCTTTTGTGACCGAGTCATCCAGCTGCAGCAGTTTACTGGGAGGACTCTACCAACCCTACTAGCCCCTCAAAATTAACAAGTTTTCCCTGAAAACTTCTATCATGTCTAATAAAGTTGAGATCAATGCAACCCAACTAAAATCACACTACCATTTCTCATTACTTTTTTAAAAACAGATTATCTTTCCATTGTAATTGTGCCCCACTGTATTTGCAGAACACACAAACCATTAATTTCCTTGTTTCAAAATAGAAATGGAAATCTCAGACTATACTGGAATATTATTTTCCATAAGAGAAACAGTGGAAATGAACAATAAATAGAATACATTATGATTACAAAGCTGTTATTATGGCCCCAGTGCACAAGCTGCATTGTTATCCTTCAATTTATTGTCTTCCTTCTCTATCTCTCTAATAATGATAGACTACATTCTTTCATGCAGTCCTTTCTGAGTAGAATCTGGTTGTTAGTTCTGTACTGATCTTAAATTTAGAAATTAGTCTTAAAGTGCTTATGCTCCGAAGAGTCATATTTTTATTATAACAACTATGTTTATTTGCAATGAAGTTACTCTCTGTTAATCTAGTAAGGGACTTCATTTCAAAACCTAATACTATGTCATGTAGCATTTCATTAGCAAGAGAGTTATGAATTGACATTTTGATTAAAACTGATTTATTACAACCAAGCTACGAGAAACACCTGCAAATGCACTTATTTTCAATGGGATTTCCAGAAAGAGGTCCTTATCAGGTTTGCTATTCAGCTTTTGTCCTACTGCCTAGAGGTTGATTTTCCTGAACTGTGACATCACTGTGCACCATCCTGGAATTTTCTTGATTTTCACGAGTGGCTGAACAGAGCACAAGACACTGAAGCAAAGTTAAAACATCAGGTGGCTGCAAGGAACACTGACTGCATTTCTTTATCTGTCTGCCCATGTATGCAGTTCCCCATGTCTTCATACTGTTAAATAAACTTGGTTTTACTTTACTATTACATCTTGCCCATTAATGAGGGTAATTCCAGGTTAATATGGAAAATATTGAACATAACTTAGAGCGGATGGTGTGTGTAGTAGTTGTACTGGATTACTGCCAGAGATATCCCCTAGAGTTTCCAGAATATTCCCCTATTAAGCTCTGTGAGTCTGATTAAAGGCTGGCAGTGACAGCGTCCAGTTTGTGAAAAGAAATTTATCTTGGCAGCATCCAGGTAGATCCTGTTGGGAAAAGCACCTGAGACTCTGTGTCTGTGGCATATACCAGGAATCATGTATCCCCAGGTACCTTCCTGTAAATTCTTCTGACTGCCATCCTGTAAGTCAAAGTGGTGCTGTGCAGTGAAGTGATGCTAATGGGCATTTGTTTCCCAGATGGGCATATCTGCTGGATCTCCAAGGATTAGAAATGAGAAGTAGAGAATTCTATTATTTCTTTACAATTCAGCCTTAAAGACTCATCTATGAAAACTCATTTCCCTGGGGATGAATGACTGACAGTGCATCACTGTTTGAGCTTGGGCTGATCACTTAAGAGCAGAGAGTTACTCCCATATGTCACAGTGGGTTAATCTTACCCTAGACTGCCTGTAGAAGAGGACATGGTCCCCTCAGAGCCACTACTGACTTTCCAGGGTTGGGAACGATAAAGTACAAGGCACAGTTTAAATTCTGCCTCACTTGCAGGCTGACAGTGTGGCAGTGGTAATAGGCAGGGCTAAGTGTGAGCACAGTACAGTTTGCTTTCAGGGGAACAAGCAAACTGAACCAGCTACAGGCTTTTGAAATGTCCATGAGGAGCCCAGAAGGGCTGTCCTTTGCTCAGGGGGGGATCATTAAGTTTCAATCTGTCATTGTGACAATGAAACTCAACAGAAGGCACAAGTTCTGACTAACAGTTACCTTTTGTGACTGCAGAGACCTTATTCCTGTAGCTCTGCAGCACCCTAGAGTCATAAAAGATAAGGTTTGATCATCATTTAGGAGATCTATGCCAGACATGAGGGTTAGGGAAGGCAAGTGTCCTGAAAGGATTATGCTGTATTTTGCATTTCTTGCAAAATTGGAAAGAAAATATAGTATCCTGTATGTCATCCAAAATACAGTGTTAGTGATCTTCTCCTCAGCAATGGCTTTTCAAGTTCTTTTTTAACCTCCTGGCCACATGCAGGATGCCTAGTGAATGATAAATTAAAACATTTCTACCTGGAATTGTAATAATAAAAAAGAGAACTAAATCAAGACATTGTGAAAACTAGCTGTCAGCAGAAGGGATTAAAGTGCAAACCTGGCAATATTCTTAATGCAGGAAAAAAAAATGCTAATGGCACCAGAATAACAAATTACTTTCTATCATGACAACTTACACAGATCACAGACTAGGGAATGCAAGGAGGACACGAACCAATGTCTGAAAGCATGACATAGCTTTTATTTTCATTGTCCTTGCCATGGCCCAAGGACAGCTGTGAAGTGTGTACACCAGAGCCAAAACCATTCAGAAACAAATGCTCCCTATTAAAGATTTGAAAGTCTACAGAAGTTTTCATCCCAGTGACCGCATGTGGACACCGTGGATCCGGTCTGAGCTGCTCCAGCAGCAGCAAGAGCAACGATAAATAAAAGATTTTTGTGATCCAAGGAAAAGCTATGAGATGGCAGCACAAGGGAGCCTGGTTTGGCTGTGTTATGTGGTGGTAGCAGCAGCTTGTGTTAAATTGTTTTGGCAGTGGTTGCTGCCAGCGAGGGGAAAAGGGACAGGGCAGGCTGGCAGGAGTGTGAAAGCACCAACCAGACCTTGGGTAAGGTGTTAAGAGATGGGTCTCACTTTCCTCTCTTGAGGACCTCCATCACCTACTCTGATCATTCACCAATTTGAAAACATAATTGAGAAGTTTTTCACTCTAATCTTATGAATTCAAATCCTAAATATCAGCTGCCTAAATCAGCACTCGAGTAGCAGCAGGACTATTTTGATTTACACCAGCTGCAAATGATACTGTTATTCATTTATTAATAGTGTCCTTGAAAAATCCTGCAAATAAACTCAAGCTCAAGTATTATCACTTAATGTTGCTTTCTAAGATGCTCTCCATCAAGATTGTTAGTACTTACTGTGCTCATATTCACAATATCACTAAAAATGCATCAAAAAAATGGAAGCTAGAGGATCTAATCTGACAAATAATTAGACATGTGTGAATTAGTGCTTGGAGAAACTTTGCATTAAAGCAAACATGATTACTTGCATGAATGAAACTATTTATTCTTGTTACTCATGTTAGCTCAACATATCTGATGGAAAACTTTCTTTTTTTTTAAGAGACAGATTTCTTACTATTAAAAAAAAGAAAAAAGACTCCACCTTTAAAATATTACAAAACCTGTATAATTTTTACTAAGACAGCATAGACCTACAATATAAAGTATTTAACTGAACACCACTTAAATGGAAAGTAGGCAGTTTTTGGGGGTTTTTTGTTTGGTTATTTTTTTTTGGGGGGGGGGGAGGTTTCTGGGTGTTTTGGGGTTTTTTGTTTTTGTTTTTTGAGGTTTTGTGTGTGTGTCTTTTTTTTTGTGTTGGGTTTTTTGTTTGTTTTTTTTGGTTGCTTTTTTGTTGGCTGTTTGTTTGTTTGGGGTTCTTTACTGTATTCCAAGCTTGCTTAGTCTCTTGGGCATTGCTAACTGAAAATGAGAGCTATGGAAAAACAGCCCAGCTCAACTTGGCCTTCTTTCTGTTCCAATCATATTTCCTATGGCACAGCAGAACTTCTAATTATGTCATATATTTATTATTCTCTTCATTAAGGTGGTACTCAGTCACCACCAGCAAAAATTATGATTCACGTTAAATTCTGTAGTCCTAATCCTCATTGCATGGAAGTTTTTATTTTGCTTCAGAAAATGTTCTCACTTGAAATTTTACATTGCAAAATTTAGCAGCAGTAGTTATGATTTTAGCATCTTATCTTCAAAAGAAATAGAATTTTCAGGGCAGACTGACCACCTTTTTGAAAGTTTCCTTGAAAATTCACAAATTTGTGAACTTTTATTGGAGTTTTCTTCAGAGCCTTGCATTCCTGTCCATACATTTTCCATATCTAACCAAATGATTTCTCTTCCCCTAGGTTTGTGCATAAAGTTTAAATCACTGACAAGACTAAAGCAGAGTAATGTTTGTTCTGTACATCAGTCAACAGAACAGTGTAACACATTTACTTTTGGTCTCTATGTAAACTCTGATTTATTTCAGCAGTGACTAAAGGATAAAGCAGCAGATAACACATTTAACCATTAGTTTCTGATTCCTCTTCCCTTTGCCCACGCCTTCCCAACACCTTACCCAGTCCTATGGAAATAAATGCTCTGCATCAAATGCCACTGGCTAACAATAAGCAGAAGGAGCAGGAACTTATTTACTTCAGCAAGGGTTGAGATTTGAGATCAGTCACCAAGCAGATGTTTTTTCTAAAGCTGAAAGTATTTGTGATGATTGTTACTATAGAAACCAAGCTTTGTAAAATATTCCAAACAAACACTTCTTTATTACCCTGGGCTGTAACTACAGTGCTCTGCATTAAGGCTGCATCCCACGGTAAGTTTTCAACTGTGTGCATTTTCTTTCTGGTTTTTGCTTTCAACAGCAACCACAAGACAGGGTTTCTGTAGGTCTTAGAAGAGACTCTATCACAGTACCAGCCATCCATAAAATGATACACACTGTACCCATTCAGCACTAAACTCCTGTCTCTTTCATTTCCCCCCTCCTGTGGGCAGCCACTCAAATCAGTGTTTCCCTGTTCAGCAACAGTGAAAAACAGGAACCCACTGCTAATTCCTGTGGTTAGATCAGCAGCACAAAACCAGCAGTGGTTACTAAATGCCAGCCCCAGCCTCTTTAGCAATTAAAGCATTCTTCATTGTTAGTAGACTCTGTGAAGCCTGTGCGTCACCCAGAAGGCATCTCTCAGTGGCCTGTCATGTCACAGCCACAAGTCTCAGACTTGCTGCTCCCTTTGTTAATCGTACTGGAGGAGTGGAAGTTTGGATCCCAGTTCCAGTGGGGCTTCAGCACTGCAGGATCCCCAGGGAGAGGGCAGGAGAGGGCACAACTGTCTATGCTGAGTGACATGTGCCAGTGGGAAGGGGCAGGTGAAGTCCCATACCTGTGCTTGGTATTTTAACCACCTCTTCCCCTAGCTACAATTCCACCTCCACAGATGGGGAACAGGGCAAACTGCAAGCAGAGGTTAAGAAGTGGCAGCTGCCTTGTAAAAACACAGGGAAAGAAAAATCGTATTTAAGGCTATGCAAAGAAATCAGAAGGAATTTTATTACAGAATGAATGTACCAGGTGGGCACTGTGAATATTCTTTGACTGAGGCCTTTCTATCTCCTTTTATTGAGAAGTCCTTATAAAGGATAAAGTGATACTAATATTTCAAATACAGGTATGGTCACAACTTCTGAATATTACAATTAAAATTATAAAGTCATTTTCATCCTCAACTTACTGCCATGTGCTCATAGTCTCCTTTAACTTTTTATGCTGTTTTTCTCTTCAAATAGGATGATTTTACCCAAATCTTTCAGAAACTTCTCAGCTATCTTTGAGATGTGTGACAATTACATTTTCCCCCTAATACCAGTTCCATCCAGGGCTTACAATTTAATTTAAAACTTGGCCTTGACTCAGGTAACATTAAGGATTCCTGCTTTTCATTATTGTAAAACAAATCTGTTTTAAAATACAGCGATGCAATCAGAGCACAATTAGATTTCCATAAGAATATACAGAAGTATGGGACTGCATGTGCCACTGGCATCTATTATAGCACACCAGAGCAGGAAAGCATTAAGCAAAAGAGCACAACTAAAGAGCCAGCTAAAGAGTTCTAGTTGTGGTGATTTGTTCTCTTGAAATGGTGTGCTGAATATAATAATAAAATTAAAAATATTTATAAAATATTTTAAGTGTGAGAAATGTGTGGCATAAGATATTCTGGAGAAAGGTCACAGACAAAGCAGGCGTGTTTTATGAAGACAGAGCTACAATCTGGAAGTGACTGTGCGGGACAGAATACAGAGAATGCAATAAAGTCATGGCACGTGTCCTGGTGGGCCAATGTCCAGAGAGGGAAGTGCTGTAGTTAAATCCTGTGGTTACAGGAAGGTTAAGGGTCACAGAACAAACAAGCTGTCTTTTCACTGGCAGCTATCTATGGATACCCAGAACATCTTGGAAGATTTTGTGTCTGTGAAGTAGGTTTTGCTTTCTCCACAGAGGAGGAATTATGGATGGCTGGGCCTAACGTGGACAAAGCCAAATCCTCTGGGAAGGGGCACTCAAGGGATCACAACAGCCATGCAAGAAATCCAACTGCCTCCTACTTCCTAGAGTAATTGAGTAAGCTCCATTTAAGACCCCATTGACTTAAGGTGACTTTCCCCAAAAATATGGAATTGTACATATGTGCAGGTAGGCTAGCTACACAAAAACCCTGTCATTATTTCTTACTATGCTATCAGAAATCTCTGGAATATGATGTTGGAGGAAAACTTTAAGCATAATAAAAGCTACGTCAAAGACCTTGAATGAAAAAGCTTCTTGAAAACCTCCTCAGTCCCAGACAGAGCAATTTCTCATAATTCGCCAAATGTCTATTGAAATGAGTTGTACTAAAAGGTTCTAGAGCCATCAATATATTTAAGAATTGAATAGATGTCTTTTAGTTCTCTTTGCTCATAAATTGCCAGAATGGTTTCTACTCTTTCCAGTTTCCTTGTCCCTGATTTTCTGCTGTGACATTTCTGGATGACTTCCAGTTCTGATTGTTGTAAAGTCCTTGTTTTTGCAGAATCACCTAGTGTAGAAATTTGCAATTCCAAACACTATCTTTTTTGGTCTGTTTATCAGCTAACACTCTTTGCTCAAGCAATCTTTGCCCTTCACGTTCCAAGTGCTTTTGTCCTTATTCAAACTTCTATGAATTTACCATAAGTAATGTTTATTTAAAACATATTTTTCTTCATTTAAGGAAAAAAATTATCTTTAGGCAATCTTCTGTGATGAGAAGCATCTGAACATATACATAATGACAGACTTAATTTCGATCATTAATATTTCACCCATTCAATCTTTATAATATTGAGGTTTATTTTTATATTTTCTTTATAAAATTAAAACATTTTTTTTTTTTTGTTCACATGAAAGGCCTCTTTGTATAGTTACAATTTTCCCCAGCTTGCCGGGTTTTGTTCATTAGAGTTTCCTAATTTTCTCTGAACTGCTGAGCAAGCTGAAGATTTTAATTGGATATATCACTTTATTTTTTCTTGCAAGAGCCTTCTTATTAAAGGCTACTCATGTAGATGATATAGATGTTAATCAACTTGCATCTGTCCTTCTAAAAGATTCAGTTAGGTCCCTAATTAACCATCTGTAAACAAACCCTTGCTCAATAACAGGGCTCAGGCATTTCTTGTGAGGTAGCAAAGGCTGGCAAGGGCCTCCTGCTACCTCTCAGCTCTGCTGTAAATATTTGACTTCTCTCAGTATACAGAAAGTAATTGGAAAAAGACAAGTGACTCAGAGTCTAGATTGCAGATCACTGGATTCTCTCTAATTGAGTCATTGTTATTATGAGAAAGCTTTAAAAATTGCAGGTGTCTGTTGCTCCCAGGAGGTGTCAGGTGCTTTAGCAGCACTACGAGTTGTGTATTCCAGAGCTGTAAGAAGCCATGGCAGAGGAGACCATACATTTCCTATGCTGAAAGTCATGAGAGCCAGCCTTTAAAAATAAAATTACTTATTCAGATAAAAAAAAGGGGTTCCCCCGCCAAAAGAAAGGCACATCATTCTATGCATTTCCCAAGGTCCTGGTCTTCCAGAACACCAATGGTCACTAGAAAATTCTTTCATATTTTTTTATTTTTAATCAATATTCATCTCCTTTAAGACTGTTTTCAAAGCTCATATCTCCCTGACTTTATACTGTAGCATCTTGTAAACTCTGCAGTAATCACAGGAGTTTCTCACAGCTTCAAGCAGGTGAACTAACCTCCCTAATAAATCTCTCCCAACCTCCTAGGGAGCACATGGATACTTCATGTGCCAGTGCAATAAGGGTGTCCTTTTTTCTTATAATACTTTTGGCATTATATACTTAAAGCATTCTATATTTATATCTATCCCATTCCCTGCATGCTGTTATGGACCACATCTGCTCACAAAGACTTGATGCACACCCTATAGCTCTTTTCTTATGGGTTGCTCACAGCCATGACAGAGACAGACACTCTTATTGTCCATGCTTAGGAGCAATTTCTAGCACAAAAGGAAACCATCCTCTCTGTTCTTACAAGCAGATAACTCACTGACGTGTGTCAGGAGGCATTATTCATTTTTACCACACAGAAGCCCATCAAGGGTGCCACTCAATCACATGGAAGGGATTACAGCTACTCTGAGGCACTTCCAGTCCTGCCATCATAACTATTTCTCATCCTTCCCTCTTCTGTTCAGTACCTTACTATAAATTACAGGTATTACCTACATTGCTGTTAATCCACACCTAAAAAGATTTTGTGTGATGACCACAAATACTGGACCATTTGCACAAAACACAGGGAAGTGACTGCTCTTCCACAGCATGTCCTGTGAGCAGGACTCATGACAGAATTCACATAACTTGGCACACATGACTTTAGAGGCAGATATTTTGATTTAGTACTGATATTCAGTGGTACTGCTTTATGCTTTCCACCAACATTTCAGCAAGGGATCATTGTGACGCTGGTGTTCAAAGAATTTTATTTTGCCTTTAATTCTCCAATTGATAGAACTGTTTTCTGAACAGCACTTGTACGTAATTAGGTCCCTATTATATAGTTTTAGGAGCTGAGAAGGATCATTAGGACTTGAAAAGAAAATAAAGACATAAAATGAACTTCCTAATCACCAAAGGTTGAAAACAAAAATTTATGAAGGGAGAATGCAGAGCCACAAATCAGAGATCTAACCTTTTTCTGCAGTTCTATGTTTCTCTCAGTGATCTCCCTCAAGATCCAGATTTGTTACAGCACATCCAATTCATATTGATTGCAACAGATTGTGTAACACGAGACATCTTGTCTTTGCAATTTTACAGATTCTTCTGAAAGTAAACTTATCAAATCATCTAAAAACATGATGCTCTTCAATATTGCATCTATCACGTCTTTCCTTCCCATTACTATGCACATGCAGATGATTGAATTAATGCCCTCCTGTATCCCACACAGACCATCAGCACAGCTGTTGTGTCAGATATAATCCAGTGCACCTCTGCTCACCTGCTCCACACTTGTAGGACAAATAAACCTCCTCTTTTGGAGACACAGACTGATTTTAAAAATATCTAAATATGTTTTGTAACAGTTTTTCCCAGCTCTAAATGTCAAGGCACTTCTCAGTTTTAAAGATCTGGAACCTATCTAAAAGCTCATGGTATATACACTTGATATCTCACTTAGCACCAGTGAACACTTTTGTGCCTCCTACCTAATGGTCCTAGGAGCTGGAAATTAAAGGTTGAATAACCGAAATTGGGAGATTCACAGCATTCCACTAAGATACACAACACCTGTTTCGGGTCTTTATATTTAGGCTGAAACAAATTAAGGAATTAGCTTTATAATCTAAGAATACAAGAAGTAAAACCCTACCACAGTCTCTAATTTCCATTTTTTTTCTGCTGTGGAACATATAGCATATGCATAATGTATGGCAATGTGATCTACAGAGCTTTAATTGATGATTGTTTGGTGTGATCTATAACTCACATATTGCTCATTTGTGAGTAATGCAAGTCCTCCCAAACTCTTGCTCACACACATAGAAAAGATGAAAACATTCAATGAATATCACTTCAGGAAGGCCACATTATTCCTGAATGTCACAGCTTATGCAAGTCCTGCTGAAGAAAGCAGAGAACTAACTGGTATCACAAAATAACCCACTCTAAATGCATTATACATTTAAGAAGAAGTAATTCAGAAACTTGAATTTTTTCCTCTCAGAAAAGTTTTGTGTTTTGTTTTAAAAATCTTTGAATATAAAGCCATTTTCAGTCAATTCAACTGCATAGTCACAGAATGGGCCAGGTTGGAAGAGACCACAGTGAGGTTCTCCTCAGGCAGGGTCATCCCAGAGCACATGGCACAGAATTATGCTGCAAAATTAGAAAACTGTAAAATTCTCAGATTTTACAACTTCATTTATAATTTCCACCAAAAAAATCACCATTTTTCCTGTCTGGGTTGCATTTGATAAATAAGAAGGGTTTTTCATAGCATATTTCTAGTTCCTTGGGTTTGGTACCAAGGTTCTACAACTTCCAGTGCACACAGGCATCCAATGCCTTCACCATCAACATCTCTGCAGCACATAATGATTAGGGAAAGATTTTTACATGCTTAATTTTTTTTAAACTTTTAAGAATTAAGGCTAAAAGATTGTATGATTTTTTTGGTCTATATTTGGTTGCAATGATTTCTCTAAAAATTCCAAATACCCAAAATTTTAAGACGCTGCATCACACCCAAAAATCTGTGAGTAAGGGATGATTTTCCACTAGTCCATAATAAAAGCAGAAAACAGAAATACGTTGTAAAAGAAAATAGATGTAATTACCTATTACAAGAAGAATGGATGTAAAAAATATGAAGGTAGCTCTTTAGAACTAAGGAAAATTAAACCAACACTATTATACTGTATTCTTGACAAAGACCAAAATGATGGAATGCCACTTTTCCTTCAATGTCTGTGCTCAGCTTGAAATAAAGATAGCACTTTAATATCATTTACAAATACATGTTAGCTATTATAACATCATTTGTTTCAGTCACTCATTACTAATACCTAAACACAAAGTAAAAGTTCAACAGCTCCACTGACAGCATGATAAATTACAAGAAACTAAATGAATAAAACATTCTACACTTGCCATCGCACAACCATGGAGATTGTAAAAATAACAGAAATCTTTAATTAACTCAGGAAATTAAAAGGTGAGTTTAATAAAGTAGCTTAATAACAAGACACACTCAGATGAACTCATGAGCACATGTTAATCAAGAACAAGGAATAATTTCAGGTACATGACTAGATACTTATACACTGCTTAAATTAAACAAAAGATAAATGTGTTAAAGTGGTACCCACATACTGATGAACCTATGATGTTATAAACACAGGCACTGTCCATAAGGGTCTAATAACAAAAACTGGGGAGCAGGTATGATTCCTCAAAGAGCACAAGTTAAATGAAAAACTACACTGAGACTCACACTGTGGTTTATACACATACTTATTGCTCTGTGTTAACACATATTTTTTTAATAAAAACTCTTCTTTTGTGGGGGGGGTTTCAGAACAGAACTGCACTAGCATTCAATTAACCACTACAGCAAACATGAGATTAGTATAGTCTTAAATCTTACTTCTGATAGCTGCCTAATTCCTTTGGTTTCAACAATCATATTTACTGAATGTGCACTATAAATACAGACAATAAGTAGTAATTGTGGAAAACTCACTGAACACATTCAGTAGATGTTTATATAGGAACAGAAGTATGGTACTTTTCTATTCAAATATACTGAAAATTACCAAAATCGGGAAGAAATTTATGTCCTGAAATATTTAATTTGAAAAAAAACAGAAAATTTTACAGTGTTTGGGCTGTTTAAATACATAACATTGCTGCTTCAGTGATATTCTTAATGGATAACAATTGAAAACAAGATATTTCAATTAAGAGTCCCTAAAATCAATTGAACAACTTTACTACAAAACCTCCCTATAAATAAGTTATAGCTCCTGAAATTAGAGCATTTAAAACACGGTATAAAAACATCACTATCCTGAATTTAATGGGTAAACCTATGACTAAGTTATTCATTAAACAGCACCAAGTATTAGTATGGTCCCTCTTCAGCCATGTGGAAAATGTTTGGAAAGGTTCATTCCCCTCAAGATCTAACACA
This sequence comes from Certhia americana, assembly GCA_018697195.1. NCBI lineage: Eukaryota > Metazoa > Chordata > Aves > Passeriformes > Certhiidae > Certhia > Certhia americana. The sequence continues at coordinate 7,037,833 of CM031862.1, forward strand.
ACTTTCAGGAAATAGCCACAGGCTTCAGCAGTTGTACACTTCACTGGTAGATTTTCAGTTCCAAACAAAGGTAACTCTTGTCTAGCCCAAGCCTTACAAAATTGTTATCAGCTGGAGCATTCCAGATGCTATTTTCAGTGACAAAATACAAATTCAATGAAAACAACAGGGTTTAAATGGAAAAAAAAGAATTATATTTGAAACATGTGTCAACATTGTATGTACATGTGGCTTCGACAGTGATAAACTACCAAGTGAATTTTAATATGGGACTACTCTTTTAATGAACATTTACAAATGATCTCTTGGCTTTTCTAATCACAGTCCTTATTCATCTTGGAAATTCTGCTTTTGTTCTTCCTACAAAACATGAGCTACAGAATTGAACTTACTCAATTTATGACCCATGGTTTTTAACTCGTTCAAATGAATTTGGCAATGTACGGTGGTGCCACATTTATTCTCAGCAGCCATGCCTCCCCCCTCCCCCACAACCCTCAGTTTATTCATTTCCTAGAGGAAATTGCAAGTTAATAGAAAAAGCAGCACTGGAACTGCCTCACATCCTATAGTTATTAATTAAGTAAAGTCTGGTTCAGTAACTCTGGATACTAAAAATACAGAGTTAAACAAACCCTAGTGCTTTTTGAAATAAAGTTTCAAATTTGTCAGTCATTCTACAAAATTTATGCATTAAGATATATGTTTCCTTTAAGAAATCTTTCACAAAATCTCAGAGCAAAAAAACCTCACACAGCTCTTGACCACTTCTTTTGAAGGTAACTCCTCCAAAATACCAAAACTTTGATATTGTTGTGTAAGAGCCACTAGCTGGGTAATTCTCCTTTACTCCTATATGCAGATGATTTCCCTGCAATTAATAAAACAAGAAGGTGCACTACTGATTTTGTTGACAACGTACAGTGGTTAGTAAAGCTTAAAATTCACTAATATGAGGAAGTTTTAAGTTTTAAGTGTTCCTGATATCTGAAGATCTTACAGGATAATTATAGCTGCAGTTGGTATTGCATGTTAAGTCAGCAGGTAGCATGCTGGGAAAAATATACATACACTTAGGTTATAACAAGCCCATTCCTTTAAAGTGAGCCTTTTCTTAAAAGTGAACAGGCTATTATTAAAGTGATTTTTTTGGGAATGAGGACAATAATGGGTTCAACAGCTATGTCAAATATTTTTTTTTTTAATTCTGAATGGAATTAAATCTATAAAAAGCTTATGTAATGTTTAAAGGTTGGGAACAACTAGTGTTATATGTGCAAGAAATAAGAAATATTGATGAATTTCATCTGTGAATACATACCTTATAAAGAATACTTGCAAACATATCAGTTTGTATCCTATGAAGAAATTGAGACCCCTCTTCCCTCAGGCAAATTAATGAATGGGGCCTCTAACTGAAAAGCAATGCCAAGGAAAGAGAAATGCCATAAAAGATAGGATTTTATGATAGATTAAATTAAATTGTTTATTATAGATGGACTAGCATTCACCTTTAATTAAACAGTAAATATTTAGGTTGTTTTGCTCTCATATTGGCTTTTATACTCCAAATAAGACACTTGGGTCATGAGAGGAGTTTTCCATGTTTGCCCCAAGTCACACAGCAAGTGATGTTTGCTGTGCTCTGTCTTCAGGGGCTGAGCCCTCAGTGTCACACCTTGGGAAGGGGAAAGCTGAGGTGCTGCAGACAAGGAATTCCTCATTTCCTCAGAGAAGCAAAATTACTGGCAAGGGACTGTGAGGCAAAACCCCTGCACTTGCCACCAAAGCAGCACTGGCTGTGGAGTATTTCTACTGCTCAGAAAGAGCTGCCAACTTGTGCTCCTCTTCTTCAGCTGCAGGGGCTTGGGGGCTTTTTGTCCCAAGGAAGCAGGAGCCTGTCCCCAGCCCTGTCTCTGGCTATTGACACCTCCACCTGCTGATTCCTGCAACACAGGGTCTGTGCTGAACTCTGGAAACACAGCCCAGGTGGCTGTCACACTTCCAGGCAGCCAAACATACCACACTGAAAAAATTACACCAGAGCAACATGTTCATAGCAACAGGGGAAAAAAAGGGGGAGTTAAAGATCACTCATAACAGTAATGAACAAAGGTTAGGGCTAGCCAGCATCCAAGTTTTGTTAACTACTACCTTAAATCAGAAAAAACCACAAACCCCACAAATGCCAACAACCCCGAAACACAAAGCAACAAATAGAATTGTATTTGAAAAATGAACAAGTTTTCTTGTCGAGGTTTAAAATCTATTCCATCAACTTGCCTACACATAGTCACATGTGAGTCACTGTGAAAAGGGCTGAGTGCTGAAGCACTGCTTTCCAGATTTGCTGTTGCTTTCCATGAATTAGGACAATTACCCCCCTTTTCTTTTCTTCCCCTCAAGTGGATACCAAAAATCATGTTGTACATCAGTAAATCTTCTCATAATTTATAGTGCCTTTTAGCTTATTGTCTTCAATGAAAAAGCCCTTATACTGAGCAGTAGATACACGGAATACTTCAAATAGTATGGAAGAAAGGCCATTAACTCAAATTAATTCAGTTTTTTCTAACAGACTCTTTAGCTCTATTGCACCTAAGCTCCTGTTCCCTTCTTCCCTGCCAAACATACTCAGGCCCTAAGGGCCTTTGGACACTTTTGAAAATCTGTTTTAATGACAGTGTTGAATTCTAGTTTGGAGGCCAAAGGATATAGCCCTTTCTGCAGCGTGTGCTATGGCACCCCATTTCTGCTGGTGGTACTTTGGTGTAAAAATCACTGTAAAATTATTTCATATGGAAGAAAAGATGGTGTTAAGATATCAGTTTTAGACATAGCATCTCCTTTAAAATTCCCTGTGCACTGACTGCTCAACTCGGGCTGGGGATTGGTTCTTCCTTTGTCATCTCTGCATCACAGCACATTGCCCTGCTAGATTTCCCAGCACAACTATTCACCCTGAAAGCTGCACTGCAATGATCTACCTTAAAAATAACCCAGAAAAAAAAAAAAAAAAGGGCAAAAAAGCAAATTAAGCTATTTTTTAGAGTACAATACTTCCTCAATTCATTTCACAGAGTTATTGTTCAAGCAGTTAGGGGGCACCAGTAAAAGTGCAGAGGTAAAAGGTGTAAATGATAGAGCTTGATGCAGAGGACTGAAAATATTGAGAAGCTAGTAGTGCTGCTAACCAGCCAAGAACATCAAACTCCTCATTGCTCTCCTAGTCTGCATTTTTGCTCATAGGAGCTAATTTCACCAAAAATAACCATTTAAGTTATACTAATCACACTTGTTTGTGACCTGCATTTAACCGGAAGACTGTAATTTCTTTTTTTTGAGAGGTCTTGTTTCCCTGAAAGCTGGCCTGGTTTTTTATTTCAAAAATACATTAGTTAGTTTAATAAAATATATGGCCTTTCTGGGAAATCTTTCTTTTCCTACAGAGTATGTGATTAACAGGCTGGGGAGTTAAATTTTTATGTAAGCAGGATATATATCTCCAACCTCTTAAGCATCTTGTCTAGAGTTTTCTCTGGAAGACTAGGTCTGTTGCAGGAAAAATGACCACTATTTCCCTACCAGGAAGAGGCTTTTAAATATATCAGCTCTTTATGCTCCTTGATCTAAAAAACTCCTCAACTTTACCAATGAAGAAAAACCAGGAGGCCAAAGTAACTCCTCTCACTCCTTGCTCACATCAAGGGAAAAGCACCATGTGCCTCCAGAGCTCTGTGGCATTGCTCAGTTTTCTGCAGTTAGAACCAGGTTCCCTGGTCCTGCTGTTTTGGCAGAGACTGCACAATGCTGACACATTTAAGTAGGGAAATAAATTAGGCACAGCCTGCCGTAATAACCTTCAGTTGTGAGTGACACAAGAACTGGAAGGTTTCATTGGCCTGGGATGTGCTAGAACAGAAAGTGGAGAAATGAGATCTCTTTCTGAAATCATAAAATCTTCCTCTCAGTGAGTGTGCTAAAAAAAAAGGAAGTTGTAACAATAAATTAACTCACCTGGATATGATACACAATTACTTGAAACAGCTGCTTATGTACTTGAGTTACTGGCTTGCTGTGCTAAAACACTAATTAAAAGTAGATTGAGAGAAGATAGCACTGACATTTGTGTGTCCTGCAAGGTCACTTCTGAAAATTATTACTGTAATCCAGACTGCTTAACCCTTTTTTTGGACAGTTTGTTCACATTTTCTTATTTAATGACAATGTTCAGCCAGTACTATTTAACTCTTTCCTTCAGGGATTATATAACATGCCATCGAAAAATATTACCATAAATTTCACTTGTAAGAGGATTAAAACCAAAGTAGTTCTATCCAAATTAATTTAGGTAAGTACTCTAGATAAATAAATCAGCACCCTTCAGCTCTGAGAAAGCACTTCAAGCAATTTCAAGTCATTAAAAATACTTTTAGTTCCAACATTTTGGCTCTTAGAACAGTCTTAATGGTTATATGACAGTATGTTCTACTACTGGCAGTATGGCTTTTATTGCATGCCCTGATCTATTTGATGATCATGGCAGCTTTTTAGAGAACTACAAAGAAAAGCTGAAATAATGAATTATTTTTCAGACAAGACTAATAAAAGTGTTAATCAAAAATACCATAAATGTCAGAAGCTCTCATAAATTCTACATTTTATATAATCCTTCTTCTAAACATTCAACCAGTAGAAGAAAAATCCTAAAAAAGGATTAAAAAAAGAGGGAACAAGCCAAGAAAGAACACACTACACTCCACGTGCCCTTTAAAAAACCCTCAGCACTTTATTTAAATGATCTCATTTACTGATTTATGAAGTAGTATTATTCTCCTATGACTTAATTTCTGACAGTTTATAAACATCTCATATAGATTAATATGATTATGTTTGATTTCTGGTTCGATTATAGGGTATTCCCTTATGACAAGATACAGTCAATTATTCCCCCCTTATGCCACTATTATGAAATATTAGTGGGTTTTCATACACTTCTGTCAGTATAAGAATCACTCCCCAACACATTTCCAGACTTGCACATCACTGATCTTGAGACAACAAGTAAGAATTTCAAAGTACAGCTTGAAATGTATCTGCCCAATTTCTAATGACAATTTTCCTATTTTTTTGGTGACATTTATCAAGATTAAATGATATTTGACCCTCTTTCCATCTACTTCTAAATTGGCCTTGAAAGGAAATTCTCACTGGCAATTGAGGAGAATGTAACTACATATAGCATTGTGGATTTGTTAGCAAGAATTCATTTTGAATTTTTATGAGGTTCCAAGAACATTATGTTGGAAAGTAAAATTATAGAGCTGTCAGTTATGTCTGTTGGATGGTGTACTTATGTTAGTGCAATGCTTGGAAGTTTCAGTAATTTTGTTGAGGGGTTTCTTTAGAGCTGTGCAGATGCTTTGTTCTACCTACGGTGCAAATACCTGCTAATTTGCTTCACTTTCTAACTGAAAGCAATGAATAAAAGAAAAAGAATAAGTAACACTTAGACACATAATGAACAGGCAAAAAGATGGAGCTTTGTAAGAGAAATCAGAGAGGCTTTTGGATGCCTTGATAACAGTGGTGCAGTAGATGGCCATTTCCAGTCACAACATATATTTTTCTTTACCATCCACACACACAACATCTTACACCAACTCCACAGAATTGTTCCACAACCTCCATGCTCAGGGGAGAGTCCGCTTCCTTCAAATGCATGATTCTTGATGAGAGATGTGAAATCTATACAAAAAGTTCCATGGAGTACTTTTGGGTGTACCAGTGTGACCCTCCTGAGAGTGCTGTTCTAATACAGCATACATCAAAAGATATACACAGTCCCTCTGTTTGAAAACTGTGGTAACAGATGCTTCTCTGCAGTTCTGTTTTATAAAATAACCAGTGGCAGAAATTGTCACCATATGCTTGATGTTTCATCAAACACACAACATGGCTCCTTTTATGTACTTGTACGTTTTTTCAAAATGTGTAGGTTTCTCAATTTTATTCCTTTCTCCATATAATTCATACCATTAATATTATCAACCACATAAATTTTACTGTAAATTTTGTAAAAATCTTGTAAAAACATTGGAAAAATAAAACTGGGGTTTTTTTCCCCCAAGTCTTTTTCATCAGTATAGGCTTAATCTTTGAACCAGTGACTCTGATAAGGACAATTTTAGTCCTTGGAAAGAAACGTTACACCTATTGAACTTTTCCCCTAATTTAAAAAAAAAACAAAACACCACATTATATTGTGAGAATAGGGTGTAAGAATTCAGGAAGTTTCAATATTGCTCTAGTTTCTGAATAAAGAAAAATCTGTATCCATCACCTACTTAGTTGCATCCTTACTTTATTAAGGTTTGATGGATTTAGAGCGACCAGATCAATATGTTTGGAGAAATCACTACATGAAGGGGAAATTCCAAACAAGACTTTCTGGATTGAATCATTGCTGTCTTAAGCATGATTTTTTACCCAGTGTACAAAGAGGTATGACTAACCAGAAAAGCAGCTTGGTTTTGTAGATTGAAGCCTAGGCTGCTGTCAGCTGGGAGATGAAATGCTGTGCTTTAGGTCGGCACAACCCACGTTTCAGGGACTTTTCAACCCAAGCTCCACCTGCTCTATCTGCCACAACAGCAGCTCCAGTGGAATAAGATCCTTTCAAGCTGAGATTTATTTCACTTCATTCTAATTAACTTGATTACTATCTAGCCATACACATCTGTTAACATGAGACACCAAAAAACCCACACGTTTCTATCGTCATCTGCAGAAAATGCCATGACACTGTCTAAACATAGCGTGCTGCCAGGGATTTGAAATGTCAGAGGAAGAGGGTGAATCAGACTATCTGATTAAAAGAGAGTGACATGAGTTAGGAAAAGGAGATTACTGAACAGTGCAGGGTTACTGAGTTCTGTTTAGATTATTGGCGAGAACACAGCATTTAGGTTTGAATAATACAGTACAAATAGATAATGGACAAGTTCACACATATTGATTGCAGCATTAGCCCGAAGAACAAAACACACACTTGAACACAGAGATCATTAGCAACATGCAATATTGACCAAAGTACTTGCTAACAAAATTCAGGTTCAACTTCCAATGAAATACACAGATTAAGTGGATTTTTTTGCATGATTCTAACTTGGGGAAGGACCACACCAGAAAGTGTATTATATTATTACTCATGATTAGGAATAACATTTGCCAAAAGCCTAGGAGGAAAGAATAGCAGAGGCTTTTATACCAATTTCAATGATCTTAGAAGAAAATTAAGGTGGCAGTGGTATCATAAGGCTATTATTAATTACTTCAAATCTCAAGAGGTGCCAGTCAAGAATTAGAAGTAACCTATCATAATGTCTTTGGAACTTAAAATATGATTGGAGCAATTTTATATCTGGAAGCAATACATGACTCTTACAAAGAAAAAGAATAATGGAGGAACAGAGAAACCAAGAGAGGGAATTCACTCTTAATTACTTAGTCTGAGTCAGTGTTTTGCTCTGAGCAAACTTGTTTTGTTTTATCATATCTCCACCTCAAGCAGAGAGAGAGATCCCAGACTGCTGTGTTCAGCCTCACATGATTGGATCATCTCAGGAAATCTTGCTGGGAAGAATCTCTGTTCTGCCACTTAATTGTTCTGTGACCCTTGTTAAGTAACATCACCTCTGTGTGTTTCCATTTCTTTGCCCACTTCTGATCAACTACAAAATAAACATGTCAGAGTAAGGACTCTTCTTACTACACGCTTTCACTTGTCTCTTGGGAATTCTGATTTCACTTGGAATTGCAATTGTGTAACAATCCAAATTGAGCATAACAGTTTGTCAAATTATGCAAAGACCAAGATATCAAAGACCAACAAGAGAAAGAATTAGTAAATTTATCTGATTTTTTTAAAACTCTATGAGAAGATTTAGATAGAGCCATGAATAGTGCTGAATAAATGTACTTAGCTGAAAACCTTATTTATTTTTTGATTCTTATAAGCAGATATACCACTTTTTAATGAATGGCTCCTTCCAAGATGACACAGGAAAAACTAGGATTTTTTTTCCTTTTATTTTTATCCTAGTGACATTAGCTTCATCAGTATCTGTCCCAGATGGAGGTCTGGTAGCAGATGTCTGCCTGTATGCAGAGATCATTGACCTCTGAAATCTGAGCTCCATATTAAAGACTTAAAGAATGAATCTTTCTTTTAAAGGAGAAAATAACCTCTTTTTTTCTGAAAGCGGAAAGAAAAAAACATAACAATACAAACTTATTATGAGCCCAAATTCTCATATGAATTAACTTCCACTGGCTTCCATTTGATAATAAAGTTTCACTGTTATTCTACAGAGAGTCCAGGATAATGAGTGCAAATTTGTACCTGAAAATTTAAGAAGTTGTATTTAAAATTTCTGTTTTCACAAAGCCAGATCCCCAGCAAGAGCAGAATCACAGTATTCTGTCTCAGCCCTCTTGTAATTTAGGGAATCTAAAAGGTCTACTATTTTAACCAGCAACATTTCTAACTCATCACCCCTTGTTTGGCTCATCCTGTCTTTAAATCTGACAGTGATCAGGCTGCTGTGAAGGGGCTGCCATGAGATCATGCAAAATGCACCAGTGAAGCTTAATGTGTGCAATGACAGAGGTACAGGAAATAACTAATTTCTCATTTTCTGCCTCTTCCTCTCTTTCCTGTCAAAATTCTAATTACATTAAAAAAAAATGCATTTTACTGACATTGTGTCAAGTAGTCATAACTATTACCCAATATAAGTGTTTGACTCTGGCTCCCAAATAATAATGTTAATGAGATAACACAGAGCAGAGGGAGTGTGGGCTGCCAAGCCTGTGCAGCAAGCCACAGAACACTTCTGATGTAAATTGTTTTCTCCTGGACACAACTGCATTTGATTTGAAGATTTCTTAGTGTATTCATTTTCAGGATATATCATCCAACACGCTGCTTATATCATCAGCACTTTGCACAATCTTGCTTTCTGCCAAAAAGAAGTTTCAAAAATAACATAAAGTCATGATAGAAATCAGCCCATATCGACAGACCACTTTAAAGTTCTTTCAGCACTGCCTTGCTCCAGATCACATATTCTCAACCATAATTTTCAACCTACATCATTCACCTCTCTCCAATAGCAGTACTTACTGGAAGTTATTGGAAGTTATTCTACTGTATTGCACCATCATATGCAATATGCATTTTTACTCCTTAAAAAAAGTGGGATTTGCCCTTTTAATGTCTTTGGTTTTAATTATAGCACCGTCCTCTGCTCTTTCACTAAAGAAAGGAACTAAAGTAGATCTTACTGGACAAAAGTAATCTCTCATCAGACCTCTCTTTCTAAAACCAGAAAAAAATAATTGTATTGCCTCCCATACTACTTTAATTATATCCACACCAAATGTCTTCAAGTTAACCAGTTTAAGAAAAAAGCTTTGTAGTAATTGCACACTCAGCTGGGGTCTTTGTAATCCTGTCTCTAATGGCCCTTGGAAGTCCCTTGACTCCTAGAATTCTGTACTGGCATCAGGGACTGGATAACAGGGATGAAATCCTGCTGGTGAAAATGCAAAACAACAGAATCAGTTCCTTGCCATCTTTTTTCAGAGGCTTTATATGTGCAGGGTCAAAAGAACAAACTACAGGTTGCACGCTATTTGCATTCCTTAATGAACAGCTGGAGGCAATTGGGACATTGTAATAATGAAAACAACCTAAACAGAACATAATTAAAAAACCTTTTTTGTGTGTGTTTTTTAATACTGCAGATAACACCAGAGACACAGAAACCATGCCCTTCTATTTTGAAAGTGCTTTTACAATGACCTTTTCATCCTCAAAGATGCATTCTGTCTGCCAGGCAATCTAGGTAAGGATCTATGTTCTCTCTTCTGATTTAAAACTTGTCTTATTTTCAGGTAGGATAATATATTTATAACAGGTCTTATGATGTTCTATACCCTCTCCTCCCTCCTGCTACCTGCCCCATTTCAACATTCAGTAACCACAGGAATATTGTAACCACCCTTTCCAGAGTTTCTTCTAACTTTTCAGTACAGGGTAGGAACTGTACACCTGCAGTTAGGGTAAAAGTCAGCACTAAAAGCAGAAATTACATTACTTTCTTCTATATGAATAATAAATAGAATAAATAAAGGATTAATGTCATAGTGCTTTCCCTACTACTATGTCTGAATTTCCCTAGAGGTAAAATGAATTGTGACTTTTTTCCTTTAACAATACAAGCCAAACAACACATCCCCCCTGAAAAAACCCAGAACACAAAAACTCCACCAAAAATACCCTAAGAAAACCCCCAAAATCCTAACCACAAACACCCACCAAAAAAACCTAAACCACCACCCACCTACCAAAATTAGGATTTTTTTAAAAACGAGTTAAATCCCAGAGAAGTGACAGCACCAAGCCTCAAAGAGTTCAAGAAAATAAATCTCCTCCCATCACCTCCCTATATAATTTCAAATCTTCCAGCATTGTGCTTATTTCTCTTTTGAGCAGTGATCTCTGCAAATAACAGTGGTTTCTCCATACAAATCTTTACAACTAATTTTTTTTTTCCCTTCGGTATTGCCAAATAGACCTGTTCTGTCCCAGAGTACAGGAATCCACTCTGGATACTCATCTCTCACTGCTCTCCCTGGAAGTCAGTCAAGGTGCTGACTGCAAGGGGCCACTTAGAGAAGGACTGTAATCTCCTCCAGATCTCCCTGAAGCAGTTTCTGCCCCTGCTCAAATCACAGGAGACCCCCAGCTTGGGGCAATGGAAGAAAAATCAAAGGTGATGGCCTTGCTAAATGAGGACAATTCCTCATAAGCTTTTCAGACAGGCAAGATTTTTATATTTTAGCCTTGACATATTTCTGACTCCTCTGTTTAGGACTGACATGGCTGCTGAGCACAGGAACCGTTTCTGATGTGCCTATCAGGAGCCTGACAACAGAAGGAATTAAAACACAGGATTGTGTAGGACATAACTGAACTGATAAAAAAAGGGCATACCAGATTAGATATATTCTGCAAGGTATCAAGAAAATAAATCAAAATTTTAAATGTAGATATAGCTTTAGTTTTACAATAAGAATGTAACAAAATAAACATGAAACTATCCCCCCTCTGATTGAAGTGATTAAGAATAATTCTTCATCAGCTTTCATTTTTAGCAAAGATGACCTCAGAAAATCTTCGTAATTTTTTTCTGCAGCTCTAAAGTGTAAGCCAGGACAATTGAACCATTTTAGTAGCAAGGCTGGGTGCTCAGAGAGGAACTCTCAAGTACTATTATCTCTGATAGCATCAAACACTATAGTTTGTGCTGTGTGTAGCAGTTTTGAAATGTGTCACGGAGATGGAGTGATTCATACTTCGCATTTTTCTTGACAATAGATGTTAATATTTTCTGGTATTTAGAGTGTCAGCTTTTTGACAACTTATATTGCATTTTGGGCTTGTTTGGGGTTTGTCTTGTGTTATCTGAAAACTAAATTGTGTATGACTTGGTACAAAATGAAGCCAATCACTTGACTACCACTTCTAGCCTCTCTTCTTGTGGATACTTCCACAAAGTAAATATTCTTGGGAGAAGGAAATGAAATCTTGGGGGGTGAGGAGATAAAGGGGAATAATGGGAAAAAATAAGGATCACAAAAATGTTTGCATTTCACTCTGAACAATGAATTTTGAAGATGGTGTTCTTGAGGGAAGAAAAGAAACATCTGCTAAGTCACGGTCATTAAAGCACTTCACATCTTGTTTTCATACTCACACCTACAAAAATCCTGCTATGCAAGAACTAAGATATAAGTTAAGACATAAAATAACACAAGGTCTTCCCCTGGCATCTCACCTCAGGATATTCAAAAGTAATGCTTAAATTGCTAACGCAATTCCTGAATATTGGGTAAAAACTTCCGTAGAAAAGTTGGGATAGATTTTATGTGGACACATGCTTTCCCCAAATTTGTGTGTTAACTTCCTAGTGCCCTCCAGGGCCCCATGCAAAGCTTCCAGGTAACAGTAACTGCACCTGGGGAAAAAAAAAAATCACAATATTCAAGTCTGACTTCTGCTCTTTTAAAAGCTACACTTTACCCCTCTTGCTTGGAAGGAGCAACATGAAGTCAGCTGTAAGGCTTTGAAGCACATACCTATTCTACCATAGCTAAGAACTTCTCATACAATGTTAAGAGGTTGGAAGGCACCTAAAAGATTTTTGAAGCATTGTTGAAGAGCAACATAATACCAAAGTTCCTACAAAGGAGAGGTGTCAAAATGTGACATTTCAATAACGAGGAGGGAGCATGGCTTGTTACGAAGCTCAAAACACAAAAGAGAGGAATTACAGACCAATTCCAGAACTGCAGCCTGGTCTCATACACCCTAAAAGGCTTTGCCTTCAAAGCTGGCTGTGACATGCCAGGACCATGTTGGACAATAGAAGAAAGAGACAACAAGACCGGCAGAGCTGCCGTGTTTGGTCCTGGTGTCAAGAGCCTTTCACAGTTCATGCTTTGCCTGCAGAAACTCTCCAGGAGCAAATTGCCTCTCTCAGGCTCTCAAAACACCTGTTAATGTGATGAAGGAATATCTTTCATCACAATTCCCAAAGGAAAATTATCCCCTGCAGATCCTCTTGCTGTTTCCCTCTCTCCCCTTCCTCCCACATCAAGTAGCAATAGCAGCTCACAAAAGCATAGTGGCTGCTCCTACCAGAAGGAGAAGTAGTGGACATTTATCAATAAAAGTTCAGAATGTGACCACACTAACAGATTTCTACAATAAAAATACACAATAAAAGCAGGTTCCAACTTCCCTTAAGGAAGGAAAAGAGATCTAGTAGGACAAGAGATTATTACAAAGTTATAACCTGGTAATTTCTCTAGTATCCTTTCTCTAAAAACTGAAGCTGAAAAGTGAAGCTAAAGAGATGTGGGGTAAGTAACAGCACTGCTTAAAAGATCAACCCAAACATTAATTACATGAAGTAAAAATCATGGGAGAGGGCTAAGGGAAAAGCCTATAACATACTATATCTCTGAAGCCAAAAAAGGCTTTTCTGTTCAAGAAAGACAAAAGAGGGTTGATTATTCTAAAACTTTTCCAGTTTTAGTTGTCTCTGCACAGGTCAGACACACAAACACACAGAAGAGAAAAAAAACCCCAAAAGACAAGATAAGTAAGATCTGGGAGATCAGTGACCATCACACCTCCAGGAATGAAAAAGAACTACTACCCAAAGCAGAAAAGCACTTCTAGACCATTTTTGAAATTGTAGAAAGCAACTGGAAATTATATGAAGACAGCCTAATTTATGAGGCAGGCTCTGTAGTGTGAAAAGATTCTCATTAACTATGTCTAGTAACAAGAACTATGAAGAATAAGATGCTACAATGGGAAGACTATGATTGCACACAACCATTCATAAGACATCTCAGTTTGCAAGATAGATTCTGTAATTTGGCTAATTTAAAACGAACTCCCCATTATTTCCAGAGGGAGTTGCTCTGTCCAGCATAAGCTCATGCAGGGTCTAGGGCTATAACGTGTTTTTAATCCAGCAGTTGTGAAGAGGATGCTGTGACTAAGTCCAGCAACCTCATGTGATAGGGGAGTTCTACTTAGTTGGATTCCTGTGACCACGTTCAGCTGAAATCTAGGCAATTTAGCCTTTTCTTGGAGCATGGGTGCCACAGCTGTAGGCCCAGCTGTCACTTCAGAAAAAGCACGGCCCAAGCCTTGGGAGCAACTTCCTCCACACCAAATACAAAAGAAAAATTAAAAATAAACCAAAACCCAAACCCAAAATAAACCTCCCCTAAAAAATTAGTTCCAGAAGCAAAATCTCTTACTCTCTGCTTGCCAGCAGAGGTTGCTGCCCTAATTTCCAGTCTGCCAGGGTTTTTTCTCCTGCTAAACTTCTGACCACTGGCAACTACAGTGCCCCAGCACCAAGCAAGGGACAGTGTCATACTCACAACACTGATATTGTCATGGTAGTCATGTCCCTCTCCTGACACAGTTAATCCCTTCTGCCTGAAATGGACCTAGAGCCCCCAAGTCCTTCTGGGTAACTGTTTCAGCCACCAAAGAAGAAATTCCACAGTAACATCACCTTGTGAACACATAGTTCTGACCTGTGAAGAAAAAAACTGCTGCAGATTTTTTCCAAGTCTTCTGCCTACACAAGGCATTCATCTGCTTCATCAGATATTACTGAGATCATATGCACACAAGGTTATCCTTAAAATTGACTTTACAATTTGTCATACACATCCTCTGATGCCAGCAACATGAGCTGCTGTTGCTTTAGGCTCTCTTTTAATAATTTTTTCCAAGTGCCACCTCTGTAGAAAAAGTCTAATCTTACTTTTATACAATAACTACTACTACTTGTGGTATTATGGCACCCATATCTGACTCATCCTGCATAAAGAAAAGGGCAAATCTCCCTCATTCAATAATTTCTGCATCAGGCTCAACTTCTTGCTCTTGAGGCAGCTCCTCTTTTAGAAAGATATGCAGTTTTGATCAAAGACTTCCACTAATGGAAAATCTATCATATTCCCTCAATGATGTATTCCGATAATAAAATACTTTGGCTTCTGAAAATGTGCATCATCTTTCCTGATCAAATTCTCTGACTTTCAGGCTCAGCCTCAGGATCTTGTTATGTTTTGTCTTCATGATAAATGAATCCCCAATACCAAGCATCTACTCTGTGTGGAGTAGATATGTCACCTCTTACGCTTTTCTTTGAGAAACAAAAGCAGACAGAAGAAAACAGGAGCAAGAAGAAAGCCCCATATAAATTTGTTTAAGGTTGGCTCAGTGTTTTTAGACAAAAGATGAGTAGGTCTCATCTTGCATCATCTCCTAACCAAGAGTCAAGCACAGAAGTTTGGATTTAAAGGAAGTTAAAGGAGAGATTCGTTATGGACCTGTCGTGTCCCCGTACCCCCCCAAAAAAAAACCCCAAAAAATCCAGAAAGGCTCTAATGGAAGATGTTTGTCCCATGTCCCTTTATGTGAAGATAGACCTATCAGAGGTGATTGAAGTAAAGAACTTCTAAGCATGTCCACCATATGGGAAATACAAGGAGAAATCCACACATGCAAGATTATCTAGGAATTCTCTTTCTAATGTTCCTTCAGAATTATAGCATGTATTTACAGTACTCTTAATTATGTAGAGTAGTAGTAAATAAGCATAGGAATTTCTATCCTAGTGAGATGAAGCTACACTAATGATCAAGGAGATGAACAAACAATATCATTTTGCACTACTGATGCATAAAACTGCGATGCTTAAAACAAGGTGAAAAATGGTGGATATGAGGAATATCTGGAAAACACATCAAAAAGGAAAACAGCTTGTGACCTGATTCTGACTGTTATTCACCTCTTGGGAGCAGCAGCACATCTTTAACAGAGCATGGCAGCTCCAGCATCAGAGGAACAAAGTATTAAGCTGGACTGAAAGCCACATACCTGACCAGCAAACTTCTCTGCTTTGAGATCTTCAGCAAATTGTTTATTACAACCACATGGAAAATAACTCTATAGATAAAGACCAAATACTCCCCTGCTGGGGGAGAACTCCCCTCTCCTTCCTGGAGAGGAAGCCCCAAGCTTAGGAAAAGCTTCAAAGCCACACAAAAAAACATTATCTAATATGGATGAAATTTTCAAAATCAGAAATGCTGCACAATTTTAATGGTGGGCAATGGAGAGGAGAAGTTAAGTTCACACAGATATTTCAAGTTTATCCATGACTGACTTGGTTTTGGGCATGATCACTGTAAAAAACATATTGCTTTGATCAAGCCAGACATATCTTCTGGTGTTTTGTCTTCTATTTGAGAAATACCCTGCTCTTCTTTGCCACACACACTACTCAGCAGCAAAGCATTGATAAGGGCTTCTTTTATTTGGTCAGTAACAAAACAGCATCAGTACATTAATAACCAATGATAAACAATGGAGTTTAACTGTCCAGCACCTAGATATCTCACATTCTAGCTTTCTTTATGTATACACACATTCCAGTACTCTCAATGCATTTTTACAAGTTGGCAGAAGCTTATGTTAACAATTTAAACACACACACATATAATCCTCAGCACGAATTACTTTTTCATCAGCCCAGCAAAGAAAACCTGCAGTAACTGACATTTCCAGTAGCCATGCACAATTTGTATGAGCAGTTAAGGCCAGATAAGAGGGGGAGAGGAAGAGACACAGGGAGCCACAAGGAGTAAAGCAAGCAAAGCCACCAGCTGAAGACAGGCTGCTGTCTCCCAGTCCTTCAGGTTAAAAGCCAAGGGTTGTTAAGAGGCAGTTGTTCATAACATCATATGGAAAAGTCTCCTTGGCTAAAAACAGCTTCAAGAGCTGCATTTGTAAAGCTAAACCAGCTGGGAGGGAAAGAAAAAAAATAGCTGATGAAGAAAAACTCTAAGTGGCAGAGCATATTTAGAACAATTAATATGTCCTTATCTGGGAAGTCTAGGCTCACCTGAGCTACCCAGGAGGAGGATGCACTTTTTGATGAAAGAGCTTCTGTTCAGGTCTGTCCTTTGAGAATTGTGGTGACTACATGGGCTTGGGGTCACATTTAGAAGAGGGATACTGTAAATTCTTGCAGGCCTACTAAGCAAGCCCAGATGGCACAAAAGGTACTGTGATGTTGGGTTTGGTATAACGACAGGAGAATTACATAACTACCCAGGACAGTGAAAATCACTAAACCTCTCCCCACGTGGATTGATTCAAGGAGAGACAAAGGCAAAGTGAGCCCTTTAACTTTGGTACAGTATTTTTCTGTATGCAGTAATTGTTTTATTACACATTAGCAGAATTACTTAGGTAACCAACGTGGTTAAGCAACATTTCTTTACACAGATGCACTTTGAAGGTCAACCTTAGCAAACACTGTGGTTCAAGTCATTCTAAGATATTAAACATAACTGGTCTGACAGAGCTGCAATTTATTATAAAGTGAAAATAAGGACACTTCAAGAGGTGAAACAATTAAATGTATAATCAAGTTTCAAGTACTGAATATTTAGTCAGGAAATGTACAAAGATATCCTTCTATTGACTTAACACAGAGGTTCAAGGAAGGAATCTGTTTGAATGCCCAGGCAGCCGTGGCTGACCACATTGTGAATGTCAGCTCATTGACTCAGGTACTGAACTCTTGCCATTTTAAACTCAGGCAAGTCATTAGCCATGAAGAAAAGCTAAGATTATTAGTTAACTGCCTGTTCAGTTGCAGGCACGAGCATGGTATAACCTGATGAACCAAGTATAATTAAGTATTTTCTGCATTTTAGAGCTACACATGACATACAGAGACCCTAGAGGTGCTAACATCATTGCAGAAAGTACGTAATTAAAATCTGCTAATATAACTTGCAAATAGAAACCAGAAAAAAATATAAAAATGTGTTTGAGGCTTTTGGGGGGTCCCAGGAGAGTGGTAAGGGGTACAAGCACGTGACATTCCACAGTACTAAGGCAGGCTGGCTGCGGGCCAGTGTCAGCCACTTAACTGCACCCTGCAAGAATTCAGCTGCAAATCTTTGCTTCCTTTCTGTCTTTCATATCTTTTCAAGGCAAAAGGCAAAGACAAAGTCTTTCAGTTGGAGTTCTTTCATCCAAGAACATTCTTCATCCAAGGCCAAAGGTTCACCAGATCCTAAAAGGCCTTTGGATCTGCATGTTCAGTCATCTTCATCCAAACGTATTTCTTTGGGAGCATTATTCAGTCCTTGTGGCCGATCCTAAAAGAACACCAATAAAAACTATCTTCATTCCTTCAAATACAATCTTCAATGGCTTTATCACTAGGACCACTGTATGAGAGCATTGTGTCAAAGGTGAAAAATGGATGCAGAGATATTTCAATTAAAACCACAGCACACTGAAACATTTTTCTATGGTTTTTGGAGGTTCAATTTTGGTCAACTCTCTAGCTAAAGGTTTCTAAGGTGAAATAGGCTTTCTGGAAAACTACACATATAAATACAGTATGTTTCCCATGTGCTGACAGCTGTTTAAAAAGATTACCCATTAGCTTTCCTGGGACAATATTTCTAAGGGGATAAAATTGTGATATTAGATCCTATCAGTATATTACACAAGTACAAAGTACTTTGAATATAAAACTAGAATATGAGAAGGTTCTGTAACCACTTAAATTGCTTTACTGGAGTAGGGAGAAGCAAAGTTTCCTCTGGGAGGAAACAAGACAGTTATTTAATGGGACATGATAACACCATAGAACACAAATCAGAAAAAGCCCCTGCAATTGGAACTTGTGATTGTCTAAAATAAAAAAAAGTGTCAGCTAATCTTGGTTTCAAGCAGATACCATTCTTTAACCTGTCTATTGTTATTCCACATCATCTAGCTCACATTTCCTCTAAATTCTTATCATATACATATATATATATATAAGGCTTTCCAATCCTTCAATCCTTTCTGTTCTTTTTTTTTTTTTTAATATTTTCCCAGAGTCTTCTGTTTACCTCTTCCTTTCTTCCGTCTGCCCAAATATCTTCTGTTGTTTTTCTCTTCAGGCAGCCTCTCCTGCTACTCTTCTTTTCAATTCCATGAGACCCTTCAAGATTTTAGTCTTGGCCTTCCTCTCTGCATCACTCACAACTCTGGTTTGGTCTCAAGAGTCCCTCTGCCCATTTGGGATTTCCTGACCCTTTTCAGCCTAATTCCCCACAGTCACCTCCAGTTCTTTGCTTTAATATTTTTTATTCTTCACTTCTCTTCCTATCCTTCTTTCACCTAAAGCCATTGTAACTTCAGTTTTATTTCTTCTTTTTTGGATGTTGCCAAGATTCTCCTATTGCACTGCCCTGCCAGACTCGGTCACGAATTGTTTCTAGAATAAAGGGTCAATTGTGCCTTGTTCTAACAGTAAGAAAAGACCTAACTAGAGGAGAGTCAATCTTCAAAATATTAAAAAAAAAAAAAAAAACAAACCAAAATAAAACACCACAAAACCTTCTCCTTAAAAGCACTGCTGTCGTTCTCGCTATTTTTTCACAAGAATTAATTTTATTACTACTGTATCTGTAGCTTCTGAAGGACTTTCATAAAAAAATTCATTCCAAAGCAGATTTCAAATTTTGATGGTTACAAGAAAAGCATGAAATATGCTCCTGTCTTAGCTAAGTGAATCACAAGTGAGAAAAAGCATAATTCAACCCTAATATTTTAAAGACTTCAATTTTCAAGGCAGCTGTGTAACCATTTGCATTGTGACTCACAGTGGCAAACACAAACCTGATCTGAATAGAAGAGCAGACTGTGTAAAAACTTAAATCTATACCTGATTTTGAACTATTCTGTGTTAACACTGTTTGGTCAGAGTATTAAAGGAAGGGAAATAAAAAAAGGCAAGGTGATCTCAAGCAGTGACCCCTCGAATGCCGTTAAAATGCCACTGATTACACTGAAGATGTAAAAGCAGGCAGGAAGGTTATCTCAGTAACTTCTAGACAATTTTGGATAGGAATGACCAGCCGTGACAAGTGTTTGGTACTTTGCAGATTTTGAACAAGTAAGAAATTGAGAAAAAGAACAAAATTCTGCATCAGTTTGTGATATTTGTTCCTATCAAAAGTCATTTCTTAATCTCAAATTAGAAGCCATTTCCCCTGCAATGGGAAACAGACAGGTCAGATAAAGGATATTTATGATGATTACTTTTTCTTTGGATGGAATGTAATCAATATCCCTCATTATGGTAAAGCAACATGATGGGGAGGAAAAAGGTGCTGAGGTGACTTTAAAGGCACTGAAGGGTTTAGAAATCAAATCTTTTATAACATTAACTTTTTGAAAGATGTTAACAAGTCATATTAACTCAATCAGAAGCTTCCTATTGACTTTATATTCTGCCTTCAAGGCTCAACCAAAAGAGATATCAGATTTTGAATCTGATAAAACTCAAATGGGATTTGGTTTGCAAAAACAACTCCCTTTGTTTAAAGTGTATTAATTCTTTAGCGTCCTTTGTTCTTTAGCTTTTAATGTGTAAACTAGATTTCTTCGCATCAGAGTCAATAAAAAACTTTTAGCTGAAAGGGGAGAGCGGTATAAGGTACCACATATCTTCTTGTCAAAACAGAAGTTGTAAGCTTGTTTTAACATCAAAATACACATAAAAAAAAAGAAATTAAAGTAGACTGTGTTAGCAACAGGATGAAGGAAGACTGAAGGCAAAATGAGAGAGCGTGCTCTTAAATAATTTTTTTGCAACAGATTTCAGGCCTATCGGATCTTACACTTAGTGTAACATACAAGTACGGATCATCCTTTGATGCTGAGGCTTTCCTAAATTTATTCATAACCAGATCTAAGCTGTAGGTTCCAGTTCTGTCACTGACCTTAAATAGTCTGTAGTTTTCCTCAGCTGACTCTTAAAAAACAATAAAATCAAAAGGTGCCAACTCTAAGCTTGGTGCTGGGTCAATGTTCTCTCTGCAATGTAAAAACAAACTGTGAAATACCACAAAGTACTTGGAAGCACTCACAAACAGTTTTCTCAGTGTTTCCCCCTCAGTACTGGAGGTGGCTGTGGGTCAAGCCAGTGCTATAACAAATCTGAGCTTTACAGCTGTTGAAATACTTAAAGCACACCAGATTTTAGTTATGTCATAGCAGTGCAGTTATTACTCGCCTGCCACAGGATCTGCTGATGGCAGTTGAAGTTTTTATTCATCAAGGGGCTCAAATAATTGAAGCAATCCATCTGCTCCATGCACTCCCCTCTGCCTACCCCTTGATTACTTATTGCCATGTGGCATTTGCCAGTGATGTCATACTTTAGCAATTGGTGGCCTGTTGGATCTCCTGAGAACTGTGCTGTGATGGAGCAGAGGTAACTAAAATATTTCACCTGTTCCAAGCTTTCCCTTTGCAAAAACCTGATGGGACGTGATATTTGGCAGCAACTGTCATAACTGATCAGGCAGTTGCCAGACTCCTGCATATTTCCTGAAGGCTGCTGCTGTTTTTCATCATGAATTCCAGATAATTGAAATAATTGACCTGCTCTAAGGCCCTGCTTTGACTCCAGTGTTTTCAGCATTGGGACATTTGCCTACTGTCATATTTGGTTAAGAGCAGCAGAGGCTTTGATAACTCTTTTACAAGATGTCACAGCTCCACAGAGCAACCTTTTTTGCACGGTTTGTGATACTGAACTGCCAGACACCCTTCTGCCCTCTGCACTCACCCCGTGGCTCACAAGTGCACGTGCAACATCCACCCAAATGTTAGAAAGGTGTAGGAAGAGCAAATGAAGGAAAGCACACAAGCAGATTTGCAAGCAGGCTGATAATGGGAGTCCCCTTACTGCTCCCATGTGATGACTAATTTAAACACTCCAGTGCTCTGTTGCTTAAATGAACTTCCATTAAGGTTTTTCTTCAGAAGTTAAGGAGACTACAAATGTTTTACAGAGGATCAGATACCCAAACTTATGCTTTTCACTGCTTATTATGTTATTATGTTGCTAAAGGAGACTTGTCTGTGATTGATATACAGATTTTTAGAATAGTTCAATTAACTGTACTAGCCATAAAAATCTTTGATGTGTTCTTCTGCTGAGGGGTATAGATTGTATTTGCAGTCAGATTATATTGCTCACTTTTATTTGAGAAGAACAAAAGTACCACATTCCCTCACTAGATCACATCCCACACCTGAATTTACTGCCTTCATTTCAAGGATAGATGATCAATTGTGATCATTGCTCTGCTTAGAATCTGAGCAGGTCACAGACTGACTGACAGAGACTGTAGAAGTCTTCCCAACACTTTCATTAAGATCTAACATTTCTGCAGCTGTACTTTAAGGAATTCTATATTTTGCCCTGCACAAAATAAAGATACAGACTTATTTTTAAAAGACCACTTCTAACATATCATCCACTTCTAACATGGCTCAACTTTTCTAAAGTCCAAGTTTTTTCTTTATCTGAAGCCTTTTCTTTTCAGCTCTTTTTCTTTAAACAGATAACACTGAAACGAATAAAGATAAATGCTGTTTTGAAAGGGAGAAAGCTGGCAAATCTTACACAGATGCACAGCTAGTAATGATCTCAACAATATTACAGTTAAAATTATCTACCCACTTAAAATTCTGGGTTTTTTAAAAGAATTTGAATGTAAATTAAAGCATTTCAGTAAGTCAAAATGATCTGTTAAGAGTAACAGTTTACAAGTAAACTATGTGATAGAAGGAATACTTTTTCCTTACTGTGCATCAAGCTTTTCAGACTAGAAAGTGCTCATTTTTTCTTGTGTAAAAAGGCTTGATGTGTATTAGTTTTAAGATAAAGTCACATCCTGACATCCAGAAGAAATTTAGGTTTCCATGAAAAATGAGAGAGGGACAAAAAGTTATGGCTGTTCTGTCGCCCAGAGAGAAACTGGGACCTTCAGGGGGTCCCTTCTAAGTTTCAAGTTCTCATAGCAACAAAATACATTTTTTTCCCATTGAGATGTCCCTTAATTAAAAGAAGAAACTTACCTAGTGGTAGTTTCAAATGTCAAATTTAGAGAGAACAGTTTCTCTAGGAAGACTCAATACCCTAATCCAGTGAGTCTTTGTCTATCATCACTTACTTGAGGAAAAAAAAGATGACAGAAAGGACACTGCTGTATTTATGTACACAAGTGTGGGGTGACAGAAATCCACCTTTTGATGAAATAGCTTTTTTTTTTTTAACATACACTGGTGAAGATTGATTGCAGAAAATTCAAAAGGGTGACTCTACAGATAATTGGCCCTGACTAAAAAAAGCAAACAACATTGCAGCTTTTTGTCAGCAGTGGGATGCAATTATGCACCATTAATTAAACTGGCATGCCAATGAAAGGTCAGATAACACAACATAAAGGAAGAAGAAAGTAGTTCTATACTTTAAGAATGTTATTGCTTGAAAACGTTTGTGCTTACACTCTTGGAGTAGAAGGAAACCATTCTTCATTTAAATCAGGTGAAAATTTGGAGTCAGATTCTGGTCTGGTTTAAATACAAGAACATGAAATAAACCAAGGTGATGGAACTAAGGAAGGTGTTGCAAACTTAAAGGTACCCACCTACCCTTTCATCCAGAAGTGGCAGGTGTGCTCAGGAATGGGGACATCACAAAAAAGGCAGAACATTTTCACCTAGTAGGGGGTCAGTAACCTTGCAAGCACTAATTTAATTCAAAGTAGAAGACCTAACTTCCATTATGACTATATATGCTTTTATTAAGATAATCTACTGCTCTCAATGATACTTCTATTCCATGCCTTCTCCCAACCACCATCTGACTGCTCCCAGCACCAACATTTCAGGAGGTAGATTTGCCATTTGTGATGCTGTGCAGCACAAAACTTGCGGCACAATTAAGAATAAAAAGCCAAAAAACCATCTTTGTTAGCAGTAAATCATTTTTTTCCCCAAGAAAAGTCACTTTTAGCTGGATTCTTCCCTGTCCATCAAGTTGCTTTACCTCAGTTGCTTTATTTGCAGAGACTAATTTGGCCATGAATGATAAATGGCAGCAAGCTTTGTGTCCTTGTACATGTATTCCAAATACCCTAGTAACTCAAAAACACAATAACTTATGATATCATCTCTGTATGCTATATATATGGCTTTTCCTGATTCTTTCAATTTTTCTTAATTGATTAGAAATAAATATGCAACCATGAAGGCCAAAAGCTCATGAAGCAAAAGGCACTCAGTGTTCTAATGTTTATCACTAATGGAGTCAACTATGTCTCTTTGCCAGGATGAAAGAGACTTGCAAAGATATTCCAATACTGCTGCTTCCTCTCCCAAAGCGGAATTGAGACTTGGCAAGAGGTAAAGATGGGCAAAATGGTGCCAAAGAACATCTCAGGGACGTGCCTTCTCCTTGGCAGGCTGGAGTTGGGTTAGGTGATCTACTGGAAGAGCAACAGAAATTGAAAGCATTTGATTTCTCAAGTTCAGCCTAGAAAGTTTGGGGTCTTGGCAGGGGTGACAGTGATGTTCTTTAAAAACAACAAAAAGCAAAACCAAGCAGAAACCCCAACAAAACCCCAGCCAGTTTACCCCTATCTATCCATACTCAAATACATTCCCCCCCCTCTCTTCCAAAAGGAACAGCAGATTCAGTTAAATAATGAAGTGATTAGATTGTTGACAAAGAACAGAAATGGACTGAAATATTTTAATTTTTCTTTCAAGTTTAGTAGAGAAATCTTATTTTCAGCACTTCCATTTCCCATGACATATTAAAAAGCCTGAATCTGTCTCCTTTTCTCATGTTATTTTAACTTTTCACATAATTATTGAGAAATTTCTAATGGTCACGCTGAGCACTTAAATCTAATTTATCAATAAGGCAAGCCAAACTTCCACAGGAAGTTAAGTTATGCAGGATACATATTTCAATACAGCACTATACCATCACCCTGGGTAAGTTAAAGGCAAGCATTTAATTGCATGAAAGTTTTTGAGAGAAGGTGAGGGAATCAGTGTACTGAGGCTGTCTTTGAACAAACTCAGTGGAATAAGCATTGATAAAAATATCAAAGAATTGACGTTGAAAGTGAAATTATGTCAGAAAAAGGTAAGTCCCAATTCCTGGAGTTTAACTTGATGCAAAACCTAAGCTGAAGGGAACTTGAAAACTAGGTTAACCTCTCTTTCACTTTGCATTTCTTTCTACATTGAAGTTGTGGGCTATTTTAAACCTGCCGTTTTGTCTAACTGCACATCTCCTGAAATGGTAAACATCTCTTTCTTTTCAAGTCTCTCCAAGTTGCTAAAGAACTTTGATACTATTCACTATATCCAGCTTTGTGCTTAGGCAGTGAATGCTACTCTTAGGCAGTGGTTATCCTGAGTAGCTATAGCACCATTAACTTGTCTCAAATGCCCCATTTTTAGAGATTGTCCTTGTTAGGAGCAATTTTGAAAGAGTATAGAAGAACTGAAAAGGACTGAGTATTTTAGATTAGGCTATTAGAATAAAATTGAGTATCCCAATCAAGTTCTTTGGTATCTAAACTGATTTATCACATCCTAGCCCTCCTGTGCTAAAAGAGGTCTGAAAAAAGTATGCACCGGAAATTTTAAAGCATTTCTTGTTAGGCTTCCTTCATCCCCACAGGTCAGATTCTGATATAGATTAAATTATCTACTAGAAAAATAAAAAAATCCTCTACCTTAATATTATATTAGTATATCAAAGAGATGTGTCTGACACCTCTCAGGCTCAATCTAGTAGACAGTAATTAGGAGACAATGGGAGTGATTTTGAGAGAATCACAGATTGATTCTAAGGTAAGGAAGCAACAAAGAAAAAGACATTTGGGGTATTCCTTCTGAGGCAGCTCAACTACCAGAGAACCTCTTGCTCAGATGCAAAGCCCAGGTTTCCTTCTAGCTTCTCCTCCAGCCAGTTCCACAAGAAGCAAGCAGGCATTTGGATGACTTCTGTGTGCCTCCCACCTCCCTGTAAACATGACTCATAAGATGAAAATGATCTTATTTCACTGTTAAAATTCTTGGACTGTATTTAGTTATTCAGTGACCAAGTAAAGCGGTACCCACCACACATCATTAGAATATTTGAAAAAGCTTTCAAAACCAGGACACTCAATACAAACCGCTGAAGAAAACCAGAGGTTAACAGAGCCATACACAAATCTTACTAATGGACCTAAATAAAACATATAGCCCATCTGATTGCCACTAAGGCAAGACTAGTATTAGTTTTTAAACCTAGAGCTCTCTCAGAAGCAGCATTTCTACTTCTTTCCATGAAAGAAAGCATTTATTCATCTAAAGGTAGTCATAGCCATTCTTCTAATTTGCAAGAGGAATGTTGTGTTTACATGGGCAAAGTAGGGCTCTGGGCCAGGACTCACGTTTAATAAGACAAGTGTTCATCTCATGGAATTTAAGGGTTTAATATTATGTAATTAACTTAATGTCAACACAAACCAGTTAATGTAGGTTCTTTTGCTGCAGTCAGAGGCAGGTGAGCAGACCCTCACTCTCCAGGGAAGCCCCTCTGACTCCAAGGGTGCTCCCAGCTGATGAATCCTGGAATTCTCTGCACAGACACTGCACTCACACTCTTAAAGCATCTGTCCATAATGATCTAGCACTGGGATGGATTTGCTTCTTTGCAACATCAAATTCCAAGAAAGCCTTATTTAAATGTGAGGGAAGATGCAAATAGTTATTAGATAGCCTTAGAAGAACATGATTTGATGGTGCTTTTCATCATAATATTACTGATGATTACTCCCTCAAGTCTCTTCAGACGAGGCTAGGACTTTTCACATGCAGCCAAGCAGCTTTCAAGAGGAAATGCAAGAATAAACATTCTGTTTTGAAATCCTGCATAATGATATGTATTATAGAATCAGCTTTTGTTGTGTGTTTTTCAATTTAGCATGCATAATTTTCAGTTTTGCTAGTAATTCAGAAAGCTTTAATGCTTACTTAATTAGTAAGCTGGGTAATTCAGCCAATGAAAACTAAAGTGTTTAAGTTATATTAATTGTAAACAATGCTAACAGTTAATTTTCTGAATGATAGAGCAACATAAAAACAAACTTGAGTAACACTAGGATTAATTAATTGATTAGCTAGTTTCTGTTGAGAATTATATTCAATAAGAGTCTGTCAATACAAATTGCTATCAATTGCAACTTTATGAAGTGCCAAGAATAATGGGTTCAGGTGCATACTAGAACTAGTTGTCATGAATGCCAATTTACTGTAGAGAAATGGATTGTTTATCACCTAATTTAATTTCAGACAGCTAACTCACTTGTAATAACTCATTTTAGCATTGAATTTTCAAAAACTTGAGTGTTGTTAAAAGCAGCAGCTTGCTGTAATAAGTTTGCAAATTTAAATTCTTCTGTAAATAATTTAAAGCAGACTGTAACTCAATTTTGCCATTGACTACTTGGAAAATATTTAGCAATTTTATTCACCATCCAGACCCCCCTATTCTTCCCACTGGCAGCATGTTTCATTACGAATGCCTGCCTACTGCTGCAGTATTACACTTGAGTCTGTGCTTTTAGTAACACTGGGATGGATGCAGTGTCCTCTGCTGCTTCTGGGTGACTCAGCCAAAATACTCTGTGGAAGTTCTTCATACACTTCAGCGCATCTGGACAGTTTGATGTCCAGATACTGAAGAAGAAAACACAGAGAAGGTTTACAGCAGAATGAAAGGACACAAAAGTCCTCTGGTTTGGACCATGGGATGGGTTTAGTTCATCCTGTGCTTTCTCCACCCTCTCTCTGAAATCTTCTAGGGTATTTGATGGCAACTGGGAACAAGGACAGTCAAGGAAAAAGAAGACGATTTGGAGCCTTTGAAAAATTATGCAAAACATCTATTTCTCAAAAGCTCTGAGGAAGCAGACTGCTAGAAACAATTTAATATTCTTATGAATAGACCTTCCCCTTCCAGATTTTCAACAGACAATGAACTTCAGTTATAATGCCTGAATAAAAACATGCAGTTATACTAAAATGAAAAAGTGAGATGGCATAATCATGTAAGAGTTTATTAATCTGCATAGAGCTTTACATCCAGGAACCATGTCAGTCCATGCCTACCACTGTAAATATACATTCCCAAATCAATATAACTATCAGCCTTTTTTTTCTTTATTTTGCAAACAAGGCATTGAAACAAATCAGTGTTCCAGCACACCTGCAACAGGTATATAACAGAGCCCAGCACCTTGTACTCACAGCTGTCAAACACCACTGAGTGTAAAGGTTCCTCCCAGTTTCATGCATTTACTGCAGGTACCTCATGAGTGTGCAGTGTGCTTGTTAGTCAAGGCAGATCACTTTACATTTCAAAATAACTACTGTATTAACAGTCTCTGTAATCTCTGACTTCAAGGAAGATCAACCACACTTGCAAACAAGTAGCAATAAATGAAATATTTAGAAAGCCCTTTCAACTTTCCTTTAGTAACATAAATTATTTTAATAAAATAAAAAGTCCAACAGCAAAAGCTTTGAAATGCCATCTCAAAAATAGGTCATACTCTTACTTCCTATCTTCTCTCTTACAGTATGAAAAGCTGTCTGTGCTTTGCCTCATGACTTTTCTCCTTATGGGAGCTTCCATAAATCATTTCTGTTAGCAAAAAGTAATCCATGGACTAAGCCTGTCCTAGAGCTACAGACTGAGCTTCCACTGGGAAGATCCTTCAGGCTGAACACAGATGTTGACCAACCTAGTTAAAAATTGAACAGCACATAACCAGCACTACAGCAGCACCACTGTTTATTAGATATCACTCAAAACCTCTTCCTAAGTGAGGAAGTATTTTAACTCTAGCTTCAAGTCAGACTAATAACATAACACTTTAACTCAGAACTCTTCTTTTCTGTAAGTCTGATATTTCCATCCCCAAAAACATTAAATGGATTTTCTGGATTCACAGCTACAGTGACACAAATGAGGAGGTAATCAGAGATTTAATTTAGTATCATTACCCAAGCTAACACCTCACAAATCTGTGCTGACATGAATCAAATGGTTATTCCCACCTGTCAGCAAGAGTTTGATAGCTGAAAGGCAGGGGGAAATATGGTATTTGACATTTTCCTTCTAGCAGGAGGCTCAGTTAAGAGTTTATAAATTTATTATAAACTCACAAAAGAGGTTAAAAGAAAATTATCTATATTCAGTAAATCAAGATAATAGTTTGATAGATTTAAAATATACTTCCCACCCCCTCAGTATTTTGGGAACTTAGTAAAAACTACTTAATGCTTCAGTTTTGAAATTGCTTTGAAGAAATTTTCTGTAAAGAGATACGTTCATACTTCATTAGTCAAACTGTTACAAAATTAGAACTACAAAAATTTGCAGTTACAACAGAACAAAAAAGGTCATACTTCAAGGTTGCAAGGCACTAGCACATGACTGAAAACCTATGATGGATCTTACTTTCAGTTCAGCACCAGAACTGACTGATCCAAGTAGGAGCATACATCAAAATATAGGCAGGTTGCAACAAATTGTATTCGTGATGAAGTAACAGCTACTATTTCTATTGCCATCCTATAACAACTGATACTTGAGCACATACAACCTACTACGTTAATCATTACATGGAAATAAAGTCTTTCTAATAAAGCTTTCAGATAATAAATAACATTGATCTCTATGAAATTGTTATTTACCATTGATGGACACTGTACAAGACAATGTTAAGGAAGATGTATACATCACAATACAGCTGAAAGCAAGGTCCTGCCTAAACAAAGAATGCATTCATTCTTAAGGGGGAACTGGGAAACAGTAGCAGGGATGCATTTGAAAATAATGATCATTTTTGACCAGAACCTTACCAAGAATGAAGCATTAACAAACCCACACCAGTTGATGATCAACTCTCAGATTTCATCCTTTGGTACCAGTACTGGTCCACACAAAGGAGACAGAAAATGAAGAGCTGCAGTGCATTCAGAGAAGAGTACCAGAACAAAACTTTGGTCTGGAAATATGCTTCGAAGTGTCAAGAACTCTATTTGCTTTACTGAACAACTTTTAGAAGGCTATTAAATCAAAAATCTACAAGTATCAATAAAAGCTGTTTAAAAAAGACTGAGACTCTTAATGGATGAAGGCAAGACAACTTTAAGTGGCTCTTAAATTTATCACAGCTCAAGTTAAGGCATGATTTTGAATACATCATTAAAAACAGGTGAAAAATATTAACCACTGGAAGACTAGATCCACATCCAAAAGGGTCAATCTGACTGAAGATATGTAGAACTGAGATAACTCTGGTGCCTGTTCCTCTACCATTCTTCCCCTCCCCTCCAAAAAACTCCACAAAACACACACAAAAAAAATGCCCCAACAACAACAAAAACCAAAAAGCAAACAACTGTTACTTTACTGATACGTAAGTACAAAACCAAATAAACTCCTGTTGGTACACAAAGAAAATGACACATTTCTTTGTGTTTTTTAATTTACAATCCTTTTTGATTTAAGGATTTCAGTGTTTATCTATTACAGAAGGGCATGCAGGAAAACAAAAGTAAACATTCTTCTGCTGAAGTTTCCTATGCAACAATGAAAAATTCAGGATTAATTAGACCTGGTCAAAGAACAGTTCTGTAACCTATTTTTATTATATTTCTAGAGAGAGGCAAAGTTTTTGATTCTGAGTTGAAGGGCAATTCATGAACTACACATTACTTCAGTATAACCGGATTAAAGGCTTGGACATCACTCAGTGCAGAGATTATAAAAGCCATCCCCATCTTCTGTCTCCCAGGACAGCAGCTGAGGTCACAGGTCATTTTTCCACCAAATCTGTTGAGTTCAAGAACCCTTTTCTCTACAATAGCAGAGTCACAGTCATGGCAGAAAACGACAAGAACACTCCTCAGCCTTGCATTCAGGTCACGGAAATGATTCTCTCACTGCTGGCTGATGATGCCCTGCAACACCCATCTCTTCTCTTCAGTGACTGTCTGAGGCACTGGACTACTGCACAGAGTAGAAGTGCAGCAGCCCTCTCTCTGTTTTTTGAAAGCAGAGCATGAGCACAACTCCAGGAGATCATTTTTAGATGTAAATCCTGATTTGACAGAATCAGCTTTCTGCCGAGTTTGAGGTGCTTTTGAAGAGGCATTCCCTTTTCAGTATTCCCTGTTGGCTCTGCTCCACACATGGCTCTGGATTCAGTTGAGTCAGGCATCTAAAAATGGATTACTACAGCAATAGGCAGTACAATAGCAAAATCTTCTGGGAGAAATTTATCCCAACACTTTATTTTGTGTTTTTAAATTGACAACATATTTCTGAATGAGTTCTAGTTAAGCCTTGTATTTTTAGGAAAAGCTGCAGTAATTACTGGGTTATATTTTATTGCTTCTCTTATGCTGAAAGCAATATCTAGATGGAAAGGACCAATGTAAATACTGTCACTTAAGAGTAGAT
Organism: Certhia americana; assembly: GCA_018697195.1. NCBI lineage: Eukaryota > Metazoa > Chordata > Aves > Passeriformes > Certhiidae > Certhia > Certhia americana. The sequence goes on from CM031862.1 coordinate 7,068,918, forward strand.
CACTGGATAAGGAGGAAAAAAAACTCTGGGCTTGCTTCCAATTTTTCTCTGTCAGCTTTTCTGTGTGTAAAGTAGGATGGATATCTATTAATACATATGAGGCATTTCTAAATCTAAACATGAAATAAACATCATTTACTATGGAATGTTTTTAGTAGCTACAAGGCTACTGAAATACTATAATATTTGCTTTCCCTCAAAGATTCTTGTCTGCATTGTACAGATTTTACTACTTAAATTACGCAAAGCTATCAGTCAGCAAAAGCACATTCACACTTCGGGGAGCCTGACTCCATACCCCACAGACACTTCTCAGTTTATAAAAATTACTCTTAGACAATACTGGAATAACCTCACTGTTAATTATGACACTTTAGACAATCTGGAGCACTGCAAGCATTTCAAACACTTTTGAAGCCACACCCTTAGAACAGTGATAACTCAGCTTCACATTATAAGGAAGGAAACATGACAGTGTTAATTTTCTCTGAACATGCAAACACATCAATGAGATGCTTCAGATAGTATTCATATAACAGGAATATTTCTTCCACTCCACAGAATATCTTTTATTCCTTCCAAATTACTGCTTGGAATCTGTCACCTGTAGAAATAACCTATGACACCATTTCAAGTACTGCTGAAGAAGTTACATGTCTTTTCAAATACAATGTCTGTTTAAACAGTATTGAATTTATGAGGAAACTAAATTTCATGCATTAATTTTTATAAGAAACCTTTAGCTCTACAGAAGACTCTATGGATCATCTTAATGCAAACAGATTGAAAAATACTTTAAAAAAAAGTTTTCTCCTCAGAGTCAGTAACAAAGTCTTACAAACTTCAAAAAATTTCAGAAGTTAGAAGTATTGATATTCTTCCCCCTTTATTCCATTTAAGTGTGAGATTCCTAGAAAACAATTCTTACAGCACATGCAGAAATCATGGGCTTGACTGACTGTTTTCAGTCAGATACTCTTGAGCATAACCAGGTATGCACCAATTCTGCTTTTTAATCTAGAGTTTGAACACAAAATCATAAATTGAGTTACATATTCTCATGAGAAATTAAAGAGGGTTGCACAGTGTTTGTTCCTGTGAATGAGCCTTCATTATGTGTTTTAAGATGAGAGGATGCCTCACTCTGCACACAGCAGCACAACCTGGTTTGTGTCCACCTTTCTCAAGCTGACAGCCCTCTACTGCAGATGTAGAGTTCATCCATATTACACCCCACCTGTGTGCAGGTTCCCAGCACTGGAACAAAAGCTGCTCCACAGCCTTCCTGGGATCCATCCCCTCCAACATGCATCACTTCTCTCACTCTCCCATCTTACACACATCTTGTGGTCACAAAGTGGGAACACTGATAAAGGGCAGGTACACTGAGGTTCCCCTTTCTCCTACTTCCCAATGGTTGTGCATGTGTTACTGCAGCTCCTGCAATGTGTAGGATCTGGATTAAGACACAGCTTTTACCCACTCCACTGATCACCATTTCACATCTTTCCACCCTTTTACTTACAGTGGGTAAATTGAAAGATTTTTATTTACCCGATACTCCCAGTTTTATAGATTGGGATAATTTAAATTCTGGTATCAATCAGCTATGTCCTATTGAACCTCAGACCACTGTATCATGAAAGAGAAAGATCTGGGTCTCCACTCAATGTGGGAAGCCTCATTCCCTTTCCATAGATCATTTCCAAGGTCCCCATAGCACAGGGTCAGTGAGGCACGCTAGGCTTTATAAGCAGCAAAGGACTTTTAAATACTTGTGAACAATTTTTTTATTTTTAGTCTTTTAAAAAAGACAAAGCTGGCACTGTTTGAGTCACCATGGAAATGACCAGAGGTGAACCAAGAGGTGCCTTTCTTTAATACCCATGAATATTCCATTAGTCTTTATAAAAATAAATACTACTGTTGACTGTTCACTAAAGCCATCAATCTTCAAAAGTTTTCTCCATCTTAAAACTTACTTTAAAACGATCATTTTAATATTATATTCTGTGACAGAAGAGCTTATATAGGAGTGTAACATAAGAGTTCATTTGGCCCTACGTCTCTGATAATGGGCACTTTATGAAATATGAACTTCCTTATCTGTGATATATTATCTTTTCCTTGAAATATGGATAATTACTGTCATTCATTAGAGATGAGACATTTGAGTATCATTTCTTGTGTCACATTGACTTCAAGTTGCGTATGATTGCATTAAATTAGTGACAGGGAATTTCTGAATACAAATTTCAAAAGATTCACTATGTACCTCATAATTATTCATGCGCTGTCTTAACTGACATTTCCAGCTATGGAATGGGGTACCAATACCAACACTTAATAACTTCATTGTCACATTCACTGTGGATTAAAATATCTATAGATATAGATCAGTATCTGCTTTAGAAACATCAGGTCATAGACACAGAACAGTTTCTCACTTTGTAGGTTCAAGTATTTGTATACAACACTGTGGATTCACTTTCCAAGATAGCCACTCCTCCAATTTCAAAAGTTGTTTTATATCACAGACTCAAGGGTTTTCTCCCCAAAAACAGATACAATAATCACACAAGTGGTTCTGCTTGTAAATTCTGTCCTAATGCAACCAACTATAAAATTGTTTGTTCTGAATTTTACTCCAAACGACAGGACTGCATGTGAACATGCTTGAAAGATTAGAACATACATTACATTATTTACAACTACAAGTTAACATAACAAAGATTGTCTTTGAATATGGTTCATCTATTGGAAGAGCTGAAATGAAGAGATGCTGATTAAAAGGATGCTGCTAAACTAGAGCTCAGACTCCATAACCACGTCTGTTGTGACAGCAATTAAAATATATTTTTATCACATTGACTCTTCTGTTCATATGCTTTAGTAACTTAACATGCTTAGGAGAAAGGTATTTGGGATGATGCACTCTACAATACCTGGGAGTTCACAATTCCATCACCTCTGTTGGAAAAACAGAGCCATTACTAAGATACAGCTTGCATTTTTTCAGATGTGTGTATGTATCAATTATATTTGTTAGCACACCTGTTGGCCTAAAATACAGTCTAGACTCTCATGGACTGAACTGTATCAAGAAATCACTGAAAGAAGATGATTCCTTTATGATGGGATTGAAACTTTTTAATTAGTCAAATGAATGCATCTATTCCAAAAAGGACGTACTATCTATTTCCATAAAATATTATTGGAATTAAGAAGAGTGGGCAGGGTATTTCAGAGAGGATACTAGAATGCCCTTAAAAGAGATGATTTTTAACACTGGGCTCTCCTAAAATGCAGCTGTCAAACACAAATAAGAAGACTATAATTGACATGTTACCAAGAAAAGAAGAAAAAAAGAAAAATCAATCAAACAAAAACAGATGTAGGAAAAAAAATTCTCATTTACTCTTCGCAGTAGGCATCTGAAATCTACTCTTTTGTTTCTTCTTTGAAGAACTAAAATAGCATTGCCAATTTGTACAGTACAGAAAGCAGCTTTAGTATAGTTCCCCTTATCTTTACATTGAACTCCAGCCAAGGTACCTTGCATTAAAAAAACCCAAAACAAACCAAAAGAAAAAACTTTTCCTGCCCTACCTCATCCCATATCCAGGATGCCTTCTATGGTCAATTATTGCTCTTCACATAAAGTTCTTCTGCAAATTTGATGCTTACTGGGCTCTGAGCTTCAGCAAACTTTTCTGGGTTAGCACCATTTTGAACTGTGCCTAATTTACCACAAAGCCTGTAAAACCAAAAATACATCAAAAAACCCCACACCAAACTTACCTCACCATACAAATAACTTGTAACTCCCAACTGTGTTTTGCAACCACACATGCACTGCCAAAATTTAAATACATTTTTAAAAAACACTGTATAGTATCTAAAAGTACATGTTGCAACTACTAAAATACAAAGGCCAGGAGAAAAGGAAAGGAATTTAGGGGCTGTAATATGACAAAATCTCAGGAAGTATTTCTTACCAGTTTCAGCAGAAAAACAGACACTGAGCACTCTTACATGATGCTATTGAAGGAAGCATTTTTGTAGCAGTTCTTTGATTAAATTAACATCAAAACTTCCTCAGTTCTTGCAAGAAATTCATAGCCAACTTTTTTCCACACACACACACAAAAGAACCTGAAGCCCTGAGTAACACAGATTTTTGGGTTTTGCTCACGTTTTACATCTGGTGAAGTCAGTAGAGAAATAATGAGCTGGGGAACCACTTAAATTGCATACAGGCAACTCCCCAGGAACAGAAGGGATACTGGGAACTGAGCAATGCCATTGAGAAAATGCTGTCATCTTTGACTGGTTGCAGTGATTAAGGGAAATTCCTGATCTCTCTAAAAAGGCAAGGGTTTCACACAACTTTAAGAAAGGCAAGAAGGAAGACCTGGAGAAATTCAGACTGCTTAACCTAACCCGCTTCCCCACCATCCCATGGAAGATTATGAAGGAAATCCCCCTAAAAGCTCTGTCCAGGCATGGAAACAACAAAAATTTGACTAGGAATAGCCAGCACAGATTTATGAAAGATAAAGTTTGCCTCATGAACCTGGTAAATCTTGGTAATGGTATGACAGACTCACAGGAAAGCTGGATGGTGTTAACTTTGACTTCAGCAAGGCTCACAAAAGAATCTTCTATTGTATCTTTTCAAACAAAACAGTGAGACAGAGGTGGCCTAAGCATTAGAAGAAAAATTGGACAGTAAGGGATATGTTCAGCCTTAGAAGGAGAAACCTAAGTTGGGATCTTTTGCTGACTCTGGTAATTTGATCCTTTTCTCACAGGGATAAGAAAACCGGCAGTAGAAAGAAATTTCAGGAAGGGAGATTTTGATGAGATATTAGTAAAGGCTTTTCACAGTGAGTGACACCAAACATTCGAACAGGACCCAGTGAGTTTGCAGGATCCTTCATAACATTCATAACACCATCAAACAAGGCCCTAAACAACCTCACCAAAGGTGGCTTAACTCTCCTCAAAGGTTTGGCTCATTCCCAGTCTCTTTGATTGATGTATGACTACAGAAGGTTCCTTCCAACCTAAATTATCTATGATTCTATTGTGCATGATGAATGCTATTTTCTAAAGATTAGATTTACTGCTTAATTCAAATTCAGTAAGTGAAAATATTGAATTTCAGCTTAACATGAGCTCTCCTAACAAGGATCAGTTCCTTGGTCCTATTAATGTAACATCTCTAAAACAGCTGATGAGAACATGATCTCTAGTGCTGGAAATACAAATAGCTGCATTTGTCAGTCAGAAGTGGTCACCTTGTAATAAACTTAATGATCATAATGTTAGAACAGAATGGTGCTTGGAAAAAATCTGCCTACTAGAGAAAGCTAAGTAGTTAAAGATGGACAAAACAGGTGAGCATGTGGAAGACCCTAGAATTGCACAGATGCACCAAGCAATGATCAATTATAACCCATTGTAGAGAAGAGCTTTTGAATTTCTCCTTTAGTCCCAGCTCTTATTAACCACTTCTGAATAATGCTTTCTCCTTAAGCACTTCTGAATAATGCTTTCTGACTTTCCCAGCTGATTTAAAATTGTTGCCCCACGTAATGAGCTGATTGCACTATTTTCACCTCTTAATGGTGGCTTCAGTTCTATGATACACTTGGACATTTAAGTCCTTTGAAAAATCTGTCTGAAACAGAGTAATAGAGCACACCTCAGCAGCAAGGGCTATTACAGAGATTGCTGCAAAAACATCGGCTCTATCCTTTGCTTTCTGTGCTGGCTTTCTAAAGAATATAAATTCAAGGGTTTAGACCTTATCCTCAAGATACTCAGTAGCTAAGATGGCATATCTAAAACACTGCCTAAAGTCTGTAATCAAACCTTTATCAATTTTTTTTCCCTCAACTTGCACAGTAGAACTTTTTGGAACAAAGCCAATTCCAAGTATTACAAGATATATATAAATTTCTTGGATTAGGTCAATAATGTTACTGAGATATTAGCTAGTTGGCAGACTTTCACAAACCCCCCTATCCTTAATCCCAAATCCTAAACAAGTTTCTCTGACTTTGCCCCCTCACATAAATTCAAGTCCAAATGTATGTGTGGAAAAAAACCCAAACCCAAAGCATGACATCACACACTAAATGCACTGGATTTCTGCCATTTCCAGTTGTGGATGCCAATGGCTCTATGTAGTGCACGTGCACCTACACATGAGTTCTCCCTTCAGTGCTCTTACTTCCTTTTCAGCTTGAGCTATTACATCTTCACAGAATTAAAAGTCACTAATGACATAGATATCTGGATTAGTTTATTTAAATACTTCTTCAGCTATTTATTTTGCAAAGTCGTTGCAAACTGGTTATAAACTGTTCCTAGATCAAAACATGCTGCACATTGTTGTCCTTTCAATAAATATTTTCCATGAAAGTGTCCTAACAGAATAAAAAGAGATGCTCTAACTATTCTGGAGAGAAACAAAATTAAATATTCAGATTGTAGTGCTTCTTCTACTATTTAATTGTAGCAAGAAAAAACACTTTTTCAATTTAAAAAAAGAATATTTCTGCAATTACTCTGTATTTAGCCATACATAAAAATCCAGTATTGCTCAATAAATTATCAGAGTAAGTAGAGTATTTCACTACTTTCCTTTTAATGGTACAGTGGCAGATCTGTATTGTGCTGCATTAGGAACCTGATGCAACTCTACCTTGAGTTTAACAAGTGAGTGATGGGAGAATTTAATTCAAATACCATTCATGATCAATGCCTGAAGGTACAGAGAAGTACATGACAGTTGGCTTTAGAGATTATTTTTTATATTTGTCTGATTTAATTTATAAGAAAGTGGTAATTTTTATATATATATAATTCCAAAATTTCCTTCATGAAAAATAAATGACCAAGAAAGACACTTTACAGCATCCATATGCCCAGAGGGAAATGATCTCACTGATCTCATTGCCAAAGTCATGTCAGTGACTCTTGGTATATTTAGTGGTGATCTTAGAGATTGCCCTGCACTTGTGTGCTTGGTGTTGCAAAACATAAATTATGTTTGTGAGTCATTGGATAATGCTCTTTTCTGCACATAAAATGACACTTAAAAATGTTCAGAAGGGTATTTTTTATTCCTTCAGATTCCTACAACTTGAAATTTTTCTCAATACAAAATAAATTGCTTGCCTACTTTCCCAACAGCCTAGTGACTTTTCCTTTAATAACCAATAAGTTGTTTGTAGAAAAGAATAACTATTTATTAACTCCAGCTGGTTCAATATTTGTACATCATTTTTAAAGGCCTAAACAATTGAGACAAGAAGCTGACAGCAAATACCTCTATAAACTTTCCAGTCTCTTACTGAAAGCTGGATAATAAAGATAAGAAAAAAGGTCGTTTTGCCAAGGATATAGTAAAAGGAGTGGCACTCAGAAAGGCAAGATTCTAATAAGGTTAACATATACCAAAGATGAAAAAAAGGGAAAATTTTATTTCCTAAGTATCTGTTAAAAACTTTACTGCTTCACACTAATGAACAATAATGTTTTACAGTCTTTGTTATAGGAAGCTCTAACAGATTTGTAAAGTGTACTACATTTATATCTAGAAGTGATCACATATCACAAATACTGCTGATTTTTTAAAGGAGATAGACCTCATACAAACTCACTGTTCTTCCCAATTTCACTGCCTTTTTAACTTCAACTTTACTGCAGTGTTTAGTTTATTGCAGTGTACCATTAATAATCTTTTGATTTTCAGAGGAAATTGTCCAAGGAGAAGGTTCCTTCAGTACCATTAAGGAATCATACCACTGGGCTGTAAACCCTGATTGAGCCCACTCATTTTTCAAATTCCAGTATTTTATTGTTCTTCCTGTTATGAAAAGATAATTCTTCAGACTATTACTGAAATTAACACCTTATACAATGTTTCTACCTCTGCTTTCCTAAAGCCAGTGAATGAAATCCACACCCAGTAACTCACATAACCAGCCTCATGGTTTATTTGAAAATTTGAGTTACTCACACCGAAGTGATCCAATCTGCCTGTAAGCATTCACACCTTCCTGAACAATCAGTGGAAAACCAGAAACTGCCTCTCACAACATGCAGGGGAAAAAAATGAGACGACTTCTTCAGCACAGGAAGGACATGATTCTGTTAGAATGGATCCAGAGGAGGTCCACCAAAATTACCAGATAGAAGGAACACCTCTCCTGTGAGGAAAGGCTGTCAGAGTTGTGGAAGTTCAGTCTGGAGAACAGAAGGCTCTGGGGACAAGACCTGAGTGGGGGCTCATAGTCTACCTAAAGAGTAGCAAGTTTCATCCTTTTTCTTGAATTTTAACCACCATGCAACCAAACATTGAAGAGTTATGATGTCCAATGCACAGCAGACAGAAGCAAGCAGGAAAGTGCCTGCTGGGTTAAATAGTAATAGAAAACAAATTGGATGTGTTGGACAGCACACTGGATGGCTCTCTGGAGTTCGGGTGAGGTTTGAGTCATCCAGGGCAGGGGCAGCACTGCCTTCTATGCAAATAATTCATATTCATTCAGGCAAAAATCCAGTCTGATAGATGGTATAGAACAATAAAATTTTAGTGGAAACTGGCATAACTTCTACGATTGCCTACATGCAGGTTGCCAAGTTTTGTGAAGAAAAGCCCAGGCAGTGCACTTGCCTTGTGTCTGCTGCAGTTTCAGTGTTATTGTTGGAAGGTAGAACTGAAGCTTGAAAGCACGAAGGTAAAAGTCTCTGAAGTAGACCTAAGGACCACAAGTTGCTAAGCATCCAACAGCAGCCTCCAGCACCCAGTTCTACCTGGAAACATGGGAAATGGCTGATGAAACCCTATAGTTTCTGTACCTATTTCTTCTCCTTTTTCCTTTTAAAGACAGGCATGTCTTACTTTAAAGATAAGGAATAACTTCTAATCTAAAACCAAAAGGGGTTACTAAGAAAATACACATGACAACAGAGAGCAGACAAGGAATGGCATGTGCAAATCAAGTGCATAGAAAGGCCCAGTGAACAGAGAAATATTGCCATCTATGTGCCTTTTAGTTATTCTGATAGCATAACTATTTCCATGCTTTGGTATGTCCAGTTTAAATAATTCTAGAAATACCTCATTGTCATGGATTTCATATCCAAAGGCAAGATTTTTCATGCCCAAGCCTTGTTCAAGGAGAATCCTAAGGGTACTTATAAGTGTATAAATATTGCTTTGTGTTTGCTGAATTTTGTACCTGTCTACACCATTTTCATGTTCATGAAATAAGATGTTGCAAAAATTGAATTTATTAAAAGGCATTGTGTCATTATTCATAACGTTTACAGACACATAAACACTTCTGCTTGAAAACAATCAGAATAATTACTTTGATACTCTGAATTTGCAATTATGCATAATACATTGATTTAAGAGTTCTCTTCACAGCATGCCAATATCACGGAAACACCTACACTTTGCTGGTAAGCCAAAATTCCACCAATTGAGCATGAAATTCCTTTGCAATTTTGTTCAACACCAATCATGTATTTCTATCCAAACAATTTCTGTAGTCATCTGATCATGCAGCACATGTGCCAAATACATTCTGTGAAGTGGAAAAACATATTCTTATCAAAAAATCTACACAAAATCACACAGAACTAATTGTGAATTTACAGATCCTACAGCTCACGAGGTAATAAGCAGAGGCTTTACTCTCTTGTTAGGGTGAAATATTAGGACATCAACCTCCATCTAGACTAACCTCCTATACATCATGTCTAAGATATTCTCACAACACCTGTTTGCCCATGAGGACAGAAGTGAAGCAGAGAAAAGAACAAAGGGATTAAAAAATATTTTTTTGCACATTTAGAGACTGGGTACACTTTAGAAACTATATAGAATTTTTAAATGCTTAAAGGACTCAAGCAAAACATCAACAGGTTTTGAGGTGTTAGTGCATATTTTTGGAATAAACACACACACACACACAAAAATATGGTCTGTATGAAAAAAAAAATGTAGCTTACTCCAGGCAGCATTTCACAGATTATTTTTAGTTTTCCCATATGCCAGGGAAGAAAAATACTACTCAGAAATCTTAAAATATTGCTAATGTAATTCTGTGCGACAAATTGAACATCTATACATTTTGCATTGATTTAGTATACACAACACACATAAAAATTATAGCTGTGACCAGTATGCATGAGCAGCTAGGTGAGGCATTTGTTCTGAATCATACACTCAGAATACTCACACATTTCTAGACATACATTTTAAGTGAAGCAACAAAAACCTTATGCAAATGTAAAGATACTTAACTGGGCAGAGTAATCCTGCTGTGAATAACCACTGAATGAGCAGCAAAACAGTGTGAAATCTAAACATTTTATTCCATGAAAAACTTCATATGAGAAAGGAGGTGGTGCACACCAAACAACACCACTTGAGGGTAAATGCTTTTCTCTAGTGGAAGATCCACTAAATGTGAATTTTGGTGATACAACATCCCTTGCACATAATATCACAAAAAACACACACAATGTGAAGCAATCATTTACAAAGAAGAAAAAATACTGGAAAGTAGGGTTTAACATAAAGTGACTCAATAGCTCAGCAGAAAGTTTTCTGAAGGAACAGTACTGAGGGAGTGGGCAGAGAAGGCAGTGAGCCATCAAGGCTGAAGTGTAGCACAAGGTAATGGAGTTCTTGAGGCAGTGGACAGCAAATTTAGCATGATCTTGGAGCAATAACCAAAAGCAGAAAATGTGATCTAATACAGATTCTCCTCTTCAATGCCAGGTATGATATCTGACCATATTTCTCTGAGATCTAATAGTCATGGATGCATGGATTTTGTAAGACTATAAAAATAGCAATGCACTTGTTAAGACAAAAAAAAAAAAAAATATATCATCAGTGCAGACTTCAAGGAGAATATCGAAGCTATTCCAAAAAGGATGGGGATCATGTTTGGCAGACCTACAATCAGGGAGAGGCTGGGGTCAGAGATGACTTTACAGTTTCTAATCTTGCAAGAAAATTGAGGACGTAAGTCAATGAATAAAACAGCAAAAGTGAAAAAACAGGTTATAAATATCCAGTAACAGAAAACTAACATGCAGTGAAAGTAATTAAGTCATTCAAACAACAGAAATGGAACATTTTCAGAGAGTCTGAAGAAGGAAGAGCTAGGGAGTAATCAGAATAATAATAAAGACAGAGCTGAAAGGATATCTCAAATGCAGGTATGGTACATAGTAGCTGAGAAATGTTTGTCCATCCTGCTCTAAAAAGCTTCCAGTAAAAGAAATTCCATCACCTCCCCAGGCAATTGCTTTCAGTGATTCAGCTTTATTATGAGAAGCTTTTCCTGATACCTCCCTATACCTTCCCTACTACAATATAAGTCCATTACACCTTTGCCACCTACAGTGCATGCAAGGAAGATTTTGCCCTCCTGATTTCTGTTTATCTTTTGCATATCTGCAGGTTATTATTTGGACTCCTTTAAATAGCCTACTGCAATTTCCTTCACTTTTCATTGTAGTTATATTTTCTAAGTCTCTGATTGCTCACATTGTTCTCATCTAGATTCTCTCTCCTCTGGTCCCTCTTGAGCTACAGCGAGCAGCTCAAGACTCTGACATGACTTTTCAGTAAGCAAGAAGTGCAAATATAATGGCCTTTGATAGTTGCCAAATACATATTGCCTTTATGGTCACTGGAAGCAAGGTGACCATTTGAGGGAAAATTTCACCATTAGCTAAAATAAATTATTACTTTTTGCAAGGGCAACCAAACTATCCTCTGATACTGAGACTAATATTAGGAACTGAGCAAATCAAGAGGAAAGCTGATGAGATCTGTACCAAGGAATTGGGAAGATCCTGTTCTTTGGCATAAGACATTATGTCATCAACACAATGCAGGTGCAATGCTGATGAAGCATGCAACTTGGTTAATTTTGTTCAAAGTAAGATAGGCTGGATTTTCAAAAATTACTCACTGATTTAGTCAAATTATATAAGAAAACAAACCCATCTAAACTACCTTTTTTTTCGTAAACCAAGCTAAAAACTCTATTGGCAAGAGAAGCCAGCAGCACAAGTTATTAACATATACCACAATTACTTAAACCACAAATCTCTACTACAGGATTTTAATGTGTTTTGATAAGTCACTCTCATTTCCAGCAGCCATTCTTTGTATAAAATGATAGCTGCTTGTGTCAGTGCACACCTTCCAATTATTTACTCAAATAAATGACAAATAATGGCCAATATTTGCTTCATACTTATCAAAAGTGCCTGAAATTCAAAACTTATTGAATTCATCATAAATATTACTCACTAGAGAACCTTATTTGCTAGAGAAACAAACAGATTTTATTTGAAACTCAAATATTCTGACATCATCGTACCTTTTCAGAAGCAGAGGATGGTCTAATATCTATCACAACTCCAGGGGAAATGCAGTAATTTAATGGAAAAATGACTGGAAAATCTACTGTGTGATTTTCTACAGAAATAATTATGAAATAACATCAACTTGAAAAATAAAAATCCAAGTAATACCACAAATACAACAAATGGATAGTCATCACAGCAGTAGATCTGCACTTGGTTCTTCTGCAGGCAATAACATGCCTGTCTTTACCCCAGCAGATGCAGCACAGTGGATGTTGCTGTTCAGAGTCTTAGCATGACCAGACATGTAAATGAAGCATCTACAGCAGAGTCTACCTTATCTTACCTAAAGAAATAATCTGTCCCCATTAAAAAAAAACAAATGAAAAAACAAACAAACAAAAAAACCCAAAAAAACCACCCCAGAAATTTGAAAAAGAGGGTAAAAAATGCTTTACTTCTCAATTAATATACAGATTAACTGAAATGACTGTCAGCAGCACAGTAGAAGGAGATCTTCAAAAGTGATTTACATTTTAGAGAAAAAATTTTTTGCCTAAAGGAGGTTTAGAACATGAAGATAGCCTAAACGATTTAGCTTTTGGTATATACTGAGAAGTAAAAAGCAACCAAGTCTGGAAATGGCTCAGATGTCTGGAAAAAAGAAATGAAAGGAATAAAAAACATTTTAACACTGAGGGCACAGAGTGCCAAGAAGCTCAGCAATGAGTATCTATTGATCTATGATGCTACTTTGACTTTTTTTTATGATTCTGGTACTGAAAAAAATTATGGTGGTATCACAAAATCACTAATATTCTCAAATTCTCTGGACAGGGTGCTTCTGCTGTTTTCTGTCTCTGTCCTTAACAGAAATGTTAAAGCAGAGTGTGCTATGTGCTAATGCTGACAAGAGGCCCTTGGGAATTCTCTATCTCTTTTCACCTTCCCCTGGGTCACCAGTGACTTCACCAGAGCTGCACTGGACTGTTCCCCTCTTGGGATCCAGAGGGTCACTACTGCCTTCCAGACTTCCCTGCCCTCCTCCATCACAGTAACTTTAGATTACTCTGGTTCTCCCCAGGAGGGAGTGAGTGGTGTCCTGCCTCCAGCTTCACCTTCCATGTGAGGAACCCTGACTTCATCACTCCCAAGAAGTGCAATGGAAATCATTACAGAAGCAGATGAAGATGCAGATTAGGACTAGAATATCATGGCACAACAGGAGTGGGTATTGCTTGGTACATTTAGAATTAGGACACTAACATCCTATCAGTATCATTAGCAAGGAAGTGCGTTGCTGTGATACAGGAGAGAAGGAGAGCAAGGGAAAAACTAAGCCTGCTTTCTTTTGTGTTAAGTTTAAACCGACAATAAAACATTTAAGAGTTGTTATAAAACCAATATGACGGAAGGGAGAACAAGATGAGACTTGTTCATGTAAAAGGTGGCCTGAGGAGGTAAAAAATGATAAATAATGTTGTTTAAATGAGTAAGCACAAAGGCTATTGCTTTTGCCAATGCCTAAAAATGCACTCAGACAGCAGGGAAGAGGAGGGTTTTTGAAGGAGTTAATATTGAGATACTGTCATTTTGTTGGCAAAACATTAAGAAAGACAGACAGGATAGAGACTCCAAAATAACTGAGGTTCAGTTCTCTGTAGTGTTTTCAGGATTTTATTTTAATCTGTCACAAATTGCTGGTAACTGAAAATAGACCCAAATATTATCAGTTGTATTGTAAGTATCTAAACTAGGCAACCATTTTAAGTTCAGTATTTTTACTCTTGGGAGCTTTTTTTATCTTTTCTGAACACTGGATAAAAAATGCTTTACTACTTCAAACTAAACCTCTACAGTAAAACAGCTGCTATGGCTATTTATATGAATGGAGATGAATAAATGTAAAATACAGCTGTTAATCAAACAGCATCCTGGCATTTCCATGTGCAGTTATATGGATACTGCCATGTAGCACAGCACCAGCATTAGTGGAAAACACCAGTTGTACAAAACCACCACCACGTGAGGCAGGTGACATTAATGAACAGCAGCTTTGCTGTGCAGTTGAATGGGAGCCTTGCAGCAACGTCTGGAAGAGTTCAGTGACATTACATAGTGCCCAAAGGGCCCACGGATCAATGCGGTGTCACTGGAAGCGTTGGAGTTATTACAACGTCAATAAAAGTATAACAACAACGTCCAAAATATCAGCAAGTAACACACAGTGTCAATAAAAGTGTGAGGAGAGGGAATGCAATGCACCATCCTCAAAATTGGAACCTCTGGTATATCAGTGCAAGATCTCTGCAATGCCAGCAGAACATTCTGAAGTTACTGTATATTTTCACTTTTTCACCAAGGATCTCTAGTCTCAAGCCTCCCAATGGGAATCAGATATGACAAAATTATTAAAGTAGTTTAATGATTCGTAATTCATACAACAAAATGAAGCTTACAGCTATTTCATACTATTCTCTTTTTAAGCATTGCATCCTGGAAATGTGTGACATGGACTGCCCTCAGTCCAAAAGAGCAGAATATGAAGAACAGAATAGAAACTCTTGTTGTGTCCTTTCACAAAGAAGCTTAATATAGCCCCTTTATTTTAACAGAATATACCAAAAGACAATCAAAATTGAATCACATTCATTTAATCCTCAGCACAATGCTTTTTTTTGTACATAGATCAGTATATTACAATTCCAAGGAAATCTTGAATGGACTTCATTCTGTGTATAACTGTGTGTTAATTAGGAAAAAAACCACTATGGATGCTGAATTCTAAACAATTGCTAGGAAATGCTTGGCTAGGAAAAAAAGAATGTAATAAAAACTGTAAAATATAATTAAAATATTTTAGGATCTACCTCTTTAGTGCTAAATAAAAGATACAAAGAAGAAAATGTAGCAATTAACTTGTGATGTTTACTTCTAAAGTTTAATTAATCGGTATGTACAAAATTAGTGTGGATGCCTCATTGTCCACTCTCTTTGCCTCCATTTGAAAAGATAATAGAAAAAAAATCTTCTGGTATACCAGTGCACAGACAATGAAATCACATTCCAAAAACTTAATTTTTAACTCCAGTGTAATGTGTTCTTAGTTTGGGGGGCTGGAAGTCTTCTGTTCCAAGAGGAGACAGAAGTAAGGTGGTTTTGGTGAAGAACATTCAGGGTCTAGTCCTAGGTCAGAAAATAACACAACTTCTTCAAAGAGATATGTCATTTTTACTCACCATCTATTCCAAATATTTAAACTGAATAAGCTGAATCTTTTTCTTTCTGCTATACTTTTGGTTTTCACATTACTCATTCTCCATGAATCTTGGAGGTTTGATAGATTGTATTTAACCTTCCACTGAGATTAGTTATTGAGATAAGTAAGAGAAGCTTTGAATTTAAGAAGAATTGGCAGCAATGAATGGTACAATCTTGAAAGATTTCAGAGCTAGCACACCACATTCCCAGGTCCCACCATAAAGAGGGTGAAGTAATAACTGTAAACAATATTGTAAATAAAGTTAAAGGAGTAGAGGAGTAGAAGATCATCTCCCAAAATCTGTACCTAGATTAGGTATTATCCACATATTGTAATTTTCCCTCTATTTTCAGGGGAAAATTCTAGAATCCATTTCATGCATTATTACACCATTCCAATATCATATTGCTTTGCAAATTACTATTTCTTTTCCAATGTACTGAAAGTGCAATAAAAGAATGCAGTAATGTAGCCATCTCCTACAAACAAAGCCATGCAGTACAGTCTGTATGCTTTAAACCTCTGTATATAAAATAACACTGAATTTTTACTCTAAGGTGCTTCAGTTTGTTTGTTGTTATCTCCATTAATTAAGATAGATGTTAACTAGATGGCACTGTGTACTTGAAGGACTGAGCATGACATTTGCTGCCTCCTTAATGCCTGAGTCCTGCATTCCTTCAGCTCACATCCATCACAACAGGACTGCCAGGTGAGCTGACTGTCACCCCAGCCCAGGCAAATAGATTCTCCAGTGGCTTTTCATACAGCTTATGTCATGAGATTAAAACTCTGTGCCTTGGAAATGACAAAACACACATAGCTGAGACTTGTCAGCTCCAGGTAATCAGATGCTGCTTGGTTTCAGAAGCAGATGCAGATGAAACTGGCAATATAAATATGCAAATCACAATGGTCCCTTGTCAGCACCACTGTTCCTACCTCTAATGGCCCTCGTAGAAAGTCTGTTTGCTCAGCTCCTACTTCCAGTGCTACATCGACAGAAGCAAAGGGGCGGCTGGCCATCTGCTGTCGCTCCCGCATAAGTTGCTGATGAGGAAAAAATGATGTTTTAACAAAACATTAAAAAATGCACCAGACATCAGTCTGCCCTATTACATCTCCCATTAAAACATAAGAATGGAAACAGCATGCACAGTCATATTTGTGATATCGAAGTGAGAAAGTTATACTAAATCATAATCACCATCTATATTTACTCGAGAAACGAGCACAGAAGGTTATGATGCCTACAAATGGCCTTTTATCTTGAACTCTGACAAACTTTCCAAATGAAAGCTTCCCTAACTGACTGTTCTCTCTAAATAACTTTGCTGTTTGTGTAAGTTGCAAGCAAATATAGGAAATGGTTGGTAAAAATAGTTAAAGCCTAATTCCACTGATAATGCATGCGTTAGAACACCTGCCAAAAACAAGTACACTTGGCCTTTGAATTTCCATATTTCACAGCTAAGCCAGATGGAGTTAATAGTGTCAGGACTCAATTTTATGCAGGATCTTTTCTGCAGTTACTTTCATATGAAGAATAATGTGTCAGGATTGGGAACTCTGCACCAGTATATTAGAATATGCTCAGCTATGCTCACAGAGCTTGTATAATCCCTTCCAATCATACCAGTGTGCACAGAAGTCCCAAGCAAAACCACAAAGTTAACTCATATTTCTTCCTCAGTCTGTAATTATAATTCTTATTAAACCATGATGAATAAAAATGATGACCAGCAGTAGATATTACAGATCTTACTCCACTGGTTCAGTGCAACTAATGAAAGCATTATTAAATATTTAAGGTGAATGAGTCGTGCAATTCAAGTGGTGTGTTCCTTCAGCTGAAAAGGATGTCACAGCATTTTGAAGAGACAAAATTCTTGCAAAAATGATTTATTAGAAAAGATCTGTTTCATTTTCCTAACATTTTTCTCCCTGTTATCTTTGGAAAGCTTAAAACATTAGAAAGTGGCATCTGAATGTAAACGACACTAGCACTGTGACATACTGTTCATAAAAGCCTTTGAAATAATAAAAGGTATGCAAGCAAATACTTGCTGGCAGCCTACTAATAAACACTGTTGATTTAAGATCTGTTACAAAGCAACAAACTCATTTTGTAGTGCCTCTTATGCATTTTGCCTCGACTTGCATTTTAAGATTGTCTATAGAAATTTAAAGATGCACTTGTAACATTAAAATCAGGGCAGAACAGTTGCCTCTCGGGGCACAGCCAGGACATTCCCAAGGCCTGGATTTTATAGCCATGCCGTGAGTTTGTCAGCAAGCACCTGCACAAATGGGCTCCCAGTATATCACACTAAGAGGGCAATCAATATGTCTGTGGGCAAAACTGCATGTGTTATATTGAGAATAAATAAAAGTATGAATATCTAGATGGTTAAGAATTGTGTTTTTAACCTTTTACTTCAACATCAGACTGGTGGTCTGTGTCTAGGATTTACATCAGCATTGATTTGCATCAATACAATTTACTAATGGATTTTACAGCTGGAAAGAACTACTGTGACCCTCCAGTTCTACCAACAACTTAACAAAGACCACAAACACATAGAGTACAAAATACTGAGTCACTACATCCCAAAATTACTATATATACCTCCTTTTCCTCTTAAGATAATAAAAATTAAAGAAAATAGTGTTATTAGAACAGTCCTGCCACATGGAACCCATTACAGTATTCTAAGTCTGCAGAGCTATTGGCAAGTGCTTACATTTTAATGGGAAACCAAACACTGTTTTAAACAAAAAGAACTGCTTGGGGAAAATACTTAAACGAGCAGAACAACCCATGCTCCATATGCACATACACAAAAAAAAGGTCTATTTAATTCAGATTATAAAGAAATGTATATTTGATATGTTCTCTGGTTTTTAAGGCCAGTAGGTTTCTTCCCCTCTTCCCCTGGTCAGGCATTCAGCAAAACCTTTTCATTCACAAGACAGCAAGACAGTCACTGTAATTTTGATAGTCTGCCATTTGAAAAGAGTGCTACAAAGATTCTTAATTAGCTCTGTAAACAAGAATGAAAACTTTAAAATGTTTGGTCGTCCATAAAGTGCTGCTGATTTTGGCAGCTGAGTGCTTGCACATCAAAATGTTTTGCTCAAAACACTGCTGCTTTCTCTTCATCATTTTAAAGCTCTCAGTAAGGTGCAGGACAGGAAAAAACAAGATGCAATGAGGAGAAATACAGGAAGATATTATCATGTTTAAAATCAGTTTTGTAGCTGGAAAAGGTGAGTGCCTTCCACCATCTGCAACTATCTGTGTACTGATATTAGGACAAAGTTCTAGAGCTTCTAGTTATGGGGAATTCCTGTACCTCACCCACAGGGCGAGGGACATGGAAACTCTCTGAACATGCATTTCATGAGAAGAGTGAAAAAGCTCTTCCTTACTTTCTCAGGGAAGAGATTATAAAAAAAACTAAAAAAAAGAAACCCAAAAACCCAACAAAAAACCAAAACAAAAATCCCCCACAGATTTCATTACAGCTGAGGCAAAATAAACACAGGATAGTGGAAAGTGAAACTACAATGCTGTTACTTTTATATACTGAAGTCTAAAAAATTTACTGAATATAAAAAAAATCACAGAAAAAACCCCTCCACATTCCTCCAGTAATTCGGGATATTCACTTGGAGACATTAGATAAACAGACAGTATTAACATGCAGTATTTGAATATTTTATCAAAAAATTTAATCTATAGCATTCGGAATGTGGGCACATCTCTAAATATTCACTTTAAAGTATGGGAAATTAAATTTTTCTCAGCATAGGGCTGAGAAATTCAATGAGCATTTATTTGACTGAGTAGACAACCAATTTCAAGTTCTGCCTTAATTTTAAATCTCATTGAGTACAAGATTATTGACAAGATTAGTATTTTTAGGCATCTCTATCATTTTGCAGCAATTCCAAGGTATTAATTTATATCCTATTGAAGAGTTTTTCATATAAAGTATAGAATTATAGCTGTCTTCAGTGAAGAACAGTAAGATGCTAGGACACTATAAATTAGGTAAATTTCTCACTCAACGCCCATATAATTTTAAAACATTTCTTCAAAACTCAACCATTTTGGCCCAATTATTTCCCTATCATGGAAATATACATTTCAGCAGATTCTGCATGAACATGCAGACACCTTAGCCTGTAGATTGTGATAATTTTGAGTTTTGGTGTCCAAGTGAAATAAAGATTTTGAAATGGGACCTGCTTTCCCACCTAGAACTTTATCTCAAGAAAGCAGTTGCCTGGGAATGCAATTCAATTTTACCATTGATCGAAAAAATTCTCATGGGGGATACTACTGCTCTGATCAATGCAGTTTGAGTAAATGAAAATGTTCCATAGCATCTTGTATGTGCTGTAATAAGGAAATGTATTTGTTGCAAAGTTCTTATTTAAGCAGAAATTTTTTGATATTTTTTTCTCCTGGTTGATAACATCATTTTCAAAATATTTTAATGCCTACATTGTATTCATGTAAAATAAAACACTCAACGCAAAATACATATTACAGTGAGTTTACATTAACAGAATACAGCATTTCAGCAAACACAGGCTGACATGTTTCAAGTTTTTGTATTTTAGGAAATGTTACCATTTTGCTTTTTTTTTCTTTTCTTTCTCTCTTTAAGAGTTCCTCTCTCATGTGGAATTGGATACTGCTCTTCTGACTGGCACTGCTTTTTTACACTGTTCACCTTCCAGCATAACTGCCCTGGAAAAGCCCTAATTGGAAAAATCTAATAAAGTGCCTGAGTTGTTAGGAATTATGACAGGTGTGCTTTCTTTTTGTTATACTGTAGAAGACATTCTTGAGAGATAGATTAGGAGAGCTGAAAAGGATGAGGCTGTTTTAGTGCCATAATAGGATGAACAGAACAATCCTTCCAAAGATCTTCCTGTTGCTGTTGGGCACCTCTAATGAGCTCCTGTAGCCCATGGGCAACCAAAGGTACCTGGAGTGTGCCATAAAGGGTGCACTGACCACTGTGCATGCTCAGGGTCATGGGGCAGCTGGACACTGGGGTAGGAGTAAAAGGTGGCAAACACCAGAAAAAAAAAACCCCAAAACATTCAAGAGACTTCTGACTGCCAACAGAGCCAGGGAGTTTCAGTACACTGCTCCAGAAATAAGGGTACAGCAGGTGATTTTAACAGCAACAACTGCCTAGATTTTCTAGTTTTTCTTCCTTTACATCTTCAATGGGTTTGGTTGTCTCCCTAGATCACATCACTCTCAATGTGGTACCAGGATATGCATGACTTGTCAAGGTGAGTATTGAAACCCAGGAAAATGGTAATTCTGCAACTCTCTGAAAACTGCTGTCTAGTTCAGCTGCACAACCCTCCTAGTGACAAGGATTTTCCAAAAGTCTAATTTGAAATTCCTGTTCTGCTTATTCATCCTGCAGCTCTGACTTGTCTGCAGTTACAGCTTGGTCACCTCCTTTGCTGCTTCTGTACTGTCAACTGCTGATGTGAGTAACATCCAAAGGCTACAAGAGAAGCGTTAACAATGCCATGCATTAAATCTGAGTTTTATAGGAAAGGTATTTGCAATGAGAAAAAAATGTGAAAACCTCACGGAGAGTAGCACTGACGAATTTCTCATCACACTGCATTTGACAAGCTCCAAGGCTTACAAAAATTAAGACTGTATGTAAATGGACAGCCCTGCAAAACCAGAGCCTTTCTAAAGAATGCAATCCACCCATTCATTGAATATTCTTGAGGTTCTTCCTGCCACATCCAATCAACAGAAGTAACTTACCTGGACTTACACACATTTGCATGGATCACAGATATTTTAGTTAGAAACACAGTTTAATTCTCTTCCCAGATCTTAAGTTCTCATTTTCAAACTGAATTATACATACTGATATTTTAATGAAGCTCTGTTATTCACTTTAATTTGCACAAGACAAAGCTTGCCTTCTCTGTAAATTTTCTCATTGTAACTCTTGGTGTTGAAAATTTCTTCAGATTAAATTGGCCATTTATATGGCTGGAAAGGAGAGCAATTTCTCATTTACATGTTGAATAAACTATTTGACTTGGTTAATTTCCAAATCAGCTGCATTCACTGGAAATGCAGATCACTAAATGCAGTCACTAAACTTTTTTTGTTGGGTTTTAGGTGAAATAAGCTCACCATTCCGTGGCTGCATGAGGTGCAGTGATTTTAAGAGATGGATAAAAGCCAGAAGAGGAAACCAAGCAGCAGGAATATCCAAAGTTCTGACAGCAGTCTGACAGACTGAACTCGGTCATTCCTTCCATCATGAACTTCCTAAACAATCATTTCCCTCTGCCTCATTTCCCACCGTGCTAAGTGGAAAGGGCCCTGACACAAGAGTGCATTCAGGTAGGCAATGAGATATTACAATGATGGACAGAGTATAAGGTGCTATTTGCACTGCAAAATAGTCTCTGGAAACTTCCTGAGATACCAGGGCCTATTCCATGTCACTTTCTTTTAAAATTGCCTGAAGAAAAGGTGCTCTCAGGCGTGTGCAAAGGTCTGTCATGGGAAAAAAAATGAGAGGAGTTATACTTTTTGTCCTAGCTTTATACTGAATAAAATGAAGCGTTATTTAAACTAGACATAGTCCAGCAAACAACAGCTAAGACATACTTAAAATACAGTGTACACATCCCCAAAAAAATAACAGTTCCAAAAGGTCAAGTTTTTATGTATCCCTTTTGGAAACCAAATACCAGTCGTCTGCAATTTCCCTTGAACAAATCAAAAATGAGAAAAAAAGATGAGCCCTGAAAAGGTCATTTTGTTGCTAGATCTAGGGAACAGATATTTAATGTATTGCACATTAGCAAGCAAAGAGCAAAATGTGAATCTGCTGTGACTTCAGCTTTTGGAACTTTTTGATACTGGAATGGAATTCCCATCTCTAGAGCATTGAAAGCGGCACTCTGGGTGAAGCTCATTTGCCAGTAATTTATAGAGGATCAGGTAAGAAGGAAATTTTGTTTGATCCTTCATACTTTTTCCTCAAATTATATTTTGGAATGGGGAGATTTTTTGGGTGCTAAGAATCAATAATAAACTCAAAATTCGATTTCCTGCTTTAAAATTTAAGAAGTGCTATCCAACATCTAATCCTATTATCTCTTTCACTGGGATCACAGTGAATCCAAGTTGCACATTTACACAAATCTGTAACCACGAACATTTTAAAAGTTCCTAAAGATGTATTTAAGTATTTCAGTAGGCTTTGCTAATCTCAAGAATTAGCATTGTGCTCTTACTCTTAATCAAGTGGGTTCAAAAAATCCTTTCAGTAAACTGTTGAATATTTTGCTGTTAGCTAGCAGAGCCATTTTCAGCTGACAGAAATTTTCTAAAATGCTTGATCTGCAAAGTAATTCTGTGTACAGAGGAAAGTGCCAGATCAACTAATTATAGAAGTTGAAATGTTTCCACAGAAGACAATCTTGTATTTGCCTAAGGACAGCTGTTTATAAGTGAATACATTAAAATATGTCTTAAAATTATTTCAGAATATGAAAGAGAGAGTCAAGTATCCTGTCGTGCAAACTACCCCTTGGAACTCAGTCATCTACAATGGTGCCACATAAATAATGATTTCAAAATGTCTTCTAAAGAACTACTTAAAAACATAACTACCATTTTTGTGAGTGAAATAGTCACAGTGTGAAACTTCCTTAAAATAACAAAATTCTCAGCCCTTCCCACCAATGTTGTTAAGCTACAGCCTTTTGACATGAATACAGCCTTCTACACCATGAATATTATCCATCATTTTCCTAACTGTTAAAACCCATCTTTACTTACTTTAATCTTAAACAACAGATGTCAAGCTGGTAATTCCCAGCTCTTCTTAAAGTAACTCAAATTGCTTAAAGATAGTAAACATGTTCTGATAAAGGAAACTGGATTTAAGTGGTAACCCATAAGATCACTTGGTCCACCCCTGTGCCTTGGTCCTGTACAAGGGCAGTGTGATCATGATTCTCCTGGCAGAGGTATGATTTTTAAAAAGGCCACAGTGCTGGAGGCTCCACAGTCCCTCTAGAAGTCCAGATCACCTAAATTAAATCGCCATGCTGAAATTTAAGCCAATTGCTTCTTGTACTGTCCACGGTGGAGACCAATCTCTGCCTACAAGTGAGGAGGAATCTCCCCCAAAACTCCTGTGTGCTTTACACGAGCTCTTTAAAAATCTGAAGTTTCCCTTGAACCTTCTCAACTGTAAATAACCATGGGCATGTAGATGTCCATGTCACCTGTCCTGCTCCCTTCTGTCTCTTAAATCAACACCAGAATCAGATCCCAGCAGAAGCCCACTTGACACACCTTTCCCTTATTATAATGAACAACTTACACCCAATGACTTCAAGAATACACTTTGGCATTCACTTCCTATTTGTCTAAAGGGTGTGTTAATCTGTTGTATCAAGACACAATATGTTGGCTTGACACAACTTGTGCTTGAAAAAATTAACATTAGATTCCTCACTACTTCACTTTTGTCTACATTTCTATAGAACATGTAAAAATTGTTTATCCCAACACTTTCCTAAGAATTTATGATAATTTGGTTGGTGCCTAATTGTCTAGCCCTTCCTTTGCCCTCTTCTTTTTTTAGACAGGAATTATCTCTTGTCCTACCTGAAGTCTTGGAACCCTGAAAGGCTCTGGAATCATGTATGTGCTTAGCCAATTCTCTACATATTCTAAAATAAATTTAACCAGGTTTTGAAATCTGAAAATATTTAGCAAGTATTCTCCTACCTATTTTTCTACTTTACTGCTTGATATTGTACCACATTTTCACTGTAGGTACTTAAGAAATTTTTTGAAGAGGCTGTAACTAAAGCACTTCTTAAAAGAGATGATTTCCTAGCACAGAGAAAGTCAGAAAAAAAGCAATGTACAACCTATTACTTTAAAGAGAAGCTAAAGTGCAGGACATGTATAACTTAATTTGCAAACAATGTCAATGTATTTTTTAACCTACATGACAAAAAAAGGGTAGACACTGGATTTGTTCCGTCTGTGAACCGATCTGAAAATTTGCAGTCCAAATTATAATGACTGAATTGGAACTAGGCCAAATTATAAAAAGCTGAAGTGTCTGAAATGTACCTGAATCCCAGCCCTCATAGTCACTTCAGGTCATCAAAATATTCTCTTTCAAAAGCTTTTTTTTTTCCAGATGACATTGAGTTCAAGGCTTATATTTATTTTTCTTCCTTTTCTAATGAAAACATAACATGTACAAAAATTACAAAAGAAGAGAAATAATTATACTGAGTAGGAAAGCCAGGCTGTACTCCAACAAAGGTGAAGTTTGCCTTTATTATTACCTCTAATTCTTTAAAACCATCTATTATTTGAGATTACTGGTACACCGATAAAGTGACAAGGTAAATGAAACTTTTTAAGTGCAGCACCACTGACAATCATGGAACTATCCTAAAGTGATCCTTTAGAAGCTCCTTAAAGCACAAATGATATTACCATTAAGGAAGTTAAACTGGTGATGTACCGTGACTGACTGATGCCTTTAAATGCTTTCAAGCTTTAATCTTTACTTAGCTGAATAACCATCATTGTCACTGCCTCGAAGAGGGGACCAATAAGAGGTCCCTTGACCAGTGCTCCTGCCTGTTTCAGGATGGAAATACCCTGACCCACATGAACCCCCAGTGGAAGGAGCTGAATGGTCATGTTACAGTACCTGGTGCTGCTGTCTTGGGGGAGTAAAGGCCTTCCATAAAATCCTTAAAAATTCTGGTCCTGTGTTACAACGCTGTTAACTCCCTTTTCATTAAAAATGAGCCTCGTTTTTAGCTCAACCACTGCACCCAGTAGAAGTTTTAATACCCAGCATTTTTCACATCAGCCATTCAATTACAAATCATTAGTAAAGACATAGTTTTAAGTTACAGCCAAGATCAGAAAAAAGTCTGGTCACTTCAAATGTACAGAAATTCCTTAAACAAATCCCATGCACTTGGCTTTTTCAGCGAGAAGGGGTTTGGCTAATCAACATAAAACTAGGATACCCATCTGGAACCTGGCTGCTAGCCAAAGAAATATTCCAAACTTTACAAATTTGGTTATCATACGAGGTACATTCAGGTCAGCAAGAATTTGGCATGCACTGCTGGGGGGAATGGCACATGGGGACAGCCAGCTCATGTTGTGCAGGGGAGCAAGAGGCTCTGAAACTGGTGCAGTTCTGATCTTTGATCAGAGTAATAAAGTGAATTAAAGCAGCTCTCCTTTGTTCATGTTGCTTCTGTTTAAAACAACTGCTTTAGCAGATGTGAGATGCTACTCTTCTAATGGGGGTTGCTCAAGAATACTTGAACAGTAAAAGTTGATGGAGAAGCTTTCCACTCCTGATAGAGAACTAAGAAATCAAGGCCACTGAGCATCTCTTACCTTTCAAAGAAACCAAGGGACCAAGACAGTTTGCTCCGAGTTCAAATATCTTGAACAGGAAAGTACAAAAAAAATCAAGAAACTGCTGACAGCAGAAAGTCTGAAACTTGCAACATTTCTATGGAGAATTATTTTAAGAGTTGAATTGCTACCTAGCAAGCTAAAGGGACGAGAACCTGTCTAATCTCCTAAAACATTTCAGCTATATCAGAATTTCAGAAATAGAGGTTTTCAAGCATTAACTACACCAAAAAGTTTAACATTCAGTTCTGAAATAAGGAGCACAACACTAATTCCAAGAGACTACCTTGGCAATGTCTGCAGCAGCAGAAGTCAGGTTGCTATTTTATAATCTTAATAATTTTGTGCACAAACTAGCTGTAAACAAGGAAATCTGACTTTCCCAGTACTGTTCCTACAAGGGATTGCACCAGTCTGTGTGGTGCATACTCTACAGATTAGAAAGAAACACTGTGAAGAAGTTAATCCCTCACTGCTGCTACACTGAGACTTTCAATATAAAAGTGACAGAGTGTAAATCAAAGCACCCTGGCATTTTGAGCTCCAGTCAGAATGTTTCAAGAGAGAGAAGTGGGACGATTTAGAGTTCATCAATTATATCACATCAAATTAGCCTCTATCACAGGCTTGGCTCGACAGCTTTCATCTATTTTAATTTACAACAGAAAGGACAGCCAAGTACAGGATTGTGGCAATGACACAGTCAGAGGGAAGCACAGCACTTTTGTGTCACAGGAATGGAAGGCTTGTCTGAACAGCCACTTCAGCTGGGTCAAACACTCCAGCCATGTTTAGTTTCTTTCATTTGCTTTGATCCGACAACCCTCATCCTCATTTAAGGAAGCAATGTACTCAATGTATTTTTAGCAGTTGTGCAGCCACTGTCTTTCTACAGACTCTGTTCTGTATACATCCACCTTACACAGTGATTTACCTTTGCAGTTAAATCCTTAAAACAGATGAGTAGACTAGTGGAATGCCATTGTAACTGCATGTGGTTAGGACACAGGCTAGCTACCTTAAAGTAAAATCACTATCAGTAAATTGTTAGAATTTGCCTGCCAACTGACAGACTTTAAATTTGAATTTGCCATGGTTATTTGAAGACACTGACAGTGCAATAACTTAAATCACAGTGAAGCACAGGAAAACACTGAAGGACCTTACACATATGTAACTTCACAAAACATTTTATATTAAGAATTCATCCCTTTGCTATGGATGTGATCACAAGCACTGTGCATCATTTAAATTGCTGTTTAGAGGCTTAGACCGATTCAAACAGAAAATGGGCCTCACATTAGCACTGCATAGTGGGAAATTTGCACAAGGATGAAAAGCCAGCATTACTGTTTCTGCCCACAGTAAATCTGAAGAAAGAAACAAAAAGAACAAAAAGACTTTTCCGTACAGCATTTGGCTTCCCTCTTTTCCTAAAACCCTTTCTTTTTTTAAACACAGGCAAATGAAAATAGGATTTTAAAATGCATATATTGCAATGATTATTTCACCAGAATGAGCAGGGACTTCCAAAAGTATATTTCCACACAATCTCTGTCCACATTCATTGGAATTACATGCTTTTACCTGCTTTCCTCTAATATGGCCCATTTTCAAATTAAATACTGCAAGCTTTAGGCACGTCAAGGTCATCTTTCCCATCTTACCTCCTCCCCAAGCTTGACTTTGCTGGGAGGATTTTAAGTAGTGAACTTCTAATAAGATTTTTATGTCAGTCTTAAAGGTTTTTTTAAAAATAATTGTATCAGATTAAAATGCTTAGGGACAAATAAATTATCAGAATTTCCGACTGCTACTTTTTAGAAACTCTCACATAATATTAGGAATGTCTAGTTGGAGCAAAAACGTAGGAGACAGAATTATCTTTTACCTGGAATCTTAATTGGCTCCTTTTTGTATGCCGTCTTACACTGTTTGTATAAAGAGCAAATGAATACAACACAATATATTCATGATGTTCTTCTTACAAAACTGAAAACATCAGACATATCTGTATTCTGCAACAGCAGATCCCTTTCTGCATAGAAATCTGTTACCTGCATTAGAGAGAGCCCTAAATTTTTCAACAATATGGACTTGTTTCTGCTGTTGTTTCCAGCTGGATTGGTTTAAAATGTCAGGGAACCTGCTATGTGTTAATAGTTTTTTTTTATATGGGCATCTGCTAAACGCTTTCAAATCTACATCACCATAATATGTGAGACAGCTGGAATTTCATTAATTGAAATTTATTTACCAAGAAAAAAAGCCAATAACATCCTTAATTGGGAGACAAAAGAAAACAAAGATATTATCTATGAGTTAAAGGTGCCACACATCTCAGTGATTTTCCTCAGCAGACCAATATTTATCACAGTGCATGCAAAGCAAGAACTTGCCCTCAGGAGCTCCTTAAAAAGAGCATGACAATGATGATTTGGCTAATTAATTTTCCCTACTTATTTGGAATTGAGGGAAGTATTCTAAAATGTAATGCTCAAACCCTTCAACATGAGTTTTGATTTTCTTACTTGGGGCTGTGGTGGTTGGTTGATTATGAACACAGAAAAGGATATTTCTTGATTACATGAACTTGGTAATTTAAATAGATGTGTTTTAACAAACACATATGAATTCAAGATGATATTCACCTCTGCAGGGAAACATTGATATTCTCTCTGCCATCTAACTGAGGACCAGCAAACCTTCTCTATTTTCATCTGGGTAAGGATCCCACTCAATATTAGCTCTAGCACAGGTTCAAAATGCCAAATGACAGCAGGGAAGCCTGGGACACTGCAGAGGAGGCAGCCCCTTTCTGTGAAGCAAAGATCAGGCTCCTGGCAGTGAAGGTGAGCTGAAAGACCACAAAATTGTTAAACACAAGAGCAGTGGTGGGACGTGAGGACCTGAAAGATTCGCTGATCCTTCCCTGACAGACATAAATGAGGTGGACTACAGGAGCCATTAAAGGTACTATGGGAAAAGATTTCAGGATAATGCCCCCATTGAAGTTTCCCTGCACTCGTGGAAAACTTTCTCCACCAGTGTTCAATGCTTAAGACAAACTATTCAAATTTGGCACTGGGGATGTTGTACACTGCTAATAGGTCCCAAACCCTCAGCTAAGGCCATCAGAAGAAAAGGATGTTTTTCCTCACCAGGTTAAGAAGGGTTTGAAGCTTCTCATGCAGTAGAGAATCTTGCTTTCATTGCTAAATATAGCCATTCCTTATGCCCATACTTCATACCTATGTGGAAAATCCAGTTTATATAGAAGCAGGCAGCTTGGCAGTGCTGGGTCTCAAAGACCAGCTGTGATTTTTTTAATGTGCAACCCCACCATCTCTATTGGGAGAAGGCAACATGAAAATCCAACAGCATAGATACCTTGGTGACAGGCATAGGGAGACTGAACTATTCCACTCAGTGGAGTATTACACTGAGTGTTACCAAATTAAAAATATACACACAGAGGTTACTTTAACCACATTTTGTCCTTTATGTCCTCTATGGCCATTTTTAAAGGTCAGTACACAGACGCTACTTTTAAGTGGGTAAGTAGCCACAGGTCCTTAGAGATAATTTAGGTATTTTTGGTGATTGATTATATTAATTTTTTCAAACTTCTACCTGGTTCAAAATGCAAAGAATCATATCCCACAAGTAATTTGTTCAACATTTTATGAAAACTCAGAGGAATTAGAAAAGGTTCTAATGTTTTTGTTTTCTGACAATTTATATTTTTAACAAGAAGTTACAATTGCCAACATCCATGATTCAAATTTAAAAATTCATAAGAACTCCTAAGTGGCTATTTGACATTTACTGCTTTGTCCATGCTCAAACACAAAAGGTGGGTAAACAGCACTAATAAATTTGGTTTCACATAGAGATACCCTTGCACCTACAACTTATTGATTGCAAGAGTACAGCTTTATTAGAAAATGAATAATTTTTAAACGGGATTTGAATATTTGCCATGTTTTCTACTTTATCAGCATTCTGATTCCCTTCCATTTGACTTCTGATGAATGAGTCTTATGATTTCAACAGTAAAAGTTTGCTTGCAGTTATATTTCACTGGCCTTTAAAATAACGTGCTTTCATTCCTGTCCTACAGGCAAAAGTCATTTCTGAGTTTTTCAGTTTTTGATGTAGGGAAATTTTGACCTAATTTTCAGAAACTTTAAAGTCAAAAGATGTCAACAATTCTTAAACATGTTTTTTTAAATGCAAGTGCAATAAAAGGTGCTTCAATAAAAATCAATATATGGAAAATGTGATTTAACAGATTATTTTCTTTGCAATTGGCACCAGTCACATCCAAAAATCCTCCCTCAGGCTGTACCAACATTTTAGATATACAGTGAATATACCAATTAAAACAATTTGGGACTATTTATGTTTTTCTCTATTCTACCAGTTGCTATCAGAGTCCAAATTTCTAAAATATACACTCTAAATTGTCTTCCTGTCTGCCATCTCTCTTCCTATGTTGAAAATAAAAAAGGTCCCTTTTTGAAAACCCACAATTTTCTGACAATTAGTTTACACATGCTCCAGCATGGATTTAAAAATATCGTTTTATTTTAAAAACCCTGGCTTGATTACAAAAGTACAGGTTATGCAGTTTAGTACTCAGAAATTAATGATTGACCTGAATTAGTCCAGAGAGAAAAGAAAAAAGGCATTGGAATTCACAGATGCTGAAACACAGCTTGAGCTTCTTACTCCTCTTTTCTTCATTTATATTCAATGAATCAAGGCTTACTGCAGCTGAGTATCTCAATTATTATTATTAAGTCCCTGCATTCTAAACCACTTACATACACAGCAGAGATCAGGTCCTTCCCTAATCAGGTCCTTCATAGTTTTCAGAAAACAGGAAACACAGCGTGAACCACGCTGAGAATAAGAGTTGACACCACTCAGACTGACAAGGTGCAAGTTATGCTAAAGCAGAATGGCATTCCACACCTTGCCAGTGAAAAATCCCCCTTGTTTAGTTCTCATTTAATGAGAAATTCGAAATTCTACTTTGTTTTTCTGATACATTTAAATTTCTGTGTCTGAAATATTTTTGCCTTCAGTCATGCATAGACAACATAGAGACAAGTGGATTTTACTCCACAGTTTGATTCCCTCTCTCTTGAGCATTAACACAACAAAATATTTAACTAGTTAGAGGGATTTGCACAAAGAACACTCTGCAGTATTAAGAGTGGATAAAACACAGTTAAATCTCATAGAATAAAAATGCTTCCTTTACATTCCCATCTACTACCTATATTGTGTATCTAAACAGCTTGATTTGGATAACTAAAATATTAAAAAAATTCCTTGTATTCAATCTAATGTTAAATATAGATTGGATACAGTTATTTAAGCAGACACACCAGCACATGTAATAATTATATGAGCATTTACTACAACTACAAGTAGGAAAAGATGGCAGATATTGGCATTATTCTTTCCCAAAGTGTATAGTGTGTTGTTTCAGATACTGAGCTACTTTGAACATATAAAACATGACTTTCTTTTTGCAAGTTAAAGTAAGGCTTACACAGAATAAATTTAATAATTTACATACATATGGGTGTCCCAAATTTCATTTACTCTATTTAATTCCAATGCATTTTAGGCTTTCACAGCTGAATGAAGATGACTTTTTAATACAGCTGGAAAGTGAACTGAAGAATCATGTTGGCTACAGACTGCTGGACAAGCCAAGAGACCTGTAAGCCAGTTTTCTCTTCTGAAAAGAAGTGCAAAAATAACAACAGAGAGCTACCTGGAACTGCAGCACCTTTTGAACTTTTCAGAGATTAATGTTCATCTGGCCCAAACCAAAATAATTCCATTTTTCACCCACTCATTGGAAAGTTTCTCTGAAATATTTCATTTCTCACATAAAGCTGACATTTAGATAAAGTAGTATTTTTGAAAAGAATAACATGTTATTTAGCTTTAGTAACAAATAATGTGAAATATTTAGTGTTGGGTTCACTGCCATAATTTCAAGGATTTTACTAATTCTGTACATAGCTTGAAGTCATTTAGAAATGTTTCTGATCCTACTGTACATCAAAGAATTACATGAATTGTTTTGCAAAAAATAAATTAAATTGAATTGTGTGAAGTAAGACACAGCCATGATGAGAGATGATAGAGTTCACTGAATTTACTCTGGGATGTTTTTGCCAATCTTGTATTTCTAGACAATGTTTTGGCTCTTTAACACAAACTGCAGATTGGTAGTTGTGACTCAGCTGCACAAAGCAGCTCTTTTATTTTTCTCTCCTGGGGCACTCCGTGTCCAGAAGCAAACTCATTTCACGTCACAGCTGCCACTGGCAAACTCACCAGCAGTGCAGAAGAATCAAGCTGTGATGTGTCATGAAGCAAAAATAGAAGCTGGACCTGCAGTTCACTATATGCAAAAAGGACTGCTAACACCACTTCACCTGGACATAAGTTATATTTACTTTTCAAAGAGTAAACCTGTTGGAAATTTATTTAAGAGAAACATCACCAGTGATAGTACTGTATATATACACACACATGTGGCTCAATGCAGAATGCTTCTTTAACAGTTTCATACAATTTCTAAGAAAAGGTCCAATTTTTAGCCACATTTACAAACCAACCTGCACACCAAGGTGCCACAAACTCCTCAACCAGCTGGGCATTACCTGTGGGCATATTGCTATTTCTGCTATATGATGCAAAACTTTGCAGACATCAGCCAGACTTAGGATATGTGAAAGTCTCCTTAAATATCTGGATTTCCACAGAGGTGGTTTTGGAGGACTGTGCTTTAGCTTGGTGCTGCAGACAATTGTACCAGTGCACAGGGCTTGGCTGCTGTTTCCTAATGCAAAATGACATGGTACATTATTTGCCACATCAGGAAAAGCAGAAACTATGCCCTAAGGCAGAACATCCTGAGTCATAATTATTTAATTACCATGTTTAAGATTATCCACTGTTGTGTGAGCACTGTGAAAACGAGGCATAATCAAGTGGGTTACACCAGGTCTGACATTTCACCATTCTGTCTGATTATGCTCACTTTGAGGATTTAATTCAGTTCTGTTGTATAGTTCTGTGAGGCTTATTTTTATCTCCATTTTAGTATTAAACTAGAAAATATTTATGCTTATACATTATGGAAATATTTCATGCTACCTACGTTAAAAAAATATTTACAATCTATCCAAAGAGCACACTAAAAATATTTCAAAATATTTCAAATCTAGGGAGCTAGAGAAATAGAATAATTTATTCATTATTATTATCAATGAAAACTGCACATACTGATCTGAACAATATTGCACATTTTATTACAACATACTACTGTGAATACAATCATTGGGGAATGCTACGAAGAAGAGAAATTATAGAAAAATTAATAAAAAACCCCAACACAACATGAAAGATGATAACCACAAAAATGTTTCTGCAAAACAAAAGCAATAACAAATAAAAAATGAATGGAAAATGTTTACAAGGTTATTTCTCAGCTGCCCAGCACTGTAACAGATGATTTAAAACAGATTTAATATTGTATGCAACAGAATCCATAGGTAGCAAGACCTCAGCTACACTGATGGAGCAGAGTGCAGGAAGGAACCCAAATACAGCAGCCAAGGGGAACTTGAAGAGCTGGAGCCCTTCCCTCTGTCCCTCCTGCCCTCTCTTCCAAGCACATAACAGAGGAACCTGGTTTTCTGCCACCATGGCTCCTCCCTCTCTCTCTTCTCCCTCAGAAGGGGCAGATTTGGGATGGTTTTGCTCTTTCCTTCAGAAATGGGGTAGGAACACCTCTCTGTGCACTCCTTCACACCTCCACCTCCTGGCAGTGCCCTCACAGCCACCACACAGAGGCTGCAGGGTGAGAATCACAGAATCACAGAATATCCCAACATGGAAGAGACCAACAAAGATCACTGAGTTTAACTCCTGACCCTGCACAGGACAGCCCCAAGAATCCCTCCATGTGCCTGTTTTCCAAACTGTCCTTAAACTCAGGCAGCCCTGGGACACTTCCTTGGGGAGGTGTTGCAGTGCTCAGCCACACTCTGGGTGAAGCAGCTTTTCCTAATATCCAACCCAAACATTCCCTGACACAGCTCCGGGCATTTATGGATGGAAAAAGCTCTGCACTCAATGGTGGGACACTATTTGAGTTGGTTCAGCAACAATTCCCTCAATTTAGGGATAGAGGCAACAAGAACAGCATCCTGTGTTTGATCCCACTTGGGTGCTGCCTGTTGGGCCATGCTGGTGGTGTACTCAGAACATAAAAAAGTAGATTTAGTCACCTCTGTAAGCATAAAACAGAAAAGCTAGAATTTCCCATTCTTTTCCTGCAACTACAGTGAGAAAATAAATATATATATATTATAAATAATCATAATATTTTCTTCTCCATGGATAATGCTCAAACAGAAAACAAAAAACACTGAAAATATAATAGAGGATTTCTGGAATGACAAGCTTTTTCCAGGATTCATAGGCATGCAGTAAATATTCCTCAATTCATACAGATATATACACACAGAGCACTAACTCTCCAAAGAAAATAAGTTTTTAGGAAATATAATCTGGTTTCTTCCTAGGTGTGGGGCAAAAACTATGTGGATTTTAATAGAATGCTGAGATAAATTAAGACTAAAAATACATGTACAGGTAGATATCTCTGCATTAAAGTAGCACAAAGTGTAAAGCCAAAAAGGGGGACAAAAAGCAATTTAGCCGAAGAACAAGGATCTCAGGTATTTATTAGTGCCATAGATACCAACCTACAACTAGTACAAGCACAGGAGAATTCCTATGCAAATAGAGAAGATAAGCTAGTCTTACTTTCCCTGCATATGTTCAATAAAAGGCAAACATAATATCACGGGATGAGTAAAAATCTCCTCACCAATTTTTACAGCAAATGCTTTAAAAAAACTACAAGCATTTAACATCTAGCACTCACAGTACAGAGAAGCCAACTGGGACATGTTCTTAAATGTGACATGATCCTTGCCTCTGACATTATCCTGTGAAACATTTACTCAGGGTCTGTGGCTTTTGAAAACAGCTCAGCATACTGCTGCTCTTCTCCAATTTATTCTGCAAGTTTTTGATCTGTCTGCTGATTATCTCTGAGCCAGTGGTTCAGAATCTGAATTTTTCCATCTTGTGTATTACCACCAGCAAATTCCTAATGGAGAGAGGTCTCAGTGGATGATCCCACCTTCTAACAGCACCCTTGTTTCTAGCAAGACTGAGACTGCTACAGCAAAATAACAAATAAAGGTTTATATGTCAGAATTCACTGCTTGCAAGGATGGGAAAATGACAGTGTTTATATGCAGCCAAGAAATAGGAATTTTCTGATACCCAACAATGCTTTTAGACACTGAATTAAGCACAGTGCACACGTGCTTATCAAGGGACAGTGCTACATCAAGCATTACTAGTCAAAAGAGATGCAATCAAATTGAAGGTCTCTTTATTTTAGGGCACCTTACACAAAAGCAGGGGACTGGTCCAAACCCTAACTGTGAGAAAAAGATTGATTTGCTTCTGCCTTAACTTTGGGAATGGGTGTGAACTCTGCCACGAAGAAGTTGCAGATACCCCCAGGTTGTTGAGGAATGAGTTGAAAAGGGAGAAATACTGGAATTACATTCACATTGTGGTGGTGTGTGAACAACT
Source organism: Certhia americana (assembly GCA_018697195.1). NCBI lineage: Eukaryota > Metazoa > Chordata > Aves > Passeriformes > Certhiidae > Certhia > Certhia americana. The sequence continues at coordinate 7,104,815 of CM031862.1, forward strand.
TTAGTAACAGTAACATGGATGGTGTGCCCTTGTACCATCCATTTTGTAGGACAATCAGTATATATTTAGACAGAGACTAGAGTAATTTGAGTTAAATGTAGTAATTCAAAAGAATTCAGATCAGAAAAGGACAATTAACAACCCACAGAGGCCTTCCTCACTCACATATTTGCAAATTTTAAAAAAGTGCAAATATTTGTAAAAGTAGCATAAAAATCAGCATCCTTGTACTTTTCTAAAACTAGACTATTAATACAAAGGCAGGCTTCAGAGAAAGGAATAGACTGAGGCTCCAATTATAGGTCAGTACTTTTTATTTTGGCAAAGCCTAATGATTACAATTTCTGCTGATCTCTCACTGTATATTATCATTTGTTCTTTTTCATTAGCTCTGCCTCAATAGCAGTAGCAAAATGGGAAACAAAGTGTGAAGGCAAGAGAAACACAGTTCTAATGAAATGAAAGTAACTTCCATTTCACCTAACATATCTGTTAACAAAGCTCCACCTCATGATTGTTGACTACACATCATCTATTTGCTGCAAAGTTGAAGTTAATTGTATTATTATTTTTATACACAGTTTATTGCCTAAAAGCCATGAGCCAGGACTTCTCTGCATTAGCTGTTGTGCAAACACAGAGAGAGGTTTATGGTCCAGAGAGCTTATATTATAATTTTTAATTTTTGGTGAAGAGTAAAAGATAATCTGAATGAGGCATTCACGCATTAAAAAAAAAGAAAAAAAAAAAAAAAGTAGTATTTAGCTATATAATGCAGCTCCTATTGCAATTCTCAGTCAGCCTTTAGAAAACACCATTACCACATACACTGAACATTGCTATAAAGTGACAGTAAAGAGAATGAAAATCTCTTTAGGTATAAATGCCTGAACTACTAACCACAATGAAATAATGTCTATTTATAAGAGAATTCCAATTTACTACTAAAAAAAATCAGGATTAAAGAAAAACCAAACAGCCAAACAAAACACACACACACAGACAACAGACTGTAAATTACTAATATCCATTAAAAGAAATGTTTTTTCCTATAACTGCAAAACACATTTTACTCCAAACTAAAACAGAAGTAGTAATTAACATTACTGCTGAACTGCTATTTTCTGGACCCAGAGTCTCCCTGATGGTTCTGGGTTGGTAAAAAAGAAATCTGGTGTTGTCTCTGCTTTTCCAAGAGTATAAATATTGATTTATTTCCCTTTGCCTTCCTAAGACCTTTATTTGCTGCCTTTAAATGATATATTTGAATTCAAAACACAGTGAACTATCCCTATAGCAGCAATTTTCTAAGTTACTAAAAACATACTCAGGTAAAATACATCATCACAAGTTCCACATACTGACACACTATGTTTATATAATGTTTTCAGTGTTTTCAAGAAATAAGGTAGTTGTTATTTGATAGTAGATAGTAGCAATTACCCAAATGTATTTATTGTAGTGATAGAGCTAAACAAGTATTCATCAATATTGAACTTTAAATATAACACTGAATTTGGACTCTGATATAAGCCAATAACCAGATTCCCGAATGAATAATGACTGCAGAAAGGAAAATGCAACTACAGACACCCTGCAACTCATGAGATTGAAATACTTTTGAAATTCATCAGAATTTGAAATTTGGACAGGTTCAGTTTCAAAAATAACTGTGCTCTTAAATGAAAACATTAATAGTCTGCTTCTGTTCCCTCATGATGAATATCAACATTTCCTTAAACTCATTAAACTATGTCCTCAAGATTAATTGTAATAGGGAATAAATTGCTTACATGGTCACTATTTCCATTAAGTAATACAAGAGAATGAAAACAAGAATTTGAACAAGAGAGTGAAAACAGAATTTCAGGAGTTAAAAAAGTAATAAAAACTTCTAAAACTATGGAAGATAGAATTTGATCTAGTACAAAAATATTATTTTAATAACCAACCATTTTCCAACATGAGCATACAATAGTTTTGAGATTCATCTTTAAAATTACTTTAAGATTTAATAATTACATGTAAGTGAAAATAAACATGCAGAGTGCTAACACCACCACTGGGTGATATCATCTGAGTCTATTATTCAGCAGAGCAGAAAAATATCAGGAAATTATTGTCCTGAAAACTCCCATTTTAATAGCTCCTCATAGCCCTGGAAACTGAGTTGGATGCCTCTAATATTAAGGAACATATTCAGTTCTGAAAATGAAGCAAAATGGATTAGGCTGATCATAAAGAAAGTATAAGCACTGAGCCAGGTTACGCTAAATCAGCTTCAAAACAAATGGGAACAATTTTACTCTATCCAATGACAACAAAAGAAACATGTTATATGATTAGCAGTAAAAGAACATTTATGCTCAGGAGCAAGATATGGGGAAGTTGTTCAAAGCTGGAGTTCAAGGTTGGAACTCAAGGCAAGACAGCCATGAGACCTGGGGGAGGCATCAGGAGGTGAGGAATACCAGAACACACCAACAGCTTTTAGTTTACACAGAAAAGGATCCGTATTCTGCTGCTTTCCAAACCACAGGCATGAATACAGATAACACTGGGCATTTTTCTCCATCTCCCACCAACTTTCTACCTTATTGAACCAGCTACAGCAAAAAGATACAAAGTCTATTTATATACACAAAGGCTTTATGTTTTTAAAAACATCCCATGAACTTCCCAAGATACCACTTTAAGCATCCCCTTATTCCAAATGATGGAGAAAAAATTATTTTATAGACACCATTCTTCCCCACCTCCCCATGACCAGAATGATTTAAAACCACACCACACCCAGAGTGTTTAGGTTTTAAACTTGTTTGTATTGGTTCTACCAAACTTCTCTCCACATGTCTAGTCTGTGATTTAAAAAGTATTCAACCAATTTTCATAAACTTAGCATCTCTGTGGTAGTAAAGAATTGTTTACATCAATCAGTGCTGTAACGGAGGATGAGCATCAGTGAGAACTTCAGGAGTGACTCTTGTCTCCTCATTATAATAACATATGTTTATTTCATTATATGTTGTTTGTCATGTCAGAATAAATACTGACTGCAGAAGAGTAAATCTGGGCCTGAGTTATTAATAAACATGCTTTAAATTTCACTGTGTGAAAAGTATTGTTGCATTTATTTTTTTCACCTGAGTGCTTGTCTTATAAAAGCTTATTTTGTGTGTCTATAAACCCTTGTACAAAAAGCAGTTTTAACTTTTTAATAGTTTCATAAAGGGAGAAATAAAAAGATACATTATGCAAAAAACCCTGAGATGTCTTTAAAGAAGACACCACCCTTTCTTTTCCTATTCACTAGATCTTACAGCATGGTATAAAGTTGATTTAAGAGATCTAATTTTAGACTGGAAATCATTTTAGATTCTAGGCAAGGGACAGGTATTTTTTTAAGCCCATTGCATAAAATGTACTGGGTATGGTGCCTTGAAAAAATAACAGGAGAAGTGAATCCTGCCAGGATGAATATATTACATTGGCATGAGGAAAGGACAGGACAATGCAGTTGACACCAGCTTAGCATCTGGGGTTAACTGCCAAAAACAATGCATTGCTTATTAGGATCTGACTGAAAAGCTGATCCTCTGTCCTGGGCCACATTATTCATTTGCTTAAGCCAAACAGGCTCTTCATCAGCTGTTTTGCCTTATGTTCTGATTTCCCTGGAAATGTATGGTAATGAAAGTCCTTCTAACAGATGTTTCTTTAGACTCATTAACTTCTGAATCTTTTTGTTCATTTTTTACACCAAAAGTTAGTTTATTAGAACAAACAATTAGGAGAGAATAGAAAAACACAATAAGCTATTGTCATGGCACTTAACTGCAGATACTGATCCAGAATGAATACATGCAGATGCTAATAAAGTATGAGACTTAGAAATGGTCTTAAGCGATGAGGGAGTTCCATACGTCTCAAGAGACAAAGATACCCTGTGTGGCTTCCAGCAAAACATCATAAATCATCCCTTTCCAAAGTCTCCAGTAGCAACTGTCCTGGTTACTGACAATAACTAAAGGCACAAAGCACTTTGATCATACTTGCCTGAGGGAGAGTTATTTAGTGAGCTAAAATTACACTGCAGGACTGGATAAATAGTGCTACAGCTACAGCTCTGAGGAAAACGTTAAAGTCTTGATGAATTCATGAACAATGACTGAAATAAACCATCAGAAGAATGAAACACAGCTATGCACAGGATTTACTTTATGATACATAGAACATCATAAGTGGCAGACATTATTTTTATATCTGTGTGTGTGTGTGTATATATATATATCTATATCTCAGGCAAGTGATGATTCTTGGGGATGGTGCTGTGCAGGGACAGGAGTTGGACTCAATGATCCTTGTAGGCCCCTGCCAACTCAATTTCTTGAGACTTAGCTGTTGAATTACTACCTGAAATTCTGATACTAAGGGATTTTAATTTATTTTAATTTGTTTAAAAAAAAAAACAACCAAAATATCTCTGCAAAGGTATGTCATGACCCTTCATTACCATGTACAAACTCTGAACAGTTCCACACTGATAAAAGTTATGTCGGTTTTCTAATATTTTAATATAACAAGTGAGATTAAATGAAACATAGAATATCTTCCCTGGTATTAAGGTTTTTTAAATCACATTTGTACTGTAAAACCCCCCAGATTTAAAAAATATTTACATGATCTTATTGTGAAGACTGTTGGTAACATGAAGCCATAAGCTACATAAACAAAAGGAAAAGGTATCTTTTCCAACTAAGCTATGCAGTAGATCTAAAAAAAACTAATTATTAAAAAAGAACCCCAGCTTTATAATGTAAGATACCAACAGGTAAAATGCAGCTACAAAAGCAACATTTGTCACTTGCTTCAGATCTTCTAATGGAAGCCAACACCAGACACAGTTTAAAAGTTCTAGTTCTAAAATAATATATTGTCAACCAATAATTCTTGCCATTCTGTTAAATAAGAGATATTTATGAAGTGAGAAGAACAGTGTAAGGATATATCAGAGGCAACCTATGACCCCTGGGGAAAATATTCTGTGGGCTTTTGAATTGATTGTCAATCAGGCTTTTACCTGGAATTAAAAACTGAAAGAAAAAAGTCTTTTCAATAAATAGTAACTTCCTTTTCTGTCTTGAGTTTTGGTTTTGTTTACCATCTGGAACATCATCCAATTGTATGTACCTGACAGTTTTCTAACATTTTATTATAATTCATCCTCAGGTTCAGAAGCAGCTACAGGATGCACATCCACCCACCAGCAGGACAGCAGATGATTATCATTTTCTTTACAAAGTAAATTGAAGTATTTTGAAAGCAAGAAACAGTATTATATATATATGATAATCATGAGTAAGGGTGACAAAATACCATGTGGGTGAATGCCTGTGATGCATTTTGGAGCCATATAACAATTTCTGTGTGTTTAAGTCTTGCTAAACAATCAGCATGGTTTGTTTCACACATTTACATGGGGTGTTCCCACCCTGAACACAGCAGCATTGTGTTACCCTCAGTTATTAAGAATCACATGCAGTAGCATTTCTCACTTGAATGAGCTAGCAGGAGATGGTGGGCCACATGTTTCACACAAAAATCCCAAATCGTTTACTGTCTTAGTTGATCATCAGCTCACTGGTCAGATCATTGGGTAAATTAAAGACAGGGAAAACAAATGAGTTCTGTGTCCTAGGGATTGCTCACACTGGAGACATCGAGTTCATGGAATTACAAAAATGTTATGCCTGCCAATGACACTGCTGCATGTGAGTAGTGCTAAAAAGAAAGGCTGAAATAGCCCATTCTTTCATCACTTCTGCAAAAACATTTGACTTGCATTCACTGCACAAATCTGTATCTGGTTATATACAGCTGTCAAATATCTTTGCAAGGACAAATGACTTAATTCAACTAGTTTGTCCCACCTTCTTTTCAACTAAAATAGAGAAAGGCATTCACATTTCATAGTTAAGAACAAAATTTCAATAATTAAAAAATTAAAAAAAATTAAAAAAAAAAAAATCAAGCAGACCTAATTTTAAGGGTAGTTATTACAAAATTATGTCTGTCTGATTAGCAACCTAAGCTTTTATGAGTGAAAATAATGAAAACACCAGTTGAAATGCAACTCTGAATATAAAATGTCCACAAACTAAAACATCCCCAGTGAGGCACAGCATTGTAATGGCAGCACCTTGAAGTAACACTTAAAAGGCCCAATTTCAGTTTCTCAGCACCAAGTGGCTTATACATGCAGAAGTAAAAACCACGTCCTGCTTGAAAGAGCTCCTAACATAGGTATAAATCACAGAACACAGGTGAGTATCACAGGATCAAGCATCACTGGGTAAATGGACAATAGGTTGTCAGAGTTACCAGAACTGAGTCAGGAAAGCATCTAAGAACACTGTAGCTAAAAAAAGTACATTTAACATTGTGCCTGAGGACTGTTCAGAAGAAACTCTTCTGCTTTCTCTTGCAGCAGAATAACTATAGAGACTATGAAAACGTAATAAATGTACATATATGGGAATTCTTACTCTACTCAAAATTTCCTCTCTTTGCTTGAATGTAAATGCCACTGATCAGCCCCCAAACCTACACATACACAGAATGAACAATTTAAACCAGCAAACCTCTCTACCACTTAGCATGTGCTTGGCTATACACAACAAAGAAGAAAAACAGCTGTCTGCATTTTTTCTTCTTTTTATGCTGTGTTATGTATTAGGCAATTGCGTGTGCTAAATTTCATTTTCACAGATAAATGTAGCTTCACTGCCTTACTAAAAAGTCCCTCACTGAAGGGCAAAACATTAAATATAGGATTTTTGCTTAAAATAAGGCTGTGAAAACTGACAGAAACTTCCCTTTCAGCACACTTTGTATCAGTAGGTACTGTGCTTGCAAATATTTCAGAAATTTATCTTGTATGGATAATTTCTTTTCCTAGTTACAGAGGGATTAAATAAAAATGTAGATTCCAGCTTCCAAAGTAAACAGCCAGATATTTTCTCAGCTATTTCATTAAGCAAGAAACCTTCTAGAGGCATTTCTCAAAGGCAAAGTTTAAATGGAAGTAATTTTAATGACAAAAGAAGCATTTCAGATTAGATATTTTAAGTACTAATTTTTAACTATTCCTGATACTCATATAAAATCACAAAGATTTCTGTAATTAATTATTGCTATGCCAAGAGAGGAATTATTTCAGATTATAGTGATTGTGTTTATTAAACAAATTACTTGTATTGTATTTAAAAAAATACTTTTAGTGCAGCTTGCACTTTCTAACTCTTGCAAAATTATCTGGTAAACAGGTGTGGCAGTAATAGGATTAAACTCTGCACAGCACTTCCTTTTGACTATCTCTAATCACAGTTAAACCTTACTCCCCACTCATCTGCTCGTTATGGGGGCACACGTTCATCTCTCAGATCAGCTGCAGGGGGAGTTTTGGTGCCTAACTTCAGAAAATTAGGATCATGTAGAGGTTGGTACATTATCTGTGATGCCTGATTCAGTCAGAAGCCAAGGTACTACAGGGCTGGCCTTGAGCTAATTGCAATCAAAACCAAAAATTCTAGGAATTTAACAGAAAAGAAAATAGTAATTAACATGAACACAAGTGCATTACCTCACAGAATGCCAGACCACCAAGCAGTAGTATAAACAGTGATGTGTTGTAGTGAAATTAAGTGCTACCAGGTATTTTTTATCAGATAGTATTGTTAAATTTTTACAAATTAATTACAAAACTAAGCATTAAAATAAACATTCAAATCCTACCTGTGTATTTGAAAATAAAGTTTAGTAATTTTAAAAAGTAAATACTTTGTAAATATTTGCATTGATAAAACTAATTGTTGACTAATCCTAAAGAAAATGTTGATACCTTGCAAACCAGGTGGCAGAACAGCAAGACCAGCACAGAAATGCAGGTTATTTAAAATGAAATATTGTAATACAAAAGCATATATGAAGAAAACTCCATTAGCTTCAAAGACATAATCTGTGATGTACTTTGTGACCTCACCTGATAAATCTATGCCGTGTCAGTCTTCATTCAATAGTAAATATTTAACTACACTAAATTAAATTATAGGATGATGGGTCACTCACACATCTTCTTGCCCTTTTTTCTGTCTATTTTAAAGCTGTCTCTTTCACTGTAGGAAAAGAAGACAATTATTTGTCTACAGATCAATCTCTGTTTTATGTACTTTCCTGAGTGTGCCTATGCCTTCCAAAATACATGGATTGTAACAAAACCAATCTCTTCCTTTTCTGGTAAATTCCAGTAGCTGAAGATTCTACAACCTTACAATAAAACACAGTATACCTGTACATCCAATATTTCTTCAAATATCTAAATATTATAAAAAGCAGGCAGGAATTGGGTGGTAGCTGCTAAAATAAGTGGGTCATCTGTAATCTTCTTGCTTCCTATTTGCTCCATATGTGCATGATGCAACCACAGGTTTGCAGGAACTGGAAATGTAAACTTATCCTCACAGGAACTCCTTTCCATGCTGCAGAGCACATCCTTAGTGCAATTGAAGTCTAAGTCCATACAAGTTTAAATTATAGGTGCTGTAAAGCATGAAATGTAATCTTTTGTGCTCGCTAATATCTTCATCTTGAGGTGGGATCTGTACTTCAAAAGTAAAATTAAAAAAAAATCTAAAGAAAAGTCTGTTCTTTGTAAGAGCAGCAGCCACCTATAGCATAGGTAGATTATGGAAAGGGGAAGCCCAAGACATTACATGGCAGGAAAGGAAAAATAATATAACATGACCCAGTAATTTGTTCTCATGGCTGACTTAACTAAGGCCAAATTACTCATTTTACAATGTGAGCAGATTTGGGACCGGTGCTACTGCAACTGAAGTGTATATTTGATTCTGCTCATTGAAATAGAATTGGTTCTAGAGGAAAAAAAAAAGGTTGTGATATCCAGCTAGGAAATGTTGATTTCATGTCACTTCAGAACATCATTAAAAATCATAGCACGGATTACCTGTATAGTTTTGGAGGCTTTTTACTTTCTGCGAGGTTAGAACCACAGAACGTAAATCTGGATGCCACCCAGCTATTCTGCTGACAGAGCAAAGCAAGTAAAATGTATCTTAAAACTTTATTAAAAACTGTTGTAGTAAAATATGAGACAAAGACCCTTCAGAAAGCAAAAAACTTACAACATCCAGGTCTACTGCAAACCATTTTCCTGAGGGAAATACACACAAAATATTATAGAAAAAATAGCCTTTTATGCAGGAGTTACAGGGAAAGAGCAGGCTGGTCTTAAGAGGAGAGACAGATGATGATTTATGTCTTAGAAGATCATTATTCTTCCACTGAGAGTGTTCCTTTGCCACAACAAAGACATTTTAAGTCGAGCCAGGAGGAACAACAGGCTACAAAAAGATCTGTGTAGATAACAGGACCAAAATCATGTAAGACTTAAGGATCCACTGCAGACCCTGTACTTCTACAAAGTAGAAAAAAACCTGAAAAGCCCAGAGGCTGCTCCAAGACTCATTGTCAAACACCACCTTAACCTGTGTGACAGCCACATGGTTGCACTCTGCCTGTGCAGCAATAACTGAGTGATCCCTCTGGCCTCAAGGGAGAACAAATAGTAAGGTCCTTGCAGCAATCAAGGAGCAGCTACACAAACTTGTATTGGTGTGGAAAAGTACAAATTTCAGTGTAAAATCTTTAGATAGCTACCCAAAAGCATGTCAAAACTCTACTCTTGTCCACCAAGCCTATTTGATCTCTAATCAGAGAGCAAACTGAATCTTTCATGAAGATCCTTACAGATAAGGATGGATCTCAAGTTCCCAAACAAGCAATGACTGCCTTTCCTAGACAGAGCATTAACCAGCTCATTGTCATCCAAATCCAATTTCACAGACACTCTGTTTAGGCAGAGACAAAGGACTTTCTACTGATATAGTTTAATGAAAATAAATCCCAGAGCCCCAGGTCATCAGCACACTGATGACAGCAGAGTCTACACTGCATGCTCTCTTTCCTGGTGACATCGTATTTTTTATATGATAGGTTCCACTAGACCCTTGAGGGGGGAGGAAAGAAATCCTTTCAAAATTTTCAAAATTACCCTTAAAATCTCAAAGAGAAATTAGGATGTTCAAAATTACCCATAAATTTTTAAAGGGAAACTAAGCATGTTCATTAAAAGCAAACAGTGTAACCCAGACTAGACCATAGCTAGATCATATGAAGAACAAATATTATGGTTATGTCTCCTGAATAGGTCACTGCTTCAAAACAGCAAGATCTGGACTCATGGCCCTGTTTTTCTAAGGATATCTGATACATAGTCATGGATTATAAAAAAAAACCACAGAAGATATTTCATGCAATGTTGTTCTCTGGATTCCCTAAAACCAGTTTGCACTTTGAACTGCAGAGCTCAGAAGTCAACATAGGAGTCTCAGGAAACATGGCTCAAATCAAGCAGAGTGGAAGAAGTACTTCAAGCCTTCCACTTGAAAGTCTTATTTGTCACTACAGGTCTTGCTTGCTGCATCCCCCTATCTTAACTTTTAGATCACAATCAGTTTAATAATATTCACTGCACTTCAGCATCAACACATATTTCTCCCATTTTCCAAGGCTATGATCCTTTCTTGCAATGTAGCTGCTGCCTCCTCCAGATTTCCTTGATAGTTTCCTGAAGAGAATACATTCCACACCTACTTCTTCCATACCCACAATGTCTCTTTACTTGTTACAGAAGATGCAAAGTGTAATCTGATCACTGGTGCAGTAGGAGATACCTCCCTCCTCTAGAAGGAGTGAATAGATAAACAAAATAAAGAACCTCACTCTTTCTAGATCTCAGAAAAATCATGATAAGGTTGGCTCACAACACAATGCTATAAACAACATTGCTTTAGCAAGAGGATGTTTGGGGTACAATTTACAAAGCTCCAGCTAAGGATCTTATAATTCAATTATCAACTTCCTTATTCATTAATTACTCGATCCATATGATGTGCAAAAGATTGAGCAAAAAGTGTGTATCTTTAGATGTTTAATTACAATACTTAAAGGAATTTTATGTGTGTTTATTTGAAGTGGTTATTCATTATTATAGTCATCATCATAAATTTCCTCATACGTCTTAAAACAAATACAAGTAACATAGAAATGCACATAATTCATTTTCAAATTGAGACGCAAAACTCTTATTATTCATTGCAAATATAATTGTATCATTTCTCATTTTCGTTTAAGTGGAAAACTTATACTATTCTCTTATAAAGGAGATTATTTTTACAAGTATACTTAATGCATGCTGCCAAACCTTTGAAATAATCATGCAGAAGTATTTTATATATGGTATGAAATTACTTCAAGCAAGTGACAGCAATTCCATTGCTATTTAAGACTAATCAGGAACCCCTGATAACTGAAGACTAACAAAGATCAGGAAATTGAATTTACATTGCTTTAATACTTATTTTCTTCATCAGATCTCAGGTTAAATATAACAGCTAAATGTAACATTAGATGAGGACAGTGTTCAAAGTTAATTTCAATATTACAGATATTAACATGAATCAGTTTGACTTTCATTATACACTAGAAAAAGCAACCCACAGGTGAACTCAGCCTTCCCAAAGAAAACCTGAAGTCCTTATTCAATTTGACAAATCCTTACTCATACATCTCCCAGTGAAGCCCACTGCAGTCTCAGGGGTTTGATTTCTTTTTGAACACAAGCAGATACTGTAAATGAACTTCTGTTTTTTTATAAACCACATGATCTTCCACTAAAGGGGAAGAAAAGATAAAATGACTATTGGGAAAGGTATTGACTAAGCAACTGAAAACTGAGGGTTTGGGGGTTTTTGATATCTTGCTTCACTATACAAACTGAATATGACTTCATTTTTCCTAAATCATCACAATTCAGTCCTGAGAGCATTTACATCATCAAATTTCCTGTAGATACTTGGAAATATTTAAACTTCTAGGGTAGCTGAGACAGGAAAACGTGCAAAGTATGAAGCAGGAGGACAGGGAAAGGCTGTGCTGTTCCATACATTCTTCACTTAAACTAAATAAAGTCAAAGCACCACACTCATTTGACACAAATGATACAGGCCAGAGGGAACAAGGGTTGTCTGCAAATCATCATCTTTCTGGGACAACTGGAAACTAGACACTGAGCCAAAATGTCACATGACATACTGTCATGTTCAAAAGTAACCTAAGTTCTTCCATTTCTGTTTAATTGAATTTTCCTCATATACAGAAACTAGCTACATCAGGCTCCTTCATGTTCATGAACTTGGCCATAGAACCTTCTTTAAAAAACATATGCATTTGCTTATTATTTTACATAAAGAGGCAAAATTTCTATACAGGGCAAGTCAAAACACCTGAATCCAGCTCCTGTTCTACGTGACCTTCCAGAGGAGCCTCTCAGCCATCACCAACTGTAGGTTTAAAAACACAACCAACCCCAAAGAAACCTGCTATTACAATCACCCCATAATTTTCCCGGTTACTCTTTGATTTTTTTTCTTTATATTTGGACTAGTTTGAGATTTCACTCTCTCTCCTCTAAGCTATTACAATTCATATCTATAATTAATATTATTTAGTTATATCATTCTTTGGCACAAAAAAAAAAAAGGAACTTTGCATGACTGCTTGCAGCTGAGGGCAGTCAGTAGTCATCATCTGCTGCTATTTGATCCAGATAGCATTTACCCCCAGTGAGAACCATTAACAAGACAGGCTCAGAGGGTGTGATGCTCCAGAAAGTACTAACTTAGTAATCAGGGCATGCTGCTCCAGATAAGACAGAGGAATAATTCTAATTGTGGTTTTCTATCTATCTTACTCATGCATCAGTCTAAAAAATTAAAAAAGGCACATGACTTCATGACTTAATAAAAAATTCTTCTTCTAGACAGTGAATTGCACTGAAGTGTTAAGATTCTAATTTTTCATTTTCAAGTTTTCTTTGCTTTTATTAAAAATACATGTCATGTTAAACTTGGCATTTAATTTCCCCTGATAGCTTATAAAAGTGAGAATCCAAGAGAAAAAAAGAAATCACTTGGGCTGACCTGAATAAATTTCTTCTCCGTTTCTACAAGTGTCAATGAACAACAACAAAATTGACAATTTCAGTATTTCACAGAACAGTAATTAAAAAGGACTGGAACAATTAGTTGAGCTGAGTTCTAGCTTTGCAAACACCAACAACATAGATTAAAACACAAGCACAGAACTGTGTGAGCATATTTAATAACTCTCACAATTCTGTTTCTCACTAATGTGGTCAGCAGCTTTTAACTCGGCCACTGCAGCTGTCTCACCTGCCTTAACAAATGTAATCCTGGCCCACTTACATCTATTCAAGGCATTTCTAGAGAGATCATTATCTTGTCATCACTTTGATCATATCACCTTTTACTTAACACCTGGTTCCTTGGTTTCCCTACCATTTCAAATACTTTTTACTTGCCTTCAATTTCAAAACCCTTTGAAATTTCTTCTCACCTACTAGCACCTTTCACATGTTATCATTATGGGTACTGAATCATTAATGCTGCTTTCTGAAATTAGAAGACCATTTGCACCTTCCCCTACACTATCCCTTTAGGCGTCCCAAAAAACTTCACCCATTGAAAGCTTCCCATCAATCCTTAAAGTGCCTCTCTGACACTACGTTCCCAGAAAACTGGGCTAACAAGGTCATTGGTGTGCTGAGCTGAACGAGCAGTAATGAGTCCCACACCATCACAATCCTATCACAAACTCATCAAGGTTGGATGAGATCAAGATCATTTCATCTAAATATGAACCCAGCCCTGCCATAATTATCCCTAAACCCAACCCCCAAGTGCCATATCCAGCCACACACCCAGAGAAAGTGACTCCACCACTACCCTGGGCAACTTATCTCAGTGTCTGACTTCTCATTCAGTGAGAAAAAAAATCATAATATCTAATCTGAACCTTCCCTGCTGCAACTTAAGGCCATTTCCTCTCATCCCTTCTCTTAAGACATGGCAGAAGAGACCAACACCTTTCTCACTCCACCTTCCTCTGGGAGCTGCAGAGAGCAATGAGGTTTCCCCTGAGCATCCTGAGCTGGAGACATTCCAGCACCTCAGAGTATTTTTAGAAATGTGGGGTCCAAAACTCAACACAGTACTCAAGATGGGGCCTTACCCAAAAGAAAATTTTCCCTCTTAGCTCTTTAAAAACTATTCCATTTAAATGCTCTGTCAGACACAAACTGAGTTGATGATACAGATTCATATTTAAAAACCAAAAATGTTGTGAAATATTGACCACTTGAGAATCCCAGATATTGAGACTTCATTCTCTGAAGAAACCCTCAGCCTTTGAATTCCTTTAGTACCTCTCATTTATTGCCACAATTCAAGAATAGGCACAAAATATGTGAAGGTACAGCAAATAAAAAAATTTGAAACTACAACAGGTTGTTCACACAGAGATTGTTTTGAATTCTGTGTGATGTCTGTACCTTAGCTCCAATGAATTTACTGCATGAAACCATGAAGAATACATTATTTTACACAGCAAAAGCAGAAGAGAACACAGTCTAACTGAAACACTTGTAAAATGAAGGCACCTTTTACCCTAGTACCTGCAGTAGTAGAGGGCAGGACTTCCAATCCACTGTGAGACATTCATTTAAACACCTTGCAGCCTCAAGTTCCCATGACAGATCCTGCCCTTTAATAAAATCAAGTTATTCCTTTTAAATGTTATTGGCATTTTATGGGCTGTTAAAAGGAACAGAGCTCAGAATGTTTATATTGCTCTGAGTGTCTCTGTGTCCCATTCTGATAACCACCTGCCTGACAAGGCTTTGATCGGGGATGCATCTTCTGTAAATAATTCAATAGGAAACAAACATGTTACTGTTGTATTAAAAACAGAATGTGTACTGGGACCTAAAATTATTGGTCAGTGCAGGAATTTCCAGGCATCTGGTCTGTAGCTCACATTGCATGCAGTGGATTATATCCCAGTAATTGAGAATGATGAATGATTTGACCCTTTTAAATATATAATGAGGGAAAAAACAGCACAGTGAGAGACAAGATTTAGGCAATTTTAGCCTCCAGGAAAAAAAACAGTTGTAACCCAACACCACCTACAAATCTCAGCGGGTGCTTTGGTGAGGTAGTATGTCATGTACCTTGAGTAATACATCTTGCATTGTGGGCACAAAAAACCCACTAATATTGATCTTCTACACCATGAAAAACCATATGTAACGTCAAAGAATTTAGAGGTTTACACAATAAGGCTAAAAAACCCACTTAATCTATTGCTTGGAGACTATTTTCTGCACAGCATTTTTATAAATCCCTATAAAAGGCAGAGGTATTAAAATAAATGTTACTAAAGACTGCTGAATTGGTCTGATATAATTTTATGTCACAATGGCAAGATAATACCTCTTCCTGCAAATATCTTTGTAGTACTATGGTGACTTTATGAAAGTACACAGTCAGCAGCATATCCTAAAGTTAAAAAGCAGGATAATTAGTAATCTCATGCTGGCATTTCACACTGGGATGTCCTGCTGTGGTAAGAGACCATCCAGGACCAACCTCCCAATCACACAGATCCTGGAGTCAGAGGTCAGCTCACTTCTGTTATGGTTTGTCTCTCTTCCCAGCTGGCCACCCTCCTTCCTGCTGCACTAAGTGGAAAGAGCAAAATGCAGAACCTCTTGGGAGACTTTAGAAAAGCCTGTAAAGCTGCACAGTTCAGTACACGGATGGCAAGGCAGCTTATGGAACTTAGGGGCATCAGCCTCAATTTATTATTTTGCAACACCAGATAAAAGGAGGGAAACGGAGTTAAAGTTCATATACAGTTTTATACATAAAACTGTAAGTTTTATTTTAAAAGAAGTTTTATTTAAAAATACCATGCAATATTGTTTGGATAATTTGGTTTGTATAGTAAGGGAGTGAAGTGGAAAGCTGAGAACTCGTGAACTGATAAAAAGAAAAAAGCTAAAACTGGAAAGTTTTAAAATTACTAAGGTGAAACCCCCCTGATACTCTTCCTTCTTTTACCACCTTTGTTTATTTGGGTTACTAGAAGCAGTTTCTGGTGAGTTTAACTGGTCCTTACAGAAATTCACGTGTCTCTTTTGTTGGTGGCTCAGAGATGTGCATGCTTAGCACTGGAGAAGATGAGCTTGTGAACAGTCTGCTGTTCAGTTCTGGCACAAGGACTGGATTTGAATATGAATGGGCAGCTCTCCCGCAGCTGACAGAAGTGCCCACTCACTCCACCACCACTGCAGAGATGTTACCACCAGCTCCAGGGGCCCATTTTTCAGAGCAGCAATTCAGAAAATGCATATTTATAACATTTTAACAACCGAACGAGTTTAAGCACAAAACGCTTGAATTACAGAGGAAGTAGCAGACACCAGTGGGCAGAGCCTTAATTCGATGCATCTGTATTGTGCTGTGGGCTCCATTGTCGGGCTCCATCCTCTCCGTGGCAGACAGTGTGCTCTGAAAGCCCTACATTTGTGCTCTGAAAGGCAGCAGCTGCTTCCCATCTCCCCCAACACCAGAAGAGAGTTTTTCGTTCAGAGCGCTCAGAAGCCAAGAACCACATCTCTGATACTGGCTGAGGGGGAGACGATTTCTCTGCTGCTCAGCTAAAGCACTCCTCAAATGAGGGAGGATTTACTAAGGAGATACACTGTGCTCCTAAACACATACTCCAGAAGAAAGAGGCAACACAAAACTTGACCAGTATTTCCAAATGCGCTACATTGCTGAAACTTGGTACAGGACATCCAGATTTTCAACACTGGGAGCTAATTTCCACAACCAGAATGCTAGTTTTCTTCCAGAGCGTTCTCTAATATGCTAGTAAATACAAAACAAAAGAAAACAACAGAGGAAACTGATCTCTAACCTATTCTTATTTAACAAACTTTTATCCATTGTTATGGTTAGATGCTTCTTGCAATTTCTGATTTGCAGTTGATTTACCTTTCTTTATCAGAATATTTTACTAAAGTGTCTTGAAGGACACAGCTATGACTGAAACAAAGATACATCTCACTTTTCACTTTCTATGAGCCGTTTTTTTCCTCTGATCTTGAACCTTTGTGTCAATACCTTTCTTGTTCATCCATTGATCAATTTCCCACACAAATACCTCAGTTCTTTCTTCCCAGCTCCCCCTGACACACATATCTGTAAAACATATTCATTATCTTCTGTAAACTCGTCTCCATTTCCCAAAACTGCTCACTGCAATGATTATAGAAAAAGGGTGAAAACAATGACTTGAAAAGAGAGAGATGAAACAAGCATTTTGAATTAAATTGTGAATTTCTGTACTATCATGCACCATTTTTCCTCTCCTTTCCTCTGCTTTATTAGAGCACACGTGTTTATTTGTTGATATATAGAACCTGGCACCATGGGACTTTCAAAGAACAAGTGTAATACTTATGTACTAGCACAATGCAAACAATGTTGATGACGATTAAAACTACACGGTTAAAACTGTAAATGCTGTATTTACATTCCTGGTCCCAAAACTGGCATCAGCCAGTGTTGTACCCAACCCTCTTAGAAATGAGCACTTCTGAGATGTTATTTAATGAAGTCAACCTAATAGCTAAATCTTATGACTGTTGGTATGCTTTCATCACATTATTTTGTCTTTTCTTATTTACTTTTTTGTTACAAACACAAAAGCAATATTGCCTAGATGTGAGAAAAGGAAGTCAGATGCTAACAAACAGCACCAAACAAAAGCCTAAACAAAACCAACCACCTGGTAATTTACCCATTTGTGCATTTTACCCAGGAGATTTTGTAATTCATAAATGAATGAGAAGCTACCAGAGTTCTATTTCTACAGACTTTTATGCTAATTGAGCTTGCTCTAAACATTTTCATATATCACATCAAGTATTCAATGAGGTGCCAAAGCACTTTGTTAACAAACTTATTTCCCAGATGTGGCTAAAGCAGGGACAGAAGGCTTGAATGTTCTAACATACCTAACAATTCAATTACAGTTATCTTATGGTGCCATCACATATTTTTCTTCAACAATCAAACAACCTCAGCTGGAAACTCCAAGCAATAACACAAATAAAGGACCATCTGGCAAGAATAATTAAGGAAGGCTGGAAATAAAACATTAATTAGTTGTGTAGTCCAAATGACCTTCAAAGGCCTTATGATGAAATTATATCCAAAACAGATAATCATTTATTTCATGTTACAGTTATATTTAACTAAGCATGAATAAATAATAATATCATTTTAGGATGCTGTTACTCTGTTATTGACTAAAACTGATTTTGTAATTGTCTTATTTTTCTATTAACAATAAAATTAGAATGGAAAGCAACCCACATCAGTTTAGAAGGGCAGCCTTGGTTTTCCCCTGTTTCATATCAACGAGACAGATAAATCACGCTTGCCTCAAAATTTACATAGGAAAGGGTTTGCCAGGACAATATGCATGCAGCTAATTGCTTTTAAATAATTTACTTTTTTTTTTTTTCCTACCTCAGTTTTGGAAGCAAAAGAATGGAAGTCTACAATTACTTAGTTGCTGATCTATGACATTAAATGAAATCCCAAATACTAAGGCTTCTTAAAATCTCTTCTGGATAGAAAGACACATGGCTATCACAAACTTAGGGAAGATATCTCCTCATACCTTTCAAAATCTTCACTACTTTTACTGATGACAAGTTAGTTGCAGTTAAAAGAAATCAGCATTTTCCAGTGTAATCTGTAGATAGGTAATGGTGGTCTTCATGATCCTCAAAGCAACACAGTATGAAAAAGAATCTTTGAAAAAAAATTAACCAAGTCATTGAAGAGAAGAAAAACGTGATCAGTACTTTCTCTGGTTTTATACCTTATCCAAACTGCACTTAAAATGTGTGCATGAATTATTAACAAAATTGCATCTGTATATTTTCTGGGTTTGTTCTTTTAGTTGCACATTATTGGAAAAATATGCCATGGCAATGGATTTTTAAAGAGGACTATAATTAAAATATGTTAATTACTTAATTATCGTGCAGAACTGTCATCCAGCCAGTAAGAACAGAGTCTTCATTATTTGGTGGAGTCGCCTTCTCCTCGTCCCTAGGCCACAGGACATCAAGCAACTGCATGGATTATCGTGGAGCCCAGCCAAGAGCACATCCTTTAGTTACAGGCTAGACAATGACAAAGCTCCTGAAAGTCTCAGACATCATCTGGATAAGCAGGCACAGGGGACAAAATCCTCCTTTGAGAATCTGAAGACCAGATCCACTAATGAAGACCCATTACTGACAAAAGAACCACGCAAGTCCCCAAGGCCAAGGAAAGCCAGATGAATTTTTGCTGATAAATTGTTGTTTCCCCCACTGAGCTGTGCCTAACACAGCAAGATGTTCACTGCACCCACTTGGCACAAAGAGTACCAAGATCAGAAAGAACTATAACATTTTTAAGTAGCCTAGAAGTATATTCATTTACTCTAAAATGTCCTTGTTGCCATTACTACATAAAGGAAGGCAAAAGCAATGTAATGGTCAAACATGATACCGATGAAATGAAAACATAGTTAATTTTTTTATGCAAAAGATGATGGTTCAGGAAAGTGCTGAATATTTCACAACAGTCACTCAGTTCTGTCAGAGGAACATGAACCAGAAAGCCAATGCTTGATGACTGGATCCAAAATATGATATGTCTAAGGATTCCTTAGTATCAGGCAGTAACTCCACTGAGTATAAGGGTACTCAATTATAAGATTTTCTACATACTATTTTCTTACTAACCAGTGGTCAATTAAATTCACTGTTCCAGGATGATTTCTAGGAGATCTAAATGACTGAGTTTAACTTCTAGGACAGTGGAAGCCAATCTAAATCCAAACACATGTATTGCTAAACCTTTGAACCATCCAGTTAATAGGTCACTGCTTAGTATGGTGGATTGAACATAAGCACTGCTAGAGGAGCTAAAAAACTGCTTTTGTGCTGCATGAAATGGAAAAGTCTGTCTAGGTGAAGTCCTCTGAGCACAGCAATGATCATTTGCCAAAAATAATAAAAATTGATGGTAATTATGGCATACCACGCATCAAAAAATTGGAATTGTTAAATATGCTTTAATAGCTGAATTGTTCCAATAAAAAGTACAAAGTGGTTTTATGTATAACTTTTCCCTGACAAAACAGCTATTAAGCATTTTTCACACTTTCACTTCACATCTACATTTCAGGTGTCATTAGCAGTGACCTAGTAACAAGAAAACACTAAATGGCATTTGTCAGAGCTGACAGTTACAGTGGAAATAAGAGAAGTAGAGTTTTTCTCCTTTCTCTGTCCAGACTGAATCTGTGAACTGCAGCGTGGTATTAACACCCCAGACCTTATTTTCTCCTGCTCTAACTGGAATGGTAGCTCTCATTTTTGTGCAGAAGGTTGAGGTATTTGATTGAAAAGTGACACATACAAAATTCTTACTTTTCTTAATCTGTATACAATCTTGTAACTCTCTTGTGGGGAAAAAAAATCCTCTTTTGTATGACAAATATAAATACACAGATGTAGACACTATAGGTACACACTATAGTGATATTGCAGTTATATACAGTACAAGATCAAGTATCTTATGTCAATTTTCTGCCAGAGTTCCTCAACTGACATCACCAACACTCTATTCGTTAAGGATTTTCCTCTTTTCCTTCTTACCCATGAAGAATAAAAGGAAACCCAAAAAATACTGGAAATTTTTCCTCTATTATAATAATAATAATGAAATAATAATAAAAACATTGAATTTTTTCAGCTTCCAGAATTTAAAATTCTGTAAATATTTCCATATTACTTTGACTTTGAGAGACTGATGTCCAGAAAAGTTCCTCAAGTGACAGCTGTCTCAACGTTCTTAAATATTTCAATATTCTGAACAAGAATTTCTGCATCTCTTCTTCAGTAAGAAGACAGATGGCGGTATCAGTGAAATAATTCACAAAATAACATTAGGCAAATATATAACATTAGGCAAATATATCAAACTAGTCCTAACACATGCCTTTAAAATACTGTAGCTGAGCTAGAATGGTTGCATTTAAAATAACAAAATTAATATAATTTCCTACCACTCTAGCATAATATTTATTGCTCATACTGTCACAGAATTTCCCACTTCTCTAATACATTTTTTTTTACCTTTTACCTTTTTACCACTGAGGTGAAAATGGAGCTCTTCCACCCACATCCTAAAGGTTTTATTTTTTTTTTTTTTAGAAATACAAATTTTGTGGAATAAAAAAAGAGAGATTTCTCATAATTGAAAATACTATAGTTCTATACTCTATGCACATAGAAAATATCAAGATTTTTTTTAGTTTGAAACCATCATGCATCCATAATGGTATCAAAATATCCAAGAGGAATTAAATATGCAGACCACAGCTAGAACATACTGAGAATTTAAAAAAATTAACTCAGGGGCAGATGCTTAAACAGAACACAGTCCAAAACCAAATAGTTTGGGCCAGGTCCCTGTTAACTGTAAGTATTCTAATTACTGAGACAGATGATGTTTCAAATGAATGTAAGCCACTTTGGCTGAGGTACAATTCCTAAATGTTGTATAATTTTATTTTGCCTTTTTACATTTACAACAAACAGTCACTACTAAAGAAAATGCTACCAAGAAGTAAAGTATTAAGTAAAGGATTCCTACTGCAGGAAGAAAAGCATATGCTTTGTGGTACTGCACCTGGAGCACTCGTCTCCAGTCTGGGACAAAAAGCCAAGGTTATTCTCTGTATCCCACCACATTCTCCCTCTCTCTCATCTTGAGTTTTTGTTTTTTGTTTTTTTCAATTTTTATTTTGGTTTGTTTTTTATTATCTGGCCAAATAATTTACCATAGCAAGGAATCACAAGAGCTATATTGATCTCAACAAGAAATCCAGAAGGTCAGCTGGGATTCCAGGTGGTCCCTGATACAGCCTCACAGTCCATCACAACAGGGATTGATCCCAGAAGGAAGAACCTGCTCCTACTCATGGCATGCAAGCTGCAGAGTTCTTCCTCCTCACCAGAAATGCTCTGGTTCTCTATTCCAGTAAAATGTTCGTCGCCCACAGAGACTGAATTAATTCAGCTGCTTAGAAAATCAACTGGAACAGACCTGGGCAGCAGGGAAATGTGCATCCTCTATACAGACTTCACTTAAAAATGAGTATGTCATCTGGGAAATACTGTCCACAACACTGGCATAACTACACAATCACACATCTTACAAATGGTCACTAATTTTGTCTTTTCTCACTGAGACCAAACTGCAGATAGATGTCAACTGGGACAAGAGAAACAGAGCAAGAAACCACTTCCATGGCTATCAAGAGAAGATGTCAGTTTCCCTCTGGAATGTTGTCAGTCCACTAATTTCAATGAAATCAATTTTTGATGACGTTACAGTTTCCTGAGATCTTGGATATCTCAGGTTTGGCCTTCTTTTACTTCTGAGTACTAACAGAATTCTTGTCTTCAAACGAAACTTCTTCAAATACTTTATAAGCCTTTAAGAAGTAGTTTTAATAACAGTATTTTAAATGGTGTTGAAAATTACAGACAGAAAATTACTATTCAGCAAGAAAAATTAATATCTGGCGTATTACCAGAAAGCCCACTGCAGGATCTGTGCAAGGTAATTTGGCAAGATTATTCCTTCTGGCTGGAAGAGTTGATGAGCTTGCTCCCATTAATGAAGGCACACGGATGGTGTGACACCTTTCAAAGAATTCTGTACTGACAGATATCTGCAAGCCAATAAACCACCCCAAAAATTCACTCTTCAGTCTTCACATTGTCTCCTTTGTGGAACTTTACAGAGCAGAGCAGCAGCCAAATTCTTATCTACCTTATTTCATTTCCTATCGGGATTTAATAATTTACTTTAATGTTTTATTTTGATTTTCAAATGTCAGCCTGAAATGGGTTCAGCCCTCTTAAAAGTGGATGAGTCCACAAGCATTAAAATAGATCAATCATAACTTGCAAATTTGATTCAGCTTTCTTACATTATTGGTCTGCATCAGAATTTGGTATTGTCTATTCTCATAACACATAAGCACCAACTGCTTCATAAACTGAAAATACAGGATTTTTTGCTAATTTTGGAAAAAAGTTACCAAAACTGATATGTGTACTTGCTAAAAGTGATAGATAATCACTGTATGCAAAGGTAACTCTGCAACTAAAACATTTAGTCAATTATGGCATTTTTAGTAAGTTACCTTCACAAATATAAGTAAAGTTAAAAAATTATATTAAAAAATAAGCACTCAACCATTTTCCTGCATAATGTAAAAAGCCTTGATCTCATATGCTCTGAGTGGTCAGTTACAGTTTTTAACTACTTTTCCCAAAGTAAAACGATGTATGATCACTTGTTTTTTCTTATTGCAAGAAAATAATATTTTTTTCCCCCATAACTTCATCTAATTTTAATTAAGGTAGATTTTTTCCACATTTAACACTTCAAAGTGATTTTTTTCTCCAAGAGTGCATATACTCCAGATAAAATGTATTCTTTTTTCCTAAGAATTATAAATACACATTTTACCTGCACATTAGAAACAACCTGTTTTTTATAGTCAAAGAGAATCCTGTACTTTAATACCTCAGAGATAAACTAGAAATTTGGCAAGGGGGATATTAATATTATGACTTTTTTCTTTTTCCTGAGAAAAAAGTTAAAACCTGTGATCAGGCTATAAAAGACTACCTTAACACCAATATAAAGGACATGAATTATGTAGGAGCTTGAGCAACCTGCATCCAGGAGTTCTTAGTTTTGGAGCAAGGTTCCTTGAGTCTTTTGAGGTCTTGTAACATATGGGTCTGCATTAAACTCTCTTTTTAGCACCTGTGCTCAGCAGTACAACAGTGGCAGAGTGCCACGAGTCTTTCATGTCATGATGACTCCTTTCTAATTTGAGACAATTTCACAAAACAAAATGGTCACTTACTTCACTGATCTGTTACAAATTCCACTTTCTTTTCTCTTTCACACAACTTTCCTTCCAGACAGGTGTGCCAAGAGACTCTCAAATCTCTATCCAGGCGATAATACATAATCTTACAGAAATCTTAATGTATATCCCTCTTAACTTCGTTACTATATTGTTGTAATATTCCTTTACTAAGAGGTACTGATTTTCATTGCTTCTATTAAAATGACATGTCACTAGGCAGAGTGAAATTTGCATTTTGGAGTGCACAATACTTGAGAAGATCAAGCCCAAGGTAGCAGACGTTTCCCTCAGATAAGATCGATATCAAGGATCCTCTGGAGCCCTGGCAGCATTTTAAAGTGTGGCTGTTAATGGTTGCCAAGAGAAGTATGAGGGGAATTTACTCTCTTGGAGAGTAAATTCAGTGCAGCTTATAACTCACTCTCCTGGTATATGAGAACACTTTGCCCTGTCTCAGCCAGACCAGAATCAACACCAACAAACAGGTAGGGAAAAACTGAAAATGTGTGATAGTGTCTAAGGGTGGAAAGCAGGGAAAAAAAAATCTGTGATGTAAAAGGCCTTCCCAAATACCACATTTTATTATGAATGTAATTACTTATACTTGATAATACTTTTCTGTCAAAAAAATTATATTACCATTTTTGAATCACAGTTTTACCTGATTTATGCAAAATACATATGCCTGATTTTGATAACTTAATGAACTCATTCTAACAGCTGAAGAGCTGCTGTCATTTCATCTGAATTTACTGAATTTTAAATAATTATTTTTAATGCAATGAATTTTATAGCTTTGCAATGTAATTCAATTCAAACGCACCCTGAGGTTTCAGAGTGATTAGAGCACAACCCATCACATCCAACAGGCTGAAAGAGAGCAGAGGGAACACGCTCCTCACAGTAAAATTTTTCCCTAGCATCTCATATTTTGTCGAAGTAAACTCACATGATACATCTGACCAGTGCACCACAGATATTTAAATCCAACTCATTTTGACTTTTTATTCCCACAAACATCAGTGCCAACACATCCAGTGCTCTCTGTTAGCTCTGAGAACCTATTTCTCTTTTACAGAGCATTGGTAAAATGCTAATGATAATGAGTCAGACCCTCCTTGGTGTAAACCATAGATGTCTTTCTGTTAACTTAGAATCCTGCAGAGTTTCTACTTGAAAAGCATTTTCATTTCTTGTTGATGCCAGCAGAATTCAAAATATGGTGTTTCCACAATGAACAAATTAAATTACTTACATTGTATGTTAGCCTACAAAGGGACACTTGTGAAGAAATTTGTGAGCATTAATTTACGTGAAATAAGTCACTCTTACAGCAGACAACCCACATCAGTTATTATAAATCCAAAATACTGTGTAGCTCCTTGAAGTATCATACCCAGCTTACCATGAAACAGTGAAGAAAAGAACATTTCATCAAATCAGCAATTTAGAAATCTGTTTCTAAAATTTTGTCAACATTGGTCCCAAGAGAACACTTATTTAATGCTCAGGTGATATTCAGCTGAAGTTCATTATCTTTTATGCTTGCTTCCCTTCACTATTCAGTGAAGGACCAACCATTACAAAAATGCTTCCTAGTGAACTACTTTTTAGCCATTTTTCTCACAACCATCCAACAATTTGCCCCTAATATAGCCTAAATTACAAAATACAAAAGTCACTAAGTTGGGTGGAATAAATAAGTAATGAAAGTTAAAGGTAGTAGCCACTCACTTTTTCCAGACATAGTGAAAAGCAAGTCAGTCAACTGACCACTCTTAGCTAAAAATAATTAGCCCCACCTTAGCCTCACATACTTACACAGTGCTTTGCAACTGATTCTGACTGAAGTGGGCTAAGGGAGCCCTGGAAACCCACTCAGCACAGCTGGGAGCAGGGTAACCCCAGCAGACAGCAATGTAGAGCAGCTGGACTTAGAAACACAACTATAACCTTTCCACTGGCACAGCTGGACCAGAAAGAACAGATACATTTACATCTGACAGACAGACCATCGTTCTTAAATGAAGAATCAATACTGTGTGCATTCCTGATGTGGTCATCTAATTCTCAGTCAGCCACTCATTCTGTATTTGTAAAATAAGATCAAAAATTCAACCTATACTTCTCTCTATTACACGTTCCAGGCATACCTATAGTGTCAACCAAGTAATCTTTTAACTGTTCCATGTCTTAAAATTCAAGCACATATTGTATGCACCTGAGTGAAATTTAAAGTATTGACAAATAACATTTATTTTGCTTCCTTCAACACAGATTTGAACTGTAAGCTTTCAAGCATACAGCATTGAGTGTAGAACACTATAATTAAGAACTATATATTAGAAACAAAATCATTTTTGTGATCTCATATTAGTTCTCTTTCGTGTGTTACTCAGTTTGTATTAGTCTGCTTATTTAACAACTCAATCTCATGGACAATTAAACAATACTCACAGAGGTATACGAATGTCCAACCCAATCAGTTCCACCTTATTAAACTCTTCTTTCATTGTTTTGTTGCATCCTGAATTACACAGTCAATACGGTCTCCTCAATAGGACTACACTTCTGAACACATTATAGAAATAAAATCTCAAACTTGATAGATTTCACTGTCACAATAAACTGCAGCTGCTCTTTTAAGTGTAAAGTAAGATTTTTAGTTGTTTGGGTTTTTTTTTCCCAAGAGCTTCCACAGTGTTTCCTTATTTCATTTCTGCAGTGATTTAAAAAAATTGCAGAAATAGAATTCTTGAAATCACTGCTGTCAGCTCAGAGGTATCAGAGTTTATGCTATGTTAAAATACAAACTCACTATCTCCCTAGCATCAGCTGCTGTAGCAAAGTTATTTACTGCACTATATTGAGGCACTAATCTTGTTTTCCATATTCCTACTGAAAGCTGGTGACATTCCCTGTCTTCCCAATCACCATGGCATGACACGCAAGTCAGTTTGAAAACCTTGTCTCAACACCTCGACAGCAACATAAACATTGATTCTTTCCAAAGGTAACAGCAGACAGAGACTAGAGAAGACAACTTTTACTTTCCTTAAGAAAAGCCGTAATTTCTTTTAGTTTCTGTCATTTCTATGGCAGAGAAAGATACACTCTTACTATATATTTATTTTGGCACACAACATTTCTGAATTATGAATCTCAGAATGAATTACATATACATCTGGGAAGGTTATTTCAAATGAAATATCTTTGGCCATCACAAAATAATAGGTTAAAACCCAAGGAACTTTAAACCTACTTTCCCTTTTCATTATGGGCAAAGGGTAGTTTTCTAAATTATGATAAGAATGACACCTAATCTCCTGATGTTCTTTATTTTGGGGAAAATCACCTAAATTTCTAAAATAAGAAACACACAGCACAAAGCCAAATTGAATTCTTTATAACTTATCCTACATTCCTCTCATTTTGTGCAGTAGATGAGTGATCTGAAAATTGTCAAAGGAAAGGTATAACTCTCATATTTTGTTATAGCAGCATACATCAGTGACAGGTCAGGCCTCTTTGCAATAGAGACCTTTAAGTGATATTAAATGAAACTATTATATACATACCATATTTCAAGTGACTGCCAACATTAATGCATTGTTTCAGTAATAACCATGAATCTACTGTGACATATTTGGGCTATTTCTCTGTGTGGTTATAATAAACTTTTGTCCAAGAGCATTTAAAACTGTAGTTCTCATTATCCCTGTTGTGTGACCTAGAAGGGTCCTTGGCAATCAAAATTCTGACACAGAAGTTCACAGTTCAAATCTGCCTTTCAAGTTGTCCCTTGAGACTACTTGTACTGATCCCAAGTCTTTTCTGACAGCTGTGTTGAGGTCCCCTGATTATAAATTCCTATCTTCTAATCTTTTCACTGGAAAGGACAGCTGCAAGTAACAGCAAGTTAACTGCAGCATATGACACAAATTCATAGAAATGCTTTAAAAGATTTGCAATCTATGCTAAAAAAACAATTTGGTGGCAATAATTTCAGTGTAAATCTCCAAATGCTGAAGGGGACTAAGTTGTTCCTAAACACTGCAGAAGGAGAAAAAAATTGAAGTACATTTTATGGGATATAGGTCTTAGTAATTGTCATTGCATGATAGGGTTTATGCTACACCAGTGAAAATGAAATTGTTCCACACACAACCTGGCAGCCAATACATAGCTCACTCATGGAAGGAGACCAACTCAAACTAGTGACAATCTACTGGTAATATATTTCAGTATTTTCCTTAGCTATGGGACTACAAAGCTGTGTGATGTTTGAAGCAAAATAGGTAATAATGTGGTACAATAAGGCAGAAAACAGAAAAACACCTGCCTGTACTGATTAGAAACATAATAGAAGATACACAAACTGATTGTAGCTATTTGCACTTGCAATTATTTTCAAGTAAGCTATAACTGTAATAGAGACCTGTCAGCTGCTGTCCTAGCTCATGATCAAACACATCAGATCTCATAAACTAAGAAAATGCATGAACAGATCGGTGTGTGCATAAAAGAAGAATGATGCACACTTTTGGAGGAGGTGACATTTCAATGCCTATAGAAGGACCAAACCAATGTCCCACTAAGGAGCCATTAGGATGATCCAGTCTGACGTGATCCGTAACATACCTTGAAGAATTGCCCCCAGTAGTTTATGCATCAACCACACAACATTTATTTAGTGATAGAGAACCCCTGAAACCTCTGAGAAATTCCATTTCTCTTTATAGGATCTTGCTATACCATTTCCTGCTACATTAAAGAACTCAACTTAGGGATAGCAATTTTCTCTCTAAAGATGAGATAAACTTTAACCAGCTCACCTTAACCTTCATTCTGTCAACTACATTGAGATCTTCAGCCCCTGTATAAGCACTTTTTCAAACCTCAGACAAATCTGTGTCTCTCTTCTGTTGATCCCTTTACAATTATCTAAGTTAAAGTTATTTCAGCCAAAGTTATTTTTGGCTGAAATATTCTTATAAATATTTAATAAAAGGAGCAGACATGATAAATTAATGGACTATAAAAATAATTTTAAGAACATATGCAGTGGATGCATTCTCTAAATTATAAATCTGCACACTTTACTGCAGGACTTTAAGTTTCAGGCCTAATATTACACACCTTCAGTTCATACCTTTTCAGCTCCTTAGGTTTTCCTGTCTTAATGTTAAAAAGCAAAATGAATAATGGACATTGGGCTGCTTTTCAATAAACAAGACAAATGCTGAGGATAAGGGTTAACGTTTTAAGGGCTAAAACAGTTCTTAGTTCTTTAGCAAAATGTACACCTGCAACCAATTCTTGTAATTTCTGCCACATATTTTTAAGTTATTCAGAAACTTCTGATAGCAGTATCAATTGATGTGTAGGTGAACTAACCTACATTACAGCTGAAAACAAAAGTACAGCAAAATCACCCTGTTTCATGACCTTTCCACAAGGCCTTTCAATGGCATCCAGGCTTCTTTCTGTAACATAAGAAAGAAATTGATACTTTTTCACTCAAATCTGTAAAGGGAGCCTTTGCTGGAAGCTGAAGTTCTGGTCTCCTACACATCATTGCCCTGGAGGTTAAAGGGATATAAAAGGACTCAAAACCTGTAGCAAGTAAGGGCATGTTTCCCTGTTCCTGTCCTATGTCAGTGCCCAGAAAACAAACTGACCAAACTGGCTGCTGGCTTTATGAGACTCAGGTAAGCTCTTTTTAAACTAGCAGATGTACTAGACTATGTAGCATGTTTCTGTCTGGCTTCACTTCTCTTTTATACTCAGTATGGTTAAAAAAACCCCAACAAAACAAGCAAACCAACCCACCAACAAACAAACAAAACCCCACAAATAAACAAATCCCAAAACCACTTAGCAAAAAAACCCCAAACAGAAAACCAAACAAGTAAACCCCACCCCGAAACAGTGAGAAAAACGTGATGTCTTCCTCCCAAATACAATACTCCTCTTTGCAATACAAGACAGGAGACAGATGATGACTAAAGCTATCAGGAGAGTCACACCTCCTCATTCCCCTGAGAAATGCCATGAATTCTAACACTTGGAAGTGAGCAGAATGCAGAATAGTAGACAGTCTACTCTGAGGATCTCAGCCATCCCAGCCCAGTTGCACCACAGCATCTGTTACACTGATTCATTCACAGGTTTGGAGAGATGTTACTCAGGAGCCTGGTGAAAGAGCTTGTCCAAGATGTGTACTCTTCAGAAAATGCACAAAACTTTTTCACTCTTATTGTCATTTAAAGGTACATTTTTTTTTGTAACAACTTGCAGATTTTCAAAACTTCCTTCTACTTGAAACTGTTATGTGTGAAGGAATTTTTCTATTGTGTGATTTGACCAGCATTTTTAAAAAAAGAAAATGTTGCTCAAGTTTGCTGAGTTGTAGATCTTTAGCAGAAAAATGAGATGTTTTTATATATTTGCTCGGATGAAAGAAATAACTAAAAAGAAGCCTTTTGAAGGATCTGAACACCTCAATATGCCATTAGTAATGCAATTAGTCATACCTCCTTTATGGCCCTAGGATTTCAAGGGAACGGTGTAGGAAAAAGAAAGGTTCAGGACAATAGTGCAGCAACACAACATCTGTAAATTAGCAAGTATTTTTTATTAGATAATTAGCAACTGGAAGAGTAGCACATGCAAATATTCTAATGGAATAACTCCCACTAGCATGCATTTAAATAGAATTCACAAAATAAGCCAAGAACACCTGAGGTGTTAAAGCCTTAAAATTGCATATTGTAGCAAAACAGAAGAATAAGGCTAATGAGTTAGGTGTATATTATTCTTATATGCTTATAATAATCCCTTAGCTAGCAAGTTTAAATTTTTTTTCAAGGTGTTATAAAAATTACCAGAATAAGTATTAGTCAGAGGTACCTTTTCAGTTATATCTTCAAATACCAGCACGACTAATCCTCAGGTAAAATAGCAAAAGCTTATTGCTATCGTATTTCATTTCAAAGGATTTGAGCAAGGAAATAATTTCAGTTGATTAAATCAGTTCATTTTGAAAGAATTTGCATGGCAAAAATTGCACTTGTAGCAAACGTTTTGTTGCATTTCTCATAAACACCCAGGAATCTTTCCATCAAGTTACAGGCATACTAACAAAATTGGCCCTGAGCTCTAGAACTCAGTAATTAATAAGTGAGTTTTTGAGCACCACAGATGAGTTTCTTTGTCCTGACCTTGAGCAAGGAGTCATTGTGAAGTATCATCACTGCATTTATACTGTGAGTAGTATAGGAAGACTGTGTCCCTCACACTTCATCATGCATCACTGAACTGTAACAAACTCTGACAGGTATAGAGCGTATCTCTAAATATTATGACACTCTGCTAGTGACAGCTGGAAAAGAAAAGCTGGACACAATCACAGTTCTCACATTTACTGGAAAAGATGAGCTGTCATCCACAGACATATTTCAGGAAATGCTAAAGAATAAATTTTTTGAAATTTTTAAATGCCTCATTTCCTGACATTTTAAAATGCAGAAAAGCACCAGTTAAAATTGTAGATGCTTTTACTGTCAGCAATTAGTCTTCATGTCTTATGTGTAACATCGTCATAGAAACCACTGCTAAAAAACCCAAAAAACCTCTAAAAATCTAGAAAATTCAATAACCTTGCTCAATTAAAAAACAAACCATGGTGAAGATCACTTGCCAAAGCAATAGTGTTTGCATAATACTTCCATATGAGAATTTAAGCTTGGAATGTCACAAAAGTATTCGAAGAGTACACTTTTGGCAAATTGAGTTTTCTCATTAACCATAAGTATTTCTAAAGTAATTTAATTAAATATTCATTTCAAAATGAGAAAATTATATTCATGTACTGCAACTCATATAGATGACAAGTAAACAAAGAAGAACTGCATCCTCCCACCACTGTTCATTTCAGCTTACAATTCCTCTTTAATTATTTTGATGAGTGTGCATTTAATTCAAAGCATACAGTGCTGTAAGTTCAATCACTCTCTTCAAATATAAATGCTCTGAGATGTACAGACATCTACTCTTTTGTAGTTCAACAGAAGGACACTTCACCCAAAGAAAAATTCTGGTATTTTCTAAATTAACTTTCAAATTTTAGACATTAAAACTTTTCTCACAGCCAACAGGTAGGTGCGACACACATCTGTTGAACTCAATGCTCTCTTCAGAGATGCTGCTTTGCTTGCATGATAAAATACAGAGATTTTCCTTCATAAAAAAAGAATATTTATTTCTAAAAAGGATTGCTAAACCATAGTTTAATTCCAGAAACATTAGCTTTTAATGCAGCTATGCAATAAACCGGCATGCTGGAACAACCCGAATTTTTAATCATTACGAAGTGAGAAATGAGCATTCAAAAGGCTTCTATTTATGCTTTTTAATTATTTTTTTCTAAATACATTTTTGTTTGTATGGAGATACAGTTGCAAACGAATTATTCGGAAGTTATAGCAATTATGGGTATGTCTGCTGTAGCTGATTTTTTGCAGAATCAGAAACAGCTTGGTTTAATGGTATCAGCTAATTCTGTTATATTATTATGTTCATTGCTTTTAAATATTTTGATTAAAAAAAAGTTTAATCTCAGAGAGTAGATCTATGACCACAAATACTTCTTTTCCATCTTCCTCAAATGTTTTCCTGTAATTTACATTGTCCTAAACATTCTGTCAAATCATTACATTTGATGCTTCATTGAGTTGATTTCACTCAGAAATTCCTCAAAAAAGATTCTTCTGGGATGCCTATTCTTATCTTTTATGAATGTTTAGGGGGAAAAATAATTTTTAAAAAAAAATTTAACTGCTTAGATTGTTCTTTTGATTATTAGGTATTTAAAATGAGATTAATTTCCTGAAAGTTCTAATTCTGCTTTTTGACTCTCTACTCTGAGAAGCTGAAGTTAAACACTTGAAACTCCAATCTGACTGACCTTGCCAAGAATGTCAAAACATCCCACCTTTGAAGAAAATCAGTTCAATTTTATTAACTTATGAACATTTCCAGCCAGCAGACCAGAATATGTTGACAGCATATTTCATACTATTTGGGGCATGAGGTATTTTTACTTATAGCTATTTATAATTCTGATCTGGATGCAGGGAAAAGAATTGGGATGGTTCATTTAATGTCTTCAGCAATAGCAATGTCTAAAAGGATATTTATTAGGAATACTTCATGCTAAGTTCCCTGCACATCCATAGAATTTCATGGGTTTTTCCTTCCTTTTCTCATTTTTCACTATACCTTCCTTATTCCTTAGCAAATTGAGTTGGGAGAGAATTAATAAAGTAACAGAGAGACAAATAAATCAAGTGTACATTAGAGGTAGTTGACAAAGTCAGTCCTGAATCTTTTCCAAGGCCTTTCCTTTTCTTAAAGTTCTTAATGCTGAACTTAAAATTCCTAACACAGGCTTTTCTAAAGTGTTCAGGATTCAACGAGTTGAACAAACAGGGGTAGATTAAAGTGGAAAGAAGTAAAGAGCAGAACAGTAAAAGAACGGAGGAGGATAAGAGATAAGGATGTTTGTACGGAGATATGGAAACAGTAAGGAGACAGCACCCAGCCCTTTACTCCAACTTACTGAATATGGTGACATATTAGCCACATCTCTGTCTTCATCTGTTAAAAAATGATACCTACTAATGCTTAAAGGGCTTCGAGTCCTATGGTTTAAAATTTCCTAAAGAAAAGTTAATCTCTGAGTCAACAAGAGACAAAGAACTACACACCAGAGTGTTAAAACCCCTGATTTTCCATTTCTCATTAATCTTTTCCACAGGAATTGAACCCTAAACAAGGAACATAGAATCCACTTGTTGAGTGAATTCAAGCAAATTCAACAAACAGCAGTAGAACATCAAGAAAGATTTTTTCAGGCTCTATGCAATAAATCTACATGCTTGCCTGCTCTGTGTGTAACAACTTTCTTAGCAATTAGATGGCCACATTCTCCTTAAGCAGTTGCAACAGAAGTTAATGACACTTGAAACTGACATATTAAAGGCATTTTTATGGTGACCACTTGTTTTACTCACTTCAGTGCAGTGGAAAATGGAGTTTGACAGAGATGACAGGTGACTTGAGGTTCACTGGAAAGCTGCAGCTAGTATTGTGTGTTCTTGGTTTTCATTTCTGAGTGCTTCTTCCACTCAAGAAGTCTTCAGAGATGATTACGGATCCGAAATCAATTTAGCTCTCTTTCATGGCAAAAATAAGGTCTTTTTTTTTCTTCTGAGATTTCTCAAAAAATCAACATCCTAATTTAAATACTTAACAGTAGTTTTCTGAGAATTTCTTCATTTCAATTTTTAGTTTTACATTGAATAAATATGCAATGCTAATTTTCAAGGGCTATTTTTTGCATTTTGGGGTAGTATTTCACTCAAAGTAGGGATAAAAAAAAAACCCAAGATTTTTCTTTTGTTTAAGTCTGACCATATATGTGTTACAAACACTTAACTACTACATTTAAAACTCATATCACTGTGCACTGAAACTTTCTAAAGGGAGAGATCTCTGTGACATTAAAGCTACGCTTGATAGTACCCCTGTACTTAATGATCTGTTGGATATCCTTTTATTTCCCTGTTTCACAGGGTTTATAACTTCAGGACACATTCCTTGCAATCTGAAGCTGAGCATATAGGATAGCAATCCAGGAAGAATTTTATTAGGCATATGCTCAAACCTCCTATAAAACAGATTTTAAATAAAGATCTCTTTTTATGCTTTTATCTAAAAGGGAAGATTAACAAGAATTTTGCTGGCACCTATCTATAACAGTTTTTTCACAGTGAAGTGATTCTGAATATGAAAAATGACACTGTAGAATACAAACCCCCAATATTTTGCTACAAATAACTTGGTACATATTGATCTTTCTTATTACTATTTAATTAAATGTTATACCAGTGGTGAAAACCACAAAACTGAAATGAAGTTTATCTCATAAATAATTTCTGGGTCAAAAGAGGCACAGATATCAAATCCAAGCCTTTTCACTGTAGGTGCAATTGTGAATAAATACCTTGGATGGAAGTGTTGAACAAATTTCTATAGGAGCTGAGCAGAAGGGAAGTGGCAAAGCAGAAAGAGGGGCACACATAAAATTCCATTTGCATTGGTCAAACACCGTAGCCTGGTTTTGAAGGTCATCCCCTATAGTCCCCTCCTTCTGCCTTTGGCTACAGAAAAGTCTTAGTGCACTAAATTGTCTTTGGAGGAAGCCACACTAGAAACTCTGTTTCCTGCGTGCACCTACAATCCCAGTGGGTGTGTAAGTGTCCTGAGCTGCCCGAGACTGATCTTTTGGAAAAACTGTACAGCTGTACACAGTAGGAAAGTACACAGCACAGGAAAGTGAAATAAATCTGCATTTCTAGTCCTGGCTAAAAGAAAAAAAAAAAAAATGTTAATCTTCCCAAAGAGATATTTCAAAATCCCTTAATTTTATCACCACCACTGGAACAATATATAAACCATTTCTGGGAATGCCAATTTTACCCCATAGATGTAAATTTCTCAAAAGCATTCTAACTTCCTGCAAAATGCATTGTTATATAATAGGTAATTTGAGTCAAATTACTGTAAACCTCTTTATCATGATGAAGAGAATAGTATTTTTAATGTGTCTGAGTAAGACATACTTATGAAACATCCTGATCTTTTGAGTCACATAATGCAAGTGTGCTCATTAATGAAATTTATAGAATTCAACTTATATAGTCAGATAATTAATGCATCCATAATTATAACTGTTATTGCAAAGAATGCTTATTTTAATCAGATAGAATTTGTTTCTCCTTAAGGTGGTAGAGTGGCTGCTCTTCTGAACATGCATTCCAGTGGGACACAGGGACTGCTTTGTTGTGCCTTGCTGTGCAATGATGAGACTCAAATATATTTGTCAATATTTTGTTGAATTGAAGCCTGAAAATTCTCCCTGCTAAATAGTTTTTCATCAGAGACACAACATCATCTCTGGAAACAGTAACACCAGCTATTACTGTCATCCCTGTGCCTTGGAAGACAGGAGTCCTCCAGTGGGAGGACAGGAGTTCTCCTCTCAGCATTGCCACTGACTGCTATTGATTGCCCTGTCCACATCGAGCCCTTCACATTGAAGAGATCTCATTTCTCTTGCCCTACAAAGCAGAAAGTTTGGATTGCACATTGTTCACTTCTGGCAACGCTCGCATTACAAACTCAATTTCCAGCACAGCAGTTCCAAGTTTTATTCACTTAGCCACTCAGAACAAACATTCCTCATTTATGAAATTGTACTTAAGGCACTTAGATACCAGCACAGAGAGTTCTCCTTTGTACCAGTCAGAGCCTTCCCTACATGATGTAAGGAAAAACATATTAATGTATATGGAAGATGGAAAAAAAAGCCAGGTTCTTCACTTGAATGGGAATTTAGGAAGCCCCAGAAATGCTGAGTTAGCAGCTGCCTTTGTCAGTGTTGCTAATTTTCAGCTGACAAGCAGCACTGAAAACTGGAGTTGCAAACATTTGTAAAGCAGTATTTCTTTATGTAGGTTTAATGGGTATCAAAGCTCTGCTCTGACATCTTTTGAAGACCTGAGCCCCACTTCAGGAAAATAAAATTAATCATGGATCCATTTTGAACTGAGCAAAATCTGTTAATGGTTTAATTAAGTTATTATACAAGGCTTTGCTTCTTTCCCTGTCACTTCAGGCATCCCACTCTAGCTTGCCCTTTTTTCACACAAAAAAAAACCCCAAAACATGGTTAACCCCACCAATCGTTATTTTTAAATACTTCCTTCTTAATTAACACATTGTTATGCTCAAGTGAACATTGCTTCTAAGTGTTTCTCAAGGAAATGGAAAGCACATTTGGAAACTATGAATCTATCCATTTCTGTAGGCACAATAAAAATCTGAATGCTTTGTATCATAAAGTCTTACCATTCCTAGGCACAGGTACAGAAACATCTCTCAATTGCAGCTCACAGAGAAAGAGAAGTGGAAGCAGGAGAGAGGAAACATAAGCCTCAGTAGATTTTTTTCTCAATTCTTTCCTGACCCTACAGCTTCATCACTCATAAGCCTTCCTCAAATCCACAGGTCTTCTAAAATCTCCCCCCTTTAAGGCCCCTCACATAACCCTCAGCTTCACTCTATATCCCTAATAACTCCCTGGATAATCCCTTCTCCTCCCTCCTGTGCTCCCTACCCCTTCACCTGGACAAAAAGCACCTGCTGCAGCCAGCTTTGGGTGACATGTCCCCTGACTAGAGGGCTGTTCAGGGGACAGAACAGCTAAATATTCAACTCTGCTGGCTCTTCTCTCACAAATCTGAGCTTCCTTCCTCTATAAGGGGAAGTTACAACCCCTTGGTAGAAATAGTGAACTTTTGGACATTGTACCTAAGTGATGCAGTTGCAGTAGGCAGCCGGACCAGAAACAATTACTGACAGTCAGCAGACAAAGTATTTGCATAAATGTATTTTTCAGGGAACTAAGCTAAAATGTGATACTGGAAACTGTGGAACTGTTTTAAAGAAAGGGAAATGAGCATAGTTATGAATTGTGGTGATTTTCAATATTGTGACAATGAAACTAAGTGCCAGATTTCTCTCTTTGTATTGCATTCAAAACTGCTCAGCTGAGAAGTGAACTTTGCAGTGGATGGCAAGCTGCTGCAATAGAAGCCTCTCACTGTGCAAAAACTGTTGTTACTTTTTTGATGTTTCACTTGTCTATCCAAATAAAATCACCCAGTGCAAATGTGCATTAGGAAGCATATGGTATGTAAATAAATAGCAGGAGGCTTATGCTAAACAAACTTCTATTTTCTCTCGTCCAACCTTTCTTCCTTTCCAAGCTGACCTTAACCATACTTGGAATGAAAAACTGTTTCTCAGTTATGTGTTTATAAATGATAAGAGACAATCAGGCCTTGTCCAGCGAGGTCAAGTTAGCCATTGTTTTTACGAGTGAGAGTTAACATAAATAAATACTGCTTCAGTCTCCTTAGCTCTATATATCTTTCCCTAGGATGCAGGTGACAGGAATGTGCATAATTATACTTGAGGTGAGACAAAAGAAGTCATATAGTATTGCAGGATTAGATCTCTCAGGAGGTCCCTTTTCCACTGTCTCCTCCTGATTGCAGGCAATCATAGAGAAGTTTAGCCTTGGTGAATCCTTTCTCCTTTATCCACCTGAGTGACAGCCAGGAAACTGTACAGGACTGCAAGGCTCTTTTAACTCGTTTCAATCAGCTGAAGGAGGGGACAGAATGAGCTAAAACAGCTTCTGCTCCTCTTCTGTGTTCCCAGTTCAGCAAAGCATATCCATATCTTTATTTGCATGCCTAAGTTCTAATAAAGGCTGTGTGTGGACCAGAGCAACTGAGATAGATTAGCCCTGTCCTTCACATGCCACAAAGCATTAGTGCTGAAGCAAGTTCAGCAGTGATATCCCTGAGAGTCCAGTGATTATGAGAGAGCCAAGATGTGTGTTTGACTGCCTAATATACTGTACCTTTGAGGGAATTTGCTCTATCACCATTTTCATTATGCAGTACGGCTGTTGTAATACATGTCAGCTGGAGGTACCTTAAAAATGATGCCTCACGTTTCATATGAAGTGTTTCTGCATGTTCAGAAGTTTTACAGACTTCAGTTTAAGTAAAACGTCATTGTCTGCACTGTCTCAATGCCAAAGAAGAAATACATTTTGTCACTCTAAGGATGAGGTCAACATCAAGCTAGTCTCTCTGTGCTGGGATGGAGAGCTTCAAGTGTCCTCAGAGTGTCAAGATGTCTTAAGACATAGATTAGGAACAAAGATGCGTACAACTACTACAGAACAGTTTGAAATAATTAAGGGTACAGATCATCCAAGTAATACAGATGTACCCCAGTTAGCTTTGAAGTTAATAGCCAAGATTTTCACCTACTATAGGTCAGCAGTACGGAAATCAGGTGAGCTGGAATAGCTGGCTGGTATTTAGGTAACATTTTGGTAGCTCTCCTTAATGAACGTCACAAAGCAGCAACTCTGGTTTAAAGAAGTGGATTAACTCATCTAACTTACTATACCAAAAACACCTTGCACAGGATTTGAGGGTGAAAAAGACAGAGAAAAGGCTTTAACAACATTCTGCACAAAGGAGGATTTCACTCCCATTTCCTAACTTACTAAGAGTGTCAAGTTTAGCCAAGACTAAAAAAAATGGTAGGTCATATCTAACGACATAAACTCAGGACAGAATAATAATAATAATAATAATAATAATAATAATAATAATAATAATAATAATAATCCCAACAGTTTAATGAACTACTGACTAACTCATGGTAACAGACTCTTTTTAACATGTAACAGTGAGAAAATGTGGCCTCAGCTGGCCAGAGATGACAGTGCGTAAACACATTATTGCATTTCCTCAGCTGAGCCCTCTAAGAGTGCACACACTCCAGCTTCCAGCTTCCAAAACTGAGACTCTTCTTCATCCACTCAAGCATCTCTCAATACAAGCAATACACTTCAAGACAACTGTGTTCTACATTAATTATAAGAATTAAAAATCCATCACTAAATTGTTGATATAATTGAATGTATGAGAAACAAGATGAATCAGCTCACAAAAAATGTGAATCACAAATGTCACCCCTGGAAAAAACACTGGCTAATCTAAGGTTTCTAGTCCAGCCAGAAAAGACCCTGCTTAGGTTTACATCCTGGTGATTCATTTTGTGGAAGGAAAAATAAATGTTTCTGCTCTTTCACAAAAATGCAGTTTGTGCAGTGTCATCAGTACGTCAACAATTTATATTTGTTTTACTGCACAAAGGAGTTTCAAATCAATTTCAAAGGCTGTACATTTGAAAAGCAGCCAGCTGGCTATTCAGAACTTTCAATGTGGCTGCCTTTATGTTACCAAGCAAATAAATAGACAGCCAAACATAAAGGGAATTTACAGCAGTTAATTAGCAAATGCCATTGTCCTACTAAACAGAAATTATTTCCACACAGTTGGATACCACTCCCCTTAACAGACCCTCTTCGTGATACTTCTTTCATAAAATGTCTACATATTTCTGTACCCTGTTAGCATATTTGTTTGTTGAAAATCTGGCTTTCAGATGGCTATCTAAACGTGTCACAATGGGCAACATAAGGGAACAAAAGACTTAATTTCTTTCAAATGCTGTAATAAGGCATTTGCTGAAGTCTGGAAAAAAAAAGATTCAGAGACGTGTTTTATTCTGCAAGATGTGTTAACACTAGAGGGCAGCTTCATGAAAAGAAATCAGTCTTAAATCTGTAGAATCATGTCAGCTATACCACAACTAATAAGATGTGTCTCCTATTATTGCCCCATCCAGGCTGTCTTGGAGGTTCTAGCTTCAGTTACTTATATGCCCATGCATTTTTACACAAGACAAACAGTACACAGGAACCCAATCATTGTAATATAGAGAAACTTGAAGAAAGTAGGGTTTTAAACCTCCCCTTGCATTTATTTTCCTTCACATGCTCAGCATTTGCCTTGTACTGTCTCCTATTCCACAGTCTCCAATCCTCTTCCCACAGCTGAAGGACAAACAGCACTTTCATTCTAGTCAAGATAAGAACAGATTTTTGCAATCACTTTGTACCTGAAGCCATATCTGAAACCTCATTCTCCTGTGCAGAAAATGCCTTCAGAAAGGGAAGGATTCTTACCTAGACTAAAATTGAAGTACCTGAGTTCAAAGCAAACATCAGCAGCCCTGGCATGTGGCTGTGTGATCCTGAGTCTGGAGTGCTGCTGTGGCTAACAGGGATTTGGAACTACTCATAGTCTGTTTTACCAGCTGTCTCTTCATAAGAGACAAGTTTTACTGCTTAGATATGCGTATCCTCGTCCATAAAAACCTCAGTGTTAAAGACAATAAAAATTTTGCTTTGCTGATTTCATGGATTAAAAAAAACAAACATAAAGCAATCCACAAAGATGTGAACCCCACCTCATCTCAAAATCAACTGATTTAGCTGAGGTGGATCTACATTGACTGTTGGGTGATGTTCAGTGGTGGACTTGGAAGTGCCAGGTTAACAGAAGGTTTTTCCAACTTAAATGATTCCAGGGCTCAATGTTGTTGTGCTCCTTTTATATTACTATTCTTTCAAATACCCTTGTATATTTTTTTACCTTACTTATTTCCCCCCATATGTTTTCCTGCACTACCTTGCCAGATTGCTTCTTCCTTTACGTTTCTTTTAAGGCACAAGATCTAGATTTCAGTTTTTTTGAAGCCTAGCCAAGTAACAAAGGAAGAACTGTGTCAACAATAATAATAAAAACAGGGCAAAAGATCAGGAAGTTTCCAAGGTATTCAAGATTTCAACTTGAAACCAAAGGAATGCAATTAAATGTAATCAAATCAACCTCATGCAAAAATAGTATCATATCATGCATTATAAATATTATTAGTAACTGTTATCAACATGTAACATAGAAACCTTCTTTCCTATGAACTTTTTTATAAAAACTGCAGTAAGCTTTATTATTCTTTCCATTGTGTCTAAAGTCCATGAAGTTTCAAATAATAAAAGCAAATTGTTTTTAATTTTTCCAAAAGAATGTGGAAAGGAAATGAGAAATCATTTAGCACCCAGACAATTTTATAACAGTAACAAAAAAGCACGTGTAGGCACACATACATCCACATACACATATTTACACAAATATAGGCTTATATGCCCTGTGTAAAGCAACTGTTACAGAGGAGCCTTTTTTAGGTTCTGGAGATAAAAATCCACATTCAAGACTGCTATTGCTACTGCTAAAAGTATGTGCAAATTAAGAATACAAAGTGACAAGGAAAGAGTGTTAAAAATACTAATTACCTATATACTTACTGATCTAGGAGGTTTTTTAAAAACTGATTTATTAAATGAATGGATGTTTTCAAAACACATAAAAACATGAATTTTACAATGCCTGTGAGATGATGCATATCAATATATACTAGTCCTGAATTCAACAGTGTGTAACAAATAGAAGAAGTTAAAATTAAGGAAAAGAAAAATCAAATTTGTTCAAAACAACATTCTTTTTGGCCCCTTAAAAAAATTGATCCATAATACATTACAGAATTTTTAAACCACCTAAAAGTACAAAGGTACTACTGTTCTTAATGTGGATTTTTTTCAGTCAGACTGCTTCATAAAACACATAGAAGCACACTGTGTTTGCTCTTAGAAGCTAAAGAAATTTCAGAAGGATTGATTTTTTTAATATATTTTTGCAGTAATCTAGTAATTTTTAATCTTTCACCATCAATAGATCAGTCAATGTATTAAAATCAATCTTTAATTCCATGACAGGAAAAGAATTCTTGGTTGCTTGCATAATTGCTGCAGAAACAGTGGCTACCCCAATGCACCACTGAGGTTGTAGGACTTTGGCACGTGCTGCAACACAGAAAATGCTGCAAAAAATGGTTCATTTCCATTTTTTCATTGGAACAGTGTTTCTAAACTATGACATCATTCTGCACTACACACAGAGCTGTTAGAAGAATAATGTGCTAAAAATAAAGAAAAATAAGCATGGAAAATGAATTCAGCTGATGACTAAGAGCAAAGGTCAGTATGCAAACAGGGAAAACCTCAGAGATCTAAGGGTAGAATAGTGAAACAAAAGGAAAACATGGAGTGAGAGTAGAGGCCTGCTTGGGACCTTGATAAAGTGCTCTGGTGCTCTGGTGATAGGAGCTTGTTTAACACGAGGAACAGAAGTGCAATTCACACGCCTGAATAAGCCAGCTAATCTTGTTAGGGTATGCATTCATGTAAAATTAGTCTTGCATCTCTGTCTGAAAGAAACACTTAGATCTTTTTAATTTTTATGGCCTATGGCAGTAAACGATTGTGACCATTTAACAATCAGACTCTTTGCAATTCAGAGCTGCTCTTGTGGGTGCTGCAGCCCACACTTCCAACCCAACAATGGTCAAGCTGAACTCATTTGGTCTGACTCCTTGTGTGCTGTGTTTCACATTCTTGGAGCTCATTTCTCTGCTAAGGCTTCCTGACAGAAATCTAACACACAGGCTGTGCCAGCTGCAATTCTGCCCATCGCAGAAAAAACCCTGATAAACTGTGGCAACAGAGAAAGCCTGCTGCCCCAAGTCCCAGCATGATCACATAATTATTGACCACGTTCTCTTGACCTTTCGATTGCTAGTTCAGGGCCTTGTCTTATGATTATTCAGTGATTCAGTTATAAAAGACTTCGGTACAAATTACACATTTTAAATAAAAACATTTATTCAAGAGCAGAGTGTGTCACAGTAACTTAAAATAAAATCTGACTTGGGAATCTATGTGTTTATTATCACAGTAGCTATGCTGCTGGGCTTTTGTAGATTATCTGGCCCATGAGATTTCTGCACTGGGATGGCAAGAAAACCCTAAGTAGCAGACTAAGCAAAATCTACCCCAAACTTTCAGAGAAATTTAAAACTAAACAGTGAAATAAACTAGAACCTTGTGTTTGTTTGTTTTTTTTAAACAAGGCTACTTTGCATGCTTGCAAGATACAAAGTAAATTATACTCACCATTAAAACAGAATATTTTCTAACAGGAATAAAGCAAACTATAAATAGAAAACTGTATTACTCCAAATGTTATAAGCACTCTTTTGTATACTCACTGTGGGTATACTAAGACACCGGTAATTAGGATATGGAAGCTACTAATTTAAAAGAGCAGGTGAATACAATGTAAATTTTCACTGATGTACCTACGGGCTAAAATTATCTAAACTGCTATACAATCTCTTTAGTAAAAAATAAAACACTGGCAGATGGGTGTCTCTCATAACATCGACCTCAAAGGAAACCCAAGACAATCTAAATGCACAGAAGTCGATGACAGGACTCCTCCATGAAAGAGGTCAATATTCCAACAACACAGAAAGACAGGAATTGTTAATTGAGTAGTAACAATTCCTTTTCCTACCCCCACTGGACTGAAATATGCTTGGTTTCCCTCTGCACCACTTGTGTTGACTCTGTCAACCTGTGCCAATATTGCTCAACTGTTATCTTGAAGATCTGGTAAGAGAGAAGTAGCACAGACTTAATCTCCCTTAAATCCATATTAACCATGACAGATGTACTTTGATGAGCCACAGTTCCATTTGGTAGTTGTTGTCTTTGGTGTGTTCTTGAACTTCTGACTCTTTTCCACTGTTTGTAGAGGAAAATTTTAACAAATGTAAAATAGCTGCAGTGAGAGAGCAAGACAGAATAAAACCGGGGCTCCAAACATTTAGGAAAATCTGACTGCATGGCAAATGGATGCAGGATCAATAACAGAGAGACAGAGAGAAACACATTATAGAAACACATTGAGAAATATTCCAGATGTCAGCAATGCTAAGCCTCAGACATCAGATAACAACTGTAGGAATACACTCACACTCTGATGTTCAGCTCCACTTCGGGCTGAAGGTTGTTATGATTCTCTTTTTAGCAAGTAATAGTTGCTGATACAAATTTGAATACCTTGGATTTTTCAATACCATGGCTTTTTCCTATG
Source organism: Certhia americana (assembly GCA_018697195.1). Classification (NCBI taxonomy): domain Eukaryota; kingdom Metazoa; phylum Chordata; class Aves; order Passeriformes; family Certhiidae; genus Certhia; species Certhia americana. The sequence goes on from CM031862.1 coordinate 7,149,529, forward strand.
GTATTTTGCTAGTGACATGGAAATTTAGCTAAGACAAATTGGATGTTTTCTCACAAGTGCTTATTCCTGAAGGTAAAATTGAGTTGAAGGTGGCATAATTTTATGTTTGCATACTTCCTTAACAAAATTACATATTATTTATAAGGCTTGTATATAGTTTTAGATATCTTGTTCAAATATTTTCTTGTGTAGGTCATGTGTTTCAGCTAAAAAATACAATAAATCTACGGAATCATTGTTAAAATGTTTTATGGAAGCAAAATTCAATAAAACTAACAGTTCAAAAGTCTCATAGAGATAAATCTGTCAAATCACATGAGTATTAAAAAAGAACAGGTGAAATTAATGACAAGTTCTATACAATATTTTTGCAATAGATCCTGAGAAATTTACAAGGCAACTTAAGAGTTTCCAAAATATATTATGCCAGTTTACTCAGCAGTTTGATTTAATTCCAGATTCTTTCTGATCTTTCAGAGAAATAAGGGATATCCCAGATGAATAAGCAAGAGGATGTCCTAAAACCTTGATGTATGCAAGGAAATCACAGCAGCAAGATAAACTCTTTGCAATGGCTTTGATGCTGACAATGCCTTTCAGCAAAGGACTACCCAGACCACCAAGGAGATGCAGGCTAGGATCAACCCACAGCATCTGAAGCCCCAAAGGAAACCAGATTATGATGCCTCTGTTGTGAAAAATGAAATTATTAACATGCATTTCTATTAAAAACAGATTAAGAAGTTTTGTTCATACAAATGGAAAGTACCTTTGTTAAAAAACCAAAGGATTCTATCCCATTCCAAGTCCTACCTACTGGAAGTGAAAAGCCTATCAATATTTTAGTCACTGTCATGCATGTTGTAAGACACACTATAGAAATCTGGAAAGCAGCCCTATTTTGACACTTTCAGGAATACCTATTCAATCAAAAGTCACAATATCCACATGATTAAGAACCTGCTATTTGGACAGAATAAAATGCATAACACATAAACTACATTAAAGCAGATTTAATGAAGTTTTGATTCGTGAGTTTTGTCCCCTGACAGTTCATTTTCCTTCACTCATAAGAATACCAGATTCCCATGGGTTTCCTTTGTGAGTCTTGATGTGCCAGGGCTGGGTTATTACTGCTCTGCACAGGGTGGTTTGTTGGTTACTGCCAAACACAACATGTGGTTTTGTGTTCTGGTCCCTCCTCAGTGAGAGAAATAGGATGGGTCTCAGTCCTCTAAATAGCTCACTATCTTTCTTATTTCTCTCTTTTTTTTGTCCAGTAATTCTGACATTTATCAACAGCTTTAAAATTTTAGGAAGATACAGAGGACCGAGAAAGATCACCCTGTTTCCCTAACCAAAAATTAGTGAGCCGGTTCTCTGAAGACACACCCTAGCCAATATTCCTTGAAGTGCTCATAGTCCCTCTCAGCTCAGCAGAGATATTCCAGAGATGGTCACTCAGAGTGACAGGAAGACCCCTGAAGTTGGAGAGTGGCACTGACAGGTTGTGCAATGACACCAGCTCACAGCAGCAAAGGTCCGAGCTGACAGAGCCTGACCCCTGTCACTGCTGTGCTGCAGGACAGCTGCAACAGTCTGCTGCCACAGGAAAAGCCTTTCAATGCAAATCAGATGTTTCCTGGAAAATACTACTTTTTAACCCTAATTATGAATGGAAATCTCTCTGCTTCTCTCTCTGCTACATCTGTATACTATGGAAAATCCATGGAAATCACAGAAGAGAAATTAATTTATCACCAAGTATATTTGGCATTAACATTTGATACTTAACACATTCATGCAATAATTTGTGTTCTAATCTCGCTAACATTGGTTCTTCAAAAGGCTAGAATTTGAAAATTTTGTTTTAACCATAAAAAACATCCTTATACTACACTTTCTGCCACCAGTGTTCTTCTGCCTGTCTGGATTTATCAAAGAGTGCAAGCTGGTAGCAGTGTTCCACATATGTTCACTTTGTATAATCCTCAAAAAACAAAGGAGCTCAGAAATGCAAACAGTTCTGCAAAAACTGAATTTAATTCCTGCATAGACCATTTGCAGTATTTCCTCTTTGTGGGTAGTAGGAGGAAACACTGGCTCTGCTTACAGAATTTTGATAATATTTGGTAAAATCATCATAATCTTGTACTTTTTGCATGTTTAAAGTGTATTTTTGATTACCACAACTATAGAAAACAGCAAAAGCAATATATCCAACACAAGACATATAGATTTAGTGATATATTAATCCTTGTTTATTCCTGTGTTTTTTCCTGATCTGAAATAATGTTAAAGGATAAAGTGACATACTGTGTCTCTATCCTACGTACATCTCTAAAAACAAGAGGTAGTGCAAGCTGTTCTGCCTCAAAACATGTGAAATGTGCTATGCATAAATGAAAGGCAATTATTCATGTTCATGACAATACTAATTAAAAATTAAACAAATTGCAGAGTCATTCTGATGCAAGTAAGGTTACCTGAGTATCTGGTATGGCCACTAAAAGAACAACAGCAGCACAGGCACAGCCACATTAGCATATGGCAGGTGGAGAGGGTCAGAGGAAAGGTGAGAGAGCACCTGAGAGAATTGGCTGCGAGTGAACACAATCTGATTCACGGAAAAAACAACTGTGTGGGTTTGCTTGACATAAAACTGAGCAAAGTAGCTGCCTTTGTGAGGGTTCAATGATGTATAAAATAGATCTGTCACCCTCTGTGAGCAAACAGGTAAAGTGGGTATTTAGCCACAAGCACACAAATTTCAGCAAGTTTTCACCTACAGTACTGTGGGAAAAATGCCCCCTTGTACAATGTCTGAAGATCAAATCACAAGTTGGGGTGGGGAAAGTATCAATGCAGCATCATTGGAAAAAAACAACCATTTTATCCCAACAGATGGCCAGGTGGCAATATAATGCTTTGTTAACTTTGTAGCAAGGGCACCAAGCATTTGTGCCTTTCTGCCCGCCTGAAAGGGGAAAAAAAAAACCAAATCCCACCACACCCCAAAACCCTAAATCTATGAGCTATTTTTATATAGGGAAGAATTGTTGTTATTCCCACCCCTCTTACTAAGGTATGTTTTATGAAACCCAGATAATGACATTGCATTCCACCTCAATGAAAGCATGCAGAGCACTGTAGCAGGTTTCATCCTGTCTAACAATGAATAACACAATCATTTGCATTTATGTCAGTGTATTGCTCTTACAGTAATGCCATCTAAAGTATGTGTGGTATAGATGTGAAAGGTGATGAAGACATCAGTCCAGATAAAAGGGCAGATTCAACTCTCCCTGAAATTACCAGGATTTCATACATTTTATGTAATTAGTTTTGGACCAAATTACTATACATAAATCCTCAAACAAACTTGCTACAATAGTAGGTAATTGATGAAAAAATCTGAATAAAGGGACACAAACAATGTGTGCAAAGAAAACTCACAGGGAACTTTGGATAAATATCTTAGCTGCCTTTGAAATATCCTGTTTTAAGGGTAAAGATCTATTCAGTTATCAGTGATGTCAATTTCTGAGGGTTTAAAGATTGTGCATCCAAAACTATTAACTTTTAAAAGACACAATCCAAAATATTATGTGATGTTGTTTGAGTCTATTTCTCTGAACTGAAAGAAAAATACCAACTAATACTGAACATAAAATATTATGAACCTCAAAACATCTAAAAGTTTCAAGATATCTGATAAATATGCATAATTTCCTACTAATATTTTAAAATCAGAACAAATGCCTGCCAAAAGCAATTCAGAACAGCACAAAATATTGCTTCAGGTATTAAAATGCCTGCTGCAGTAGTAACTTTCATTTGCATTTTTTAAAAAATGCCATGCTATGAAAAAACAAAAATATATTTCCAAGGTGTATTGTAGAAATGTTCTGAACCTCTGAATCGCCAGATAGAAGTTCTCAAAGATATAAAAAAAAAAAAAAATCCCACTTAAACCAGGATCAATGCTCATTTCATTGTGGAATCCACAATGAAATTTAACGTATAAATCATACCAATTACATAAAACATGGAGAGTGTGTATGGCTACAGATGTAAAATGAAACTGTTTACCTATGAAGACTATTCAGATATTTCTAGTTCTACTGTTGAAGAAAACTATTCTGCCGTGGCAGAATTTGCCACGGAGCTTACTCCCCTGACACAAAGTTGGGTTTCAGACTTGCACTCCCAAAATTCATTTTAAAAGGATAAGAAAACACACAAAAGATGAAAAAATATTAATAGAGTTAAAGTAGCAAAATGGCAACTTTAAAATCTAATTTGAAAGGGGAGCTGACTCTCTCCCAAGCTATTGAACATTTATTGGATACAATATGCAGTGAAATGGAATCTAACTCAATATTAAATTCAGGATGCAGCCTAGGTTGGGATATTAATAATCTCTTCCAAGAAAAGCGAATGAACCTATGGAAAAGGCAAAGTTTTAAGGGTGAGGGTAAGAAAGAGTGAACATTGCAGTTCATTTACCATGTCAACTAACAGAGCCAAGGAATATACCCAAGAACCAAGTTTCAGGAGCTTTTCTCACAGGGACACAAGCTGAAGGTCACAAGTGTTTATTTTTTATTCAGTCCTTCAGTCTGCTCTTGTGGTGTCTTTCTCAAGGGTGAGGGGTTGTGGGTGGGGGATTGTTTGGGGGTTTTTAGCTTATGGCATCGTCATAAATGCATACACAGAGATACAAGGGTAAGCAGTTACGGTGAGAAATTTGCATCACATATCACTCTCAGTTTATGCAACTTTTTATATTTTATTTTATATATAACAGGAGAATCCCTATGGGAATTTCAGGTATCTAAATTAAACTTCAGATCTCAGTGCATCGGTCTGCCACTCCAGAGGGCAATGCAAGCCTCCTGCCAGCCCCAGCTGCCCCTTTCTTTTGCAAACAGACACTTTCTGTGTGTAGGACAGACACTGACACACAGCAGTGGCAGATACATTTATACATTCAAGTGGCTTAAGCTGCAGAAGCAAATTATAGCGGGAGGAGTACAAGGGAACAAACTATAAACTCCCCCCTAACATCAAACAAAATGATGGGATGAGAGTTTCCTGCATTTTCCCATTCACCTGTACTCCTCCAGAATATGCATTGACTTGAAAGAAACAATCTTGCTAGCTATTATTGAAATTCATTTTAATAAGCTGCAACTTGGTGTTTTCTTATTTAAGCCATGTATTACAGTTTTCTACTTCAATTTCTGCTTTGCTTCACATTCCACTGTATGTGTACCTCTAATGAAGAAACAACTTTTAAAATTAAAAGCATTAATAAAATGCAGCTTGTAGATATTTTTAAATTAAAAAAACCCGTCATATGTGAATAAGCATCTGGGGATCTGAATAGTTATTTCTCTTATTCCAAAAGCTTCGAGCAAAAGAGCTGTTTCTGAAGAATTAAAGGTATAATCCTCTACCAATGCACTGACAGATACTTTATGGCTGGTGCCTTTTTTGATAGTATATGCTTTTAAGCCATTCATACCAGTAATAAAATAACAGTTTCACAACCACACGATGTAAATCTCTTTCTATTGGAACTTGTTTGAACTTCCTTTTATTCGTTTTTTTGAGTGGATAATAAACCATGGCTTGCCCAACTGTGTAGCATAAACGAAACACGGAAATACCATTCCTTGTAGTCATATTCAACCCTTATTTTGATCCCTGTCAATAAGGGTAGCCCTAAGTATTCAAGTCCAAATTTAAGGTGGTCAAGAGTCCTCAGTTTCCCATGGCCCTTCCTGGACTGATCCTGGCTCTCCTGGCAGAAGTCAACAATACTGTGTTGCTGCATCCTCTCTTTCATTACACCAAGTTGCATTGTCCCTTTTGTCCTCTTAAACCTTTTGTATGGTGATTTTGACAGTCAAGAAGCAGTTTAATCTTTCATGATTATTGTGTACCAGCAATGCACTCAGGCAAAGGCAGTGCTTTCTCTAAAGAGTCATCAATCTAGAGAAATCATTTTGACAATTGAGTTCAAGCATTACAGCCAAAAGGCAGAGGCCTTTTAGAAGTGCCAATTTTAACAAAAAACACAACACAGCTGAGATGTGTTTCATAAGAGCATATTCAAGTACTAGCAAAATAAAAAAGATAACTAATGATGAATAACAGAAAGGAGAAACAGATGTATCCGATGGGAGAGGGAACGAGAACAGGGGAAAAATCTAAGATAACAGCTATACAATCAGAATCAGGAGGACAGGGAAAGAAAGATATAAGATTAATTAAATATGCTTATTAGAACCTCTTCCCATATTTCTGGCAGAGACTAACAGAATACATCTGGATAAGTTTGTCATTTACTTGGAGAGGCTCCTCGTGAAAAAGCTTTGTCATAGCTAATCTTTTCTTCTGGAAGCTTTCTGAATAAGTGGCAGATAAAGAGTGCATTTGAATACTTGTGTAACAAAATAGTAAGGAGAACTGAATTACAGCTAAACACAAAAGTAGTGTTCTTACACCATGATGATACAAATAAAGCAGTATTTCTAGAGAAATATTTCTTACAGCAGAATGACATTTCATACCAATATCATGGAAAGACATGTGCCATTCTTGAAAAAACCTTTTTCATTATAATTTAGTTTTATCATTATGTTCTTTCTATTAAAAGATAAAATGCAAACAGAGCACTACTCCATGAGTTTCCATTTTGAATAGAATTATGATTACAAACTCCCTAAGCCATCAGGAAGATGTACTTTTTCCTTATCTAACCAGTGGGTCCCAGTGTATAAAGCTACCCAGTCTCTTCAGAGCCTGGCACTAAGTATGCCAGCCTCACACACACAGAACAATGACCTGCTGCAAGACACGACTGGACTCCAATCTGCACGAGATACTCCCTTGTTATCACACACAGCAGCCATTCAACATCAAAGGCACCTTCACTTAGGATTCAACAAACATTTATCTTGAAGAAGAAACTGTAAAGTACGTTAATGAGAGGTATTAAATATGCTCAACAGCTAAAATGGGAATGAAACTCTCCAGAATTTCAGAACTTTGTTCATTATTATCAAAAGCACATAAGCATCACTTGACAAACTTTAATGTGAGCATGGGGGGGGGGGGTGTGGTGTCACTGTGTAATTTTGTTGAGCTCAAACATTACTCTAATTTAATCAGACAAAAAAGCCCTACTTATAATTTGATTCACTATCTTTCATAAACAATTTTACCTTCCTACCTTTTCCCTTTGTTCACTTAATTGCTAGATTGTTTTAAGAATGTACGAAGATCAAAAGCTGATTTTATGGCACTTTGAGGTGTGAAAATCAAAGAAAACCATAAACAAAAGATAATTAAAAAAATAGGTTTTTTCCCTCCAAAAATAATTTTTTTATCTTTAGATTTCGGGAGGTTTTTTTCCCCTGCTTAAATATTTGTGAATGGTGTGAACTACAAACTGTGTTGGACTCTTCAAAGGAAACACACCCATCTGATGCAATGCACAGCAGAGGCAGGTACAGAACAGCTGCAATATGAAGTCACAGTACACACTGAACTGTATTGTGGCACTTGTGTATCTCAACGTTTTTCAAATGCTGGAAGTCTTATAAACAGTTTACTGATGGGACATAACCCTATCTAGATCAGAGCAGCTCAAATAATTGCAAATAGTTTTAGCCCCACTAAATGAATGGGAAATCCAGTAACAGTTGCCATAGGATTCCCCTTCTTGCAATTTTATCCATTTAAAATTTTAGTCTGCCTCCTAGAATATGCAGAAAAAGCATTAAATGTAGACAGATTTTTCCTGCATGTTCCTCATTTTGTTGTTACCCATTTGAACCATGGTATTACAGTGACCTAGAGAAAGGTACGTGCTTTCTGTATGTGATGTTACAGGCTCATCCCACAAGAATTCACTGGCAACAACTAATGCTTTGTTCAATGACTGTTTACCTATATTCTGAAAATATTTACTGCATCTTCTTTTTTTAACAGTAATATGAGGGCACTGATGAGTAGGTAAAACTAGCTCTTAACATGAGCTCTGGGGAAAATACTGCCCTGAGTAAATCAGGCAGAAGTTTTTATACAGAAGCAAATGTGTGAACAAGTCAATGTCATCCACATGAAATGGAAAAAAAACCCCAATTGATTTCCTAGAAACACCAATAACATGTCTTTGACAGACTTCAGTGTCAAGTACCTACTTCAACTGATGCAGAGCAGTCCAGTGAATGCTGCTTTTGAAATTCAGGGCTTCCAAAACTGTTAACAGAGGGCCAAGTCCCACTGGGGGACTAAGCCTACAGGAAGCTGAATCTCTGATCAGAGAAACATTTTGTAAACACTTGCACTGCTTTCCCACCTGGAGGACACTGAGCAAGCAGTATGAAAGTGCAGCAAGACAGCTGGTTGCCTGAGGCCTCCCTCCATTATGGGGAGAAAAACAAAGCCAGGATTTTTAGACATATATATATCCTGCAGGTCATGTTGGTAAGATTCAAACAGGAAGAGAAAGGAATTTAAAAATCCCCTGCAATCAGACAATATTTCCCTTCTCTTGGAGTAAGGAGATCCATAAACTATGAATCTGTGTACTGGGATGCTGTAGGATTGAGCAGTAAATGGGCACTGACAGAGTGTAAGAACTGGGCTGCAATGAAAAAGTGAATACAGTGCTCAACTTGGTAGCAGAAATAGCATCTGCAAAATATATGGATTAGAGGAAGATCTCTCTAAGATACAGGAAACTTTTCAAAATAATGTCAGTCTGACCTGAGCAGGATGCTAGCAAAATAGCGGGATATAAACTCTCCTTTGTAAGTCTTAGCTATGAATGTGAATTTTATGTGGGTTGACAGGGAATTTTAGACTGCATCAACTACTAGAAAAAAACTATTTACTGCTGAGATGATAGACTATTTTTCTTCATATCCTATTTTCCTTGCAATCCAGCTAAATCACCTTATTTCTTTATGTTAGAAATATATATTTACTTGCTTCTTCCATTAAAAAAAAAAAAAAAAGGAAGAAAAAGATAAAAGTTTAATCTAAATGAAGCTGCTTGCCTTCCATTAAAAGTGAAATTTTTTTCAGCCTGAAGAGAAGTATCTTTGGCAAAAAAAATGTTCGGTAATAGCTTCTATACCATAGTATTATTTCCAGTTAATAACTGCCTTGTAAGTAGACAAACAAACAAACAAAAAATTTAAAAAGCCAGTTGTAGGTGTTTTAGTCATTTGCCATTTGCATGTATTCCAACTGATAAAAAAAAATTTAAAGCAATTAAAGTTAGGATTTAGCTTTTGCATCACATTGTGCTTGATTCAAATATTTTACCCTAAACCAATTTAAGGGACAAACAACATGGAAAAACTAGTAGCATATTCAAATACTGGTGAGATCCCAATCCTGTATTTCAGGAACACAAATGTCCTAAATAAACACAATATTAATTCTAGTTAGAATTTGCATTTAAGAGACTTTTTGCTCAAAATGTATGTTGTTATGCAATTTACTCTCAATGATTCAAGATAAAAGGAAAGCCAAAGGTTATATGTAAATTGGTTATTATATAAGGGAAGAAAACATGTTTAGATTATGTTAGCTTCATGTCAGAAAACAACAAGCCATTCTGAAACTAGTGAAAATATACTGTATTTTTCATCTGTGGGATAGACATCATCTGTCATAGGAAACAAGAAAGCAAGAAGAATGACTCAAAAACATGCAGCAGCTACCTTTTTTAAGAATTCTGTATATGTGCTGAACTGTGCTGTTGCAAAAATATGTATTTTAAAATACTGGTGAGACTGGTTCAGCTAAAGGAAAACCAGAATAATTGCAAAAATATGCATGACAAAAAACCACACAAACAGAAACTAAAACAACAAACAAACAAAAAAAATCACAACCAAGCACAACAACACAAAACTTGAACAATTTGTCATCTATGTGTGGTTTTCAATTTTAAACTCAAATAAGCTGTCTTGCCTCGTGTGCCACTCATACAGGAAAACCAGTAGAATTGCACAAAGAAAGGGATGACAGGTGCAGAACAAATAATCCAGCACAAATCATGAAATGAAAAGTCAAAAATTTAAAAAAAAAAAATCAATCCACACTGTGACTCAGTCACTTGGCTGGACATCATGGATATGAACTTAATGGCATAAAAAGTAAGGGGCTATTTTTGATCCTAATTTTCTAGTATCTGAAATTTTTTAAAGTTGAACCACGGTACATGGCATCAATAACTTCAAAGGCTGCATTTATGCATATGAGATTTATAGAGAAGAAAGCTGCTCCTCAAAAGCCTGTTTAATGCAAAAAAACTGAGGGAATATCTGGATAATTACTTGCCTTTATCACTGTTTGGGACACAGTTTTGCAACGAAAGTATAAATATCAAATTCATGTAGATTTTAAAATAGTCTTTAATGAGGAAGTGCAGGTGCTATTAGGGCACTAATATGAATTTTTGGTGCTGCGATATCATATCATGTAGCCTTAGTCTAAGAGAAATTGTGGATGTCTCATCCCTGGAAGTGCTCAAGGCCAAGTTGGACAGGGCTTGGATCACCCTGCTCAAGTGGAAGTTGTCCCTGCCCATGGCAGCTGGAGTTGAATTAGATGATCTTTAGAGACCTCTCCCAGATCAACCCATTCTGTGACTCCATAGCAAATAAAATGTTCCTAGTACATACAAAAGGCTCTGACTTCAAGTGGGTTTTTTGAAACATAGGATCATAAGGTAAAGAGAGACCTACAGAGACTGCCAAGGGACTCCCCACCACCCTACAAAGGCATATCCAGGTCTAATTTCTGTTCTGTATCTGCCCACCCCACTCCTAAAGCCTTACATTGACAGTGTCTGAAATGTCAGAGATTATCTATTGCAGAACTACACCACTAATGTCATTATAATTTATTAATTTTCATTGTATCACCCAAATGTTCTTTGCTGCAACACGGGCACTTAGTTTATCATCCATTCTACAACAGATTCAGATAAATGCATTATTCCATTCCCCATCTTTAGGGAATGCAACTATAAACAGACCCACTTTCCCACTCCTCTCCTCTGAACATTTCCAATTGTTCCACAGACTTTTTGAACTGTTGTGTCTAAACTGTCCTGTTAAGGCCACACTCAGTAAAGGTCAAGAATTAGATGTCTTAGAGTTACATATGCAAGCCAGAAATATATTCCTTTTTTTGTAACTAGCTTGCTGCTGACTTATATTCAGTTTGTGAACCATTCTAAACCATTGATCAGCTCCGAGGAATTGTAGCACAGTCAGCTTTTTCTTCAAGCTGTTTCTGTGAAGAAGATTATTTCTACCAGGCACAAACTTGCTTTCACCAGTATGGATTTTGCCTTCAGTTTCTAAAGGTTGTTTTGAAGCCTGATCCTGCTTGCAACACACTCCTGACCCAGCTCCTCATATGCAAATTCAACAGATATAATCTCCAATTGCATGACTTAGGTCATTAAAAAACACTGATGAGTTCTGGAGCTAGGACAAAGCTTTGGAGGGGCTAAGGCAGATAACTACAGTCCACACATAGTTAATCCCTCATTTTACTGATAATGAACATCTGATTATGGGGTTTTGGCCAGTTTTGCACCTACACCACAGCTATGTAATCATGACAACGCTTCCTTGTCTTCCCTACTAAAGAATCCTGGGATAGACTTTTTATAGTCTTTGTAATGGCCAATTGTACAATGACCAGATGTTTTCTCCTCCATTCAAAAGGACTTTTATCCTACCTCGAAAGAAAAGGATATTCTTTTTGTGTGTGATTTGGTAATGAAGGAAACATCCAGGCTTTTAATATTTTTTTCTTTCATAGATGTTTACAGACAGCTTAGATTTTGTTGATGGATGTTTCTGGGAACTCACTGACTAATTCCCTGGCTCCTCTTTTCCTCCCTTTCCACTGAGATGATTTATGTTTGTTGTTTTCTGTAAGCTGACAGCCCACTGGATGCTCTAATCAGAAGTGGACATTTCATGCATGGGTGATTTAGTCTTTAACAACATTAACAACGTGGACTTGCTTTCCATGTGAATGTGGAAAGGGACAAGTTCATTATATTATACTAGAATATTTAATATATATAGTTTATATAATACATTATATTATACAGAATACTATCACTGTACACCGTTAAGGTATTCAGCCAAAACGTGCTGCCCTGATACTTGCACATGGGTCACACATGTAGGGATACAGTATTTTTGTAACATGCATGCTCCCACTGTTCTGGAAATATTATTTGTTAACTTTGTGAAGCAAAGAAATTATTATGGTAGGCAAAAAGCAGTTTCAAATCAGAATTGTGCATCACTAACACTTTCAGAAAGCATAAAACACTACGAAATAGACCATTAATGTTAATTAAGATGAAAATTAAATACATACAAGTTATTTCATACTTTCATAACATATTTTAGCAAATATTGACTTATGTATGAAATATAACACATTAAAGTAACAGACTGTATTTCACATGTTTGTATCTCCTCACCCAGAAAAAATTAGAAGAAAGATTTAGCGCCCATTTTACTTCTTTTTCCTGCCTAAAGGAACAGAAACCTAAATAAATTGCCCTGAGACAAAGTGTTATTGCAGAGTAAAGCAAAGCAGTCAACAAAGTAGACTCTCCCAATTAATACCAACAGAATCTTTAATGAGAAGTGTATCACCACAACTTGTACAACTGTCTGTGTGCTACAGGTGGGGAACTGATGGCCCAGGCAGTGAAGCCATTTGCACAAGGGCATCTACAACACCAGAAAGGAAAGGACTGACTTCCAAACCCAAACGTCTCCCAACTGGGATGTTGTATTTCCCTGCCTCCCTCAGTACTTCTGACCATGGCTGCACAAATATAAAAGGCTAAGAAGCTACAGCTATTCAAGTCTATGATAATTCTAATTAACTGGGATTTTCAAAATGTATGTGATGCAGAAAAAAAACATAACAAGCTCAAGTTACAGGATTCATTGAGGTTTCAGTTTTGCTAACTGCATGTAGGTCAATTGACTGCCAAAGCAGTCTGGGCTAATTTACTGATGCCACAATTTAACTGCCATGGTGCACTCAATCCAATGAATCCCAAACAAAACATCCAATGATATTCTGTTTTCTAAAATTTACTTGTGTAAAAATTGAATGGCATGGATAAAAATAATCATCTGTTCAAATATTCATATTCCCTATAGTACTTTTGCTACTATACAACTGTATTAAAATAACATTACATTAATTTTAATTAAGTTTTGCATTTCAAAGCATTTTATCCACATATAGTATGTTTTTATGCAACTTCTGTCAATACTTGAAGATAAAAGAAAAGCCAAAGGTTATATGTTAATTATTAATTATCTGTTGAAAATAATGTAATGAGCTTGGTTTATATCAGGTCACACTAACTCTCAACTATTGTTAGTGAACTGCTGGAGCAATAAAAAATATAGCTCCAGGAAGGGTAAACATTGCCTTGTTAGATCCTTGAAAAACAATAACTACTCTACCTTTTTGTAGGCTGTGTCATATACCCATGGGGGTTTTTTAAGTTCTATTTGATTGTGGGGTTTTGGGGGAGGGTTGTTTCTGGTTTTGGTTTTTTTGGGGGGTGGGAGGTGGGGGTGGCTTCTTTTTTTCCAATCTAACCTTAAACAGGTGTTGGCAGGTTCCTCCAGAAATATGTATTTCCTCCATAATATATACTCTGTAAATCCTGTCACCACAATCCTGCTATCATTTCCTTCCATCCATCTGGGCATTGAAGGTGCCCAGATGAACTGCACAGCCAGTGTTTGCTCAGGAGGGATGACCCCAAAGAATGTTTGTGTGTACAAATATCTACAGAGAGTAGAGAAGTCCCCCATGGAATTTGTTGACAGCAACAACACTGACACTCACAGCAGTGAACACATTCTGCTGACAGAGTAAACCAATTAATAGTGCAGGCACTGAAAAAATAAGTTGGTGAAGTTATTTAGTTTCCAGCTGCATTGATCTTTGCATCTGCTTTGCATTGATTATTAAAGCTCTAACTTTAGCAGGGGGTCATCCACATATGAGAAACTTCAGTGCCTTCAAAATTTTTTTAAAAAAGAAACAATTATTCTGTATATTATCAACACTAACTTTGAGAGATAAAAAGGTTGATGTGCTTATTTTAGAAGGCAGGTACTATCCATGCTGGGAAAAGTGAAATGCTATGACTTTGGAAGAGATTCAGGAGTGATATGAATCCCACCTTACTGCTACTCAACTGCACACATGTACCTAAAAATCAGCTCTGGAAAAAAAAAACAACAAAACAGCAAAACTAAAAGAACACACTAGCAAGGAAATAGATGTTTGTGGAAGCAGTAGTAAATGTTCCATAAACTACAAGCAATAAAAATTATTGTTTGCATGATTTAATGTAACTTTTAGAATACATGATTAGCAGTCAACTGTAAATAAACAAAACTTTAGGTAGAAAGGAAGAGCAGAGTAATAGATTGGAACTATGTCTTCCAGGCTTGAGCTCTCTTTCCCTGCTCTTTGGAGGAAGGACAGTTCAGATTTTGTTTCTTTTATGCTTCTCCTGCTGCCGGTGACTCACCTAGGCCAAAGTTGTCCACCCAATGCAACTAAAATTTCTGAAAACTCTGAGAAAAGCTATGGAGTATCTACAGAGGAGTATTCACATTTTCTCTTGAAGACCTCTTACTGAAAATTGTCAAACCTTTTCATTCTCTCTTCATATCAGAGTTCTTGCAACACTTCTGTTGTTTGCAGCTAAATTCACTTTTTTCTTACAGGGCTTTGAGAAACAGAAGGTTTGTTTGTGTTTTAAAAGGGGACAAAAAATTAATACTATGCTGCAAAGACAGAAGAAATACAAATATAAAGAAGAGTATCACTACTTTGGGCCAATATTGAACACCTGCTCTTTTGTTTTTGTTAGGAGACAGAAATGAATCATCTATTTTGGTGCAATCCTCTTTATTTACAAAAAACACATGCACCATCCTCATTCCTTTAGCACTGTGGAAACCAATCCAAATTACTTTTCTTGTCATAATTCTAAAGAAGTTATCTGGCTTCTTCCCAGGGTCCCACTAAGGATTGCCTTTCTCATTGTCTTCTGCTTTTTGCTGACAGGTAGTTTGGTAAAAAGTCTGCTAATGCTCTTATGTTTACAACCAGTCCCGTGGAAAACTCTCAAACCATGTAGCTCAAAGCACTCTCAGGCTCTGCCAAGAGGCCACTTGCCTCAGGCAGTCTTTTCCATTTGGACCAGTTCCCTCTTTCTCTAAAACAACCTTAATTTTATCTTCCTGTTAGCTTGAAAACTTATCTCAGTATATTTGCAAGAGTTAACCAAGGAGTAAGACTTAATATTGCCATTATAAAATCAGCATTATCTCCAGAAGCATTTTACATTCATATTTAGAAAGCTCAACTTTGATAATAAATTCTACTGAACAGAATATCACAACTATTAATTTTAAAGTACTGTTATCAGCAGTAAAAACTACATCCGAGCTTCCTTTCTATGCATATCCCAGGAACCACATATAATGAAACTAATTTATTTTGATTATTGCCTTTTGGGAATCTTCAGGCTAACTCCACTACGCAAATGCAAGAAGGAACTTTGGTTATTATGTTAAGAAAAGCAAACAATTTTCTTCTCCTGGTCATAAGTACATATAATTAAAACACCTACTTAGTTTCCTTTCTCTAATTTATTTTTTTTAATAAAGAACTCACAATTTTAATTTTAAAATCTTATCTTTACCTTCTGAATTTTAGTGGATTGAAGAAACAGATCAGTTAGCAAGCTTTCACAAATACTTTGTATCAGCTTTCCGTAATTCACTCCCCAATATAAATTTTTTCAATACAATATTGAGTCTGTCACTGGCACCATTACTTCTCTTTACAGAGAACAAACATTTTGTGAGCATTACTAATATAAGAATTAATCAGGTGCTTTTATGAAATGACAGTATTATAAATATAACCTCAGTTTTACAAAATCAAAGCAAAGAAAGTGAAGAATAACTCTCAGTACAGGAGATTTGACTCAATGGGTTATTTGTATAGTTAACAAGAAGGCAGGTCCCCACAAGTATCAGAGTATAAAATGTGAACACTGTGAAAATGGGGCGGGATGAATTGTCATTTGGAAGTGCCTTTTATACTGAGTGCAGAGGGAGTCCTGAGACAAGATCTAGTGTCAGCTAACCAGGCATATTGCTTGAAAGGTTCATTCAGAGAGGAACCTAAATTTTAGGTTGGGGAGAATGCAGAAAATGTCAGCCTAAAATAAATGTCCCAGTTATCCTCAGTAAAACTAGATCCACAGTTGAAATAAGCAGTCATAGCTCTATTGATTTCAAAAGAGCCTGAGCAATATAACAAGTTGAGATCCTGGTCCTATGAATAGCTCCTTTGACTTCAGTAGGATTACTCACACAGCCTATGAGTAACTACATACAGATGTGTAAGATATTTGCTAAGCAACAGACAAGAAGATAGCAAAAAAGAAAAATTATCTGTGAGCTAAACAATTTTTAAACATAAACTGTATAATCCTGCTGACATCTATGCACATGAATACTGTTACACATCGGGGTACTTTAATTATGCATGTTAATATTTCTTGGTTTCCCTACATCAGCTGTTGTTGGTTCCTTGCTCACCCTGAAACACACAGTATTGCTTTTGTTCCTTCAAAGCTGTTGTTCACGAACACACCATATTCTCTATGTTTTAGTATTGCAAAAGTAAATGTGTTACGTTCCATAAGCAATATCATATACACCAAAAGCCATTATTGTCTTTTCTAAAAGGAATACTTTAAAGTATTGTCATTTGAATGGAAAGCAAAAAAGCTCGAGCTGAAATGCACGTATTCTCTATATTCATTTGTGCAATCGACATAACTGAACTTCCTTGTTCTTATTAGAGTTACCATAGAAATGAGCCTAAAGCTATTACATGAATTGTTACTGCTATTAAGAAGTAGACTACTTCAGTTTCATTTGTCTATTTGTAAGAATTTTTTAATATTTAAGACAATAAAACTACCTTGGTATCAAAATCAAGGCAGAAAGGTGGAGGGTTTTTTAAACAAAGAAGCATATTTAACAAAAGGAAACAATAACTTGAGTGGCACCCACACACTGTATAAAGCAAGCATCTTCTACAATTCCATGTTTTTATGTTTGTATGTGCTGTTCTTTCAGACAGGTAAATGGTGCACAGCTGACTGTATAATGAGATGCTATATATAAATGATATTAACCTTTAAAGTTAGGCAAGCATTTTACACACACAATCCATGCTTTCAAGCATTTTTACCTAAAAATGCAATCATGCATTACTTCCTCATTGCTCAAGAGCTTTATAGTGTATTACATGAGGAAATAAGAATCTAAGTCATTTTTGAAGATATGCACTCTCTTTCTAGTGTTTAATTAAAATAATGTATAAAAAAGCAATTGACATTTTTTTCTGAAAAGTACAAATCTATTTTAAGTAATTGACTGATTCAATATATACAAATGCTTATTTCAGACTAGATATAGGAAAAAACACTTTTACAATCAGGGTGATGAAACCTCCATGCCTGGGAACATTCAAGCTGGATGAGGCTCTGAGCAGCCTGATCTGGTTGAAGTTGCTCCTTGCAGGAGGGTGGGATTGGATGAGCTTTAAAGGTCCTTCCCAACTCAAACAATTCTAGGTTTCTATGATTCTAGATAACAACACATGACACACTGGCACACGTGTTTTGTGTGCCTGAGTGGAGGAAGGAAGATACTTTATGTATATGAGTGATTACAGGCTTTTGGATTAAAGGTAACGATTCTTAAAAACATCTGATGGGACCAAGAGTACAAAAGGTATCTGAGCAGCAACTGGTTTACCTTAGGAATGGCAAATACTTTGGTAAAATAAATCAGCTAGAAGCTGTGTGGTTTATAATCCCATCTGTGTGAGTTTGTTAGTGACCTCAGTGTAATATTGTCAGCAAAAATGAAAAGTTCAATGCACTATTAAAAAGAAATCATTTGGATGCAGACTCTATCTGCAGTGTGATTCCTTTCAATCAGAAGTTCATGAGACAAAACCTTAGAGCCACTACAAATCTGGCAGGTAACCTATCAACTTCAGTAAAATGATCTATGAACAGATTGTCTTATAACTATTCTGAGCAGAAGACTGAATGAATACTTTAGATCTGAAACATGCAGAGAAAACAAATAATATTTTCTTCGTATTTCTTATTTGGCAAATGTGGGTGATATATCTTTTCTTGTATAAAGGAGGAAAAAAGTCAGATTGGAGCTTCATAGATAGGCTCTTGTGTGAATTCAGGGTATAAAATGCAAGAAGCCTAACAAATCATTTGGGAGAAAATGACAGCTTTTAGTTTTTCATCCAGGGAAATAAGAAATCAAATTTTACTGAGAAAGATGCGAATAGGAAGATTTGTGAGTCTTTGGAGGAAAAAGAAGGATGAGAGATTAAAATCTAGAGTACATATCTGATCTTTTAACATAGTGTAGGACTCTTCTAAAAATTGCTTTGCTTTTCCTAGATCTTGCAATACTTAGGAACTCCTTTATTTGATAAACAAAAGTATCTTTCCCTTTTTCTACTTCTGCATAAATTTCCATGCTTACCTGTAAATGTTATCTTGCTCTGTTATGAATGTTCCAAATTCTTTCTGTTTAGTTTTTGTTTTCTTGGGATTTGGGGCTTTTTTTTTAATCAAGATAATGCTGTAAGAGTCATGCTTTAGAAATCATCTCACCATATTCTGTATTATTCCTTTCAAGGAACAAGCTCCCTGAGATGAGCAATATTCTACTATATTACTTCAGCCCTGCTTAAAACCTTTTTTACAATGTCACAAATCCATAGGAGGGATGGGTGAGGGAAGGTGTCAAGGAATGCCAGGCAGGAGGCTGTTCATGTTCTCCTGCTCAAAGTTTCATTGATCTTTTTGGAACTATAAAATAAAAGAATGATACTTTCCATTTTCCCTCAATGCAGAAGGTGAATAACTTTGATGGTATAAGGTAAGACAGTTATCTCCTGTCCCTTGCCCTTTCAGAAGGCAGGAGAGAAGAAGAAAAGCTCATCTAGGAGTTAAAGTATAAATATAGAGTTCAAAAACTTGAGATAAAATATATCTTAAGAGACAGCGATGTAGAGAAAAAAGAAAAAAAAAAGCAAAATTTTGTTATGAGAAAAAAAAATTTAGCAAAGCTCAAAGTCTTAACTTAGGGAAAATTATTTCAACTAAATAAATGGAAAGACAAATAGATATGGACAAAGGAAATTGAATTCAGCGTAGAAAAACATCAGTTAAAGTATTTTGGAAGACATTTATCAATTTTCATATATACACAATGTAACAGTTTCTTACATGTATATATGAAAGAGACTGAATTCAAACTGCTCAGCAAGATGTGGGCAGTGCTCTGAGCAGTGGAAAGCAAGTAAGCAAGTATTTGCTGAATGAGCAATGAATTAGGAAAGAAATGGGAGGGAAAATATCTAAATTAGTGGGAAAACTGAGACATTCCCTCTCCACAATGAAAACAACTTGCTCCTGCTTTGTACTGGATTGAGGCCATGCTATGTTCAAATTGGAATCAATAACATTCCAATTTAGCCAAGCATTAGAGTCAGAAGGCAAAAAGGACAAGGTTCTGAATTTTCAGCTACACATAGGGCTCTATAAACCTTTAGAAAAATATTGTCTTACCTCAAGAGCCTGGTAAAATTCATTACTAAAAGATGACAAGAGCTGGATGGTAATGTTCCTCCTCCTTCAGGGCAAAGAAAATGGGGAGGAACAATAAAATGATGCACAGCTTTTAACAGCATGCTTTTCTGCATTTGCTTGTATTCTTATTTTACTTCTATTACTATAGTTTGGGTCCATTTTGAAGGTAACATCTGAAGAGTAAAACATTCCCATCTTTTAAGAATGATGAAACAGATGAAAAGGTCATCTGCCAAATGGGCTCTCAAGTAGATACTTCAGAAATCTTTGCATCAGTAGATTGTGTGTTATTCATACAAGTTATTTGCAACACTTAATTGCAAAATCTTATAAAATATGTTACATATAAAAAGAAGCTTTCTAGCTAAATTAAAGGAAAATATTGCATGGAATATTATAAAAAACTTGTATTTGACATGAACTGCAGCTGGTGGTCAAGAGTAGATTGAAAATAAAGGAGATTTCATTCAGCATTTGCAATTCATAATGCTACCAAACTCTAGGTACGAGAGAAAACCAAGTTTCTCTAGTTATACTCAAGGAAAGCCAAGATTCAGAACCAACCATGAAGCTCTGAGTTCTAATCCAGTTTCCAAGTCATGTCTTTCTCTTTTGCTCTTCTGAAGCAGCTGATTGATGTTTATGTTGCATTTATCGAACAGCTTATTTTAGCTTTCATACAGTCTTATAAGTACTTTTGATGACATTAGGCAAATAAATCTTGGAAAACTTCAGAAACTTTTTGTATGAGAAGGTTTTCTTTAGCAAATGATGCCTAACGACCACGTTAAAAACATTACATTTCAAAAATCTAGGAAAGCAATCACAGAACACAGACTAGACCCTCTACATCTGGAAATGGGTATTTCCAGATTCCTATTTGTTCTTAAAAAATCAATAATCCAAACTTATTAACATAAGAAATTATATCAATGAACTACTACATTCCATTACAACACAGTTATTTACAGAACTATCAATGTATTGAAGCAAATTTAAATGAAATAATATTAAGTTGAATAATGTGGTTTAAAGTAGCTTTCATCTATATTCTGCAAGTATTAAGAAACAGATGAGCATTTGCCCTCATAAAATTCTTAACAACGTTTATATGAATTAAAAAAAAGTACCAAAAGGAAACAAGTACCAATAACATACCTTTTCCTTTGTAGCACCACTTGAAGCTAAAACTTGACATTAGTACATTATAATTTCAGTGAAGGCCAATTATAAGTGCTAGTTACCTGGCACTTTTAAAGCATACATAAATTCACTGTAGATCTACAGTAAAAAAGTTATTCAAACATTCATTGTGCCAGTGTACTAGGAAAAAATCATTCAGTAGACCAAAGCTTGTCTTTACAAAAACTCCTAAAGATTATAGTACATTAAGCAAGTGCTCTTCCCAAAAATCCGCAGGATTAGAAGCTTCAAGAAGGGAAAACATCACTGTCCACAGATTTTAGACCTCATTTATCAGAGTGATGCCTTCTGGAACCTAAGGCATCAAGAGCAAAATGAAATATTACAACTATCAGTAAATAATCATATACACGTAGCAGCATAGATAAAGTTTAACCACATTTAAGTGTAATGAATTCTTAAGCAGGTAAGAACAAAGCTTTGGGGCAGATTTTTCAACACAGCTGTAAGAATTTAGGTGTTCAAAAAAGACTAAGGTGATTTTATGTATGAATATTAACTGAAGATTTTAATTGTGCCACAGGTTTACTGATTTTACTTAGCTCCTTTGAGGGGAGTTTCAAGTTGGATATTAGGAAACATTTATTTACAGAGAAGGTGGTCAAACTCTGGAACAGACTTCCTAGAAAGGGATCAGTGCCCCAAGCTTGTTAGTGTATAAGAAATTATTATTTATTTGGACAATACTCTTACTAGCATGGTTTAACCTTTGGTCAGCCCTGAAGTGGTCAGGCTAAATAATTCTTTGTAGGACTCTTAACTGAAATATTCTATTCTAAATATTCTAAATATTTAGATTTTCACCATAAGGAAAATTTACCTTTCTGCAACCTAGTGCTGTAATTCCTTTAATTTTTGACAGGAGAAAGAAATAAAGTTTTCTTCTTCTGCATAAAAAAAGCCAAGGATATAAAATGGCTATTTAAACTGCATATACAGGAGAAAGGGAAGGAGTGATTTTTCATTAAAATTCTCATTTTATTCTGAAAGATAAAGCTACTACAATAATCTTAAAGTTATTGATACCTCTCTCCGTCGAGAAGCCCAACAGGTTTGTTTGATTTTCCAAACGACAGCAGCTACCAGCAGTAAGGATAAGAAACAACTGCAATTACAAAAGAAAAAAAATAATAATTGTAACTTGTGAAGAGCTAGTGTTTTTAGTATCAAAGGTAGCAAAAAGGAATTCCAGCATGGAAAAATAAACCCCCAAAATTGGGGAAAACTAAACTCTACCAGAATTACAAAGAGTCAACTACTCATGTTCAAAAACAAAAGCAAATGCACAGCACATGCTCTGGTTTCCTCCTGGAAATGTTAGCATTGTTTCCATTAGTGTGGGCTGAGCTCCCATACAACCACCCACATAACCACAACAGCCTCAACAAATATGCACTGCATGAGCCAAATTTAGTAGATGGAAAAAGTGGACAAAGTATAGAAAAAAAAAAATTACACCAATTTATCTTTCACTTTGTAAATTCTGAGTAATTTCCTGGGATGCAGGAAGAGTAACTGCACAAGGAGTATAATTAGTTTCAGGAACTGGGTTTGCTTGCACATGACAATAAGCCTCTGTTATCTTATTGAGTATTTCTGTGGTTAATTGTCCAGGGAAGACATCTCCAAGGACATCACCACATTACAGTTCCAAAGACACAACAGAAGAAGGAAAAAAATTAAAATTAAACACCTGTAGTGCACAATCAGAACATATACCATTTCTATTGCTTCAATATCTTTGTATAGTAACATTTAATCCATAAAGTATTTTGGTAGGAAGATCATTCAACACTCAACCTCTTAGTGTATTTCTGGATACTGACAAAAGGCTTCCAAAGCTGACACTTGTAATCACTCAGAAGATCTTTCAAATTTTTAGACAGCTTTTTTATACAATTATGTAATTTTCTTAATTGTGTGAGGACCTTTCACACGTTGTCACTTCTGCTGTACACAGTGGTTTCAATTAATACAACACTAACTACTGCATTATTTTATGCATCCATAATTTTTTTTCTGCCAAAAAGCTCCAAAATATATTCTTTAATACAGGAAATATCAAAATTTCTGTAAGTAGTATAGTTCAGAGGAGTACTGTGGCAAGTGAAAAATAATACCAACATCTCCCTTTAGAAGCAAGTACAAGTGACTGCAAATTTATTTTTGATTGTCTAGGGAAGACCAGAACTAAAAAAAAACGCTGACCACCAGAATAAATTCAGTTTTGCAACAACATCTTTTAAGGTTTTTAAGTCAATAAGTACTTCTAAATAGTATTTCCCAGAAATGTTTCCCCTCCTCTACACTGCACTGTCCAGCTGGAACCTTCAAGAGATGCTTTAGGGCAACATCAGGGTACTGATGTGCTGCTATAGATTGGGATGTTGTGCATGAAGTAAGGGAAAGCCATCTCACTCTTCTCCTCCTCTACAGCCCTACCAAAACCCACCAAATTAGGGAAAGAACAGCAACTCTGTTTGCAATTATTAACTCAGTACTCCTGGAATTTAGAAAAGGTTAATACATGCAGGGGAGCTGGACACAAGAAACTAAGAGAGCCTTGCACTGTGTGACTGCTTTATTATGACCAGGAATAGAATCTCTACCCTTAGAAAATTCTGCCCTTCAGATTTATTAACTTCTTGAACAGTTCAGTTAGTAGAATAGAAAATATTCAGAGTTCTGGCTGAAAGACTTCAGACAAATGGATTTTGTGCTCTGCACGTCAGTGGAGTGGGTCACACACTGAATTTTCTTGTCATCAGTCAAAATATCAATTACTTGCAAAGCTAAAATCAGAAATGAGTGTCTCAAAAACACACCCAAAAATTACCATAAACCATTGGAAGTTACAGCATTGATAATGTGACTTTTGTATAATCTTTTCTTGGGAACTCTCTTATCTTTTTTTTTCTTTTTTTTTGGTAGGGAAGTTCAATATAAATAGAAGGGGAAAAAAATCAAAATTCATGCTAAAGAGAAGACATGGAAAATACATTTTGTGAAATTAACCCAGTTCCAGGCTGTGGCGAGATAACATCATTGGTTTATGTAGGGCAATAAAAATTAAAGCTGACTGCAAAGGATCTCACAATACAGAGTGACTTGGCAATAAAATAAGAGAATGAAATTCAGTGACAATGAACTGAAGGCAATGTGCACAAGAAAAAAACCCCACCACAACTAGCTACAAATACACAATGATAGGTTCTAAATTAGCAATTACCACTCAAGAAAATGATCTTGAAGTCATTGCAGATAGTTCTTTGAACATATCAACTGAATGTTTAGTAGCAGTCAAAACAGAAAATAAGATGCTAAAAGAGATTAGAAAAGGAATAAAGAACAAATCAGAAAGCATTGGGATGTCAGTGCATAAGGCTATAGTGAGCCTGTACCTTGAAGCAACCATCACCTTATCTCTAAAAATCTAAGCTGAACTTAAAAGGTATACAAGAAAGCAGTCAGCTTGGCCAGGGGAATGAAATAGCAGGAGAAATAAGTTCTTTTTGGCTTTGAAACAATAGAGAGTTGAAGGGAGCCATGATAAAGACATTAACATCACAGACAAAAAATGTAAAAAACCAGCAGGATGGGTGAAGGATGAAGTCTCCAGTCTCCTATTATACTTCTTATCTCCTCCTTGTGACAGAGATATAAAAAAAAGTGCAGTGCAAATTAAATGAATTAAAAATTGTCCATTGAGCAGATAAAAAAGAAACTGTTAGAAAGGGACCAGCGTTAAAAAAAGGAATTTCTAGATGGGTTGCAAAGCTCCCACAGTATCAGACCCACTCAGTTTTGATGGGACAAATATATAATAGCTGAGAAGTCTATGCGTGACACAAAGACAAAAGTGGTTAATAATGGTTAATGGCACAGAGGTTGAAAGATTGTACAATGGTTAATTTTTAGATTTCTTTTTTTTTTTAAATACACAATCACTGTTAAATTTTGTTTATGAGAACAAGGAAGCCAGGCCTCATTTACTTTGCAAAGGCTTTATTTTCCCCTTGGAATGAAGTAGTTCCCAACCAGTTTAAAGACCAGTGAATGATAATTCAGTACGAATTACTGCTGAGATGCTGAAACAAAAAGGGTTAAAACAACCTTAAATACTCAGGTCCACAGTAGTAAGCAGAGCTTGAGAGATAAATTCATCACTCAACAAGGTACTGCCAAAACAGATACTATCAGACTTGTTCTTAAAGCTCTGCCATTGGCGTTTTCTGAAAGGAGATTGGAAAACATGGAGAGAATACAGAGAAAAAAATCACAAAAAGTATTCAAAACCTGGACAAAATCTTTTGCTGACAGTGACTTTCATCATTTCGCTTTTGGAAAAGATCATGTGGCAACTTGCCTACAGTTAATCCACATGATCACAGATTATGTTCACCATCTCTGACTCTCCAGTTGAGACTCTGAGTGACATCCAAATAAACAGATTTATGGATAAATGCCTTTGCAAAGCACTTGGGTTATGAAATGCCAACCCAGAGTACAGAGCTAATGACTTTCTGCACTTACCAATGTAAATCTTCCCTATAAGACAATTGCCATACTCAGACACTTTAAACCACAGCAGCCCAAGCATTACCAAGATTTTGTGTTCTCCAGAACAAAGAAATAAAGCACCAGAAGATAAGGACACAGCTTTGCTCAGTTTCCCCTTCAAACCAAGTAGAACAAAACAGGAGGAAACACTAAAAAATCATGCTTGAAAATGAGCAATCCATCCCCAGTTGCCCGGAGTACTGGAAGTTACTGTCCTAGCATGATTTCAGAGACAATAAACAACTGGAGAACTGACAAACTGCAGAGGAAGAAGTCTTGAACACAGTTTGTGTCCACGACAGCAGAGGAAAGTGGCCAAGGAAAGGATGCAAGAGAGCACCAAGAACCAACAGGGAGGTCTGGGCAATGCAGATGCTCTTCCCAGAAGGGTCTGAATAACAGAGAAAACAGACATGGTGATCTAATAGAACAAAGAGAAGGGAAATTGAAAGGAATAATTACTGCCTGCATAACTATTTTTACAAGCTATAGAGCAAATTTTTGACTTCCAGAGGTCACATTTAGGCATATTTAGTGCAGACCTGGCTGAGGAAATGAAAGTGTTTTCCATAACTCAGAAATTAGTTTCTCTGTGTTTCTTTAGGCGGCAAACTAAAAAGTGTTAGGGGAATTAATGGATGTGTTGCTTCTTGGTATGGGCAAACTGAAATAAAATCTGTAGATATCCTTAAAGAAACTTGAAATTGCATGGATAAATAGAGGGGAAAATGTGTGAAATGTAATGATCAGCATGTTTAGACTAGATGAATTAATGACATGTTTGTGCCTTAAGGTCTATGAATGCATTATTAGTACACTATGGAATTCCTTCTTTTTCATTACATATTAATGCCTATAAATTAGATATGGTATCAAAGTAGTATTTTTGTTAAAGTGAAGTAATTTACTTTTTTTGCAGAGATGCAAAAGGAACTGTTTCATGAATTAAGCATAAATATTTTAAGAATCAATACTGTAAATGGAAGGTAAACAGAACAAAATAAAATGTGCCATCCTTTGTCATTTCTTTTCTCATTCTCTTGATTATTTAACACAAAAAGAGAATAATTGTTGTTTCTATGATTTTACTTAAGACAGTAATTTGCACAATAAATCAAAACAAATTTCCAGAAATGGATGAAAGCAAATTCTTTTTCAAAACTTTAACTTGCATCTAGTATACTTTTAGATGTACTAAAATGAAAAATGATATCAGATTCTACTTTGAGTACCCATCACCTTTACTATTCTTATAGGACAAAGTACAGCAGCAACCCACAGCTGAGCATGGGGCAGCATCCCTGCCTGGGAGCACAGCTGGGCCAGCACAGGGTGTCAGGACTGTTCCAGCACCTGCCATCATCATGTCCCTGTGCTCCAACACGTGACAGACCCATCCTTGAGTTCCAAGGGGAATTCCTGCATTGCTGGCTTAGTGCAGATTGGGAATGGGCTGCTGAGCCAACCCCTGAGTGCCCCCGTGGACCAACCCTGGAGCTCAATTAGAAGATTTACAATGTTCACTCCAGACCCAAAGGGGCTGTCAGTCCATGGAACTAAACTAGAGCCAGTTTAAAGACAGAAAAATGCACTCAGTGAGGACGTCAGGTCCTCAGCACCATCTTGCTCAAGTGATGATCTGTGTATCCCCACTGCTCACCAACAGACAGAAGCTCCCAAAATTCCTTTCACCAAGTTTGTTAGGGACATATCCACAAACCTCCTGCCAGTTGATCTTTCTTTGACGAGGGCACAAAAATATACAGCTCCCTAATTAGCATTATAAAGAGTGACCCCACTGTATTGTTTCTCTTCTGTTACTAACATGAACAACAATTTAATATATTCAGTAAAACAAACTGATGAAAAAAAAAATCTTTTTAATGCAAAGAAAACAAGTCTCACGCCTAAGTTAATATTTTCAAGGTAGTACTGCAAAAGTTTCCTAACAGATCACACTGTTTTACTAAGAACTGCTTTCCCAACACATCATTTACTATCTTTTTATTGGCAAATAGAGCCCATTTTAATTGATATTTTATAAAGCAAGCACAATTCTAAAATAAAAATAATTGAACAATTATTTTTCTAACACCATGATTTCAAATACCAATTATTGTCACAGCAATTGATTTCTCTCATTGTGCTTGACAAGAATATTGTGTTTATGATTATGATGTGCTGGGTTCAGCCATCCTTGTGTTAACTGGTATACACATGACAAGTAGCTCCAAAGATTTCAACAGGATTATCTGAAGCACAAAGAATTGTAAACATAATATTAGAAGTCTGATATGTATGACAGCAGTATAATTTTTAAAAAAATTTTTTAATGATTAATTAAATTGCTATGAATCACAAAGTTTTATAAACATCATTATAAATAGGACTATTTCAGTGATTAGCAATTCAGAATGATTCTGGCAATGAACTGTTTCAATTCCAAATTAAAATGTATAAAGACTTAGGGAAAGTCTTGGCTAGCAAGGAAGTAGAATTTGCAAATTCCAGTTCATGGCAACACAGTGTGTGGGGTCAGAGAAATAAATCCTGGCTGTGGAGCCAAGACATTTCAGCCAGGAGCACTGAATTCCTGCTCAGGGAGAGCTCTGGCTGGCACAACCAAGGAAAGGCACTGCCAACAAAGCCAGCATCACCATCCAGGGAATTCAGGAATGTCCTTTTCCTCTTCCTGCTTGTCATGACCATACCAGCAGCACCAGCAGCTCCATGCACAGGCTCCCACACTCCATTTTCTGGAACTGATTAGCTAAGAGCTGCAATCTTTACCTCTTCAGCTACAAAATGTCATTGTTGCACAACCTTAAATATGACAGGGCTTTTGCCATCAGCCTAGATCAATATTCCATTCTTCCCCCGCCCCAGTTTCTTTCTGAATTAAAGGAACCCATGGCAAATGTGAGCCCTGTAATCCAAAAGCCACACAGAGGGTTCAGGCACTCACTTCTTGCTTTCCAAACTGCAAAGTTAAAGAACTGCCTGAATATGAGGTAAAGTATCTACGATGGTATTTAAAACTCGAAGTATTACAAAAAATAATTTAAATGCAAATTTGTATTTATTTGTGTCTTAAATGGAATTCACACAAGTTAAGCAACAAGTTTCAAGTTCATTTGAAACTAATTACACGGATAATTCTTCTTATCCAGATGACTGATTAAAATGTTATTTTTTGATGCAGTCCTGAAAAATCCATATATCCCCATAAATAACTCTTGCACAAAGTCACATAAATTCCCTTAAAATTCTCTTCTCATATGTCTATAACTACCAAACTTACACAAAACAAATTAAGAGTTAAAAAGAAATATATATCTGCCTTCTAATCTGGTCCTTCCAGGCTCAACACTGTATCTGGTAAGAATGCATGGAAAATAATATCCAAATAAGATTTTTTTTTTTATTTTGGCATGGTTAAAACCATAATACTATCAAAAGAATGCTGTAATATGCGGCTCCACAGCAGCACACTAAAAATCACTATTAGAAACATCCCAAAAATAATTTTCTTGAGTCAGAAGAGCAAAGTTAAGTAAAATGATAAACCAAGACTTCAGTAATGGTATTAATAAAAATTCAGAATTTCAGCTCTGATTACATTATGGGAAACAGGGAGATTGAAGTATCAGTGGTGTCAACTGCACTTTATATGAATTATATTTACAAGTAAGCAGTAGCAATGAAATATAAATATAGAATGTATTAATTTTTTAATCAGAATAGCTACTTTTTTGTGCTAAATAATTTATTAATATATATTGAATACAGAAGACCAACTTAATCCTTCCTTTCCCAAGGCATAAACTCTTATAACAGTTTAAAGTCATCTCTGACAACTGCCTCTGCAAAACCTGGCTTTATTGGTCTTTCCTGTGCAATGAAACATCAAAAATCTTGAAAGTAAAGAAGAAAGAAATGTTGCAACAGGGAATTTGCAATTAGCAGAAAAATTATTATGAAA
Organism: Certhia americana; assembly: GCA_018697195.1. NCBI lineage: Eukaryota > Metazoa > Chordata > Aves > Passeriformes > Certhiidae > Certhia > Certhia americana. The sequence continues at coordinate 7,179,105 of CM031862.1, forward strand.
AAAATTATTGGTATTTTTTTCATTATGTACATGTGGCACAATGCTATAGAGGATGGAGGGGTAGCATTAAATAACATCATTCAATAAAATAATTCTTTAAAAAAGTGACTATAAAATCCACACACATACATTTTTTAGATTTCTATTTTCCTACATACATAATTCATGCACATATCCACAAAGCTGTGGTTTTTATGTTAAATATACCACAAGCTGCTATAGCAAGTATGAATGAATGATCAATTATACAAACAGCCTTTATATGCAACTAAAAAGGGAAAATGGATGCAGTGTACACAGAGATGCTGTTGAGGGACCAACATTCCCATTTAATCTGCCAATCCAATATCAGACTAAAGTGAACCATGAAAAAGGACTCTGAAATATATTACACAATAAAGCTCTAGATGTGAACTTTTATCCTCTGTAGTTCTTCCTTTCACCTCTTAGAGGCAACAAATAAAAAAGATTTACAATCAAAGTGATTTAATCTCATGCAAAATGAAATTAATCTCCATAGAATAAAGAGAACGTCACACCCATGAAGCGTAATTATGTTTCTTTTAGTCAAGGAAAAGACCTTCCCATTTCATATAATTATATGGGTTTGCCCTTCATGGGTGAGATACTCTATATTTCTCCAAATAAGTGATATTACATGCAAAAAATATATAAAATTTATATATATCTGTCCACTGAAGTATTGGATTAATTATGAAATACAGAATTTAATATTTTCTGCAGTAGCTTTCCAGAATAATTAGAAATTGAATTTTGTTTCTATTACAAAATAGTTGTACTTTCACTTTTGTTTTTGTTTTTTTTGCAATGGTCTTCCTGATTTATGCTTATTTAGGATTTAAAATTTGGAGGGGGTGGGGAAAGAAAATGTCATTTATTCTAATTACTGTCAGCTAGTGAATTTGGGGAAGAATTGTCACCAATGCTAAATTTCAGCAGCCTTCCAAAACAATAGACTCACATTATTTCAAGAATTTTTTTTCAAATATTTTTTCAATATTTTCGCTCGTTCTTATTTTCCACTGCTCTCTCTAGTGTAGCTATTATTCTTTAACAATACATCACAGAAATATAAAATGGTTTTAGAAAGCCACCATACCATGTCAGCATTGTTTAGCATGATAGACTGAAATATTACCAAGCAATTGAGCACATTCCAAAAACCTTTTCCCTTCAATCTGTAACAGTTCCAATACTTTCCAAAGAGGCAAATACACTCAAAGGAGTGGGTGTAAAGAAGTTATAACTTTCCTTTTTAAAAGTTCTGTTAAAATTAAATTTTCCTGAGGACAGAGCAAGGATTTTTTAGATTTCCAGGCCAAAGAAGCATCAATCAAGAAGAACACTAAAAATTCTATAAGTGTACTGGATAAAGAATACAAAGCTTCTGATTTCCCTCAATAAGATATTAGAATGTCAACTGAAGAAGACTGAAAACATATTAGGAAAGAAATATAATTTTTCAACTGGTGAATGTTTTCCTAAAATAAAACCAAAAATTACTGAAAAAAGGAAAACCAGCTATGATATAGAACACGACTGGGCCACATATGAAGATTAAATTCAGATTAAATAATTTAAATAGTTTATATAACTACTTTTTAATGTGCAATTCTTAGTGTGGCTTTTGGAGACCACAATAGAATTTCCATAATTTTGCTTCTTACTGGCAAAACATATCCACCCCTACCTTGGATTCCAACAGATAAATTGGAAAGACCACAAAACCTCCCACACAAAATTCCTCATTTGGTATTAGGAAATTCTACTGGAATATTTGCATTAATATTTCAATACAGAAGATGAATTCCTTTGAATTAAGGTGTCTCTTCTAAAAAGGAATAATCAGATTTAACATTTTCGAACATATGAAATTCACAGCCTAGCACTCAGTCTAGCACTGTCTTTTCTCTCTTTCTGTGATTTATTACAGCTGAGCAGAGGGACCTGGAATATTTCTGCCTTGCCATGAGGAGATTGCTCATTTCTTGGCTGTCATTCAGTGCCCAGCCCGTCACAATGACCATGCCTGCAGACACAAAGCTGCTTGTCACCCGCTGTAATGGGCAATGACACCACTGCCTGAAGGAAAACACTAATATTTTTTACTTCCTTTATATTTTGTTATTGTTTTCCTTCATCAGCTTTCACTCCACTTCACTGTATTCTTTACATCTGGGAGCAAACTCCTAAAGTGAACTTTGCAACTGGCACACGTCATAAGACTGAATTTCTTCTCTTTGGAATTAAAATGACAAAAGAAAAATTTCAAGTTCATTTATCACAGATGAAAACCTGTTCAGTTCTTTTGTTTAAAGTACAGTGGACTGGAGTTTCATAAAAAGTGACCAGGATTAAGCAGTCTAGAAGAAAAATTGTGGTGAGCACCGATGCTGTAGAAGAAAACAAGTGACTAACTGGATTTAAGACTATACAATACAAAATGTAGGGAATAAAACCATAAACATTGTATGAATTATCTGTGATGCTTCTTAGGATACAAAATCCAATGCAGCTGTAGAAAGACAGCTGAAAGGAGAAAATGACAGATCTTCAGGAGGCACAATGAACATCTATCACTGTATTTGATACATAAAAAGGTAGTGAGACTTTCAAACTTTAAATGCACTGACTTTAAGGAACAAAAAATCCCAGACCCGTTTCATACACAGGTACATAGGCCTTCTTCAGGTATCTGAGTGACTGTTTTGTGTTTTGAGGAAGGGAGTCTGTTGAAATCAAAATATGGCGAGCACTAGTGCACTCACACACTTCCAAATGACTCAAAGGACAAACAGAGAAATGAAAAACAGGAAGAAAATAATGGAAAACAGTTCTGTTCACTGATGGATTAAGTGACTCATCCCTTGTTTTGAAGAGCAACTGATCCAGAAATACTGGGGAATCTCTTCTGCCTGCAGGCCAACAACAAGGGGCTGCCTTCTCCAGAAATATGAACACACCAAATAACTGCACAGTGATGACAAAGTTTCTGTATGATTCAAAGAGCAGAAGACACAAAGCTACATTTATCAATTCAAAACAAATATTTAAAGAAAGGAAACATAACTCGAATTTCCCACCACAGTACAGACGTGCTTCTCCCAGTGGAAGTCAAACATCTCTGTGCTTCTAAGTGAGGTGAAAATTTTTAATTCATCATTAAGTAAAAATCAATTTTATTCTAGCCCCAAAAGTAAAATTCATTTGGTATGATAACTTGTTTTCCATATCAGTATAAAATACTCTAATTTAGATTTATAAGAGTTCTGGATTTTCTGAGATCCCAGCCTTGGTGGACGTGATCTCATCTCAACACACTGTTTTTTGTCCTTCTCACAGAGATCAATATTCAAACTCATAAAGATAAGCCAAAATCCAGCACTAATTTACCATTCTTCATTTTAGCAGAAACAAAACATCAAGTCAGGGATACAGACCAAAGGATGCTGGTGAAGAGCAGGAGTTCTTCCACTGCAAATTCACCCCCAGGGTGGATTCAAGCACTGCAGCTCTCAGGAGCTCTGCCACTGCTGAAATGCAGCCACCCCCTCCCACTGTAGAGAACATAACTGAGGGGACTGCTCAGAGATTCTAGCACACAGTCCTACATATGGAGTTAATAAATCTGGTTCTTCAGCATCTGCTGCAATTCCTATTGTAGCTCATGCTCATCTTCACTAAAATACCCATCCCCTCCTTCTGCAATAAGCACTGGGTATATTTTGAATATTGTTTTCTTTCACTTATATGCTTACAGAGAGATTTAACAGAAAGAATGTACTCCTGATCCTAAATGAGCATAATTCTTCATTGAATTTCTAAAAAAACACACAGAAGAAGGATTTTCTAACTTTCAAAGAGTCCCTATTGTTTAACAGTGCTCTACTTATTAAAATCTGGAGATTCTGTAATTTATGACAGTCTGGAGATATGTTACAAAAGTGACTAAAATATTCTATTAAGTCAGTCATCTTCATCCAAAGTACCAGAGGCAAGGGAAGTAATAGTTCTGGGAGCACAGAGAACATGCCTGATGAGTTATTAGTTGGTACCAAGCATTTGAAAAAGGCTTTAAAAACACAGTTCTGGCAGTAGCACTTGCTTATCATTTCCTATCACGAGTGTATTAACAGCTAACCTTTGTCATCTGCACCAATTTCATGCTTGCCTGGTTTTTGATTATGAGATTTAACCACATTTCTTACCAGAATTTATGCTTCAGATTCTTAATACGAATAATTGTCTGGGAATTGCTTGAGTACTGCTATAAATTCTGTTATACTGTTATAATTTTATTTAAAAGCAGGTATAGAAATCAAGTGTTTCTTAGCTCACCATTTAGGATTTACTCAAATCATAGGTAATAAAAACTAACAATTATTGAACAATCAATTTTCAGGGATGTTAGATGTGATCTAAAGAAGTAAATAATGTTTTCAGAAACTAAAGCTACTTCATATACCCTTATGAAATGTCTAAAATGTGCTGGCACCTATTTAGCTAAATCCATATATTCATGTAAGACTTGAAAACACTGGAAATTTCTTTATCCCTTAGAACTGGAAACAAAAAAACAGTTTAGGATATTGTGGCGTTTAGTGGTCAAGTTAATAGAGAACATACTTCCTTTAACTGTGCATACTGCATTTCTTCAGTGTAAGAAAGATCATTCACATTTGCTGCCTGTGAAATTTTCCATAGAGATCTGTACTTTAAAGAAAGTGGAAAGGAAAAAGTCACAGATTTCTCAATTTGTGCAATGGCTAAAAGTCTTCAAAGCCTTGAGCACAGCAAGACGGTTGCCACACTCTCTACAAAACAGTTTGGAATCTGTTACTACTCTTAGATTGCATTTTTATTCTTAAAGAAAACATCACTGAACCAAGTGGCTGCAACAAAACCTTCCAGTAGAAAAAGAAAGAAATTAAATGGGGTGGGGGTCTTTAATACTGAATATCATGGTCTGAAGCACTACAGTTTCAATAATATTCTGCTTATTTTTTTTCAATATAACTTCTATTTATCTTTATCTTAACCTAGAACTTCTTTGTTCTAGGATATACAATATCAGTATCTTGGTAGATCAAGCATTAATTGCAGACCTAATCATAGATTTTGTGCTTTATTATATATAGTTTTAAATAAAGTCCTTACAGAATAATACTTTTAAAACAGTTCATCTTGATGCATCAGGACAGTTCTAAAAATGCCTGTTTTAATGTTTCTGATTCAAGCAGTAAAATGTCCACTTCATCCTTCAGGCTGGAACACAAAACCTATAAGGCAACAGTTTTAAACTATACTTTTGTCTGATTGTGGAATAGCTATTATTGTCAAATGGGTCTATTTGCTGCTTTGGCCAGGAAGGGTGAACAGCATTTTGCCACATCCTCAGAAATAGAAGTATAATACTGGATGGAGAAATGCAAAGGCAAGTTTATCAAAGCATGTTCAAACACGTTTTGTTATCAAGCACATTCAAATTGTCTTTAAACACAATTACTTTCTCTATCAATAATCTTAGTAAATATGGCCTGGGTTATTACTGTTTCCACTGTCATTTTCCACAGTCACAATATACCTCATTCCCATTCAGTAGACAAAACAAAAACCCAAAACAAACAAACCTGGACCCACACAAAACCAGAAACAAACAAACAAACCCTTACTAAAATTATTATTTTAGGCTACAAACTGTTGACATCCTACCTGGGGCATTTACCCAGAACAAACTGCATGAGACAGACCATCACACCAGGAGAGAAAATGCCATGTACCCATAGAGATGGCTGCACCACCAAAGAGTTTATAGTTCACCTTTTCTAAGGCTGCACCAGGCCACAGAGCACCAACAAACTGCTCTTAGTTTACCTCTGCTATTTCTCACAGGATCCCTCTGGTCTGTTGTACTTGGCCAGACTTTACTTTCTTCTACATGGGTTTGTAATCTAAACGTTTGCATAATAATCATAATTTTTAGAGCTTGCTATCTCCCCATGAAAAAAAAAAAAAAAAAAAAAAAGAGAAAAAAAACCCCAAAATGCAAAAAAAATCCCCAAGAACCAAACACCCAAAACACCACTAGACTGACCTTTAGGCAATCAGCATTTTATTGCTCTGTTTGTAGTGAATGAGGAGAAATGGGATATTTTATATCGCCTACTAAACTCCTCTCCATTAGCCAATGCCCTGAGTACAGAAAACAGCAGGCTCTGTTCATTTCTGTGCCCTTTTTGGCAACAGCAATAAACAGAATTTGGACCATTCACAGTATTTAAGAGTGATTCTTTAGGTACAATTCCTCAAAGCACAGCGATTAAATCAACAGAGAGGCCATACTGAGAACTTGTGAAATAAAGTCATGGTTGTTCCAGAAATACAGAAAGTCTGATGAACATACCTGTCTGTCACTGTTCACATTTTATGTATGCTTCATGGTTATTGGGAAATATCTTCACAGCAAGATTTCAAAGCACTGTAACTAATCCGGGTATATTCAAGTTTGTGACATTTTATAAGACAGCTGAACTTTTAAGAAGTCTTTAGTGGAGTTTTGTTCACATTCTAGAACAGTTGTTCATTTGCAGTTGAAGCCCATCCCTGCACTGCTGCCAGAACCAGATCTCAGGCATCAGCTACTGCCTTTCACAATTAATCTCTAACACATGAAAGCATTAGTAGCAACGTGCTGTGCTTTATTAAAAATAACAAGCTATTGAACAGAGCCATCATTTTAAATAATTCCATAAAAGTGTTTATAGAAAAATCACATACATGAATTAATTGAATTTAGCTGGCTTTTCTTAAACACCGTAATATATGGTACAAACCCAGCTAATCTTTATGAGGTGTGAAGAACTGTACCACTGAATACGAAATACATAATTATGTACTGCAAGATTCCAGCAGCTGCCTTTAATTGGCCTAGACCCTCCACAAATGTAAATTATGGAACACAGTTTAAAGGCCTCCTTTCAGGCATTTCTCAAGATTCAGAAGCTGGTTAAGATATTGGTTTGATGGTCAAGTGTCATCAGGATTTCAGTTAGAAGACAAAAAAAGCGATTTACCTGAAGAAGGTGACAAAGAACTGCACCAGATCCATGATAGTGTTGTGCTGTGAGAAGGCAATCTGCAAATAAAATAGAAGTAAATTACAACATTTTCAGACTCAACAGCTCTTTTTAGGTGAGGGCTGTATGGCTCCATGGATGATTACTTTCAAGTGTAATTTCAGTCTAGTCTGCACACACCTGCATTTATGATAAAGTGAGATGAGCAACTAATTCCCATATCCTTGCTGCTATCAAAATAAAAACAATGGAATACAATACTTTTACTGAAGTAAAGTTAATAGAAATATCCACTTAATATGAGCAATAAAAACAAAATAAAAAATGTTAAGAAATCATATTGTTATAAATTATCTTGTTCATAGTCAACTATTTTGACCAACACCATCTTCCATTTTAATAACAACACTGAAAAAAGATTTTAGAGAAGACAAACAACATATAGTGCTTAAAATTAATGCATTTAAAATATTTTAATTGTATAATATTAAAATTAATGCATATGTTAATTTAAGTTTAAAAAAGATAAATCTGGTGCATAACAAAACAGTTTCTAAACAAATTACTTTAAAGACAAAGTAATAAATATTCTTTTGTACTACATTTTAACAGCCTCACCAGAACATGCATTAGTTCAGCTCCTTGCTGTAATTTTTGTGAATATTTAAGAATTATCTCTAAGACAGCATATACATAGAGACATCCACACTTGTATGCAATACAGCCTATAATTATTTTTTAAGTACTTTTTGCTAATGTTAAGAACAGTACTTAATATTTATATCTACAAATATCCGTAAGTCCCTTCTTACTCATTTTTTTCAGTCTATAATTATCAAACTAAAGATACAGAGAATCTTCTACTTTGAATTCTACAAAGTGTTTATCTAACTAAATTTACACCACTGTGTTTAAATAATTGTTGGGTTTAGATATCTTTGTGCATTCAAGATCTGATCTTGACTAGCAATTACACCAAATTACTCTGAATCCCTTTCATAGCTCACTAGTGAACTTTTGGAATGATAATTCATGATACTCAAGAATTTGCTTTTTTTTTCTTTTTTTCTTCCTTTTAGGTCAAAGCTATAATGTAAACTTCAGTAATGATGGGTTTACAGTGCCTTGTGCCAGCCAAACACAGCTAAACATAGATCAACTACCCAAAAGATACATCAGAGAAAAGACCAGAAGAGTTCTTTGGCCCAGTATAAAGGGCATCCCAAGCACAAACAATTGTTTAAGTACACCTTGAACAAAAATGAACGCTTTCCAAACTCATTTTTTGTATTTTAAATGCTGTCTGGATTTATTTCAAATACTATTTAGTACTCAAATTCACTCCTGGTGTTTCCAGAATGGTTTTCACAAGTACCATAGTTTAGGTTTAGCACATGGAGAAAAAAAAATGCGAGTTTTGATAGAGTTCACCTTTTGAAATGCTCTTTTTTGAAGGAGCATTTAGATTTTGCATTACTACAATTATTTTCATTCAAGGTGTCAGAATTCCTTAACAGCTTCTGTGAGTCTAGAAACAACTCCAGACTGCAATCAAGCCTCACAATCTGATCACAATCATACCAGGAAAGTTTCACCTTAAATGTGTTTAAGAAACTACAGTGCCTCTATTTCTCCTTTCCAACACACAACAAAAATGAAGTCAGCAGATTTACAACATTTAATTGATTCTGTATCACTATCAATAATGAAATTATTTCCACAGTCCAAAGCTCAGGAATATGAAGTTTTTGCACAAAAATGGACAGAAAAGGAATGGTTCCATGTTTTCCAACTTCTATTAATCAAATCATCTACTCAAGATAAGTGCAATGTTCTTCTGCTGGAGTCCATGCTTTTGAATTTATGGAAGAATATCTGTCTGTGAGACTTGCTTGCTTGGTTGTATGGGATTTTCCTGAAAGTGTTCATACTTTCAGGCAGAAACACTGTTAGATAGAAAGTTTCAGCCCAAAAGTAATTTCCAATTTTAATCAAACATCGTCTAATAATTATATTAGAGTTTATGTTTGAAAGATGAACTACAGTATTTTCTGAACAGTATCATGCATCTTTGACTAATTTCAACACAGAATATTAACAAAAAGAATACATATTTTAATTATAAGTCGACCACAAAGAAGCAAGTAAATGTTATGAACCTAGGACTGATACAAAGAACCATAATACAATTAAAAAGATTTATTTCCCTTGGGATTTCATATAGATATGAATGTAATTGTCTTTTTGCTTGTGCCTATAGAGATACAGGACAAGAAAAGTTCTTTCAACCCAAGGTTTTCAATTTGGACTTAGAGATACTGGAGACAAATATCTTCTTTGCTAATTTGTATCATACCTTATTAGTTTTCAGTTTCCCCAAAACATCTAAAAACTTCATGGATCCCACAAATATTATCTCTGCCTTCTCTTATAAATAAGGAAGAAGATAAATAACCTTTCCATCATTTCCAATGGAACATAACCAAGTACTGCATGGAACATAATTTTTTATAATAAAGGATAACCTTTATGAGTTATTGCTATTATTTTCATTACTGTTATTGTCTCTGTGAATTGCAATTGTATTCCATCAGATCAAAGTAACACCAATATACTACAGATTTAATGTAGAAAACAGCAACAGAATGAAAAGATTCCAAAGCCAAATGTGGGGTTTACATATATTTTTTTTTATATATATATATATACACACACACACACACACATATCTATGTCTTCCAGCTCAACATCTTAAGAGACAGAAAAGCCTATGAAAAAAAGGATTAATGTGATAAATGAACCGTGGGGATTCTTCCAATGAAGAAAGACATGTCTTTTTTCTCTGCCACATTAAAGTTTTTGAAAAATATGATTTTAAAATAGCAAACAAACTTTTTTAACAATACATGGCCAAATTGGAAGACAAGGCATTGTGACTGCTGACAAATCCTTTATAGCAATTAAGGATTCAAAAGTCAAATAAGCAGAAGGATACCCCAGAGAGTACTGACACATGGATGCACTGCAATCAACATTTCAATGCACGGTACTTCTTAACTTTTCATGTTTTGGTTATGCATATGATGTAGAAAATACACTTTACACTGAGTAATAATGGATGGAATAGGTTTGTTGAAAGAGGAACAACTTCTGAACACATATTTTCCCAGCCTTCAGAAGTTAATGTCTGCAGGAATAGATTCATTTTTTCCAGTTCATCTTTACCTTGACTATCACACGGAGCAGTAACAGAGTCCTAAGAACAATAGGTCAAGATCTGATCCATGACAAAAATGAGACAATCTTGAAAGTCTAACTCAGGGACAACTTTCATATGGAAATAGCAAGTCTGCTCTTAGAATTTCATGTTTTAGTTTAAAAATATAGGTGTCAAGAAGTCATTGCCACAATTCTAACACAAATTGTGCAAAAGGAAAAGGAAAACTAGGTACTAAATCAAAATTGCACACTTGCAGAAAACAAAAACCTAAGCCATGAAAATGTTTCAAATATTCAAATTATATACACAAAAAGCAATTATAATCTGTGCTCCATTTCATGACATTACCCACTAAAGCAAACTCCTATCTGCTCAGGCTCTCAAACCATGAACAAATACTTCTGTTAATACAGTTTTTCCATCTTCCACTGTTAACAAATTAAAAATGAACAAATAAGAGAAACTAAAACAAATACGTGGCAAAACTCTGATAGAAGGTCTAATTATTAAACCTGGAAACATAATGCAATAAGGTCAGACATAACCTAAACTAAACTGCCTGGACTGTGTCGATTATGCAGACTTAAACCCTGCAGAATTATTACTTCCTTCAGTATCATCAAAACCATAATTTAATTTCTTCGTGGATAAAACTATTATACACTCCCACACTGGTGCTAGGTATGTACTGGATCAGAAGAAATGGATACTGACTGAACATAAAGGCTGACATATTTCGATGTCCACCATCTTTCATAGTTTCTTAAGGGACACTTTCTGACTGAGGCAACTTCAGACAAAAAAATGGAAGTCAGCTGAGGAAAATGTGCAGATGGTTACATTTTTGTGTGCAACTTTTTTATAAGGAAAATATAAAAGATCAAACACTGTGATAATATGGAATGGGGATGCTAGAAAATTTAAATACATAAATTCTCACATTTATATTTCATTGTACAAAGTGAAGCTTAGATATCTACTGTGTAGAGACCCAAGTGCAAACTGTTTTGAAGACATTACTATGTATTACATAAAGATTTTGGTGCGGGGAATGGTACCTATGGATATCCTCAAATTCAGTGAATACATGACTACTGAATAATCAGTCGTTACAAAGGAAAAGATACTCTGATTTTTTTTGGTTTAACTATAAACACAATTATAAGTACAATTATATATTGGGGTATCTTTAGAGAGAGGAAAAATTATTCTGATTCTTCTTTCAAATTGGACTTCAACTATGAAGAGTGGCCTGCAAAAGTGAGAGATGGATGGTGGGAAATTGTCAGTTTCCCAACAGAAATATTTAACAGGCAAAGCACAAAAACGTATTTTCCTTTCCTGTGGAAAACAGAATTTCAAGAGAACATGGTAAAGAAAGTACAAGATTACCAACAAATTACATCTGTCTAAATAAGAGAAACATTAAACTCTTGGAGGCTAAAAGTGCCTTACATTTATTCCATATATTTCCTTTCCGAGAACTTGAAAAAGAAATTTTGAAATGTATCTGAATTTTGCCATGTGGAGTATATCTGATCTCATCCCATGAGTAAACCTAGTCTAAATTAGTCAGCTAGCTTGTAATAATCAGCAGAGATAGGAAGGCACTTCATAGGTGAGTGAGCCTAAAATAGATGTGGAACTCTCAGAAATTGGAAGGAATTACCCTATGGAGCTGCCATTTCTCTCCACTAACAACACTGGGATTCTGTGATTAGTTTAGACTATAGACTTAATGTCAAACTTAGAATATAAATAATGTTAGGTGAGATAAATTTCTCCCATGGTTTTGAAGTACTCACTGGGTATTTCTGCAAAACAGTGTAATGATAAAATAGGCAAAAGAAATTGTTGTTGGCTTAAAAGATCTGAGAAGCATATGAAGCTAAGGCTGCTAGCAGAATCCTACTTCTTTCTGCTGTGTTAATGCCTATAAAGAATTCAGTTTGATGTTGACAAACAGTCCTCCCAGATGATAAGATTTAGTGATAAAAAATCTTTCATACTGATAACATAAATAGAAAATGAAAGATAACAAAGAAATTCAGACTTCACATCAAGATTTGATAAACAGCTTCCACAGATTATCTCTGCCTGCTGCAGCCCTGTCTCTCTTGCTGGCACACATTACATTATCAAAATACCCACCCCTTCATTCCTCAAAAAATGTAATAATTACAGGATATTTTTTCCACTATTCAGAGTCATAAGAGGCTGAAAGACAATCTAGTTTTGTATACAAGTAAAATGAAAGACACTCCTAAATAAGGTTATAACAGCTAAACTTTTTTCCTACCTAATAGGCACTTTATCAAATTCAATATGCATAATCTACTTGTTTATTCCATTCTGTGCTTGTGTACACATACAAACAAACATATACCTCAAAGAAAAACCCAACATTAATAAACTCCAGGAAGTGAATGAGAGAATCTGGGGGAGGGAACTGTTATTTAACTGACAGTTTTAGTCAGCGTGCAAAGCATTTTCATAATGATTCATATGGACATTATTAAGAAATTGAAATATTGAATATTAAAGCCAATGAAATAATGGAAGAAAATTAAAAGACATAGACAAGAGACAAATGACATTTTTCAAAATTAAATTTAAAAAAAAAGATTAGAAGTAATTGGCACAAAGACCTATAGTACTGAAAAGTTGTTTTAGACATAAATCTTTAAAGGATTGAGTTCTCCTACAAACTGTGTGAAACAGCAAATTTCTAGACATCTTTCAAAACTCTGGTTTTTAAAAACCTGCCTAGATTAATCGGACAGGAAGAAAAATTAGAAACAGAAGTGAAGGGAATGAAGTGAGAGAATTTTTCAGGCAGAGTTGAATGATTAAATTCTACTACAAAAAGAAGCATTGCATGACAATATGGTTTTGTTTGTCAAGCTACATTAAAGAAAAGCCATTTTTGTCACTTGCTAGAATTGAGTTTTCCTTTCAATCCCAGGTTTCAGCTTTCATTGGTATGACTTCTTCTGACATCTTATTATGAGTTGATAAATTAAGGAGTTTCCCATTAGGAAAGCTGCACCTGTTACAGAATGTGCTCTTATCATCCTGGAGTCACAGAAATGGGGATGGGGAGGAACATCACAAACTGAGACTGTTCAGCTTCCCACCCAAAGCCACGTTACTCTCAGCACCAGATCAGGCCAACACTGCTTTTTTTTCCAGGTAAGTTTTGTAAACCTCCAAGAATAAGCATTCCACAGCCAGTCCAGAAAATTTGTTCCAATGCACCATTGCAAACACAATGAATTTTTTCTAGTTCAATCTGAATCTCCCAAGGTGCAGATTCCACTTCTCCTAGTATTCTGAAGTTTATAAACAGGAAAATGTCCTGCATGCAGGATATTTTGCACCTTTCCTAAATTAATTAATGACTTTACACCGAGCTATTTAAATGACTGCAGAACTTAGTATGATGGTCATGGCATTTAACATTCATGTGTATGCGTAGAAACATATATAATAGAGATGGAAAATGTGCTGCTAAAATGATAAGATTTTTTTTCAAATTTCTCTACGTTATTTTTATTTTTTACATCTACAGTAGAGCTGGTTTTGCTAGACAATCTACCAGTTAACCAACTGGCTGGTCTCCAAACTAATAAAAATGATAATAAAAATTTTATAAGGCTACAAAAGCTGAATTTTTAAAATTTATGCAATGTTTTGTTCATTTTAGAAATCAAATACTTGGTTAGAGAAGGAAAAACATGCCCTGAATTTTGCATAAAGATCATGCCATTCAAAATAATGTATGCAAAACCCATTGTGAGATGACAAGAAAAGGGCAAAGCATTTTCTTAAACATGAAGAGAGTAATTTCCTAAAGTTTATTGTTATAAATGTAGAGCATGCTATAAAGCTGTTGGAGCTGTGGAATAAAAATTTTGTATTTGCAATGGCACTTTTCTTGATTACTGTGGATTAGCATATTTATGAGGTTACTCAGCCTCAGGTTTAAACCCACAAATCAAAGGTTTATATCGGCATGGGTAATGGATTACACAGGAGTCTATGGCCTACGATATCCCAGAGGTATCTGTCTTTCAGAAGATTTATGCATATAATGCCACTTTGTAGAAATTACACTTTCTGATCTTTCGCGTGGCGCTCGGTGATTCCCCTCTCTAATACCTAAAACAACCAAAAAGCAGCATCCTCACTCAGCAGAGAAATTCATTGATGTATTTTCTTGTTCTTCTCCTCACCTTTTGATACGGCCATGAAAGACAAAGGCTCTAATTCCTGGATGTACACAGCATTGCTACAATGAGAGTAGAAGTCATTGTAAGCATATTTGATGCAATTACTTCTGAAAAGAGGAAGGAATCTGCATTCCAGCAGCCATCCACAGCACAAAGACTTGAATTTTGCTCATCCTATGAATAGCACTGTGATAGAACACACATAATTTCTTTTTTAAAGTCTTATTTTTTTCTCCACAGGTGAGTGTTGATTACATTGCTATCAGTGGTAAATACCTACTGACTTTCTTTTGACTTCAGAGAAACCAGGATTTCAGAGCAGAATGGTAAAACAAGAAATTTAAATGCTTAGTCCAGCTTCTTATGAAAAACTAGCCAAAAGAGAAGTCAGGTTTTCAAGACTGTGTATACCCAAGTGAAGCTTTTTGGTTATCACTGAGAAATTATGACAACGGAAAACAGTAAAACCTCATTAAACTCTACAGAGAATATGTTCTTCAGCTTTAATATTATTTCAATCTTTTACTGAAGATGCATGTCTCATAGAAAAAAGTATGCAAAGAAAGTTAAGGGAGTGGTTTACATGTGCATGAGAATGAAGAAGACACACAATAACTGATATAATTTAGAAGAGCCAACATAAAAGGATTTGAGGAAAAAACTCAAGACAGGTTAAGCTCTCTGTATTAAATGTTTATTCCACTGAAGAGGAAGCGTGGAGGTTTGGATATAAGGGATGATGTTCACTTATCTATACAAGGGGCAAGAATACGCTAACAGATATTCTGCTGAAAGAACAAGAGACCACACTAATGTGAAAATATTAATTCCTTCAAATAAAAGGGAAGTGGTTGACTAACCTAAAAAACTCTCAGCATACCAAGAAAGAGACTATATAACATAGAAGCAAGAAAATGAGTTCTATGTTTTTCCTTGAAGAAGTGATCAAAACGCAGAACTGAGACTTTCACAAAATAAATTAAGATTGAATTGTGAGGATTAGCAGAATAGATTGTGATTCAATTTTGTTATGTTAATTTTACTCTCTTTCATTTAACTTTTATCCATCATTTGAAACTGCTATTATAGTGCAAGCTGTAATAAATTTGAAAAAAAAATCAGATACAACTGTCAGCTTGAGACCTCATTTAGCCTCATAGTACATTCTGTAGAGTCAGGATGATGGATCACTGACATATCACTGAGGATATGTCGTCACAGTCAGAAAAGTATTTGTACAAAAGTGAAGAGAAATGTGTAATGGAAATGGCACAAACCTTTTTAACAACTTGCAGGAATTAGGCTGGGAAAGGTGGATGAGTAACTGGGTTTCAGGAAGACTCAGAATGATGTAAAACCAAAGAGCAGGGCCTGCTCAGCTGAAACTGTTACCCAATAAACAAGACTATGCTGCCTTTTTTGGCAATGACATGCTGGACTACACTGATAGGAACTGGCAACAGCCATTCCCATGAAACTACAGCATTTGTACCAAAAGTTTTATAACTGAAATGTAGAAATGGGAGCACAATGTATGAATGTATTACCTAGAACTGTGATCTGGAGGCACCTGCAAAGCTCAGAACGAGCTCATGGGCAAGCAGCAAGGAACTTCAGTCAGATTTATTTTCATTCATAGAGGTCGTATTGTTGAAAAGAAAACAAATATTTTTAATGTTGTCAGCAGCGAGTGTATTTCTTATTCTCTCTTTTTATGTGGGACAGACTATATCTGTTTCACTTAAACATTTTGCAGACAGGATGAGATATTTCTCATAAAGTAAAGAGCAAAAGTCTACACTGGAGTCCAAAAGTTATCTCCTCAAAATAGTATCTATATCCAAAAGAGGTCTAATACTAAGATGCTGAACCAATAGCATCAGATGAGGAAAAACTGGTGGGACAAAGCTTTTATCTTGCTGTTACAAAAAAAATGTACATTCTCTTCTACTGAGACTACATAACTGATAAGAGACAGCAAAAACACTGGATTTCCCAGTATGTTTTCCAGAAGCTCTAATTGTTTATTTAATCAGGCTTGTGCAAATCCGCAATAACCATTTGTCTGTTGAACAACTTTAACAAAATCAAAATTCAAAGAAAATAAACACTTTTGCAGCTAGAGCACTTCATGCCTCCAGAGTGAAAAATAAAAATACTTTTCAAGAGCTCTACATAATTATGATGCTCGCCTGCACTCTGTCAAGACATGGGTTGTGCCTTTTCCTTCCCCATGTTGAATACTTCATACCAACTTAGGGCAGAAATGTAAGATCTGCTTTTGGGGGTGATTGTTCAGAAGTCAAGATTTTTTCATTTGAGTAGGAAGAGAGAGGGTCTCTGCATAGATGCATTGGATCTCAAAATAGTGAATATCACCTTCTGACAAAACAAGTGTATGAGTCAGGGCAAAGATCCTATGTGTAAAAACCCCATATTCAGACAGATAAATTCAGTTTCTGTTACACAGATGTTTACTTTTGAATTCTGAAACACCTGATTTGCTGTTTTGAATCTATATGGCAGGGGAGTAAGCAATAAATAAGAATAAACCTAGTAAAGATCAGGTACCTTCCAGCCTTCCTCTATGTTTCAGAAAAATGATTTCTCCTTCTAACTAAGGAAACATTTTCCAAGTGCAATCTGCTACATTCAAGGAAATCCTCTAGGAAAACTGTTTCCTAAAAAATCAAAGCTACAGAATGTAGCTTTGCATGTCCTGTGTGGACAGCTGTGGGCTCAAAGATTGATTTTAAAAACTCAGCACCCACAAGACTTTTAATACAAGAATGAGAGAGATGATCCCAAAATATACCAGCTGAGGAAAAGACACAATAAAAAGTGCATGTGTTATCAGACATCACCAAAGGAAACAGAAGAAATTACTTATAAAAGCATCAATTAGTCACAATAATTTTAAATAAAATTTCAGAACAAAATACGGGGGGTTCCACAGAGAGTTAAGAAATTTGAGCTATTTTCTTCCATAGCTACCAGTTTGAAAAAATTGGCTGAGTTGGCCCAAAAAAACTTAAGACAGTTTTGATGAGCCTTTAAAGGAAAAATTACTTTCCTAAAATTCAAAAAATGGGAAAATGTTCTGCTTTTAAAAAAATAAAACAAACAAAAAGAAAAAAACAACAAAAAACGAAAATTTGATTTAACCCTGAAATGTTTTTTCTGCAAACTAAAAAACCACGACTTTCTCCAAAAGTTTTCCCACAAAATCATCACATTTGACAAATGCCAATTATTTCATCTATAAGCCTAACCAGGCTTTTTAAAGCTATGAGCAGGGCACAGAGGAACACACTTTAACAGACAATTCAGACTATCTGGCTCCAAGTGCAGAAAAGTGTTGAAAAAGTGAAGTTAAGAAATTAGAATCATATTCTTTACTCCCTGCAGGGCAAACTTCTCAAGTAAAGATTTTAAAGGTATCTATCTTGCCAACAGTCATTCATAAGAAATATCCTCAGAGTATTCCAGGAAAGATTTTCCGTAGGTTTTCTGGGACAAAAATACAGCAGAAGGATGTCTTCAACTAAATGCACTGACTATACCCAAAAAGAAGGGTTGTTTTTTCTCCTCAATGATTACAGAAATTCCCCAGACCATTCCAACACCCCTTTTTCCAAATGAGAACACACTCATGGTTTTCACTGAGACAAAAACATATAAAAAACCCCAAGATTTGTATATTTATTATTTCTGAGAACAAATGCTTAACTGGTTTCTAGCTGCAAGTCATGAGTTTTTGGAATTATTTTATGCATCTACAGAGGGCTTAATGTTGATATATGTTGTTTACTGAAATCTTGACTTAGCCTGGTGGGAAACAGTACAATGAAACCATGCGACCATATTCAAGGGTTACAAGTGATTTCCACAATTGAAATGTCCAATACTGCAAAACTCTTTCAATACAGATTATTCTCAATAATATTTTCTTTTTTTAAAAAAAACACTGAGTTAAAAGTAGTTTAGTCTTTTTAAACTTCAACTTAAATCCATTCAAATTGAAAGACAGGAAATTCGATTTAAACATAAATATTTTTTTACTGCAAGGAGGATCGAAGATTGAAGCAGGCTGCTCAGACAGGTTGGGTATTGATTCTCAGTCCTTGGTGATATTCAAAACCTGACTCAAAAAAGCCCTGGACAACTTGCTCTAGCTGACCCTGCTTTGAGGGGTCAGACAATCTCCAGATGGTCCTTTTTCCAACTCCAGTCATTCTCTGAGTCCACGAATAAGCATGATTATTTCCCTTCTCATGGTTGTTAGCACAGGTTATTAGGCCTCTGTGTCAGCAACAGAAGACAAGACAGAAAAAGGATTTCTGAAAGATTTAATTTCCTCCCCATTGTTCCAACACTGGCAAGTGCAGAGACATCCACACTGAAAGTGCTTACTTGAAACAACAAACACCATCTAGTTCAACGCTTTGTACCACAGAGGGTTACGCTTTTTCTTAATTTTAAAGCATAAAATACATCTTGCAAATGTCTGTTTAAATCACAATAAAAGAAAAAAGGTACTAACTGATATTTTGACAGAAACTGACAGACACTCAAAGTTTGCAACACCAAAAGTTCCTGAGAGAAATGCCCTGATTCTGGTAATGATGACAAATACTTGGATGTAATATAATCTATATATTTACTGCAACACTCTATTATAGGAGCACCTGTCTAATATTTATAGTTTGTGAAGAGCACTTCTCTGCCTTTTAATTATTGTCCTGAATAATTGCACTTATTAAGTGCAGGGAAGTGTTAGCTATTAAGCGACTCCATCTTTGGACAATACCATTCATTTCATCTTCCAGAGGTTCATTCCAGCCTCAACCACTGTGTGAGATAATACAATAATAAGCCATAGTTATTATTACAGTTTTTTAATGATCTTTCAAAAAAAAAAAAAAAAAGTTTATTCATTCTTAATTGCTACATTTCCAATCATGGTCTTAAAAAAAACAAAACCAATTGTTCAAATCTGCTTAATATCCTTCCAAAATAACCAAGAGATTTTAAGTGTTCTAAAATTGGAGTTTAACGAATGTATTACAGAAAAATCTTTGTATGCCTTTTCACTAAGAACTATATAAAATACACACTGCTGTCTGCAATAGAATTTATGTTATTAACTTTTTTTTTTTTTTTTTTTAAAGTTTTGACTATTTATTACCTTGTTTCATTGTGATGAAAGATCTTAATGCCAGGGATGAAAACATCTCAGTATTAAATCAAGGATCTACCATAAACATTTCTGATGCCTTTTTCCCACAAAATGAAGAAATTCTCCTTATTTTACTTTACATCTTATCTACTAAAATTCTATCTAAAGATTTTAGTGACTTTTCAAGGTCACCAAGTATTTGTTGTGCTATAATTTAAAAGCCTGATAGGAACCAAAGATACCAGAACTCGAGAGCAATTTCAGGTCAACTTTTTTTTAGTTGAAGGTTGTTGATAGGTTTTGGTCTGTTTCCTGGACGAAATCTTTATACCAATATTTCATCTGAACACCTCTTAAAGATGTTGGGTATGAAATGTAAGAATTCCAATTGAGTGAAAGGCAATCAAAGCTCTCAAATCAAGGGAAAATCTTAATAATTTTCCATAATTCTTTCAACATAATTTAGCATAAATGTGTTTCCTACTTAACAAACTCAAAACTACCCGACAAATTTCAAGATTAAGTATTTAAGCAATAATTCATCTATTGTTTGGAATTTAAACTTTAAACAGATAAGATGAATATTTGAAGAAATTGTAATAAAATTGCACAATATACTCCTTAAAATACTCAAAACCTAACATGTTTTACATAGTGATAACTGATATTCCCAGTTTCAGGTTTTTATCTTACTGAATATTATTATGTCAAAGTCCTTGTAGTTCATCCATAGGCAAAAGTAAAGAACAGAAAATCTCTCAGAAATCCTTACTGCCATGGACTGGACTGTCATAAAAAGCTGATTGTCTGAGAGAGCAAGTCTTGCACATTTTACTTGCAATTGGAGATTTGCTTCAAGGGGCAAAGCCTGAGTTCAAAGATGAGGCTGCAGTCTGTAAGCAGATCAACAATTACAGAGACTGGAGTTAAAAATCTGAGTTCTGGAACATTCAAAATTAACTTTCTGAACCTGTACTTTGTATAATCTCCAAAGCACCAGCAGCTCCATCAGACTGGAAGAATGAGAAACTGCATCAATTTGGCCAAGAGCAGAGCACTCATCCATCTGTTTGGGAGTAAAAGTCTCACTTGATGGGTCAAGAAACACCTTACACCTGAGTGCCTATTTCAGATGCAAAATTGCCAGGTTTATATATATTTTTCTATTAGACATCCAAAGGAGAAGCTCACTGTTTTATAAAGAATAAAGATAATAGCTACATAAATGTTACAATATTTAACTTGTTGAAAGAAAAATTGCACTTTTATTTTTTTGAAGTCTGTTCCAATGCTGCACTTATGTCATATAACAGAGCTTGGTTTAAAGTATAAGTATCCATAAAAAGGTGATATGATAATATCTTGTGCTAATGGTGCCATTATCAAGCTATAAAATGATGCCATTATTTTGCCCAACTGTGTGGCTTCATGCCCAAGGCCGTTGTTCCAGCTGGGAAGAACAACTCACAGTAATATGGCATATTATGAAATTTCCCTAAATATGTAAGAGGTTTCATAAATGGAGTGCATTTATGCAAGCCACACTACTATGTAATAAAAAAATCTCCTGATTTATATCTGAGAGTAGGAAATCATGTCAAACCATCCCTTTCTAGGACTCAAGAAATGAAATATCCATTTTGAAAGCTAACTAAAACGGAAAAAAAAGTTGATATGGACCTCATCCTCAGATACCATAAAAATTATTTCCCACACTATCTGGAAGTAAGCCAGCTGTCAGAATTTAGGGTGATAAGTGATAAACAGGTCAGTGGTCAAAAACTAAAAATTCCTTAAAGCTCTCAAGCAGCAGCATTTAATGCATAAAAACCCAGTGATTATAAATACAGCTAAATATGACTTCTGCAACATTTCTCCTCATCTTGAATCCTGTATGTTTTATGTACAAAACCATAAAACACCTCTAACTTTGAACATTCTTGAGAGTCACTGAGTCCCAGCTTTGTCTCTCAAGTTCAAGAGAAGACAAGCTGACAGACCTGCAATGGCATCTTTACAAATTCATTATTAACATCTGTCCAGTTACTAGTTTTGTACTTCAAGCACGATCATTATTCTTTACACTCACAAATTGAAACTGCAAAGGGAAGAATAATTCTTGGCATCATTCTCACATAAGAGGCAAATCTAAATTATGACATCAGTTGCAGATTGACTCAGTAGTAAATTACCAAATCCAATTTACTCAGGACCTTGTAATTTTGTTTCAATCTAATTTAATTTAATTTTAGCTGTGATATATAAATGTTGATTAGTAGACTATTGCATAAGAATATGAAGTATTCAAATTTCTTAAGTTACTAATATTTAAGCTACAGCAGCTTTGGGGGGGGGGGGGGGGGGGGGGGTGTGTTTGGTCTGCTCTTTTTTCCCAAAAGCAGAACTGAACAATGTTAGGAGCCATATAATCAAATGTTAATAAAATTAAATCTGCTATCCATGCCAATTAACTCTACATCAAAATGTTCTAGAATTCAAAATAATTCCCCCTTTTCAAACAAACTGAGCTAGAAATGCACTGCATAACTTATACACCAGTCCACACTGACATGGGCTTATCCTTGTGAAAGATACGGCTACAACTGCTGCTCTTCAGAAGTGAAGGATGCTTATGTTTGAAATTTAGATTTTTCTCATCATGTGATTATCACTCAGAGACCTTACAGAGTTCTCTGACTTTTTGCTTTTGAGATCTTCCAGTACTGAGTGAAAGCACAATGAAAGGACACTAAAGAGCCATGCAAACATGCACCAAAATGTCACCTGTTTTTTTCCCAACTTTCACTGTGTTGTACTTACTGGTCTTTATGTCAAGGCAGGTGAAGAGTAAAAACTAAGCTATGAGAAGATCTACTTAACATATTTTCACAAATAAGAATGATAAATATCAGGATAAACCTATCAGTGTCATTTGCTAATGACATAGTTGTGCTTACACTAAAGCTATAAAGGTCAATTAAAATAATTAATCTGGCAACTTAGTTAAAATTTTATGCTGCAATATTCACTAAAAAATTAAAAACTTCCATGAAAACAGTTAAGCTCTATTACAAGCTCTGCCCCTAGGGCCACCTCCCTTGACCTGCTGGCAACACCCTGCCTAATTCAGCCCAGGTCACCTTTCTCCTTCTCAGAGCACATTGCTGACTCATGGCTTTTTCTCCCCAGGTGCAGGACTTTGCACTTCCCTTTGCTGAACTCCATAAAGTTCCTGTCAGTCCATTTCTCCAGCCCCTCCAGGTCCTCCTGGATGGCAGCACAGCCCCTTGGCATAGCTCAGCCTCCTCCTGGTTTTGTGTCAACAAAAAAATTGGGCTCCCATCATCCACATGAGTCCATTATATCACATAATGCTTTTCTACAAATGATGATTTCACTGACAAATTGTTCCTTAGGAATAATCCAAATGGACAAATTTAATTTGACCTTTGCATAAATCGAACTGTTATAATCAACTGCTCTGACACTGAAGTAATTCTGACTTGTATGGGAAATGAATATGGAAATGCATGGAAATAACAATGTAAAGGAACATACATATATACTCCTTATATATTTATACATACATATATATAGATACTTACACAGATAAATGAAAAGGAAATGGTATCAGGAAAATGTACCCACCAGGCCACATTCAGATTGAGATATCTGTATCTGCCACTCAGTTTATCTCTTCTCAATTTATTATCTTCCTATGCCTACCACCAATTTCCTGACATATTTTATTTCTAGTACAATAGAATAGGCAAAGGGAAGGTATTAAATAAAATAGATTTAATATTGCTGGATAAGTTTATTTGAAAACTGATGCAGTCCTTGTGAAAATTAGTTCAGGCTTACATTTAAATCTGTTTTGTAACTACATGAAATCTGGTTCTGGTGAAAGAGGGATTAGTAAATTCCTATTGTGGAAAACTGATGCTCCTTTGCAGCCAATTTTTATGGTTGTGTGATGAGGAAAAATAGTTTTAAATCTATAACTTTCAGTGTCATATGAATCTAATATTTCTGGCAGACATCTCATACAAGGTCAGTAGATAAGCATTTTCTGAAAATGCCTCAAAATGTCCTATAAACTTTATAAATCCATACAGTTTAGTTTTTCCTAACTGAACATCACCTACCTTTTTTCTTGAGAGAATAAAAAGAACAATAATTCCATGTACCATTTTTCCTATTAACTGCACTCAGCCCTGTATAAAAGATAATGTATCTTCTGTAGCATCACAAAGCAGAAATAAGGAGTTCATACATAAAATTAATTGTGAGCAATCAATATGCAATATTAAGACTACTCAACAGAGCCTCCTACCACAGGAAGAATTTGTTTTCATTGAGAAATGAATACTAAGTCAATGATATAGGTTTAAAACAAAACAGATACGAGACAGGAAGAAATTACCCAAAATTAATAGAAGATATCTAACGCTAAATCTTGATTTTCTATAAAAACACACAATAATGCTTTTAAAGACTGAGTTAAAAGGTTTGCATTACACATTTTCCAAGTGAAAGAATTTCTGCTCAAATTTAAATAATATGATTTAAAAAGCCCTTTAAAACTTGAGGGGGAGAAACAGGAAAAAACAGTATTCCAATGCTGCTCCAGCAGAAGCCAAAGCAGCAGATGCTGTGGATGCTGTAGCTGGCACCACCCTGCAGAGCAGCACTGCTGACGTGATGGGCACCACCCAGAACAGCAGCTGCTGAAAGGCAGCTTGGATTCCTTACAGGGAAAAGAGCTGAGAAAGAGGAAAGGATTTCCTTTTCTTGACAAATTACAGTTTTGATTCAGGACAGGGAGGACATCACAGTTATTCTTATCAATGGATTAATACTAAAAAATGTTTGTGTTTAACGCCCTTTGCTTGTGAGAAAGAAAGAAAATGGCTGGAAGTGCAACTGTTGATGGCATGGGAAGAGAAAAAGGATTATTTGACAGTAGGAAAATAATAGTAAGTCTACTTTTTTTCCTGAGAAGGTTTGAGCATGTAACTTCAGATTAGAAAAAGTAGATGTGTAATTGCACACAGTACAATGATGCTTAAACCAGAGTTATTACAAATATTCTGTTTCTACAGACAAGGAATTATTCAAAGGGAAACAAAATAATTGGAAAGGGTATTTTTTAACACTAAACATCTACAACTGCTGCCCAGAAGATTAAAGAGACTTTTGTTTTGGAAGGCAAGATGACTGATGAAGACAGAAAATTCCTTTGTTCTTCCTGTTTCTGAATATTGGAATGCTTCACTGAGGGAATAAATGTGTACATAAATATGGGACCACACTATTACTGAAATCTGGAATTAGAACATAGAATTGTAAGTGCTTAAGCGTTGCTTTAAAATTTCCTTGATGACTACGAGGCGCCAATAGATCACTCTGACTGCTTTGCAAGATGGAACCCAATGACACAAATGTCTTATACTTGGAACCTCTGAAATGGAAACAAAACTAAAATTACAGCACTAATTAGGATTTAAAATCCTAATATATATTTCTTAATATACTACATCCAAAATACTATCTCTGATTTTGATCTCAACCAATTTTGGGTCAGTTCAAAGCTTTTCACAAGGTATTTTATATGCATTTCATACCAGCTATCTTTGCAAAAGAAGGATGAAACAGAGCAACAGATTACACTGTTAGGCAACAAAACTGTCAACATACATGAAAACCAAAATATATATAGACATGAGAAAAAGAATGTTCTGTTTGAAAGTCACATTTGGTAGAAATAGCACTCTTTTGCTTGTCACTCATTTTCCTTGCAGCTACATTTTACTAATCCCAAAACTGAATTTCACCAATATATAAGTTTAATAGTTGAAATTAATTTGAATTCTAAGATATTTCAATTATAAAATCTGCAATCAATAAAGTGATAATACCTCTTATCAACCCTCATAATGTTTTTTTCTATGTGTTTCCATGTCTTTCCTTTTCTTCCATTAGTTTTTTCAGGACAAGAGGAACCTCAGCATATGACCTGAAGGAGTCTCCACTCTAGTTCTCCTCTGGAAACCTCTTAGCTTTAACCTCAGAGAGCTTTTGTTTCTCTTTTGAGTTCTTGTGTGCAATTCTGAATCTCCTTCAACAACATCCTTATCTTCTAAAAGCACAGTAAAAACCGAGTGAAGCAAAGATTTTCAAGGCATGATGAAACAGTTTAACACTGCGTTTGTATCTCCTGATGGACACAGTTATTTTTGGTCAGGTTAACCAAATATTACCCCTGCAGCAGCTGGATATTTGCCAGTTTACTCTCCAAAATGTCTGGTGCCTTAGAAAAGCACAAGGGCAGTTTTCCCTGGATTAAATATCCATTTTAAAATTTGCTGAAAGCATGTTTATTTCATGCAAGGGCAGATGAAACTTTACTTACACAATCATCATAATAGGGGGGAAAAAATCCTAAAATACTAAGAAAAGCTATTAATGTTATTCCTTCATTTTCAGCAGCATAACATAGCTTCTCTTCTTTGAGAATAGGATTTTTTCCATCACTAAATGATGTTTTTATGCTGACTTGTATAATGTTTTGACTAATAACTAAAAAATTATTTACTTATTGAGATTAAAATAGAGAAAAAAATCAGAAAAGTAGGTTTGCACATAAATTTTGCACTAAATCCCCCAGCACAACCTGCCATGTATCCAGTGCCAGAGGACACACAAACCCACAGAGTTCTCCACAACTCAAGTGATGATTCTACGAAGCAAATGAGGGTGGTCCCCTTGCACTGCCCCAGTGTATGTCTTCAGGCTTGAATTTTCTCCACTGCTTTATAATAGCTGTAAAGAATCTATTCATAACAGGATATGAAATAAAATCAAAGAGAAATAATGGCTGATACCACAACAGTCATTGAGAGTACCCAGATACTCCAACCTCTTCTGAAAATTATTACCCAAATATCCAGAAGACTTAAAAATGCTATGCAGTTATGATCTGTGACTTTCAGAATCTGGTAAGTGGGAAACATATTTGTGAAGAAGAATAAGAGGGCAGGGCATTAGCAATTATCAATAAAAATATTGATTTAGTCGGAAAAAAAAAATTACTCCTGTCATAATTTCTTGATTAAGTAACAACTTCGGGAATTTTCTTTAATCCGTTTGAAAACAAAATGTCATTAATTTTGTGGCTGCAGGTCAACTACCTTATACAGAAACATTAATGTTCACATTAAATGGTCAAGAAAAAGACTGTCCTTAGCAATATTTTCAGATCAAAAAAATAACTTTGCTACTGAAAGTTCAAAATATTCAGTTATATTCTACCACAAGTGGCACATTGAATAAGAAAGTTTATTTTATTTGCATGATTAAACCAATAAAAAATGACAGTAACTACTGATTAAGTTCTAAAATATTTCACAGAACTAAGACAGCAATAATATAATCAGTCAAAACAAATTCAGTGATTTCTCTAATCACTTCTGAATGCTATTCTTTCATACTTTCTTTCTATTCCTAAAACAAAGGACAAAAAACCCCCACTAACTTTCAGAACAGAAGGTTGTAGCAATTTATCAATTCCCTGGGCAGTAGGACAAAATAGTCAATTCAATTAAAGACCATGTACTAGACCAATTGCATTCTCGTTCCTTGAGGAGCAAAGGGCTCTAAGTGTCAACAAACTGGCAGTGAAAGAAGAGTCAATTGGTAAAAGAC
The DNA here is from genome assembly GCA_018697195.1 of Certhia americana. Taxonomy (NCBI): domain Eukaryota; kingdom Metazoa; phylum Chordata; class Aves; order Passeriformes; family Certhiidae; genus Certhia; species Certhia americana. The sequence continues at coordinate 7,206,540 of CM031862.1, forward strand.
CAATTTCATTTGGTTTTAAACTGTTCACAGGAAACTTACAAAGCTGAAAATGGACCAGTTTAATCCTCCTTGTCTGAAGCCCATTAACTGCTTTGTTGTAATCACTGCTTCTGTGAAGCTTTTTTTTAAATTGTCAATTATTGCTCCTTCATAACAACATCAGAGATAATTGTAAACACTCTTCATCCTCTCTACTGTTTTCCCTCCATTCTTTAGGATGACACTAGGACACCTATGTGTCATATCATAAAAAGAATGATTTCAATTATTTACTAAGACATCACCAGTGGATTCATTTCCCTTCTGTTGTTAATCACAGAGTATTGAAAAAAGAAAATTATACCACAGAAAACATAACAAAAACACATCAAGTACAGCAGAAGGGACAAATCTGCTTCTCCAAAGGAGAATCAAATCTGTCCAGAGAGGTAGTTCTAGAATTCCTTTTTTAAAACGTCTGGTTTCAGAGATTTTAGAAACTGCCTGTGCCACCTTTCCTTTTAGTTTGTGTAAACTAACTCCCACTGATATTTAGTCCAGTTCTTCTTGTTCCCTTTCTCCATCTCTTTCTACCTCAAACAACCTAAGTTGCAGTATCACCCTTTTAACTCTTCTTAACAAGTGAACTCATTTTAGTATTGTCTCAAGTAATTTTTTCTAAACCTCTTTGCAATTTTTACTGTCCTCTGAACTCTCAAGTTGAAACCAGGAAGAGCTGAGTAGAGCAAAAGGACTGCTTCAAAAATTTCATTTAAAACACTGTTCTTCACAACAGCTAATCCTGGTTTATGTCTTTGTATGCCTTTCCATTTTGTTCTCTTTGTAACCTGAGTTCCTCTTTGAACACTATTAATAAAAGAGGTGTCACCTTAGCAGTAAATTTTTTTAAGTAAAATATTACTTAGTATGATCACTTAAATAACTTGCTTTCACTGTGTTGTTGGTGTAAAATGCCTTTAAAAACCATAGCATCACTACTGTGTATAATTAATAACAATTGAATATTTCCTTTTAGAAACCCTGGAAATGTTATTGCAATGATGTAGCATTTCCCATTCAGTCCTTTCTGATAAAAAACACAATTAACCTTAGCACTCCTAATATCATGTTGTTAGTAAATTGTCACTACTGTATCTTCCATAATTATCAGTTTAAACTAAAAATACAAAAAAAAAAAAAATCATTTCCACCACAATTTGCTTCACTACACCACACTGACTGGAGTTAAACAAATGTAATGTTTAAATATCACAAAAAAACCCCACAAAACAATTTTTAAAATATGAGCAAAAATTTAAGCATAGGTTATTTCAGAAAAATAAAAACTCACACACAAAGTATTTTGCACATAGCTAATGCAATTGAAGTAACTCATTATTTGTGCTAATGGAGACAGGGTGTGAGTGGACCTTAACAGAAATTATTGGTTCAACACCATGATATCATGCAATTTATCACTGTGAATGATAAACCATGCAAAAACACCCCACAAATGAAACAGCAGCTAATGACCATATAGAGTATTTGCAAACTCAGGAGTATAAATTCACATTGGAACTCCTATGACAAAGCATCTACACATTGCAATTAGACACGAAGATTTCACTGGTTTCCTTAATTGATTGAATCCTATGATGCTAGAATATAATTTGAATTTGTCACCTCAAACAAAATCAGTTTGTTATTTCAAGTTAAATTGTTATGAGAATGCATTATTAGTATTATTATTAATACAGAAATCCTGCCCCTTTTCCATCTGGCTACAACAGGTGTAGAATAAACAGCACTAAAGCTATGTCCTCAAACCGCCCCAGCCAAGCATAAAGAAAAATACAAATGGAATGTGAGGCATCTTAACCGAGTAACCAAAATTGTGATAACAATAGTACTGTGCAATTTAATCTTCTAACCGCAAAAGGATGTTTTGACAGACTAATAACTGTACCCTGCACTGTCATTCTACTGAAAGACTCAAGCAGAAGGTGAAAAGCCATTAGGGTGGCTGGGAGGGGAACAGAAAATGAATCTCAAACACAAAGAACAGAGCTTGCTAAAAGGCTGACAGGGAATAGCATTGCCATGTATAAATAAAAAAGGGAATACACACCAGGAAGAATGAAGAGTACTGATGTCACAGACAATAGCTGCACAATAACAAACATGTCTAAACAGAATGATTATATACGGAAATAAAGGAATTGTGACACTATTTTAAGTTTAAATCATGAGGAAATCTGGGTTTTTTAAAACAGATAGATGAGTTTATGAAAACATTTGCTTAAATGGCTTCAGGTTTAACATATCCTTGATAATGGAAAAGATTACTGTTAGCTTTGAGTCTATATAGATATCATGTCAGAAAAACATTCAATTGTTCCATGTGTATTTGCAAGACTTGAAGCCCAGCACATAAAGATTATAGCCCTTACTTTCTGTAAATTACTAATTACATCAGCAGTTATTAAAAATAAGTAAAATTAATTTCAATGAAAATATTAATAATGGAATCAAATCTTGAATAGAATAATATTTAGTATGCAGAACAACCAAGGACTGAGAACTTACTGTTTCCTTTCCTTTTATAAATTACTTTAAACACATAATTTTAGACATTGTTCAGGTCCAAATGACTACAGAAAATGAATCAAAGAGAAGACAAAGTAAGATCAAAAAGGACAAAGTACTGTCAAAAGAACAGGGTGATTATATCCACGTTCAAGATGTGTTCAAGTATCCCTTATCTGTGTGAACTTTAAATAAAATTCAAAGGAAGTGGGTGTAAGGAGATGAGTATCAGTCTTTACAATGAAATGAAGATCCAAACATGAGATTAGTGCAATTTTCCCAGCTCCTCAGGATGCCTCTTCTAGTTAGAATGGAGAAGTGAATTGATTACATTGCAAATAATACAGCTGCAATTGATTTTTCTTTCCCACCACTTGCCTTACCACAGATGAATACAGCTAAAAAAGATTTTCAAAACAAATCAAGTTTTGCAGTTAATGCCCACAGAATATAAATGAAGTGTTATTAAAAAAAAAAAAAAAAACAAAACAAAAACAAAAACAAAAAAACCCCCCAACAAACCAACAAACCAACAACTTAATCACTTTACAAAAAAAGCACTATCAGCTTACAGTAGTTAATACAGGTATGATGTAAATTAAATAGCTTTTTGCCTTTTCTAATGCCTAAAGAGAGGGCAAGAGAAAGGGAAAAATCTATTCTTACTGGTGCACGTGGGTCTTAACCAGAAGACTGCTGATACATCCGTGACTTAGACATGCCTGCTGTCGAATCCTCACCAAAGAACTGACAAAAGCACCTCAGAATGTCACTGAATGCCTTCATTTTGCCTCAATGCAGTGACACATTTACGCCAAGCTCATGCTCAGGAGTGGAACAATAATGCATCCCCAATGAGAAAGCAGAACCAAAAAGTTCCTTTTAAACTTCTGAATAAACATTTTATGAATCCTGTCTCCACTGACATCTCACCCCTATGCTGCAAAGTCTAACAGTAACTATGAAAAATTGTATATTTCTTCCCTTATATTTCAGTTTAAATACAGTTTTATACTCTTCCCCCTTTTCCATCCTTGCTGCTACAGAATAATATTCATAAAGCCTTTTAAGTTGGAAAACACCTCTCAGATAATTGTGTTGAACCATTAAGAGATGTACTCCATCCTTGCTCTTTCCCATCTCTGGTCTGGACACACAAGCAGGGTCAAATTTTCAATCCAGGAATGTATATTTAAGAAATCATGCCAAAAGGGGGGTAAAAAGGAGACTATCCAATGTTACTTAAGCAATATTTTTTCTTTACAAAGGCAGATATAAATATTTGGCTCAAAATGCCCAACAGCTGAAATAAATACCAAAAAGAAACTGTCTTGCATTATACAACTTATTATTTAAAACAATTATCTCAAATTTATAACTATTTTCATTGTTTTTAAAGCCTGGTGTTTGGAGAGACTCTCAAGGAGAATGCAGTGAATTGCACTGAATTCCTGGTATTGATCTCAATTTCTTCTGCAAATTCTTTGAACTCACATTTTACTATACAGAGAAGACATTAACTTTGAATGCTTTAAAGAGAGGGCAAAGAAAGGATGGGCAAGTTTCATAAAAATGGACTCAGTCTTTCCAGCAGTGCACAGGAAGAGATTAGATACAATGGACAGAACCTCCAACTGATGCAGGAAGGAAAATTACTAGATGAGGATCTGAGCAATCAGACTTTACTTTGAAGTTTGCCCTGACCTGAGCACAGAGCTAGACACAAGACTTTGAGAGGTTCATCTATAAAGTGTTCTGTTTCCAAGAGTCAGAAATTCTGACACTTCCATTAGAGATAACTAAACAAAACTTTTATCCATAAAAACTAGTCATTTCTGCAAACTTCTCATATATACACAGCAGAGAATTTCTCAGACCCCACCACTGAGAATAGAACAAAACCAAAATTATCTTAAATGAAAACAATTCAAGGTCTGCACTAAGATGGTATTAGGAGACAAAGGAGTAATGATGATTCTACACGCATACAAACAGCTTTTATTTCACTCATTTGAGAATATCTGACAGCTTGAATGGGTTTTCTCTACCTGGCCACGTAGTTAATATGGCAATTTTAACAAGACTGCAATCTGTAACAATGTCAGTCTTGTGTATTTTTCCTGTCACTGTAAGGAATAATAATGAAAAAGAAAAGACAAGAAAGTAAAATGAGGACATCATGAAACAAAAACAAAAAAAAGAAGGAAGGAAAGACACAAGATTCATCTTCCCCCATTTTTTGTGAAGGATGTTAATGAAAAGCTAGCAATAAAAGAAGATGAGAGCAATGAGTAAAAATCACATGAGATAAATAATAATGCAGTATTAGAATAATCTGTAGAGCATGTTGGTATGAAAATTCATTTTATTAGCTTTAAGAATATATGTGTTCCTAACAAGTATTCTACAACCAGCAGTTCTTACACATTTCCACAGGAGATTGCTGCACTCTGATTCATGTCTACATCTCCTAACCCATTCCTAAGACATCCACAGCACTACAAGTAACAGAACTTACAGTAATTCGGGGTATTTTCCCGTTTCTACATGTAAAGGGATTGTATTAATCCCGCTGACAAAACCCCCACTTTGAGGAACCAGAGTAAAAATTAAGTATGGCACTTATTAAACTTTTAATTAATGTAAAATGTAATTGCAAATAGAGATTCACATTTGTACAAACATGTTTCTAAAGCAAGGCACAGCAAGATTCTTAGATACTAGTTTCTAGTGCTATTTAAAGCTTCTGTCAATAACTTGTAATAAAACAATATAATCATTAATATATGTTTTTATTTGGCACACTGAGGAAAGAAAGTGAAAATAACATGGTACTTACAAGGCCATAGGAAGATAAGGGAAAGATAAGAGTAGTGAAACTGGATTTGGTAGTATAAACATGGAATCAAAGAATGAAGATCATTCTCAAGGATGTTATTCTGGACTTAGTGAAAACCATTTGGGGTTGTGGTAGATATTCATTAAATTCCCAATGCTGTTGATGAAGGGGCTATGGTACTCCTGGGTGTATAAAGGAAAATATTGAATGCAGCAAAATGGATGGATTGGAGTCACAAGAAAGAGTAGTAATGATGGAGCGAAGACTGCTCTGCTTCCCTCAGCAGCAGTGTGTCCATGTGGGAGCTGCTGAAAAATCCCGTTTTCTGCACCCTCAAGTACATCATTAACTCTGTATTCAAAACAGATCCAATTGCACTCAGAAAAGCACACCCAGTTCTGGCTCCCTCAGCTCCTAAAAGATACTGAAACATTGGAGGGTTCAGAGAAAAGCCAAAAAAAAAAAAAAAAAAAAAGTGATAGAGTATATGGTATTTGCAACAACACATCCTTGATAAGAGGACACTCTCCTTTCTAGCACAAAATTATATTTCAAGAGTAGCTCTTGGAAAGCTACACTTACCATGAATCAAACAATTTGGAACAGTGGCAATAATTGACAGTCAGAACTATGTAACAGAAGTCAAGTGCACTTCCCCTTTTTAGAAGTACCAAGGCCAAGAGTGATTTTTAATTGTTTTATTAGTATATGGTCTAAAGTTTAAACTGTAATTAATTTATGAAAGCCTAAGCTTTAGTTTATGTCTCATTTCAAATTATATGACCAAAGCAGCCCCTTCTGGATTTATCATCTATGAGATGTAACACCTAGGTAGCAATGAAATCAAGTGCTTACATGAAAAAGTAATGACAAGTAACTAATGTACTTAAAGCCAGATTTTAAAAGAAGCAGATGACCTGCAAGCTCTCTACCCTCTTGCTTAATATGCTTATCTGGCTATCTATGTCTGATAATTGTTTGTACTGTCTCCCTGAAGGCAAAAGATATATTTGTCTAACATAGAACAAGCAGTTTATGAGTTTTCTTTTGGTTTCCTTCAAAATACATTAAATTAGCTTTCTGATAATAAAGAATTGAAGAGATTTTTTAATGACATCATTACCACAATTTAAAGGTCCTTAAAGCATTTCAAAATAAAACAATCAGCATTTCATAATAAATCCAGACCCTTTTCATCCTTTTCCACAGTCTGAAGAAGTGACCATTCATACTACAACAATCTCACAGAGAGCACAGCACCTCCCCAGAATTTACCCATTATCAACCAAGTTTGCAGGTCTGAGCCTGTCTTCTTGATATACAAAGAGCTTGTGACTCTACTCAATTTTGTGCTGCTCCTTCTGCATTTCTCAGGAACAGCATTTGTCAACTGTGACTTCCTCAAATGTTCACAATGCTTAGTTCAGTTCAACCCATATATGCATTACTTGGTCCACAAGGAGCCACAGAATGGTTTTTTAAATCCTGGAGTCTCTCTGAGAAATATTTTCATTTTGTTATTTCATCACAGAAATTATTATGCTGGCCAAATGGCTCAGAGATTAATATCGAGCTTTTCAAATAAAACAAATAAAATATCACCACAAGAAAAATACCTTAAAGAGCTCCTAAAGGTCAATATATGGCAAGTATTTTCCATTCTCAACGATTGTTTCTAGCAGCAGATATGAAGTTCAACTCCTTGCATCTGCGACTGCAATAACTCTCCCACATTAGAGTGCCACCAAAAATCCTGGTTCACTAAAATAACTATTCTTAAGCATGAATGTCTGCTTAATCTAAGGGAGACCTCCTTGCAGTAAGGACCCCTGGGCTCACTCCTGAGAATGCTCCTGCACATAAAACAATCTCAACTGTTGAAGCTTCAGTGCTTTTGGAAAACTGGGATTTAGAGAGCCCAGCAAACTCAACTGTAAGCATTCCTACAGTTTTTAGCTATTTTGCCATAGCCTGAGGAATTAAGCTCTGAAGCTTTAAGCAAAATCCCAGAACTGTACCTGCAGCCAGTGTTGTCAAGGCTACCTAGCACTGGAAAGATTTTTCCAGGTTCACTGGCTCAGAGAGAGTTCACCATCTCTTGTTGGTTCAGTGCTCAGAGGTCAGTCAGCCTCCAGGTGATGGCACAAGTGCCCACCTGCTGTTGTTGCAGGACAATCCCAGGATGCACATGAGCATCTGGAGACAGAGGAGCTCAGCAGACACAAGAGCTGCTCCTCCTAACCCTGAAACTCCTCCACTGTGATGTTGGTGAGGCTCATCATCATCACTGCTCAGCAGATGATGTGAAGTCTTCCTCACAAACCCCCTACACTGAAGTTTTTAAACTGATTTCAGGCCACTGACAATTTGTTTACTAAGAAATGTTGGAAAACATAGATTTGGTGGAAATCCAAATTTAAACAAAGATATAAGAAACAGAAATCCCTAAATTTTTCTATAAAATCTGGATCACAGAGGGCAACTAAGGTTGTATTAATCCTTCTGACAGCCAGGATAAATAGTTTGAAAGTATGTATTCTCTCCCACCAGCTTCCTATTTCCATTCTGATCCCCTATGAGCCAAACATTTACTTTCAAATAATCCTGAAACCACTGTGTATGACCTTTATAGTCCTGCAGTTCAACAAGACATAGACATTTTCTTCTGGGAGAATCTTAATATTTTGAACTGGTTTTTTCTTGTTATTGAACAAAAGGTTCTACACCCCACCATACGTTCCCGTATCAAATCTCAAGATGACCAATTTATTTATTTTACTATAGCTAATCTAAAGTCCTGAAAAAACATAAGCTATCTGGAAGCAAAATTTTTTTTATTGAATTTTAAATTTTCTAACTAAAATTTACTTCAGTAAGTGTATAAGAGAAATGGAGATTACAGGGGGAAAACCATCAATATCTACTTGCTAAACATCATAGGGAGCAAAATAAAAATTTGCTAATTTTTATTAGCAAATACCGTATCAATACATCTCTATTGTGTTATACAACCACCGGTAGATGATGCCTTGGTCTGCCTGGAAAAGAAAGCCCTACACAACTGGTACATCAGTTCCACGAGTTCTTATCTCAGACATTGAAATTATACACCAATTAAGACTATGCATCACTAAGGACTAATTATCTCCTAATTACGTATTTTGGTTTCCTTAAATCATCAGCTGAACTATTAACGGGGCTTCTGCTTTCTCAGAAATATATCAACTATGCTAAATATTTACAGATGTTCTGGGGGCTCATATTAGGCCTTTTCTAAGGTGACTGAGAAAAGAAAGGTACCAGGAAGAATAATGAATAGAATATTTACATTTATTGGAGTGGTGTGGAAGTTGGCATGATATGGTTGGCAACCTTGTTCTGGAACATTTTAAGACAAATGTTAACCATTTTAGCATTATTTAAAGTAAAAAAATCTAATAATCAGGAAACACCTAATTTTAGCAATACTTTAGGACTCATGAGAAACATTTGGGAAAAAGCTGTATTGAATTTGGGCACATCAAGCCTTTGGAGAATATTATACAGCCTTGGGATTTATTCTCCATACAACTGACCTTACAGTTCTTAGAAAATAAACTACAGGTTTTATAGATAGTCCATTTTCCAAGGCAAAACCGAGTAAGTTTCTGGTATTATATTTGATTTCCTAAGAAAGGGAAAAGCAGCCATAATTACTGTAGCAGTTCCCATTTGGGTAGTAATTTTCAAGTAATTTCTAAAATGCAATAATTGTACATGCAACAGATATACCTGTAATAATCTAACCGTGACTGAGAATTTTAACAATGGTATTTAATGTGTTGAAAAACAGAACTGAGTTTAGCTTTAGGTACCAGCAATGAAGCAAATTAAATTTTACCTTGATGCTGCTGTCCTGAATTCAATTTTTAAATATTTTTTTTAATTTCTACACTTAGAGGAGAAATAATAATAGCTAAAATAGCTAGAGAGCAAAATATCTAAAATATCTAAAAATAGCTAGAGAACAAAAAAGTCTATTTAATACATTTAAATCATATATAAAAAACAATACTATAGAAGACATAAACCTGAATTTCCATACTTTTTGTTGTCTAATAACAATGAACAGAAAGGTGATTAGATGAGCCACTTGGACAGAATATTGAAGCAGAACATATCATGAGCAGTCTTGTGATCTGTTATGGAGATCCCTGTTTCTTTAGATATACATTCTTTCATTCTAATTCCCTGTACAATTTAATGCCTATATTCAATGCATAAAAGCTGGTAAAATACTAAACACTACAACATAACCTTCCTTCAAAATCTCTTCCAAAGCACTGTAGTTTACTAAATATGTTACTTGGATCAATTCCTTCTTACATTCAGATGGAAACTTGCATTTGCACTTCCTCAGTCTCCTGTAGCCACCTCTCCTGCTTCTGGTACTGCAATGTCTCTTCCTTCAGAGTCCAGGACTCTGATGCATAATGTGAGCACATTAAATGTAACTTTTGCATTCAGTTCTGTTGAGGATAATTTTCACAGCAAAGTAGAGGATGAGAGAAAAATGGCCTCAAGTTGAAAATGGGGATGTTTAGATTGGATATTAGGAAAAACATCTTCACAGAAAGGGTTGTCAGGCATTGGAACATTGCCCAGCAATGGCAATGGTGGGGTCATCACCCCTGGAGGCATTTAAAAGGTGTGGAGATGTGGCAGCTGGGGACTTGGTTTAGTGTTGGACTTGGCAGTGTAAGGTTCTAAATGATCTTAGAAGCCTTTTCCAACCAGAATGATTCTACGTTTCTCTGTTTATTATTATTAATCCTGACTTTTGACAATGATCAATATCATCATCACTACTGAAAACTGAAACTACACATATATGTCCATTTTAGGCTATACCTCAGTCATCTATAAACAAACCCACCCTATAATGCAGGTTGTATCTTCTATTCTTGCTACTGTTTATGTTCAGACAGAATTTCCTGCTCCTTGCAGAATTATCACTAAATGATAATTCCATGGATTTCCCAGGCTTTTGTTCTTGGTATACGACTTTCAAATCTATTTTAAAGAGGGATTTTACATTTGCTGTAAGAAAACATCAAAGTCGTTTTGGAAGTTATAGCATCCACTTCATCATCAGTTCCTGTTTAGTGTTTCAGGAATTATAGTGTCTCCATACATTGCTATATGCAGTTACTCAGCAGCCTCTATGAAAACCATTAAGGCACTTAGAAATTGAATTGTTCACCATAAATCATAAGGATTAAATTTAGGCGTGCAATCACTGGTGGCACAGCTACAAACACAGCTACATGTGGATAAAGAAACATTTTCCAAGCAAAGAGTCCACAATCGTGACCTTAGCAAAATCTATAAAGGCCTCAAAACCCAGAAAGATCTGATCTTTATTTGTTAATTGAGTTATTAGGGTTGTGTTACTATTGTAACTTCTAATGGCAGTGACTGACAAGTTTTAGTTCTTGGAGCTTTTACAACACGTAAGTCACTCAGGAATGTTAAAAATTCAAATGAAATCCAAAACAAAAACAAAAAAGCTGAAATAAATTATGCTACACAGTAAATTTTATTACATAGGTAGATATGCTTCTTGATTTACATTACACTTCTCCTTCAGCTGCTACATGCAGGCTATTAACAGGGGAAAAAATCAATTCTGAAACAGAAGCCAGTAAACTGAAAGAACACTAGTTTCAGCTTTAAAAAAAAATCATTTGAAGATTTATATATGAAGTAGTTTTGATTCTTTGTTGTGCTACATACAAATAAAATGTAAATCTTCATCATAATTCATTATTCTGTTCTGGTATACAAACCAACACACGGTGCCAAAGACAGAAACCACAGTGCAGAAAAACCAAAACTCCAAGTAGGCTTGCCTAAAAATATTAAATTTTTTCAAACACATCAGGGCATTCTACATGTATACCAACACCCTGTCTAACTTCACTGCAACAGTAATTGTTTTATGCTGTGAAAACATGTTAGTTTAACTATGCTATGTTCAAAAATTCATAGCAAGATTTTTATTTTTTTTTTCCCATTAAACATAAACCTAATTTTGCCAGACAGCTCTTTGCTGCTGAGGCTGAACCTTACAATTTAAACTGACCCTCCCAATTAAAACTCAGGCATCTGCGAATCTTTCATCTACGCTTCAGGGAAGAACAGTTATTATTATCTCCAGGTTCAGCTTGAAAATTGGTAGAAAATTTTGCTGTTCAGGCACAAGTTGAGATCAGACTTATAAGTTTGACAGTTATAAAGAGATATAGATGCAGGAAAGCAGCTGATCCTAAAGCAGGAATGTTACTGCTGTCCTTAGGGACAGCGATCAGACAAATAGCCAGGACAGCATTTTAAGGGTATTTGCTTTTTCATATGCAGTCACTGCTTTCCAGAATATGGGAGCAAATGATGGAAAAAAAAGAAAATACATCTGTTACCAGCTTAAATGACAAAAATCCCTTGCCATAAAATTAGTTTCCTGAGACTGAGGAACATGTTGTGACTGCTGTTATTAATATTTGCATAGCTGTCAGAAGCCCAGGCTTTATGACTGCTTACTACTTCAGGGACCATTGACCACTATTTGAGGTGCTGGCTACAGTCTGAGTTACTGCTTTTCAATAAATATTACAGCCTTCAAATTCCATTACCAGTGGAGTCTGAATTACACGAACTCTCAAAATAAAATAACAATGAGCAGGAACAAGTTATGGGGCTTTGCCACAGATTCTGTTCAGAAATCTAGCCTATTTTAAGGCAAGAGCACTGTTTCTCATGGAGTCCAATGCACCGAAAGGTTTGGGACAGTCAAAGACAGTCAAATGTAAATGTGGATGATAAATCACATCCTCTTACTTGGACACTTCTGTTAACATTCGTTAACGAAGATAATTTATACAGATTTCCTCTGAAAAGATCTAGAAAACTGTTGTTTATGAAAGTCTCACCAGTTAAGTTTAAGGGTCTTTATCCATCCTCACTTTCTAGCATCTCTGAATTACTGGAAATAGAGAAAAAGTGTGCTATAAGCTGTTGCAGTAATTCAGCAGGAAAATGTCCAACATTTTTGTACCAGTGTACAACTATTGCATACTTCTGAGAAAATACTGGCACCTGCCCATTTTACAGCCAGGTCAATAGACAATAGATTTATTTGTGAAAACAGCTCTAAGCTGAAGTCGTCCTACATCACCACCTTTTTAATGAGCTCTTATGCAACTATGTCACTTTTCTGCTTCTTTTTTCCTCAAGGAAGAAGAGATTTTACAGCTAAATAAATGCCTTTAGCATCAGGAAATTTAAAATGCAGCATTTTCCCTGAGGGCTGAGGAGATCACCCAGCTGTGTGTCCATGGACAGAAGGGTGTTCGATGATGGGAACCTGCAGTACATTTCAATAGAGAGAGCAGCAGTACAGCTGAAACAGAGAATTTCCTACTTAGTTTCTATGTTTGGCAAGTAATTCACTGCTATCCAGTACTAAAGAATTTGTATTCTGAGGCGATTAGCATCACCAGTGACAACAAAATGGGTCACTGACTATCAGAGACCAGTAAACCTTGAAGAACAGTTTTTATTGACACCGATCATCACATATCCCTATTTCAAAGCCAAGAAATCATATTTCAGAAGAAGATCTTGTGTTAGAGTCACCAGGGATTTATTAGCATTTGGAAAAAAATCCAAGCTTGCTGAATAGGTAAAATGCATCCTAAAACTACCTGAAGAAGCAGCTGTGAGCCATTGATCCCAATAAACAATCACTTGGTGGGACAGACAGTTATTCCTTATAGTCATGAAAATCCGGGAGATAAATGAATACCAAAACCAGAGATAATATAGGTGACTTTAACAGAAAATGAACCTCAATGTCCTGTATAATGACGAGGGCTGTTTCTTTTCCTACAGAAAAAGAGCAGTAACTCCAATGCTCAAATCCTCCCAATGAAAGATCCCAGAAACCTTAGCTGCAGTGCCAGCATAACAGGAGGCACAAGAGCTGAGTGGTGAAATGCATACCAATAACACCATTGGTAATAACATCAATAACACAACTTTAAAAACCAATAGTTTAAAAGGAAGTAAGGTCACTAGTTCTGCCTCCTTAGGAACTCATGTTTTATATAATGTATTCTCGACAAGTTGTGATGAATAATGGAAATGCAGGAGGACTGGTACTCAGACTGTACTTGAAAAATGCTCAGTGTGCTGGAGTACTTAGTCTTCTACAAAAGCACTGTGTAAAAAGCATGTGCCAAATTCCATGTTGCTACCTTACTTATTAAATGAACAGAGTACCTCTCAAGGAAGCCATAATAATTTCCTTAGGTCTTAACAGGATTAAATGCAGCCTTCAGTACTAAGTTAACACAAAATGACAGATTTTTTTCCCAGCATGGTATGACCAATGCAGTGTGGCCATTGCACTGAAAAGGACTGCAGTGCATTTGCAGATATCAGCCACTTTTGCTTATTATGAAGGTGAAATCTGTTATGCTAAGAGATGAAGATGTAGACATTCATAACTATTAGACCTGATTTAGTACTGGCCTTGGAAACTTTAGCCTCTGGCTTGGAAGGAGCCATAAATTCCTCCTCTTATCCAAAATCATAGGAGAAATAAAATTTCTACCAACATACAGAAGTATAAAGTTAGCATATTAAACAAAACTTGTTTTCTCTAAAAGCTCCCTGCTCCATTTATCATTTGAAGATGTTATCTAATGCTAAAGCACCAAACACCAGAAACATATACTGGTAATGTTAAATTCAGATATTTTCCCAGAAAAGAACAAATTACAGCATAAAAAAGGCTGGGAGCTAAATAATAATCTTTGTTCATTTAGGAAGGCAAATGCAGAGGAGAAAATTAAAATCCTAAAACAGTTTACCCAACTGGATCTTAGCTTTCCTTTTTTGGAGCATAAAACTGAGTAACTTAATTTCTAGATGGAGGAAGACTTTTATGAAAAATTAACAGGACAGGAAAGGAATGCATTAGTCAAGCCTATAGTCAACCACCACCTATGAGGCAGAACTGTCTCGACTGACAAATTTCAATGCACCTCAAAAAGAAATAAAAAAACCTCCAACCATGTAACCATGTCATACAATGAAAATTCTGATTAAAAAAATTAAGAAGTGGAAGGATGTAACAAATGATCAGGGATTCCCTTCATCAGGGTGTTAAGCTGCAGTGGAAACAGCACAAGAAGGAGCTGAGATCTGCCAACCTCTGCCACAGAGCTGCACATCTCAGGAATGCATCACCTTAATAACGTTTGTCTCACAATGATGCTGCAGCCACCTTGCAGTCATAAAGGTGAGAGGAGAGTGTAATGCCTTTACAGTTGATACTGCCCCATGGATTTGTTTAAGAAGCCTGTTTGGCAGCTGAAGTTGTTCTATCCTTAGGAAGTGGGAGAGAGTGTAAAGAACAGTCCTAATATG